>OY282558.1:40128564-41328564 GCA_958295665.1 Tipula vernalis | reverse complement strand
TAAAATCTGAAGTTTCAGTTCGATTGGTTAAACCATCTGGGCTGTAGAGAGGACACAGACAGACTGACAGACTGACAGACGGACAGACGGACAGACTGACAGACTGACAGACTGACAGACTGACAGACTGACAGACTGACAGACTGACAGACTGACAGACAGACACCATTTCGAAATCCACTTTTTCGGACTCAGGGGACCTCAAAACAGATAAATCACTAAAAATATCAAGGTCCAAAATTTTCATGATTACTATACTTTATTTTACTAGAGTAAAAGAAAGTAAAACACATACACATATGCTAAATTTGATACAGTGTTATGGAATCAATACAATTATTTCATTAAATCTTTACCATAATTTCGTTTTAATATAAATTAAAATGATCCAATTCTTATTTGTTAGTTGATCTTTATTTATTTATTTGCAAAAAAAAAATTTGATTACGAAAATGTATGTGTACGAGCAAACCCATATCCAGAAACATTATGGAACTTTTATTGTACAAGGACACCTTGGCAAAATGAGCGCATAGCACATAAATGGCAAAATTGTCTACTATCTCTATTCTAGGTTGCAGATGGTTATGATCACCTAATTTATTAGAAACATATTTATTACATAAAACCCCATTCCGGGAGTATTTATAAAACCTCATCACTCTAATTAATTGTCAAGTGATGAATCAATGATTAACGCAAAATATGTTGCTTTATTTAATAGGAACCTCAGATCACCAGAAGAAGAATTTAAAATGTTTTTCCAACATCTGATCACGATCAGTGAATCCAAGGGCCCCTTAAGAAGATTGATTCATTTTAAGCAGACTGCAAAAGACTTGGAAGAACTCGAGATAGACAACCGTTTATTTATCATATTATTTCCATTTATTTGCACCAAAATTCGAAATTTCCAACTTACGCTTATTCTGAAATAAAAATTCGATTCTAAAATTTAGCTCCAAATATTAAAGTAATTTGAAATTCAAAAATCCAATTCCGATGTTAATGCGAAAAAATTTAAATCCTAAATTGGGTTGGCTACATAAGACTGGTTACCAAAATCTCTGTTTCAAATGACTGGTTTTCAAAATCTTGGTTTTGAGATAAATATTTTTATCAATTCGGGCCCGAATTGATTTTGCCCCAAGATTTTGAAAACCGGTTCAGTTAATGTAGCATAACAACAAGTTGGTAAACAGCAACGGTTTGAGTATATGTATGTGTCTGTGTGTGTGTGTTTGTTTTTTTATTTATTTAAGGAAGGTGGAAATCCATCATGGACGATGTAGGGGATAACATAGCAATCCACCACAACGGTGTGAGACTCCTACTCACTAAAACCACCTCCTGCATCCTTTCCCCCCGGAACGACCGCTAGGTATTACTCCGAAAGGGAAGGAGTCTGTACTAACTGTACGATCACATCTCCCACGCAACTGAAGGGTGCGAGTTACGTTGCTTGGTGACGTTGGCGTTCCAACCGTCGCAACTCCTTAATCGTTGTTGTTGCAAAATTTGCTACAGAACTCCATGCTTCTGAGAACGCTAGCATCACTTCAACTTTGTTCTCTGGGGTAATATCAAATTGATCGAGGACTCCAGCAAGCTCTTCTCTATTTCCCTGGAACCGTGCGCATGCAAAAAACACGTGTTCAGCATCTTCTGCGGAATCTCTACAAGATGGACCATACGGTGAATCATCATGCCCAAAACGATTAAGATATAATCGAAAGCATCCGTGTCCTGTTAAGAGCTGTGTTAGGTAAAAATCAACCTCGCCATGCGTATGATTTATCCACGGGCCTATTTCAGGAATTAGTCGTCGAGTCCAATGGCCCCTCTCCGAACGGTTCCAACGATGTTGCCAATCGATAGGAATATCCCTCCTCTACATTCTTGTGTTGTTCGCTCGCACCATTGGTCTATCCGGTGTTCCTCCATGCTGCCAGCAGATCAATTGGACACATTCCCGCAATGACGCAGGCTGCTTCGTCCGAAAGAGTTCTGAACGCACTAATCACTCTAAGTGCGCAGCTGCGATATACGGAGTTAGAACCACGACGAAAGGATGGTACCTGCAGCGCATGAGCACATATAGGGGACGCATAGAGCAATATAGATGTTACTACACCGACTAATAATCTTCGTCGTCCTTGGCTTGGCCCGCCGACATTCGGCATTATACGAGAGAGAGCCTTGCTAACTCTGGCTGATTTCTCACTGACGTACTTTATGTGCTCCTTGAATGACAACCTTGCATCGATTTATCCCCGTAGGAATCTTATCGAGGGTTGCGAGAAAATCGTATGTGCTCCGATTCTAATGGAAATTGTTTCCAGCGCCTTTCTGCTGGTTATAAGCACCGCTACCGTTTTTTGTTCCGCCAGGTGCAACCCAACTGAGTTAAGCCATTGTTGGATTATATCCACCATATCCCTACAGATGTTTACCAGCTTTTCCTTGTACTTTGAAACTGCTACGATGGCGATATCATCGACAAACCCAACTAGCGTGGCCTCCTCGGGGACCTGGAGTGTGAACACATCGTCATACATAATATTCCAAAGCATTGAACCGAGTACAGATCCCTGGGGGACCCCGCATGTAACTGTGTAGTCCTTGTACCCTTCATTCATGCGGTACTGCAAAGTGCGGTTTTTAAAATAGCTTGAGATTACCCGCTTGATGTAACAAGGCACATTCCTGATATTGAGGGCGTTCTTAATATGTTCCCATTTTGCTGTATTAAACGCATTTTTAATATCTAGCGTAACAATAGCGCAGTATTTTTTACGGCCTCCTTTCCATCTGCTGCCGCTGATGGCGTCTTCTGCCACCCTGGTAACGAGCTGAATAGCATCAATAATTGAGCGCGCTTTGCGGAACCCATATTGGTTATGGGCAAGGTCTCCAGATGATACGATAGCTTCTTCTAACCGATTACCGAGCAGCCTTTCAAGTAATTTCCCCGCTCCATCTAACAGACAGATTGGGCGAAATGATGAAAGATCTTCCGAATGTACTTTACCATTTGGGATCAGTATCAGCATCTGTTTCTTCCAAATATCTGGGAATGTTCCTTATCTTAGGCAAGAGTTATACATCTCCAGGAACTCTTCGGATTTTTCTAGAATCGCAGCCTTTAAGGCAACATTTGGTATATAGTCCGGTCCTGGCACTTTCTTGTTGGAAATTCTCCTAGAGGCGGACATTAGTTCATCAATCGTGAATAGTGGTATGTCGTCCGCTTCAATGGCACTCGAATGAATAGTCACTGATTTGCGAGGCAACAAGGAAGATACTATATTATCCATCAAAATAGGACATGTTGGTGCTGCACCCCTTGCAAGTTTAAGCTTGGACATTACCATCTTGTAGGGCCTACCCCATGGGTCATCCTCAACCTCATCACAGAGGGACTTCCAGCATCGTCGCTTGGTTTGTTTAATGGCTACCTTCAGACCCGGTGTTTCTACCCCGCTGGGAAACGCGCCTTACACGATTGCACTTTCGCCGGACTAATGCGTCTTGGGTTTAACCTTCTATTAGGCATTGTAGCGTTACATGCACTGGTAATGCTGCCTACTAACTGGAATGCCTTGGTGTTAGCGGTATCCGTCAGGTTAGAGTCACGGAGCCTGAAGATGTCTTCATCGAAAGCGTTTGTCTTCCAACCCGCAATTTGTGTACTATTACTTGGGTGTATTCCATGGAATTCACACAGGATGGCCTGGTGGTCACTGTGCGTGTAAAAGTCGCAAACCTCCCAAGTTATTCCTCTCCTCCAGAGAGATTCACTGACAAACGTTAGGTCTATAATAGAACCAGCATTACCCCTGCTGAATGTATATGCGGAGCCGGTGTTGCCCAGGACAATATTCAGAAATGAAAAAGCCTCCAAAAGGGCTTGACCTCTTGTATTTGTTTGAATGCTACCCCACTCCGTAGCCCACGCTTTGTGGTCTCCCGAAGTTACTGTGGGGCTATGATCCCTTGCATCCAGAACCGAGCAATCTAAGAAGTGGATGAATTGCTCGATTGGCTCATTTGGAGGGGCGTAACAACTGAAGATATGTATTCCATTAATTTTTGCTCGAACATATCCATGTTTGGATATGACAAAACAAAAAAAATACTTAGAAATAAAAACAGTTGGTGATACAAATACCGGACAGAAAATGATCCGAGGAAGGTCTCTGAACTTCAAGTGAAAGTGGTGGATTATTGGAGCTGGCAGCAGCGGGGTGCAGCGGCGGAGTATAGACGGCACGTACTGTGGGAAAAAACACAACAAACAACGACGACAGTATTAGTTAAGATTTTTTTTATTTTTTGTTAATTTTACTCTTATTGATTGATAATAACGTAATTTGCAATGTTTTCCTTTTCTTTTCAAAGTAACGTAATTTAAAACATTATTTTCTTTGGTCTCTTTAAAATTTTATTTTTATACTGTCGTGAGCCGGTCTTGACAGGGACGCGATTGTCGTTGTTTGGCGTCGTTTTATTTAAACATATATATTTTATTTCTTTTTTATTATATAACGTTTTTTTCAGCTCGTTCGTCATTGTAATGACGTATTTGTTCCCTCCTTTTCCGGGGTTGAAAATTGTTTTTTCTTTTCAACTGTGTTTCTTTTGTGTTTGATTTTGCTTTCTTTGGCCTCATATTTTCTGATTTGTATGTTCCACCTAAAATGAGTGAGTAGGTATTTGGGGGATCAAGATAAGTTGTTGGAGAGAGGTCTTTCATGTTGAGGTCGGTTATTTATAGTTTTTTTCAGTTTTTAACTCCTGTAAACAAGGCAGCGGCAATGTTGCTCTCTTTGTTTTTTTTTATCTTTTTACATCAATGCGGTTATTCAAGAATACGGTCATGTCTGGAAATCCCCACGCCAACCCTGAGCTTAGCCAGCTATATATACCGCACCAGACCTCTGATAGTATGTCTGTTATTGACATCGCAAGGTGTCGTTACAAAGTTACACCAAAGTTGTGGAAATTTAATATAAATGTAAGTAGAAAAAATTGGAGGAAATAAAGCATATGTCATTGTTGAGATATATTTTTTTTTTAGAATGAATTAAATATTGTTCGGAAAATTAAAAATATACTAAAGCCGAATAAGGGCTAATATATGCTTATTGTGGATGGCTATACGTATCACCTTGGAACAGAGGAAAAGTGACACCTCTCAGTGGGCTTGTGCAAACAAAAAATCCCTTTTATGCAAAGGAAGAGTTGTTACCCTTCCACATAATCAAAAAGGGACCATCCACCCATTGCCCAAATACAACGGTGAAAACCCTAGCAAAAACCTCAAATTTAAAGCCATCCCAAATCATAAGAAGGAGCGTCCTTGGTTGCCAACAAGATAATCGGGTCTATTTACCTAATTTGCAAGCACAGGAACAAAAAACCTTGTGAGTAAGATCCAGCACAATTTAAGAACCGGACAATTTCTTCAATATAACTAAGCCGGAATAGTTAAAACTTCTGGTAGGAGAACAGTTTTTTCTATCAGAAAAAATATTTAATGACCAGAAGAATATTCTTCTCGAAACATTACCAGTTAAAAGCTCCTGGCTTCTGCGATCTGGAAGCGGAATCAGCGGAACATGTTCTGTGCAAACGCCCAGCCATTTTCCAGCAAAGACTGCAACATCTAGGAGGGAGAACAATGAGCCCAGATAGTAAGTATCTTGTACCGGCCGGTAGTGTTATCAGATTCATTAAGGGCCTGAATATTGACCGGACGGTTATTTGAGCAGGGTCCATGCACAAAAGTAGAAAGTGCACGAGTATCGAGTTAGAAAAATCACAAGGCAAGTTCTAACAGAATTAGTTTTTCCCAAACCGAGTATCAATATAGTATGTGGAAGGAAATCAGTGAGCAATTCAATCACATATGGAATTTCTCCCATTGGTTAGGAGCAATTGACGGAAACCATGTCTTCATTTTAAAGCATTTAGTCATGAACACTACAAGTTTGTTTTCGTTGACATAGGAGCACCATTTGCGAGGTTAATAATAAGTGGTAGAGATGACCTTAACTTACCAAGATAATAAGGAGTACATTTATGTATTTATTGGAGATGAGGTATTCCCATTACTACCTAATCTAATGCGCCCTTATCCTGGTCAAAACACTTTGCTACTCTCGTTAGATAAAAGTGCATTCAATTACAGATTATCAAGAGCCAGAAGGATGGTTGAAAACGCGTTCGATTTACTTTTGAATAGATGGAGGATAACAGATTTTGGCGGCTAAAATTACCGTACTGGCCATAATTAACAGTGGTTAACAGTGGTTTTACACAACTGGCTTCGAGAGAAAAAAGTCACAGAATATGTACATGCATGCTAGTTCAGCGAATAGTTAGGTGGGTGATACATGATACATAGCACTTGGTCCTTTCATTATAGTTGTCGCTCCTGCTGATATTCTCAACGGTTTTTCAGTATGTGGCATTATAAGTGAATTGTTGTCGATGGTATGATATTGTGAGGTATAAAATCATCAATTACTTCTTCAGCTATTTCATCAAACAGATATTGAACCCTTCAGGAGAAAGAATAGGAACGAAACTGGTCGAGACTGGTAGGTCCACAAATAAAATACAAAATTAGTTACATAATTGACATAATTACATTTAAATTAAATTAACATCGTGAGATCTCCATTGAACCCATTTGTATAGGTCGAACGCACTCACAGTATACAAATTTTGTAACAAAAATTGTCTTAAATATTTCATAAGCCCATGGAATCCGCCTGTCACCACTCTTTTCTCCATTATGTCGTGCCCCGTTCTCTGTTCTTTTGTTTCTCCTCTTGTGCTTGCTTTCATTCCTTTAATGTTTGGAATGAACTTGCATTTCTATAACGTTGAAAAAGTTAAGGATGTAATTTAACATTTTTTGCTAGTATTTAGTAGATCTCATCGCGCTCAATCGAAATATCAAATATTCATATCGTAACTTTTGACTTTCGAGGTATTTTAAATATTCAAAAATTTCGACGTCTATACTTTTGAAAGGTGGGAGTTCAAAAATATCAGAGATCGTAATCACGATATAAAATTGTGCTGGTCTTTAAATTGGTTAAAATTTCGCTGGACGGTGGTACACGTCACATTTCGCTTTCGTCACCTATTCAAAACGTAAAAGCGAATCTAATCGAACTGTTTTTTATACTGTCTAGAGCTCTCTCTACCATGCTCTTTATTCCTTAGCAGTGATCTTATTTGGTTCATCTAGAGATTTCCTTCCATGAGAATTTTTGAATTATCTAATTCGTATGGGGCTCGTTCGATCGACTTCTTTAACTTCTGAATTAGTTATATACCTAAATTGGCCTACCTAAAGTTTAGTTGGCCTTATTGTACTTCTACATGTTAGTAGATCTTGCATTTCGTGACCTTTATTTCTTCATAAATTATATGCGATTAGTTTAAACATTTTTTGAACATTACTCATGAGCGATTGGCAACCTATACAAATCAAATACAAAGATATATGGTTCTATCGAAAATATAACAAATCGACTGATGTAGTTCTCTCAACAACCGCTTATCGATAACATGGGAATTAAGGTTTTCTAGGCCAGATATTTTTAATTATATGGAAACGTGATGTTTCTAGCGGCCTATTCCGTTTTAAGCTCTGACTAACAGATGGAGAATGGAGATTTATATGAAGCATCATTATTTTGTTGCATAATTTAGCATAGAGAAAAATTCGGAAAATCCCCCGTTAAAAATATAAAAATAAAACCTATAATAATAATTAAGAAAAAATTTTAATTTCAAATTATTGAGGTCTTGAAATTTTTATGTTTTCATAAAACTTGAGGGCTCTTCATAAGGCGCTTAAATTATTTTGCAGTTGCTCATCTTCGCATTGCCCAACTTCACACTTCTGACGTTTTTCAATGGATTGTGTGGGCAATATGGATATGACGGGAAAATTTTGGTTTGAAATTTTTGTGAATTTCCAAAATTGAAAAATTGGGCTTGATGGATGGAGTGATAATTTGACATAATTTGAGAAAATTCTGTGAAATTTCTAGAAATCTGGAAATAAAATTGGAAATTTTGTTTAAAAAGGTCTTGACTTCAGCTATATAATCTTACCATTTTTTAAACCTTACAAATTTTGTTTGTTACTTTTTTACCAAAAACTAAATCCCTTCGAGACCTTAATCTGGTTATTTGGGAAAACTCTGTAAAGAAATTTCGGTTTAGAAGTTTATTTGAGAGTTAATTTAGGAATCATACAGACATTTATCATAAAGTACATAGAACGGCAAACCAATATAAAAATACGAATTTTGTGGTGAGTGAGACTAAATACATAAGTCCGCCTTATAAAATATTGTTAACAAAAGGAATATATGTACTATCTCTACTTATCAAAGTAAAAGATCATGAAAATACTGAATATTTAAAGTAATCGTAATTACATTAAAACAAAGGCTTAGTTCTGCAAATTTCACCTTAATTTATAGTTTCAAATGTGGACAAGTCAACTAACAATTAGGCCAGATTTAGCCCAGAATAACGAAATTCTTGGTTGTTACAAAAGGTTCTCAACGAATATATTTCGCTATTTTGATACAATATTTTGTAAATATTCATAACTCTGTTTCTTGATAGGTTAAATCGGGACGCAAACATTCGTCCCCTCAGTAAATAATGTTTTCAATCGGGAGATTGGGGCAACTCAGTTCGAAATGTAATCAATGAGACAATTTGAAAATTCGATAGAATTTAGAAATTCTTAAAAATGTTTTAATTTAGAGGAATTGGTAACAAATTCAAATCAAAAAGTTCTTAATGTGGTTCAAGTAGTTCCAAAAGCTAATAAAGCTAGAAAATATACAAAAAAAAAAAGAATTGAAATGAAATTTTCAGAATTCGATAAGTTTCAGACATAAAATTTAATCTTCCAAATTTTTAGCTTTAAAATATGACAAAAAAGCTTCCATATGTCTTTTGAAAATTTTCCGAATTGAATTGAATTGTAGATCTGAAGAGAGCTTTTGATTTTTAGAAAATTAAAAAGCAAAATTTACTTCACAAATTTGGTGGCAGCAGTTTTTACAAAATACTAGATTCAAAATTTCTTGATATTTGCAATTTAAAAATAGAAACTTCTAGCGTCATTTATTTTTGAATAATAAAATTTCTTCAAACATTTAAAATGTTTAACTGAAAATTTTTATTTTTTCCAATTGTCCCAACGGACAAAAACTGCACCTAAACTCTTTCAATTTTAGCCTTAATTAAGATTGAATTTAGTTTACTGATCTTTTTGGCTACCAATACTAAAGGAGGCCAAATCCCTATTTGACGCATTCAAATTTTTGTTTGAAGATAAGCAAAAGGACGGCAAACCGAAATATCTTGGTATGTAATTTTACCGACTTCATCCTATGTACCCCCGAAGTGGTGAGCATGTAAGTACCAGTTAGTACTATCGAAAACTATCATCGCTGCCTTACCGCTTTGTTGCCTTTAATAACAAGGGTTTGCTTTTTTATCTAATTTTGAGGATTCTGTAAAGTAAATTTCGTAGAGATTCTGTTCTTGGACGATTTAACTATGGTTATTTACTCATTATGGACCTCTCGACTCGATGGCTCCTTTTCAGTATTGCTATGGGTGGCTGTGTCTTCTTCTAACAGGATTTTCGGGCGACTTCTAATGATGCTATATTTTAATACAGAAAGAGTGTATTTTATCGTTGAAACTCTATTGGTAACAAATATTTGTAAGCGATTTGGTCCCCCACCGATAAATTTTACGGTAACCTACGCCTTATATTTTGCCAAATTAAACCGGATAAGCGCTAAATTTCGAATAAAGAATTTCGAAGCAAAAAGTGCCTGCGATAAAATTGAAACTAGTCCGAGGTTATCGTTAGAGAATTCCAGCACATGGAAAACAATTCACATATTTTATGATAATATTTCATTTACAAAAAATATATGTTTATTTGCAAGGATGTACATAAACTACATAAAACGTCAAAAGTAAACAAAAACAAATTACTATTAAGGGGTAATAATTTCAAAGATATGAAGGAAATAAATTCATTATGAAGAATCGTAATTGTTCCATAGGGCGAATAAAACTTTTATTTTTAATTCTTATTTACTATTATTATTACTACTTTATACACACATTTTATGTATGTAGTATGTACATATAATGTTTATATGATGATGGTAAAATTTTTCTTATTTAAAATTTCTATAAATTTAAAAAACTCTCTCGTATATATATAAAATATGCATCTTATGCTCTATACTGTGTTTTTTTGTATTTTTAAACTGTATACATACATAAGCTCTGTGTGTACAACATACATACATATATACATACCTATGTAAAGCTTTAATCTAATTTGATTTTTCCTTAATCGTGCTTTATATTTTATTTTTTATTTACTAAAACCATTTAATTCCATACCATTCAGTCTTTTGAAATTTGAACACGTTGAATAAAGTTTCATATAACAACACAGAGAGTACAACACAAAATTTTTGAAGAATTTAACAAAACGATCAAATACAAAAAAAAAAAGTCCAAATATTTTTCCAAAAGTCATTTCATGCATTTTTAATTACCTCAACTGCTACACACAAGAAAAATATTAATTCGTGTTTCATGAAATAAGTAAAAAAGGAACAAAATGTACAATAATTATGTATGCATGTATAAGTGTACTTATATCTGCCTGATATGATGATTTTCTACTTAAGATTTTTTTCCCGTTGCTTCTAAATAATGATTTAGAAACAGTGAACAGGGATTTTCATTTTAATTTTTTTTAATGTAAACTTTTCTTGTTTGCTATCATTTTTCTGCTGTTTGTTTTTCAACATCAGAACTGTTTAGCGAAAAAAAGGGATTGATAGAAAACTCCAAAAAATATACTCGAAGAAGCGTTAAAATAAAAAATTTTCTTTTAAATATTTAATGAGGAAAATGCCAACACCTTGCTGTATTTTTTTAAGATTTTTTTTTTTTTTTTTGATATTCATGACTTTTGAAAATTTTTGTTTTGTTTTTTTTTTATTTTAATGAAAGTATTAAAGAGATTTTATAGACACGAACCTGTTTATATATATTTTTGTTATGCGAGATGAAGCTTTTGTAGCTTGAGTAGGATTAGTTTGTTAAATTTGTCATAATTTCATTTTTTTTTTGCTTGTTCTTATGCGCTGTTATGTTTGTGTTCTGAACTCTAGAGTCTCTATCATGTTATAATATTTTGCTGTCTTCTTTATATTTATACATGTTTTATGTAAAGCTTAAGCTTTTATGTATTTAGAACCGTTGAAATTGGGAAAAGAACATCAATAAAGATACGTGTGAAATCATTTACGTTTTTTATGTAAAATTGGTGGAACAGACTAATAATATACCTACATACACTCCTTTTAACATGATTGGGTTCACTCATTTATTGAAATAATTGTTCATGGCATCTCTTGATTTTTACCTAAATACCTAACAAAGGATGTATAAGTCCTGTTAAAACCTAATAAATTAGTCAAGTCGGAGAACAATTTGGATTCGAACTGAGATCCTTGTTACCAAACCGAGACACGTACTGTTTGTTCTTTATTTAGTTATGCTTTAAAATTTACGGATCTTTTGGCACACTCCATTTTGAGCTTTTGCTCATTCACAATAGAGCATACCAAAATATTAAATAATACGTAAAACAATTTTTTAAATATTTATTTAGCGGCCTTTTTATTTTAAAAAACTTAATACAGCTTTAGCTTTCGATTCCTATTCGATAACGCTTTTGAGAATGATTCCGAATAAGAATCGGAAGCTAAAGCTGTGTTAAGTTTTTTTTTCAAATAGAAAGAGCCCTAAACCAATATTTAAAAATATTTAATTTTAAATTATTGGCTCAATAAAGTAAAATTAAATAATATGTAGTATCAATTATATCTTTGGTATGAGCTTCGGTCGGAAGTCTGAATTTAAAATATTTTAAATTTTTTCTCGTTAAATCCCTTGTTCTATTTTGGGGCGCCCAAATGATTTGCGATCTTTACGGTTTTTTTTTTCTTTTGGCAGTTAGTCTTTGGCAGAAATCGGATAAGCCTCTAGCCAACTTGTAAAACTATCCACACGGTTAAATGAACATAAACAAGATTGTGTTAATCGAAAGTGCCAGTTTTGCACTGCAAACACGTCTTTCACCACTCAATAAAATCCTTGTTAATATTGGGCAAAATATATTTAGCTGAAATGTTTTTCCGGAGTTGAGCGAATCCTAGGGTGAGATAAACCGTGTATAATGTCAAAAACCTGCTTTCTAATAATTTTGGATACAAATGGACGATATCTGACAGTGGAAGTTTCACATCAAACGTTTTCATTTGAATCGGTTGACTGAATTTGTTCGAATTTTAACTTGTGACTTGGTTTTCAATTTTTGTCAGATAAAATTGCGTGAAGCTCTTCGAACTTAGACTGCGTTTACGGTAGAAGAAGTGTTAATCATAGAAACTAAAAACCCAGAGGAAGCCTTGAATATTTTATCTGCTATTTCGGGTGAGTTCTGAAATTGTTTTGACATCTTTAATTAAAGGGATTAGAGCGACATTGATTACAGAGGACAACGTACGCAGCTACAGGTTTCTAATGAAATTTGCACCAAAAGTGTCAGATGTTCCAGCTAATTGATTTAAATGCCTATAGAGATCCGACGGGTTTTTCTCTCCTAACTCCGTATTTGATAACAACTCTTCTATTCGATGCTCTTTACTGAACGAATGTCTTTCTATGAGATTTTGTTTAAGATCTTGATAAATATTATTTTCCGGTAGGTTTTGAATATAATCTTAAACCGAATCGATCGCGGTCTGTGGCAAAGCTGACAAAACATAGTGAAATTTAATAGTATCTGAAGAAACTCGGTCTAATACAAATTGCATGTATAAAATGGTGCCAATTTAACGGATTTATCATCAGCTGTTTCATCCACCATTATTTACTAATTTCAGATGTACAAATGTAAATAGACAACACGACAAAATATATGCTCTGCAAAATGAGTGTATATAAGGGTTTGTTCGATGATCAAACACGCGATTTCCGCTGATCATACCGCCTGATAATAAACGCACAGCGATCGCAACGGGCCAACTCTTTACCATGTTCCGTGATAACATTAAGAATTTTTGTAAAGCAATTCAAAAGTTAGAAAGGGTTTCCCAAAAGTTTTAAATGCTTTTAAATAATTCAGCCATTAATTGGTGAACCCCTTATCATATGCCATGGCAATATGCAAAATTTTCGTATGACCCATTCAAAAGTTAGAAAATGGACTCGCTTACATCAAATAGCACAACGGTTATAAAAGGAAATCTGCCTTAATTCAAATTTCAAATTTATTATTTGAATTATCCATACGTACCAAATGCTTTTGCTAATCTCAATCGTTAATTTGTCAACCCCAGCAATGGTTTGTTATGTGTAAAAGAACATGCCGTAACTTTTTGGTGGGTCTTGCGAAACTTCTAATATTATCATGGAACATGTTGCAGGGCAAAAGAACCATATAATATAATCAACAAAAGACATTTCCTAATTCAGTGGTTGTTTGTCTTTTGTTTCGTTTTTATCTCAAATCTTACATCAAATCGCACATAAATCAAATAAATCCTAACGATCTGCCCCCGTACTAAAAAAATATATGAATTCTTTAGCAAGGCCTATTAGTAAGCTGTTTCAGGCTGTAATACTTAAACAGTATAATCTCAGATGGTCAATATATGGATTCAAAAGCTAAGTACATAACTGAGTTGTGGAATTGATATTTCCAAAGCTCTTACCAAGTTCGGCATGAGGCGCTATTGTCTAAATTGAAGGCGATTTTACACCATATTTCAATAACACGATTTTATATTACGAATAATTTTTGAAGTAACCGCTATATGCAGGCCATATCTTCTCATATTCATTAATCGTTGGTCCGGACATTCTTGAGACTAAATTCAGGTTAATACAATTTAATTTCAACTTCCTAACTAATTTTAATGTTATTTTATAAATGAAACTTCTGACGATTAGAAATCACGAAACATATCTGCGGCGTTCCGTTTGGCAACAGAGTACTACTCCACAACCAAGATAAAAAATGAAGATTCGATAAAACCAATTGTCCGGAAAGTTTAACACGAGTTAAATAAAGGCACAAAGTGGATAATCGCTATTTTAGATTATTAAGTTGGTTTGGCTTCTGTCATTACATGACTTTTACCAAATGGATTATTATGTTTTAAAAACGCGTTAATTAGAACCGGTCTATCACCTGTGTGATATAATCATTACTCACTACTACAAAAACCTCCTAGCCGCCAGTTAAAAATTTATTAGGTCAAAATTGGGCAGTTAAATATTTAATTCGCCCGTTATGTTCTTGTAAAACAGAAATAAAATTAGCTTGCATTGAATTTGTATTATGAAACAAAAGGCAATTTCATGAGAGAAAACAGAGAAAAAATATTTTTAGCTGGCGGTTGGCTCACTTTTTGTGCAACCAGGCGTTGTTAATTACATCGGAGAGATCCAAGAGAGATAAAAAACTTTTAAAGCTTTTTTATTTTCTCTAAGATTGCTATTTTTCGATCTGAATTTGAAATTTATTTGAAATAGTAAAGAGAAATAATAAAGCTTGACATTCAAAATGACGAATGGTACAACCTCACATCCTAATGACTACAACAATGGAAAATTAAGTTTCAAAAGTTTATTGGAATAACCTTCACGGTGTGCCTGAACCACTTTTAAATGGCTCGGAAAACCACGTCTCTATTTTGAAAAAAAAGCAATTTCAATTTTTTTTCTGCGACGATACGAAAATTCACGAGTTTTTTTCATAATTCTGTAGGTGTAGCCAAGAGATATGCTGAAATGCTTGAAAAATAAATACATCACTCATGAAGAAAACCGAGGCGTGATTGTTCAACTCATGAAGAAAACCGAGGCGTGATTTGTTTGTTGTGTTTAAGAAAGAAAGATAAGATGTGGGATATTGTAGGCCCATTGAAAATTGAGGTAAAAAATGCTGTAAATATTAATCTTGATGATATTCGTTACCCATCTGCTGTCTGTAGCAGTTGCAAAATCATCATATACAAATTCAATAAACAACATTCTGAAGAAACCACGGACTATTCTGGTTTTCTGGAACTCCCATGTGTAACACGATCTAAAAATAAAATACTTTGTGACTGCAAGTTGTGTGAAATTGCGAGACGTGCACCAGACAATCTGTGTCTAGGAAATTCAGCGAAAAGAAAAGTGATCAAGAAAAAGTGTAAGAAATGCAGAGGACCACTGGATAAAAACAAAATTTGCACTTCACCTAAATGCATCCCTATTCTCACTGAATTGATTTCAAAAAATTTGTCTACCAAACAAAACGAAAAATTAGCTTCATCAATGCTAAAAGATATTCTACACGTGCCAGAACACTCAAACAATGAAGGACAGTTGCGGTTATCTCAAAGGAGAAGCAAAATCTACCAGTTTCAGTGAATTCAAACAATGTGGATAAAAGCTCAAGAAAAGAAACAGTCGCAGCTATCGACATATTGAAAATAAGTACAGAATTGGGGTTGTCTACAAGAAAGACACATTCTCTAACTGCTGCTTTGCGAGTTGGCAGTAAGAATAGGAAAATGTTTCAGCCCAACTTGAAGCAGGACCTGCTTTTGTTGAATCATCAGCTTGATTCGTTTTTTGAATCTCGTGTATGTGACGTATTGAATACCAAGAAGTCTTGTGTAATAAATAGATCTGGATGCTTTGTTTGTTGTAATAATGTACAAGGTTTAGTTACATATATTCAAGAAAAAAGAGGTTTGCAAGAAGTAGATTTGAAAATTGGGCTTGACGGTGGTGGAGGGTTTTTGAAGATTTGGTTATCCATTCAATCAAGATTCGAAGGAGCCGATAATAATCCACATTTCAAAGGGGCCAGGCAGCATTATCATGATGGAGTACTCGCCAATAAATTTAAGGATACGGGTGTGAAAAAGTTATTCATCCTTGGTATCATTTCTGATACATAAGAAAATTATGTGAATGTTTGCACTCTGTGGTCCTCTCTACATTTTAATGACTTAAAAGTCATGACCATTGCCACAGACCTAAAAATGGCCAATATAATAACTGGGGTCGTGGCTCATTCTTCTCATTACCCGTGTACGTGGTGTACTGCATCAAAAGATCTCTTGAGTAAGTGTGGAAGTTATAGAACCGTTCGTAGTTGCCGTGAAAATTCAGACGCCTTCAAGAATAGTGGCAGTAAAAAATTAATGCCAAGAATTTTTACAGTCACGTATCTCAACCTATTTTTACAGGGAATCCAGAGACAGAAATCATCGATGTAATACGTCCACCTGAACTGCATCTAATGCTCGGGGTAGTAAACACGTTGTATGCGGGCACATGCTGAGGGAATGCGAAGGCGATACTGAGAAATGGGCAACATCGGGCAAAATGTAGTGTTCATTGTTTAAAATATGTCAGATGTTTTAATGATTTTTCAAGTGTCGTCAATTCATGTTTCTCAAGTAGTCTTGACGAAAAATTTGAGGTGTATATTTCAGAATTTCAAAGAAGTTATTTGGACCTAGCAATACCAATAACGCCAAAAGTTCATGCTGTCTTTTTCCACGTTCCTCATTTTTGCCGAAAAATGGAGAAAGGACTCGGGAACTACAATGAGCAAGCTATGGAGTTAGTTCACCATGACTTCAAAAATACCTGGATGAATTATAACGTCCACCATACACATCCAGATTATAGCTCCAAACTTCTAAGAGATATACAAGAATATAATTCTCGCCATGTTTAAGGTTCAAGGTGTTTCTGGCTTTTGTTCCACAGTCTTGAATAAACAATGACAGTCAAGAGAAGACATTTTTTCTTGTAAGGACTATACTATGATTTGGGCAGCCTAAATAAATTTTGCCTTTTCATTTTGATATCTCCATGTATTTCATTCAATAATCTTGATTTTCGTAATTTTTCAAATAAAGTTGCATTACTTAATTCGATAGATTTCGTCCAATATTACTGATTTGGTCTGGAAAAGTCGATCTTTGTTGAAAATATTAAAACTTTCTATTCTCGATTCTTCTTTCTACAAGAGAGAACAAACAAGCTGCAAAAAAGTCGTAAATTTCCGTATCGTCACCAAAAAAAATTTCGTTTTTTCCAAAACGGCTGGGGATTTTACTAATTTTTGTTTTTTTGGACTTTTCAAACA
Organism: Tipula vernalis; assembly: GCA_958295665.1. Classification (NCBI taxonomy): domain Eukaryota; kingdom Metazoa; phylum Arthropoda; class Insecta; order Diptera; family Tipulidae; genus Tipula; species Tipula vernalis. The sequence continues at coordinate 41,311,247 of OY282558.1, read as the reverse complement.
TGGAACTTTCGATCCTTGAAGAAAATAGAGACGTGGTTTTCCGAGCCATTTAAAAGTGGTTCAGACACACCGTGCCTTAATAATTGTAATTCATTTTATTTATTGTTTTGTTAATACCGTGTGGATAATTAATCTAAATGATCACGATGGGTTACCAAATAGTGGCTGGGTAAGTTAAAAGGATCAATGCATTAAAATCTACAAAAAAAAAAATCAGAATAAAAATTAACAAATAAATTACATAAATAATCTCTCTTGTCCTTCGGACGTAATAAGAAACAAACCAAATTTGCAAGTTAGTTTTATATTTAATTTATAAAATGGAACAAACTCCGAAAATTGTATTCGTCTGTCAATTCTTTATAGAGTTTTTTAATTCGTTAATTAAAACTTCCTTAATTAAAATTGTGGTATTTTCAACCGGTTCCGTAAAAGTTAAATTTATAACGGGCATCGATGCCCCGTAAATTTAAATTCGATTCGAAATGTTCCAGTTTAAAGGAGAATTTCACTAAATTATCAATAATCAAGAGAAGATGGAAGCACAATAGAAACTGCTAGCCTTTACTTAAGACTGTCTTCTTCTTAAAACTCGTGCACGTGCGTTCACATACGTTTTATGTGTTGTCCTTAATGTTCATCTTGCTTAAGTTTTTTACGTTGTACAAATTTATTTGATGAATAATGAACGAAAATTCTCCATAATTCTAAAAAAAAGTGCATTCCACTTCCTGCTCGTAGTAATTTATCCATTATCTTTACAAATTATCAAATTAAATCAGAATTCCAAACAATTAATAATTTCGGGGATTTTAGGATTATTCAGATAACTGAATTAAATAAAGAGTCAAGAGTAGAATTAAATTATTGAAATATAACGACGTTTGATTTTACTGTCGATAGTTCACTGCTTTTTCACAACGACTGGCCAAATTTTAATTTACAAAAGCAACAAGAATTATTTTCAAATCAATATTTGAGTGGTAGCGTTCCGAGTCGAAAATATTTATTAATCAGCTACCACCCAGCTAATAACCATAACAGTGAAATTTAAATGATTTTTTATATAATGATGATAAGCTCAATATTTTTTTTTTTTATAGAAATGTTTATTAAATTGATTAGAAAATTATTGAATACAAAAAAATATTCATAAATAATAACAATAATAAAAAAAAATTTGTTTTTTTTTTTGGTTTATCTAATATAAATTTTAATAATAATACAAAAAAAAATTGTGCTGAAATTATAGATTAAAAAAATTATTATTTATATACATTTATTATAATAATCAAAAATTCATTTATTTTATTAGCATTTATTATTATTATTATTTAAAGTAAATCACGATAATCAACAATAAAAGCTAAAAAAAATTAAATTATCTATTATTTTAGTTAAAACAAAAAAAAAAACTCAAATAGCAATAAAATTTAATTATATACAATTATTTATTTTTTTTATTATTTTAATTATATTCAAAATTAATTTAATCATATTATGTATATAGAAATTTAAAACCAAAAAAATTTTATTCATAATTTTAATACACAAAACAATAATAGATCTGGATTTAAATGACTAAGTTGTTATTATTTTAATACATTTTATGTTTGTGGACTGTTTAATCGCACTCCATTAAATACTGCACGTCTTTGGAGGGGTTGGTAACTATTTTCATAAGAGATCTCCGATCGGTTAAAATTTAATAACACACGAAACTAAAGTAATTTATCAATTAGGGTGGCCAGAAGGTTTCTTTAAAAGAGAACATGTTCTCTTTTTTCATCCGGATCTATTTTACTCTTACTTTTATTTTTAATGTTCTCTTTTAATCTCTTTTTTAATTTTCTAGAAAAACACTGTGCTAACTAACTGTGCTTTAATGTTATTTCAAAATTCAGTTTTCATTTTCAAATAAATCATAAAAGTAGATTAAAAATTTATTGTCATTGTTACTAACTATATTGGTTATATGCTGCCCACTACTAAGTACTAAGCACAAAGAGGGTATCTTTACCGTTAAAATGCGTACAAAACGAAAATATATATTCGTATTTATAAAAAAAATACTCGTGTTTCAAAACCATTGGACAATCCGAACGTTAAGCTCACTATCAATAGCCGGTACTACTAGAACCGAAAAAACATAAGTTAATAGGAAGAGAATTTTCAAATTCACTCAACTCGTTTTTAGTGGCTATATTTCCACAATTAGGTGATACAGTTCCAGTTGTGGAACGCTGGCCTTCCAGACGGCCAAACACCACTTTAGTTTCCGCTCCACAAACTGCACATTAAAGCTATTAAACAAATATTCACCGAATCGTTAACTGCACAACAAATTTCTTCTGCTACGACAAAAACAAGATCGATTATGAAAAATGCGATTGTTCCATATTGTATAAAACAAACAGTTCTACATTAATTTTCAAAATTCAGTAACGGGAGAATAAATCTCTGAATAAATACAAGATATTAGATAAATGCATCGAATTTTCTGCTCATAGTTACAATTTCGGAGGAAACTACTAATGAAACTACCTTAGAGCTGGAAAAGGAAAACAAATCAATTTTGGAAGTTAATGAAATATTAAGTTCAATAATGATTATATTAAAAGCGATAACATAAATGCGTATAAAAATTTGGTCTGAAGATGAGGGAAGCATCTAATTCCCTGGATGAAATTAGATAAAGTTTACCGGGCCAAAACGCCAATGTGGAAAGTGTGTTTTCATTGATGGGGACCCAAAGAGGCCGATGAGCGGCGAAATAGATTTGAAATAGCTGCAGTGCCATCTATATTGAGCCTGTGTCTGTCGGTCTGTGTCTTCTCTACAGCTCAGATGATTTAATCAATCGAACTGAAACTTCAGATTTAAGCTTTTTTGATAATTTGGGAGGTCCCAATGAATTTTACTCCAAATCGGTCAACCGGAAGTGGCCACTCCCTTGGTCCAGAAAATTTATTTTGCAAATATCTTAAAAAGTACATATAAGGTTTACAAAAAACTACTTAATACAAAATTTTCCAAAAATTAAAAACAAATGAAAATAAAAATTTAAAAATTTAAAAAAAAAATTGGGTTGTGGCCAACACACTTTCTCCTAGGAGTAGGGAATTTTGAGACACTTATTATGCAAACTTCTTTGAAATTTATTATTTTGTATTACTTTCTCTAACGTAAGTAAAATAAAGGAATCATGAAAATTTTGGACCTTGAGATTTTTAGATATTTATCTGTTTTGAAGTCCACTGAGTCCAAAAAAAGTGGGTTTCGAAATGGTGTCTCTCTGTCAGTCTGTCAGTCTGTGTCCTCTCTATAGCCCAGATGGTTTAACCAATCGAACTGAAACTTCAGATTTAGCTTTTTTGATAAATTGGGAAGTCCCAGTGAATTTTACTCCAAATCGGTCAACCGGAAGTGGTCACTCCCTTAAGCCAGAAAATTTATTTTGCAAATATCTTAAAAAGTATAAGATTCTCAAAAAAACTACTTAAACAAAATGTTCCCAAAAATTAAAAACATATAAAAATAAAACTTAAAAATTAAAAAAAAAAAAAAATTCTCAAAATTCTCTGTTCGTAAAAGAAAGTCGTGTGTTGGCCACACCTCCATTTTTTTTCTTAATTTGAGTTTATTTTTATTTGGAAAATGGAAAATTTCGAAAAATGCCCTATTTTGTTTAAATTAATATTCTCTTTTTCTGTCTTCTCATTATGGACACCCTATTTATCATGTGTCAAAGATCACTTGTCATTTTTGTTTTCCATCCAAAAGTCATTGCGCCTGCTTAACAAAAACTGATTGACATACGATCGATTCTAAGAAGAAATTCACAAGACATAAAGACAACTTTTATTGTAGTTGCTGTCGAAATCAATGTTCGAATACCGTAGTCTTAATCAGAATAAAACATTAGTACAATTTTGAAACAATAAATTTTTTCAAATAAACTCTTCCTTTTTAACACCTGTAACACAATTCTGGTCATAATAAATCTTTTCCCAACTCCCAATTCCCCAGGAAAACCAGAATAGTGCCACAGAGGCTATGCTGATGGACGAATTTTAATCATTTCACATAAGCACCTAAACGTATTATCATATTTCAAACAACACATGCTTGTTGCAGGGTTTGTTATTTGAAATCAATTAACTAGGGAAACCATTCTGTTGTTTCTCCAACGGCACTTCTTTATTTCTTTATTCTAAGCTATGCTCTGCCTTGTTTCAGTTAAGATACAATGGGACATCGAACTATTTCGGATCGATTGCTTGCGAAAGACAACTTTTTAGTTAAAGATAGATTCCGGACTCAGTCTTTCTCGATGGTTTCTACACGATTAGATTTATAGATCTCGCAGAATACAAAGATAATGATTGGTCTCAAACATATTTTGATTTTGATTTTTATCCGAAAGACATAAGTACGACATAATAACTTTTTTTTAACTAATATACATACGAGTACAACATAATTAATCAAATTACATAAACAAAGTAAGCAAAAATACAAATAAACACAATATGTACAAAACGAAGTAATATCAATCAGTGATTTAGGTCATATCCAAGAACAAAATTGGTAAATAAGCGGCTTTTCACACTGGTTTTAGCGGCTCCAAGTGGCATACGTTTCCAGACAGGTTCAAGTTGGTTAAACAATTTAAATCCGCGTTAAAATAAACTATCTTGAGATAATTTATACAGATAATTTGATAAGCGAAAATGTGCAGCACATTTTCATTTTAAGCACACGAAAGCTTTAATAAGAACCCAATGAAATTTCAATGATGCCGTTTCATCATATCTTCAGAGTATCGCCTAAACCGGTTAAGTCTAGCCTATTGTCGCCACTTTTTTTACTGCAGGTGGCTATCTTGAAGAATGAGCTTTAAAGAAAACCAAATCTAAGGTGATTTTTATCATCTCGAGTCCTGAGCAGACGGAATCGAAGTAGCGCGTCTCTCTTGAAAATTACATAGAAACATAGATGTGTAGTTTTACGATAAGAAAGAGTTTCGGGACCGATTTCAGTTTTCTAAAGAAACTGTTCTTTATGTGACCAACACCCTCTAAGAAGATCTGGATCCTTTGGGCACATATTATCGCAGGAATGCCAAAAATCACGATATTGACTAAAGACTAATACCCCCGACAGGCACAAGAATATTTAGTTAATTTTCAGTCTATTACAACACGATGTTACAGGATTACAGCGTTACTATTTTTTTTTTTTCATTTTTCTTAAAAATTCAAATTTAAAGTTTCAAAGTGCTCATCCTCCAAAACTAATTAACCAACTTTTATTGATTGATGGGTCATATGAAAGGGAATAAGCTTTTAATTTACATAACGATCATTTTTATGTTTTATTAAATTTTTGTTGAAGAATGAGGTGTTTGGTGACCTTTATCACAAGGGGTTACCATTTTTTATACATATTTCTGAATTAACCTTAAAATCAAACAACAAAATAAAACATGACATTTTGAATATAGTATATGTATCTGAATCTGAAGATTTTAAACAAAAAAATTAAGACAATCCACTTAAATTTTTTTCAGGAAAATTAGTAGTAAAATGAATTTTCTTACCTGTACATTTTACTGGTCTACCCAGGTATTTTTTGGTTTTGGTCTGCTGACTCATATTTATGATTTGGAAAACTTATTTTATTCGTCACCTCGAGTTTGAACTAAACTTTAAAAACGTGAAAATATTAGATATTCAGTATCAAAGTTCAGTAAAGTGCCACAAATATTAAGATTCATCGAAAACTCGAAAAGTCAGTAAATAAAAGGCATTAACTTACCTATACGGCAGACAATTTGTACATCAGAAATATCAATTGAGAAGCAATACATTCATGCTGATGTTTCTTCATTGAACGATACTTTAAAATCAATTACCAATTCTTAAATCGTGCATAAGAAAATGATATGTGACAGCTATCAAGGACAAAATTTTCAAGAAATTGCAGAAAAAATGTCTAAGGAAATATTTTGTATGGCTCCGACCATGCTGATAATGACACTGCAAACGACGATATGGAATTTATTCAACAAAAGTATATGATTTTAACGTCGCTACCAACCAAGTTGTCCGGAGAATTCAAGACAACTTCGGTGTGTCATACAGGCAAATAGAGCAAAAAGATTCGGGTAGAAAAAAATATCACATCAACCTCGAACAACGAATTAGGATCTAAAACTATTCAATTAGGATCTGAAACTCTTCAACAATTCAAGAATGGAAAGCAAAACAAAGATTCAACATAAAATTTTATGAAGTGAAAAATGTCAGTGATTTCCTTAATTTTTTTGTTTCAAATATTCAGATCCAGATACATTCAAAAAAAATGGAGGTGTGGCCAACACACGACTTTCTTTTACGAAATTTTGAGAAATTTAATTTTTTTTTATAATTTTTTTTTTAAATTTTTTTTTTTTTTTAATTTTTAAATTTTTTTTTTAATTTTTTATTTTTTATTTTTATTTGTTTTTAATTTTTGGAAACATTTTTTTTTTAGTAGTTTTTTTAAACCTTATACTTTTTAAGATATTTGCAAAATAAATTTTCTGGACCAAGGGAGTGGCCACTTCCGGTTTGCCGATTTGGAGTAAAACTCACTGGGACCTCCCAATTTATCAAAAAAGCTTAAATCTGAAGTTTCAGTTCAATTGGTTAAACCATCTGGGCTGTAGAGAGGACACAGACAGACTGACAGACTGACAGACTGACAGACTGACAGACTGACAGACTGACAGACTGACAGACTGACAGACTGACAGACTGACAGACAGACAGACAGACAGACTGACAGACTGACAGACTGACAGACTGACAGACTGACAGACTGACAGACTGACAGACTGACAGACTGACAGACTGACAGACTGATAGACTGACAGACTGACAGACTGACAGACTGACAGACTGACAGATTGACAGACTGACAGACTGACAGACTGACAGACTGACAGACTGACAGACTGACAGACTGACAGACTGACAGACTGACAGACTGACAGACTGACAGACTGACAGACTGGCAGACTGACAGACTGACAGACTGACAGACTGACAGACTGACAGACTGACAGACTGACAGACTGACAGACTGACAGACTGACAGACTGACAGACTGACAGACTGACAGACTGACAGACTGACAGACTGACAGACTGACAGACTGACAGACTGACAGACTGACAGACTGACAGACTGACAGACTGACAGACTGACAGACTGACAGACTGACAGACTGACAGACTGACAGACTGACAGACTGACAGACTGACAGACTGACAGACTGACAGACTGACAGACTGAAAGACTGACAGACAGACAGACTGACAGACATGACAGACTGACAGACTGACAGACTGACAGACTGACAGACTGACAGACTGACAGACTGACAGACTGACAGACTGACAGACTGACAGACTGACAGACTGACAGACTGACAGACTGACAGACTGACAGACTGACAGACTGACAGACTGACAGACTGACAGACTGACAGACTGACAGACTGACAGACTGACAGAATGACAGACTGACAGACTGACAGACTGACAGACTGACAGACTGACAGACTGACAGACTGACAGACTGACAGACTGACAGACTGACAGACTGACAGACTGACAGACTGACAGACTGACAGACTGACAGACTGACAGACTGACAGACTGACAGACTGACAGACTGACAGACTGACAGACTGACAGACTGACAGACTGACAGACTGACAGACTGACAGACTGACAGACTGACAGACTGACAGACTGACAGACTGACAGACTGACAGACTGACAGACTGACAGACTGACAGACTGACAGACTGACAGACTGACAGACTGACAGACTGACAGACTGACAGACTGACAGACTGACAGACTGACAGACTGAAAGACAGACAGACAGACACCATTTCGAAACCTACTTTTTCGGACTCAGGGGACCTCAAAACATATAAATCTCTAAAAATCTCAAGGTCCAAAATTTTCATGATTACTAAACTTTATTTTACTAGAGTAAAAGAAAGTAAAATAAACGGAATAATAATCTAAATTATGTCAAGGGTCACCACACACTCTTTCTCTTCGACAAAAATTTAATAAAAAATGAAAGTGGTACCCTTATATAAATGAAGCGTCTATTCCCTTTCATATAAGCCATTAAAATTAGTTAAGTAGTTTTTGAGAACGAACACTTTGAAAATTTGAGTTTTTCAGACAAACAAAAAAAATTAAGAAAACAGCGAACAAAGACGCTCTGAAGAACAGTATTAGGAAACAAAAAATATGAATTAAATTATTTCATGTAGAGAATATTTTCAGTCTTTTTCGTCAAAATGAAAAATGGTCAGGACATGTTGGTTTTTTCATCGGTTTCGGGTGGACTCGCTGCCTACAAGCAGCTCCATCTTTTATAAATAACAAAACCTTTTCTACTCCCATTATTTGGTCAGAGAACACGCATGGCAGTATTTACAAATCGAGTATAATCCTGTGATTTATATTGTCAAGTTGTTTACATTTTAAGATGAGGCGTTGGTGCTCCATTTTCACAAATTTCCCCTTATACTAAAAAATTGGCCTTGTATCTTCCGGTAGCATTAATTATTCCTTCCACTGAAATCCCAACATAGTTATCGTCAATATCGCTACAATTTTTTTTTTTTTTTGGGTTATACTGTGTTGAATATTTGTGGACAAAGTTTTTCCATAATTCGTTGTCCAAACTTCGCCAGGCGTATTAGTGGCCATTTGGTCCACGTCTCTTTGCCCCTTTAGAATACTTTTACGGATGGAGCTGGAGTGCATAAATCAAAGAAAAGAGAAACCAGTTTTTTGCTTGTAGAGTTGATTAATATGTGGATTCTTGAAAGAACAACTTTATCAACAAAATGGATCACAACGGATCAGAAACATTGAGTTTGAAAAGCAATAAAAAATTGGACCTACTGAAAAACTATAGTGATTCCGGTGCTGCCTAACCGAAACAATTATTAATGGTTAATTAAATTATTTAAAACAAAAATTGTTACAAAATTATTTAATTAATATTTAATTAGGTGTTTCATTAAATTAAACAAAAATATTTTTTTTATAAGCACTTGTTGGGCTAAAATTTATTTATTTGTCCAAAAACAAAAAAAAATGGTAAAAAATTATATATAAATAATACAACATATTTTTAAAATTGCTTGTTTATTTACTAATGTGTTATATTATTATAACACATTTATTTATTTATTTTTTTATTTTATTTCTGTTTGTTGCCGTTGTAAAGAAAAAGTAATTATAAAAATGGTAATAAATTTATTTTATTCTTAAAAATAAAAATTGTATATGTGTGTATAGGTACATAGGTACCTATGTACATAAATATATAAATATTTTTAATTAAAATGTGTCGAATTTCCTTCTTATTTTGGAAAAGCTCATAAAATCACATGGAAAAGTAAAATTTTGTACACATACAGTAAATTTATATTTTTTTTTGGTAAAAATTGACAATAAATCAAAAAAGTTTTACTGTGGAAGGTGATTTTAATTTTCATATCTAACCCTTTTTCCATATATACTCGTACTTACGAGTATGTATATATGTAGATACAATACATATAGCGAGAGTTTCAAAATATAAAAATTTTCCATATTTGATATATTGCTTAATTTTAGTATATTATTTTAAATACTAATTATTATGATTATTTATATTTTGAGTTTTGTTATTTTTTCGGTTAATTATGTTTAAAAGTTTGATACTTTGTATTTTTAATTAGCTCTCGACTTGATGTGATAAGCGAGTTTTTTTTTGTTTGTTGAAATTAATGTATTTTTATTATTTATGATTTAAATTTTTTTTTTTTCTGTACCATGTTTAACAAAAATACCTGAAAAGTTAAAATAAAACACAGAAATTATTTTAGATATAAAATGTCACGTGATGTACATTATATCGTCTTGTTCCTGGGTAATATAATATAATAACAGAGAAGTTAAGTTAGTTTATGTTTTTTTGTCTCACTACGCTAATAAATATGATGAATATGACAAGAAAATGAGGTGAGCGATGGAGGTAAAGGGCTGTTACGCAATGAAAATGGATATTATACCTATATTATTAAACATAACTGAATAAAGCATAGGGTGAAAATGAATTATTGTGTTTATTTACGAAGAGTACCTATATCTTAATAAATAAAAATATTGTTAGATTCTTAAAAATGGTTTTAATTTGTCCCTTGTTTCGTTAAATTCTTCATGCATTTATCAATAAGACAAACCGATCGGAACATTTAGTTAATGAAATTAAAATTAGATGGAAAAGCGCACGATCTTATAAAATGTAGTGAACTAAATACATGGGCTGAATTAAAAACCTTGTTGCAAGATGAGTTTACGAAAACGCGTTCCATAGGGCATTTATCATCCTTATCCCCGAAGTGCATGCGAAGAAAATTTTGTTAGTCTTTCCAATCAAAATAGAGCACAAGCTCAACCAAAACTTAGCTAATATTGTAAAAAATCCAGGCATACTACCAATCAATCTTTTCGAAAACCAGCTAGCATACCCCGAAACAATTCCAGTCAAGTTTCAGTCATTTGCAAGCTGTCATTCCGTGTGAATTAATTTTAAGAGATGGATGTCGATAAGCAAGCTTTACGCCATTACATTCTATTCTAAAAGTGGTTTGCAAGATTTCATGATAGCAATTTTAGTCTTGAGGACGATCACTGGATTAAAATTTTTACTGGATAAAAATCTGTGTGAAACTTAAAAAGAGCTTGCAGAACAGTTAGGAGTTACTCAACAATCAATATATCACTTCAGAAGGAAGGAAAATGGGTCCGTCATAAACTGACCCAAGAAAACAAATATTACAGAGTTGACATCTGCAAGAATTTGCTTTCTCGGTACAAAAGAAAGAATTTTTTGCACAAAATTACTACGGGTGATGAAAAGTGGATTTTGTACGACAATCCTAATCCTTTCCAAGAAAGTGTTACTGTGTCTCTGGTGGGATACGAAATGAGTAATTTACAACGAGCTTCTGGAACCTGGTCAAACTGTTACAGCTGAACGTTACCAGGCCCAATTGATCAAACTAAGTGATGCTCTGGAGGAAAAAATACCATTTACGGGCCAAGGAAGACGGAAGGTGATGTTGCTGCATGTCAATGCTCGTCCACACGATAGAAAAATCAAGTCAGTTACTCATTTTCTCTTTAGGCTGGAAACTTCTACAGCATGCGGCGTATTCTTCAGAATTGACTCATTCTGATTACCACTTATTCAGATCAATGTCATCATAATTAGAACAAGGGTTCAAGAAAGTTGAAGATGTGCGAAAATGGATCGGTGACTATTTTTCTTCGAAACCACCAATTTCCTATTGCGAAGGCATTCATCATCTATCCGATAAATAGCAAAATAACATAGATATTAATGGCGAATATTTCGATTATTAATCTTTGTAATAAGTATCTTTTCAATAAAGTTGAATTTGACCAAAAAAGCCCAGTTTCTACTTGCACACCTAATAATTGCATTCCATTTTTAGTAAATACTGTTGCAGACGTTTATCTAATCAAAAAATGAATCACTACTACACGTAACTTAAAATTTAAGGTTGAACCTATTTCTGAATATCAAGATAACCACGAAATCCGAACTTCTTCTAATGAAGTGATTAACTGAAGAAGATGATGGGTCCAAAACAGCATTCATCACAGCTGATGGCCATTACGAGTTTGTTCGTATGCCTTTTGGTCTTAAAGGTAATAATAAATTCAGCGAATAACAAGAATTGTGCACTCTCAGGATTAAAAAATATAAAATGTCTAAGATTTTAAAATTTAATCTTAAACTAAATAAATCCTCCGAAATGTGAAAATTTTACGGGATGAAATTAAATATTTGATTTTTGCTAAACCATCCAGTTTAACGTGTGATGCTAGTATGCTAGTCGTGTGCTTAACAAACCTAAAATCAGAGCTATTGGCAATCGTGTGATCAGTCATTAATTTTCGTCCATACCTAAATCGACAGAAGTTTTAATTATTACTGAGCATAAACCATTAATTTGACTTTGTTCTTTAACTCTTTAACTACGGCTGTCGTCAATAAACGATAGAACAATACTTTCCTGCGACACGACTGTCAGTTTTGTGTATATATTTTCGTACTTAAAGGGTTAAAGAATCTATCGTCTCGCTTTATGCGTTAGAAAATTGCTCATGTAAATCTGCTCACTTAGCATAATTAACCAATTCATACATGATTTTCATGTTTCACCTCTTGGAGGTCACCAAGGAATATAACAAACCTATACAGAAATGTAAACGTTTTATCATTTCCCAAATATGTTTAGTAAAATTAAAAATTATATTTCTAGCCCGCAAAGAGTATCTTTAGATATTGTGGGACTCTTAGTAAATTCATATAATAACAATAAATTCATCCTTACTATGCAGGATGATCTAACAAAATATTCAGTAGCAAACCTATTCCGAATCAGGAAAATACAGTCGCACAAACTTTCGTCGAAAATGTTATTTGTAACTATGGAATACCAGACGAAATTTTAACAGACCAAGGTATTTCATGGGGATCCGTTCAACATGGCATATTTCAAAACGGAACATTTAAAAATGACATATGGTACACTACGGCATAAGGTACGTTACGGAATATTTCAAAATGGCATATTTCAGTACGGCATATGGTATTAAGGCATAAGGTACACGACGGCCTACATATTTCAATATGCAATATGCATATGGTACAATATGGAACACTAAAATGGTTTATAGACAAAGTTCTGAAATATGGCCTATTTTGATGGAACTTGGCTCTTTCTTAACCGATTATGATGAAATTCGACGTATACGATGGAAATGGGATTTTAAAAAGGATTTTAGATGAAATTCTGGAATATGACCAATAATGAAGGAATTCGGCTATTTATTAACTGATGATGATAAAATTCGACAAGTGCGATGGAAATATGATTTTAAAATGGTTTTTTGATGAAGTTCTGAGATATGGCCAATTTTGATAGAACGTGGCTATTTCTTAACCGATTATGAAGAAATTCGATAAATGTGATGGAAATGGGATTCTAAAATGAGTTTTAGATGAAGTTCTGAAATTGGGTATTTTTGAATCTACTATGATAAAATTCACCAAGTGCGATAGAAATGAGATTCTAAAATGGTTTTAATCATCAACTAATAATGTTACCCGAAATTATTTTTAAAAAAGGAACCAATTTGCTATCAACATCAAAATTTAACAACATAATTGGCTAATCGCGTTTATATTAAAGAATTATAAGTATTTAAAAAACAAATCCGAACCGATTACGGTGAAATTCAACATATTCATCGAAAGTAGGATTCTAAAATGGTTTGCAGAAAAAGTCTACAATATGGTCAATTAGGATAGAGCTTGGCTGTTTCGTAACGGATTGTTATGAAATTCGACAAGTGCAAAGGAAATGGAATCTTAAAATGATTTATAGATGAAGTTCTGGAACTGGGCTATTTCTTAACTGATAATGCCGAAATCATTATCTTAATAGAATTACTAACAGAACTTTCCTCCAATTAGTAGAATTATATTTAGTTTACTTCAATTTTCCTTCACCTATTGGAATTTTTCTTCAGTTATCAGAATTTTTTTTCGCTCAACAGAATTTCCCTTCACTTAAAAAAATTAAATTTATTCATCTAGTGGAAATAAATTGCAAGTATGCAAATCTAATTTTAATTGAATCTATTTTTTATTAAATAAAATTATTTGCTACTAGATGGAACAAATTTTCTATGAATATATAATTAGCAAGGTAATTACGAGTAGCTAATTCGCCGATTTTTTATTTTATTTTTGTATAGTACTAAAAGAAAGGTGTAAAATTAGCTAAATAGAGAAATTTGGAGCCATAATAATTTAGTAAACGTAAAAAACAATAGAAATAAAATAAAATTCTTAGTATAAAATTCCAAAAATCCTCAAGTTTACAATTCTAAATAATTGTCAAAATACTTGTCAAATTTCATCTTAATCGGTTAAAAAATGGCCAAGTTTTAAAATATACAGTTTTGAAATAAGCCATAGTGTGTCATGTGCCGTAGTGTGCCATAAGCCGTAGTGTGCCGTTTTAAAATATACCATTTTGAAATATGCCGTTTTGAAATATGCCGTTTTGAAGTATGTCATAGCTCATAGTGCACCATATGCCGTTTTGAAATATGCCATAGTGTACATTAAGGCATAGTGTTCCATAAGCAATTTTGAAATATAGTATGCCATTTTGAAACATGCCGTTTGCCACATTCCGTAATGAAACATGCCATATCGACCGGGACCCTATTTCATGAGTGCCGTATTTAATCACGTTTGCAAACTTCCTAAAATTTTAAAAAAATACAAACCACGGCATATCACGCTCAAAGCAATGGAGTTCTTGAGCGGTTTCACATAACGTTAGGCGAATACTTAAGGAACTAGATGATTCATTGGTTACTATTCCTTACCTTTTGTTGCAATAGTACTTCGCATAGTTCTGTTTCGCAATTAAACGTAATCTTTTAAAATCAAAGGAACAATGAAAAATAAATTATGATAAATCGCTAAATCCCATTACTTTTCGAAAGGGAAATTATGCCTTATAGCATATAGCAACATTAGCAGTTTAACCTGACTTATTTATGTCCTTAATTAATAATGGGAATGCTTATTAATAACGCCAAGTAATTATAAATGAAACCACCGATCGAACCAGAACGCTATGGCATCCCTAAATAATGTGCAAACCTCCGTATTATATAAAATTAGATTTAGATCATAAATTAAAAATAATTTTATTATTATAAGGACATAAATTTAGTACATATGTGCATATTAAACAATAATTTTTAAAAACTAAATATTCTAGAGTAATTCTAGAGAACAAAAATTAATTATAAACGAAATCATTTTCCACTTTTGGAGTCGTCGTTTATCCTGTTAGGTATCGTACCGCACCGCCAAAAAAATAAATTCCACATATACTTTACACTCTTAAGGCAATTAAAATAATACAAAAAAATAAAAAAAAAACATGAACATTTAATATCATTTTAATTTTATAAATAAGGGAAAATTATTTTATTATACATATTCTAAGAATGTGTATATATGTACGTAAGTATGTATATTTTAGAAAATGTATAGAATAAAAATTATAAACCAAAAACAGTTTTTATTTTTATTATTTATCTGAATTGAGACATAGAAAAAACATGGTGCAGTTTTTAAAAATGAAATATTGAAATAATATGTGTCTTTTGATATAGAAAACTATATACATTTTATATACCAGACTAAAAACGATATAGACTAGATATTAAATCAAAAAAATTATAACAAATTTTTTGGCCAACTGTTTTTAAACGATTTATAGATTTTATGTACAACAAGAAATTGTAATATGTTTTCTGGTCAATCCCGATATCTATATTACGTATAACGAAAACATTTTAAGATTTATTTGATATATGTAGTTTGGTACACTAAAAGTTGCAACATTTTTGATCATAATTCAATGTTTTGATTGCAAAATAAACAGGATATATGTCTCTCTATGTATGTATACTAGAGAACAGCTTCCTTTCTATAAATAATCGAAGATGTATAAAAGAACTACTGCATAATCTCGAACAGATAAGATAAATAACTGCATTTAAATATTCTGTTATATGGACTTTGCCGATAGTCCATTTATTTTATTGAAAAAAAAAAGCTAAATCCAATCGAATTTATTCGATTTTAATTATTTCTAATTAAAAAGATGGAAGAAGCCTGCTCTGCTGCTACTCTTGTCTATACATGTGTACACGAGTATTATATACTAGAGAACGAAAACAAAAATTAATTTCTTAAACGGAATCTCCTTATATTTATATCCTTTAATTTTTCAATTAAATTCAGACTATTTATATAGCCAGCCCATGATGATTATATTTATATTTATAATACATGAGCAGTTCAAATTCATAAAGTACTATTATAGTATATGTACATATCCTTGGCACTATCGAACATTTTTTTTTTATTTCTTAACTCGTTAATTAGTCTTGTATGCATATACTATTATATAATACACATTTTACGAAGAAGAAAAAACACTTTGCTTTCAAGAAATTCGAAACAGCGCGCGCAACATACCATGAATGCGATAAGGAAAGACATAAATATCGTTTTAATTAGAAAATTAGCCAAAAATATGCGACTCACGATAATCATATGAATATAGTATATTATAGTGTATACAGCGAGTAGTGCACCCCAATTTAACACAACAACAAAAATTAAAAAAAAAAAGTTTAAACAACAAAAAATTTATTCATTCCATTTTTTTTTTTTTTTTTTTTCAAAAATGAAAATGGGAAAATATCTTCTAGAAGTCATTAAAACGGTTACAGTTTTTATTTTATTATTATTATTGTTATTTTTATTATTAAACACATTAAGGATTATTTTGAATAGTTTTTTGGGTATGAAACGACGAAAAAATAAAAAACCAAAGTTATTTATTTGGGATGATTTTTAGTTTTGTTTTTTTTTTTTAATTGCCTGATATGTTAATTTTTATAAATATCTATATATCAGGCCCATTTTGTTGGACAACTATCTTGTATACTTGTAAAATGGATAACCGAAAAATTATTGTTATTACCGTACAAAAAAATAAAGTTCACAATTATGTAATATACTATACTGAATATGAATCTGTGAACTATTGTGTTGAGATCTAAGGGGCTGATCCACAGATAAGAATACACAGATGAACCATCACGAATGATTTGTTGGTTGAATTAACTGCCATCGAAGCCTACAATAATTCTCTCATCTTTCAAGCATTTGTATGGTGGTTTTTGTTAAAATATAAAAAATGCTGATTATATTAGTATGAATATATCCTCACTTGACGATATTTCTAAAGTAATATTTTGCTATCGTCTTATACTATCGTATTCATATATATTTGTGCAGTATACATTTTTAATGCAACGCCACAGAAACTTCTTTAAAATTGACATAAACAAAATTCTTTTTAAAACTATTAATTTTTATTTAGTTACCTTAATTATTTTGCTTTATAATTCAATAAAAAAAATATTTAATTTTAATTTTAGGAAAAAATACAGTTAATTTAATTTTATACAAAATTATTTGTGCACATTAAAAAACCTGGTTCACTACGATTTTTAAATCAGTTATTGGAATTTTTGTTTTTTTCTGAAATTGACTTAGTGTGTAATTAGTTAGTTATGAAAAAAATTTAAGTCAATTCTTCAGTAAAAATGCCTAAAAAATTTGAATTTAGAGTTGAAGTCAAAGCAACAATGGTATAGCTGATTGTGAAAATGGAATTTCGACCACGGAATTATCGTAAACGTATGGTTGCCAAAGAAATACCATTTTGTACCAAATAAAGAAAAAAACATTCATGGAACGGTAAAAAATGCCATTAGAAGAGGCCAAAATCGAGCAACATCTGCCACAGAAGACGGAAAAATTGTAAGAGCTGTGAAAATCAATCTAGCAACGACGCAAAACAGTATAAAAAAGTTTATAAACTTTTCGAGAAATAGACCCATTAACCAACCAACAATACACAGGAGTTTAAGGGAGGAGAATATTAAAATATACACCACTCAAAAAAACCGTTTATATCAAAAGTAAATAAATTAAAAAAATTAAAATTTGCAAGGGAGCATATTAACAAGCCGTTGGAGTTTTGGAGGAATATTTTATGGACGGATGAATCAATTTTCTCTCTTGATGGGACATGGTCAAAAGACATTTCTTTTATTCGAAACCTTCAGAGAAGTTTAAACGTACAGTCGTCGCACCAACGCGTCATTCTGGTGGAGGCTACTTAATGATATCGGGTGCATATCGTATGACAGTGTTGGTCCGATTACTTTGTTAAGAGGGAAACTTGTTCAAAGCCGTTATTTGCAGCTTCTAAATGATGTGGCGTTATTGGCTGGATGGAAATTAATTGGAGAACATTTTATGATGCAACAGGATGGATTGTTCCATAAAGGCAAAATGGTACTAAAATTATTAAAAGATTTGGACCAACCTTTATTAGAATGGCCACCTCAGAGCCCGGATCTTAATGTCATTGAGAATATATGGGCGTACATAAAAGACAAATTCCTTGTATTGTTGAAAGGACTGACGAAGCTACTTGGAACGCCATAATAAATGCGTGGAGCACCGTGCCAATAGATTTTTTAAAAAAATTGAATTGACTCTATGCCCAGACGCCTCACAGAAGTTCTTAAGTCAAAAGGAGGAAATACGTCATATTGATTTGTTATTTAATGTGTTTTTGTCTATTCTGAACTAAAATATAAGTGATTGAATTAAAAAAAATTAAATTTTTTTTAGTATTTTTGATGTGCACAAATAAAAATTTATGTGCACAAATAATTTGGTATAAAATTAAATTAACTGTATTTTTTCCTAAAATTAAAATTAAACATTTTTTACTTTCTTTTACTGTAGTAAAAAAATGGAGGTGTGGCCAACACACGACTTTCCTTTACGAACAGAGAATTTTGAGAAATTTTATTTTTTTCTTAATTTTTTTTTTAATTTTTAAATTTTTTAAATTTTTTTTTTTTTTTTTTTTAATTCGTTTTTAATTTTTGGAAACATTTTGTTTATAGTAATTTTTTGTAAACCTTACACTTTTTAAGATATTTGCAAAATAAATTTTCTGGACCAAGGGAGTGGCCACTTCCGGTTAGCCGATTTGGAGTAAAATTTACTGGGACCTCCCAATTTATCAAAAAAGCTTAAATCTGAAGTTTCAGTTCGATTGGTTAAACCATCTGGGCTGTAGAGAGGACACAGACAGACTGACAGACTGACAGACTGACAGACTGACAGACTGACAGACTGACAGACTGACAGACTGACAGACTGACAGACTGACAGACTGACAGACTGACAGACTGACAGACTGACAGACTGACAGACTGACAGACTGACAGACTGACAGACTGACAGACTGACAGACTGACAGACTGACAGACTGACAGACTGACAGAATGACAGACTGACAGACTGACAGACTGACAGACTGACAGACTGACAGACTGACAGACTGACAGACTGACAGACTGACAGACTGACAGACTGACAGACTGACAGACTGACAGACTGACAGACTGACAGACTGACAGACTGACAGACTGACAGACTGACAGACTGACAGACTGACAGACTGACAGACTGACAGACTGACAGACTGACAGACTGACAGACTGACAGACTGACAGACTGACAGACTGACAGACTGACAGACTGACAGACTGACAGACAGACAGACAGACACCATTTCGAAACCCACATTTTCGGACTCAGGGGACCTCAAAACAAATAAATCTCTAAAAATCTCAAGGTCCAAAATTTTCATGATTACTATAGTATGTACTTTATTTTACTAGAGTAAAAGAAAGTAATAAAGTATACTAATCATGAAAATTTTTGGACCTTGAGATTTTTAGAGATTTATTTGTTTTAAGGTCCCCTGAGTCCGAAAAAGTGGGTTTCGAAATGGTGTCTGTCTGTCTGTCTGTCAGTCTGTCAGTCTGTCAGTCTGTCAGTCTGTCAGTCTGTCAGTCTGTCAGTCTGTCAGTCTGTCAGTCTGTCAGTCTGTCAGTCTGTCAGTCTGTCAGTCTGTCAGTCTGTAAGTCTGTCAGTCTGTCAGTCTGTCAGTCTGTCTGTGTTCTCTCTACAGCCCATATGGTTTAATCAATCGAACTGAAACTTCAGATTTAAGCTTTTTTGATAAATTGAGAGGTCCCAGTGAATTTTACTCCAAATCGGCTAACCGGAAGTGGCCACTCCCTTGGTCCAGAAAATTTGTTTTGCAAATATCTCAAAAAGTATAAGGTCTACAAAAAACTACCTTAAACAAAATGTTTCCAAAAATTAAAAACAAATAAAAATAAAAAATTAAAAATTAAAAAAAAAATTAAAAATTTAAAAATTAAAAAAAAAATTAAGAAAAAAATAAAATTTCTCAAAATTCTCTGTTCGTAAAAGTAAGTCGTGTGTTGGCCACACCTCAATTTCAACTGGGTAATTAAGGGACCTATTCCATGTGCTAGCGAAACCTTTGTCATCATTGTTGAGTGCGATTTCCAAAAAATAATTTCGTAGAACTTTTACTAAACGAACGATTCGTATGGATTAGGGTTTTCTAACTAGGCAATTTAGGGACCTATTCCATGTGCTACCGAAACCTTAGTCATCATTATTGGCAATGGCCGATATTGGCCCTTGGGAGTTGAGTGAGATTTCCAAAAAATAATTTTGCAGAACTTTTACTAAACGAACGATTCGTATGGATTAGGGTTTTCTAACTAGGTAATTAAGGGACCTATTCCTTGTGCTAGCCAAACCTTTGTCATCATTGTTGGCAATGGCCGATATTGGCCCTTGGAAGTTGAGTGCGATTTCCAAAAAATAATTTCGTAGAACTTTTACTAAACGAACGATTCGTATGGATTAGGGTTTTCTAACTAGGCAATTTAGGGACCTATTCCATGTGCTACCGAAACCTTAGTCATCATTGTTCGCAATGGCCGATATTGGCCCTTGGAAGTTGAGTGCGATTTCCAAAAAATAATTTCGTATAACTTTTACTAAACGAACGATTCGTATGGATTAGGGTTTTCTAACTAGGTAATTAAGGGACCTATTCTTTGTGCTAGCCAAACCTTTGTCATCATTGTTGGCAATGGCCGATATTGACCCTTGGGAGTTGAGTGCGATTTCCAAAAAATAATTTTGCAGAACTTTTACTAAACGAACGATTCGTATGGATTAGGGTTTTTTACTTTTACTTTCTTTTACTCTAGAAAAATAAAGTATAGTAATCATGAAAATTTTGGACCTTGAGATTTTTAGAGATTTATTTGTTTTGAGGTCACCTGAGTCCGAAAAAGTGGGTTTCGAAATGGTGTCTGTCTGTCTGTCAGTCTGTCAGTCTGTCAGTCTGTCAGTCTGTCAGTCTGTCAGTCTGTCAGTCTGTCAGTCTGTCAGTCTGTCAGTCTGTCAGTCTGTCAGTCTGTCAGTCTGTCAGTCTGTCAGTCTGTCAGTCTGTCAGTCTGTCAGTCTGTCAGTCTGTCAGTCTGTCAGTCTGTCAGTCTGTCAGTCTGTCAGTCTGTCAGTCTGTCAGTCTGTCAGTCTGTCAGTCTGTCAGTCTGTCAGTCTGTCAGTCTGTCAGTCTGTGAGTCTGTCAGTCTGTCAGTCTGTCAGTCTGTCAGTCTGTGAGTCTGTCAGTCTGTCAGTCTGTCAGTCTGTCAGTCTGTCAGTCTGTCAGTCTGTCAGTCTGTCAGTCTGTCAGTCTGTCAGTCTGTCAGTCTGTCAGTCTGTCAGTCTGTCAGTCTGTCAGTCTGTCAGTCTGTCAGTCTGTCAGTCTGTCAGTCTGTCAGTCTGTCAGTCTGTTAGTCTGTCAGTCTGTCAGTCTGTCAGTCTGTCAGTCTGTCAGTCTGTCAGTCTGTCAGTCTGTCAGTCTGTCAGCAGTCTGTCAGTCTGTCAGTCTGTCAGTCTTTCAGTCTGTCAGTCTGTCAGTCTGTCAGTCTGTCAGTCTGTCAGTCTGTCAGTCTGTCAGTCTGTCAGTCTGTCAGTCTGTCAGTCTGTCAGTCTGTCAGTCTGTCAGTCTGTCAGTCTGTCAGTCTGTCAGTCTGTCAGTCTGTCAGTCTGTCAGTCTGTCAGTCTGTCAGTCTGTCAGTCTGTCAGTCTGTCAGTCTGTCAGTCTGTCAGTCTGTCAGTCTGTCAGTCTGTCAGTCTGTCAGTCTGTCAGTCTGTCAGTCTGTCAGTCTGTCAGTCTGTCAGTCTGTCAGTCTGTCAGTCTGTCAGTCTGTCAGTCTGTCTGTGTCCTCTCTACAGCCCAGATGGTTTAACCAATCGAACTGAAACTTCAGATTTAAGCTTTTTTGATAAATTGGGAGGTCCCAGTGAATTTTACTCCAAATCGGCTAACCGGAAGTGGCCACTCCCTTGGTACAGAAAATTTGTTTTGCAAATATCTTAAAAAGTATAAGGTTAACAAAAAACTAATTAATACAAAATGTTTCCTAAAATTAAAAACAAATAAAAATAAAAAATTAAAAATTAAAAAAAAAAATTTAAAAATTTAAAATTAAAACAAAAATTAAGAAAAACATAAAATTTCTCAAAATTCTCTGTTCGGAAAAGAAAGTCGTGTGTTGGCCACACGTCAATTTTTTATTGAATTATAAAGCAAAATAATTAAGCTAAATAAAAATTAATAGTTTCAAAAAGATTTTTGTTTATATCAATTTTAAAGAAGTTTGTGTGGCGTTGCATTAAAAATGTATACTGCACAAATATATATGAATAGTACACTAAATTACTGTGAAATATTGGCTCAGAATTGAGAAAATGCACTTGTAATATATTTTAGATTAATTATTGAAGATCACAGCAAATGAAAAATTATAGGACGCTTATAGAACATATCATTACGTAACAAGTATTGTTTAATAAATCCTATTAACTGAAATGTATTATAATAAAATATTGGAAACCCCTAATTTAAGAGATATTTAAATACTTGTATTGTAATATAAAATAATGAATAATGTTATAACAAAAAGCATGATGATCATTGGGCAGTCAGTCAACAAGTACAGACTTCCAATATACAATAAATAAATTGTCATAAATAAAGTGGTCGTGTTGAAATCATTTGAGAAGTAATCAAAGTACATAACAAATTTGGCGATGAGGTAAAGAAAAAATTATTGTTAATAAGTGCGTACAGAAACGATATACCGGAGTACATAGTATCGCGTTTGAATGTTATAGAGTGGATACAAATTATAGTGTATTACACAATAAATACGCGTAACGTGTATGGGTGATAATAAATTAACAGTAATTTTAAAAAAACGCGGCAGTGAAGTAACTGCAAATACTTTAAGTGGAAGTGAAAACAAAAGTGTCGATTTTGATCCAGACAAAGCCACGGTAAAACAAGTAATTGAGGAAAATATCGCGATGATCGGAACGATGGAGCATTTTGTTGTTGATTACGGAAATTTTGTCGACTACGAGGAGCGCATGGCGAATTTCTTGAAGGTCAACCAAATAACGGACGATCAAACAAAAGCGGAGTATTTGATAATTCTTGCTGGACCGGAAATATATACCATTATGAAGTCGCTTTCAATTCCTAAGTCCCCAAAGGAATTAAAATATGGTGAAATTGTTCAAATGTTAACGGCTCATTTTGCACCGAAAATTAATAAACGTGTCGAACGGTTCAAGTTCATGCAAGCGGTACAAGAAGATGGTGAAACAATTACCAGTTTCATAGTCAAGCTAAAAAGTTTAGCGCAATCCTGCAAATATGGAAATTATTTGGATGATGCACTATCCGATAAATTTATAGTGGGTTTAAAGTCGAGTTCAATTCAACAAGAGTTATTAAGTAAAGCAGATGAAACTTTTTCAACGTATTGTGAGTTAGCCCTAAATATGGAGATGTCAGCAAAGGAGACAAAAGCCATTCATAAGTCGTCACAATCACAATTGTCGATAAACAGTTATAGCCAAAGTCAGTCAAAGGTTAGTAAACCAATAAACTATCAACGAAGTAGAAGTCAGTCTAGAAGTCAAGGTCAGTCAAACATTAGGAACAGAAGTCCAAGTCCAAATTCAAGTCGCAGTTCGAGTCATAGTTATAGAGGAAAATCGTATACTAAGCATCTATGTTCAAGATGTGGAGTAAAGAATCATAATCCAAATCAATGTCCAGCTAAACAATGGAGGTGTTTCCAGTGTAATCGGTACGGACATACAGCAGTGGTTTGCAGAAACAAAGTAAAAATTATCAATGCAGTCAAACAAGTTGATCAGCCATGCATAATGCAGTTAAGTGTAGAAGGTAAACTCACGGCAATGGAAGTTGATACTGGCGCATGTGTTACCGTAATTTCAATAGATAAGTACCAGAAATCATTTAGTCATTTAGAAATTCAAGATTATAATAATAAATTAACTACTGTTACAGGTGAATCAATTAAAATTCTTGGGAAAATAAACGTAACGGTCGAGCATATTGATGAGAAGTACAAACTGGGATTGGTCGTGATAGATGCAATAAAAGATTTTAATCCATTAATTGGACGGTCTTGGTTGAATGTTTTAAAACCGGAATGGAAACAATTTTTTGAGGAGTCAAGCTTTCGGACACAAACGGTAAATACAATTACGAACAATTTAAATAAAAAAATTTTTTTGCAATATCCAAATATTATACCTAATCCCGAGTATGACCATCCGATTGAGAATTATAGCGTAGAGATTTTATTGGAAGAGGAAGTCAAGCCTATATTCCATTGTGCCTATTCAGTACCATTTAAGATTAGAGTAGAAGTCGAAAAAGAACTAGAACGGTTATTAAAAAAGAACATCATTGAACCTGTTAAATATGCTAAGTGGGCAAGTCCAATAGTTGTGGTAGTGAAACCTAATAAATCTGTTCGCCTTTGTGTCGATTTTAAAGTGACCATAAATAAGTTCTTAAAGTCTGAGCATTATCCAATTCCAAGGATTGATGACATATTTGCTAGTTTAGCTAAATGTACTTATTTCTGTGTGATTGATCTAAGTGGAGCCTACCAACAACTTATAGTGTCAGAATCTTCTCGTGAATTACTAACAATAAACACGCATAAAGGGTTGTTCCGTTATACTCGTTTACCTTTTGGTCTAAAAACTGCTCCAGCTATCTTCCAGTCAATTATAGATCAAATTTTATCAGGTCTTAATAATGTGTCTTGCTATCTTAATGATATTTTAATTGGTGGTAAAACCAAGCATGATTGCGAATCTAATCTTCACAAAGTCTTAAGTCGTTTGAACGAATACAAAGTAAAAATAAATTTAGAGAAACCTAAAGTATTAGAGAAAAAAGTTAGTTATCTAGGTCATGTAATTTCAGAGCAAGGCATTAGTCCAAACCCCGAAAAAATTACAGCTATAGTGAACGCTTCGATTCCTAAGTCTATAAGTCAGTTACAAGCATATCTTGGGCTACTAAACTATTATGGAAGATTTATTCCTAACTTATCTATAGAGTTACGTGTTTTATATCACTTATTGAAAAAGGATGTAAAATTCGAATGGACCGAATCTAGTCAAAAATGTTTCGAATATTCAAAACAATTAATCCTCCGTAATAATTTGCTAGAAATGTATGATCCTGAAAAACCCATAGTCATAGCAGCAGATACAAGTCCATACGGAGTGGGGGCAGTTTTATCGCACATACTAAATGGACAAGAAAAACCGGTATTTTTTGCATCTTGTCACTGGCAATCATGTATGCAGTGAAAAAATTTCATAAATATATTTTTGGATTACCATTCAAAATATATAGTGACCACCAAGCATTAAGGGAAATATTCATTCCGAAAAAATCTACACCATCAGTAGCAGCAGCAAGATTGCAGAGATGGGCAGTCATATTGTCAATGTATATGATTATCAAATTGAATATAGACCTGGTAATAAAATGGGAAATGTTGACGCTTTATCGCGTTTACCCAATCAGCTATCAACAAATACAGAAGTAGATTTAATAAATTATTTAAATTTTTCCGATAAAATTCCTATTAACTTCGAGAAAATAGAGGAGGCAACGAAAACTGATAAAATATTGAGTCAAGTTTATTATTTTGTGAAATATAGTTGGCCAAATAGAATCACGGAGATACCTAGTGAAGTTAAAGAATATTACGGAAAAAGATTATACCTATCTTGTGAAAATAATTGTCTGTTGTATATGAGTAGAGTAATAATTCCAAAGTCTCTAAAAGATGAAGTGTTAAAGTTGTTACATGAGAATCATTTAGGCATCGTGAAAATGAAAATGGTGGCAAGATCATATGTGTGGTGGCTAGGAATTGATAAGGATTTAGAGAAATTAGTAAGTGAATGTGTAGTATGCCAACAAACGCAAAACAGAAAAAAAGAAGTCATAGAAAGCTCTTGGCCGGAAGCCAGCTATCCATTTGAAAGAATACACATAGATTTTTTGCATTTTCAGAAGTATACCCTTTTACTGATCATAGACGCGTATAGCAAATATTTAGATGTAATAATGATGAGTAGAACAAAAGCAAATATATTAATTGATAAATTGGTAAAATTATTTTCGATTTTTGGTTTACCAAATACAATTGTTTTTGACAATGGTCTTCCATTTGGTTCAAGGGAATTTACAGATTTTGCAAGAAAACATAACATCTGTTTATTGAAGTCTCCTCCTTATAATCCGCAATCGAATGGTCTCGCCGAACGTAATGTACAGTCAGTTAAAAAGGTATTGTACAAAACATTGTTGGATCCAGAATTGAAAAATTTAACTATCGAACAAAGTATTGACAAATTTGTATTGCATCATCGTAATACACCATCCATGAGTACATCTAAAACTCCGTCGGAATTAATTTTTGCATTTAAACCAAGAATATTAATTGATTTACTTCACAGGAAAAAAGTTGTTAGTTTTAATTTAAATTGTAAAAATAATAATATGTTGAATTATAAGTTAGGTAAAGCATATTATAAAAATTTTAAAAAAGGAGAGAAAGTAATGTTCTTAAGCGAATTTGGTAATTATTTAAAATGATACCGGCACGCGTTGTAAAGAAAGTTAGTGCGGTAACCTAGATCATACAGTTAACTAACTCAACCAGGTTTTGTCATCAAAATAAACTACGGCTGTCTACACTAAAGGACAAATATCACCCTGGAAACCCAATTATAGATACAAGCCATTACAAAAATACTAAGGAGAATGAGACGGAGTCTCATGTGTCAGTACCCGAACAGCATAGCAAAAGGCGATCGTTAAGTGATTCGGCAATTACAATAAGAAGATCAGGTCGAGAAAGAAGAAGTCCACAAAGATTGATGTATAAATAAAATTATAGCTAATTGAAATTAATTGTAAGTAACAATCTATTTAAAAACGGGGAAAGTTGAAATGTATTATAATAAAATATTGGAAACCCCTAATTTAAGAGATATTTACATACTTGTATTGTAATATAAAATAATGAATAATGTTATAACAAAAAGCATGATGATCTTTGGGCAGTCAGTCAACAAGTACAGACTTCCAATATACAATAAATAAATTGTCATAAATAAAGTGGTCGTGTTGAAATCATTTGAGAAGTAATCAAAGTACATAACATTAATCTCCATCGGATACATAAAAATTTGGTTCATCAAGCTTAGTGCTGCTAGTAATATAGCTGCATATAGAATTATGTAAAAATTTGTATGCCGAAAAAATTGAATTAAGCCGGCCGTGGTGACGATTACGTTTCTCTCAAGGAGTCGCAGTCAAAATAATACTGACCGACTCTGACTTCGTATTTTATATTTATCTTTATCTCCTAAAATACACCTCACCCTTAGTTACAAAAAGACTCCAATCGGAATATTTGACGTCCGAGAAACGTTTCTGTTCGATAACGAGGTGATATTGGCTAGAAATTATGTCACAAGGTTAGAGGAATAAATAGAGGCAAACTAGTGCTATGTATTTGGCAATCGTTTAAAATGTTTTTTAGATATTAACGAAAAGCTCACAGTCATAGTAACCAGCCGTCATCTTCATATATTAACCACCAAGAAAATCCTGTTGAAGAAGTAAAAGAAAACATGAATTCGAAAAATTTCTAGATGACCATGGGAAATCGAAACGACTTTGAATTACAAAAATTCTTGATTTAATGTTTTGATGGCTTGGAGAAAGTGGAAAAAATCAACATAAAGTATTTAAATATGAGCAGTATAGTCAATTTTTAATATATCAGAGTCGGAGTGGAACAATATTATTTTACCGACTTCGCAGCCCCAGTTTTGAGAAATCGAATAATACCTACATAACTGACCACCAGACGTCCTAATTTTCGGATTCGGTCAAAGGTGGAAGTAGTTTAGTAACCATTTTTGATAAGAAGGGAACAATATATAATATTTATGAACCACTTTTTATCGTTAGAATTTATTTTCGCATATTATTTGCTGATACAAAAAATTGATATTTGTTGGCTTGTGAAATGCGGTATGACAGATAATCAAATATGTATTTGCATATTTGAATAGATAGTCTTCGAGATTTTTGGAGGTTATTCATTTAGGTGTTGAACATTATGTATTAAATATTGTTCGAGGCTTTAGATTTTTTCGAAATTATTTAGAATTTTTGATGTTACTCCAGTTTAGCTAGGAGTTGAATTAACATAACATAAAGTTATGCAATCTTACGAAATATGCGGATGAATAAAACAAAAATAAAATGAATTTTTATAATTGTCATCTTCACCCAATTGGCCCATCTTTGCTTTCTTTCTCATTTGATATTTTCTACGGCTGCTTTGTGTCGCAAGTATGTGACTGTAGGTTATTGTAGTTATCACAACCGAAAGAAAAACTGTGGTAATAGTAAACGTACTGTTTTGATCTATTTATTAGACGGAGCACCGCTTGAGACCGCTTGGTTGATATTTTCTATTTGTAGTGGTGAAATGAATGAACGAGATAAATAGTGAATTAGTGAACCGCTACAACAGTCATGGACCAGCCGTCTGGTCCCAAATATCCCAAATATTTTCCGTAGCCCCGAAACTATTCCTATTGCCCTCTCAAAAACTGTCATATTTCGTTAAATAAAAAAATCTCTAATACAACAGAAAATTATTTCAAAATACGGTACGAATTCTTAAGTGTAAGGTTCTTGAAATACACCCGATAAAGCCACCCGTGGCTTAAGTATAAAGAAATATAATTTTTCGGCTGAAATAACGTATTTTACTAGAAAGTCATCGTTAACCTTTTTCAAGCGAATTTACAGAATAAAGGCTTTTGTTTGATTTGGTTGAAATTCGCAGAAATAGCACTCTGGTAATTTCCAACTCTATGAAAAAAGGCAAATATTCAAATAATACCGACAAGAAGAATATAATATGATATACGACAACCTGTTAGCTATTTACCTAGTTTCAAAAATGACCAAGGTTTTGGAAACAAATAAATTATCTTGAGAAATATAAATTAATTTCAGATCATCGATATGGTTTGTATATGTGATAGTTGCGGGGTTCTGCACGTCAACCTCATCGTTTTTGTGGCTAGATTACAAAATCAATGCCTGAAAAGACAAGGAGAAGCTCAAATTTACTTATGGGATCTTCTACAAGGAATATCCTTTGTTACAAAATATTGTACACGTAAAACTGGCTTAGCTTTAAAAAATTCTTTTGTTTTTCGGTTTGTCACGTTTAAACAGAGTTCGCAGTGAATTGTTTCAAAGTGGATATGTTTTGTAATTATTTTGTGTAAATAGCGATATCATTTGAGTAATGTGAGATAAAATTTTCAAAAAGTCGGCTTCTACTGGAAACAATCACCTATGATTTGTTAAATCAAGAGAAAGATTCAGAGCATGAATATGAAAGACGCTTGAATGCCAGGGTGGATTTCGATCGACGTGATATCTGTAACTGAAACGCCAGTACATCTGCTGCTCTTCAATACTCAATATTCATTTTGGCTTTGTGAACGTGCAATCTTAGCTCCCAAGAATGGCGACGTCAATAATATATAAATTATGAAATTCAGTCGTAGCTCCTCGGTTAAGCCTTCAAATAAAAATGTTTTTTGTGTGCGCGAATTATCCAATAGAGCCTCTTAAAACGATTTTACATACAATGGGCACGCATTCAATAAGCCAACTCTTGACAACATATTGAGAAAAATCAGCGCGTTGCGTCCTGAACTCACAAGATACATTCAAAACGCACGGCAATGTGATAGCTTTAATGTCATTTATTTTTTTCATTCGATGTTGAAAGGCCGAATGTCGGAAGGCCGAATGTCGAAAGGGCGAATGTCGAAAGGGCGAATGTCTTATGGCCGAATGTGTCGAAAGGGCGAATGTCTAATGGCCGATTGGGTCGAAAAGCCGAAAGTATTGAAAGTCCAAATGTCTAAAGGTTGAATGGGTCGAAAAGCCGAATGTCTTAAGGCCGACTGTATCGAAAGGGCGAACGTGTGGAAAGGTTGATTGGATCGAAAGGCCGAATTTTCATTAAATTTACCTTCACTTAATTGATTGAAATCATATTTAAAACCATTGAATTTATTTCTTACGTGCTTAATAAACCCAGCGTATGTAGCATATTCATGTGATCAAATTTTGTCGGAAAAAACTTTATTTATTTTTCTTTTTCTATTATAATTAATTAATTTTTAATTATATGACAAAAAAACGTAAGAAGATTTTAATATTTAAGGTGATTTACCATTAATCATTTTTATACAAAAATATTGATAAAAATATAAATTTTGGTTTTTTATAAAAATATAAATTTTGAAAATATTCATTCATAAAAAGATGAAAAATTAAAATCAATTTCGACATAAACGGCCTTTCAACATAATCGGCCTTTCGACATTCGGCCTTTCGATCTATTCGGCCTTTTGACACATTCGGCCTTTCGAAATTCGGCTTTTCGATATTCGGCCTTTCGACCCTTTCGCCCTTTCGACACATTCGAGCTTTCGACATTTGGCCTCTCAGCGTTCGGCCTTCCGACATTCGACCTTTCGGCCCTATTCCTATTTTTTCCATCAGTAGATTTTTAGTATCAACATGACGAGAGACCAGAATGCACCTATTGAATCATACGGAAAAATAAAACAATTTTTGCTAGGAGAACCGCTAAGCGAATTTGACAGAAAAACGTGAATGAAGCTGTGGAATTCAGAAATAATCTTTAAAAATTTGAAACTTTCAATTTGAATAATTATTTTATATTTTTTTGATGATAGGACAAATTCCAATTTTCAAAATTTTTTCAGCGTTAAGAGAATTTCAATAATAAATTTTACAGATAAAATTTTTATTCAGAACTTTTCCAAGAATTTTTTCAAGAAGAACTTTTTTGCTTGGGCTTGAAATTAAACATTTCAAAGTAAATACTTAAGAAAGTATGATTCAAATGGAGGTTACGATTTAAATTATGATATAAAATACATTGGTTTTTGATAAACTGTTGATATTTTTATGCATGAAAAATGATATACGGGCGGCGTTGGAGAGTTCCTTTAAGGCTGAAATCGTTTGAGGTCATTGGCGTCCATAGTTTCACATAACTCGACAGAAAGAAAAAAAGACAACTGTGAAAAATCACTAGATCTTGATGGCCAATATTGGTCGCCGAAACACGAGATAATGCGGCCGGGAAATTTTCTCTGTATGACAGGTGACACCGCCTTTTTGAAACCACATGTCTTCTACAATAATATCGTCCAATTGATGCAAATTACAATATAATTTGTTATCAAGTCGCGATAAAGTTCACCATTCATTGTTACAGTGTGACCGACCACTACTAATTTTTAACGGTTGAAATATACTTTCAGTCTACATATCCGCCTTATGGAAATCGGCTTCAAACATGAAAGCATGAAACTTTTTCAAGTTTTTGATCGCTGCTAGTTTTATAGAATTATTTACAGTTATCATTACAGGGTGATCATGTGTACCGAAACATTAGTCACTTTTGTGATTGGTGTCGTCACCCTATGTTTTCAAAACAAAATAATTCATAATTTTAGTGGGCTGCTTAGTT
The DNA here is from genome assembly GCA_958295665.1 of Tipula vernalis. NCBI lineage: Eukaryota > Metazoa > Arthropoda > Insecta > Diptera > Tipulidae > Tipula > Tipula vernalis. The sequence goes on along the minus strand of OY282558.1, from coordinate 41,279,461 downwards.
GAAACACTTAGTTTTTTCTCCATGTATAAACAAATTTGAGGTGTACGGTTCGGATATGAATTTCGAATAAAACGGTTGTGTTTTTTTTTTTTTCCTTAAGAATTTATTGTGCATCGCTTCGCGTACGATTGTTTGGAGGATCAAAGAGGGGTTCAACAGTCGGGGTAACAACACCACAATATGGAAGGTGCTGATTGATTTCACCAAACAGAACTCGATTTGAACAGGAAACTAGATAGGGTACTACATGGAATGTAAATTAGAACTTTATTATGCTAATAACTATTGACTACTAAGTAGGTATTTATAACCGGGTCCTCCTTACTAGTGAACCTTTGCTTTCCTTCCTTATATGTATCCAGGGTGTGCGGTAGCCCAGCTTCGTCCGGGAGACATGCTTAATGCTAGGTCGTGCACTCCAACCAATCACTCAATGTATGTATAACCAACTTTTGAAGTCGATAGTACGATAATTTCAGATCTTTAAACTTATACGAAAAATATACCAACAGAGTCGATTTTTTTGCGTATACTGATGGTAAAAATATTTTTTTTTTGGTTAATTTTTTATTTGGTTACAGGTTTGAATAACAATCAACAAACGATTAGGACAACTAGTCCCAAATGAAATATAATATAAAATTGAATTAAAAAAAAAAATATAAATAAATAAAATATAAACTACAGTAGTGTTTTTTGTTTGCTTTTATAATTATTTTACGGTAGCAATACGTACCATTTTCCCTGGCCTATCTCTAACCATATATTTATTACTATTATTGTTATTATTACGATAGTTTTTCTAATTTTCCATTTTATTTTTGGTACTGTGTATTATTGTCAGTTCCATTGCTCAATCTCTATAATAAAATCTCTGTTTCTGTATAAATTTATGTATAGTATATACGAGGTATGACGACGTATACATTTGCGTATAGATAAACATATTTATAATTGTTAGGGACTAGACAAGTTTTTGACAATTTCACCACACACAAAAATTTAGTTTTATCCCCAAAACCATAATTTTTTGTGAAAATCGAAAACAAAATCAAAATAACCGACGGATGTTAATTTAATTTCATTTGATTTGATTAGGAAATATGCGTACATGAATTTAATATCTGTGTATTTTATCTCAATTAAATAAATTTCAAAGGTACACAACGACGATTTTAGGATGTATAAGTAGTTAAAGGGCATTTTTCGTATATTTATTTGATGATTGTAATATTCTATAAATTTTAAAATAATAGACTCAATTTTTCCCAAGTATCGCTTTGGGGGTTATAGATGAATATTCCTCAATAGTAATAATGTATGTGATGCATCTGTTTGGCAAAGGGGACCATTTACTAATCATCTTTGTAGACAATACTGTAAGAAATTTTTAACTTTATTCTAGTGAAATTTAAATAGAAAGAAAACCAAACCAAGTTATTTTCAAGCTGAGATTGGGCCATATTAGACTAGTATTTTTGCATCTGCTTTTTAACACATATCGACAACACTTCTGTATTAGATTTGTATTCTCAGCCTGTTGTTACTTATCTATGTATTTGTAAATTCGTTTCATTTCGTATTGATACTTTGACTCGTTCAAATTGACTTGCTATGTAGCAGTACAATTTAAAATTCTTTTCTTTGTGCAATTACGAGTGTAGATTGTTGTATATACATAATAAGATACGAGTAAATATTTTGTTGATTAATTCCGCTCAATTATATTGAATTACAATGTTTGTTGAAAATGAGATTGACGAAAATGCTCCTGCTGTTGCAGCCCTTATGGCAGGCGCTGCTGCTTGCTTATTTCTAGCAGTAGAAGATGAAGTACCACAACGTAAAAGAAGTTGTTGGATAAAAGATTACCGGAAAACTCGAGAGGCAATCGGCAACACGCAAAGTCTCATGAAGGAGTTGAAACCGAATTCGTCAGATTACAAAAACTATGTAAGAATGGATGAAGACTCCTTCAATTTTATTTTAAGAAAAATAAAAAACGATGTAGAAAAACAAAATACACATTTAAGAGACGCAATTAGTGTTGAAGAAAAGTTAGCAGTTGCCTTACGATTCCTAGCAACAGGCGAAAGCTATATGAACCTGGACTATAACTCAAAATTATCCCAGTCGTTCCTCTCTGGAGCAATTTTAGAAGTGTGTGATGCCATTTACAAGCAATTGAAGCAGGAATTTTTAAAGGTAAATACATTTTGAATATATTAATAAAACGTAGGTAATTATTATTATTAACTAAAAAATTAACACAACTTATTATTTTTCTCAATTCTTATTTCAGTTTCCGACAACAGGAGAAGTATGGACAGTAATTTCGGACGATTACCGCCTCAAATATCAATACCCAAATTGTTTAGGTGCTTTGGACGGTAAACATATAAGTTTTCGACCTGCCAAAAAAAATGCGCCGCTTTACTATAATTATAAAGGCTTCCATAGCGTGGTATTATTAGGCCTTGCCGATTCCTATAGTAGATTTATTTTTATAGACGTGGGATGCAATGGGCGAGTAAGCGATGGTGGTGTATTGCAGCGTTCTAATTTAAATTATGTTTTACAACAAGCCGATAAGGTCTTACCGGTCAAAAAATTAATTGGAAACAAACGGTTGTTACCACACGTGTTCTTAGCGGATAATGCGTTCCTATTATCACCCAATATGCTCACACCATATCCCTTTACCACAACCGATGAACATAAAAAAAATTTCAATTGGAGATTGAGTCGAGCCAGACAGACTATAGAACGAGCTTTTGGTATATTAAGCAATCGATTCCGAATTTTCCAGAAACCGATCAATTTGCGTGAGGATAAAGTTATCAAAATCGTGCAGTGTTGTTGCGTATTGCATAATTTTTTGATTACGAGAAGCGCATGGTATAGGGTAATAGATTCTAATGAAAGAAATGATGCTACTCAAGATAAAGGTAATGTGTTTCGCTCAAACACCCCAAACTCAAAAAATGGAGAAACCGTTAGAAAATAATTCACCGAATATTTTAATAATGAGGGCAAATTAGATTAATAAAAAAACAAATAAGAATTTTATAGTAAAATATTTATTAAATATTACAATAAAAAATCAAATCAAATCAATTTCTACAATTTAATTATTAATACACCCTCTCATTGATAATTGCAGGATATCTTTGGATGTTGATGGTGCTGGTTGCATCGTTTTAATTTCTATTATTTCAATTTGTTGTTTTTTTGCTGGACTTTGTTCTCGTTCAGGTGGAATTTTAGTATAATAAACTTCTTCAAATTCACATTCAGACTGACAATATGGAGAGGATTTTCGTGGAACTATTGATTGTATTGGGTTAAATTCGATAGTTTGGTATTTTAAATGAGATGGGTTCGAAAATTCTATTGGTGATGGGGTTGAATATTCTATGGATGGTGAATTGGAATGTTCAATTGTTATTGGGTTTGAATATTCTATTGGTTAGTAAGTAAAAACATTATTTGTATGATTTGATTTATTAAATTTAGAAAAGGATGACGAACCACAGCTTGGGGTTGATACATTTTTAGGAAAATCACATGATGACAGATCATGTGATAAAGCCTCCTCGTTGATTTTGTTCTGCACCAACTGCAAAATTTCCATTTTTAGGGCTCTAAAAGTGCGATCCATTTTAATTGCCTTTAGTTCGCTACATAAATAGCGGTAAAATTCTTCCTCCTTAGTAAGTGTTTTTTTATTCTTTAGATGCACTTATATATTTCTTTGCACAATTCAATGCATCTACTGCCTGATTTTGAATATTATTACTCTTTTGCTTTGTTTTCTGAAATGATTAATAAAGATTTTTCAACATATGTATATACGTATATATATATAAAATATAAAACTAAAATTTAAAACAAATATTTTATAGATATTCGAAATAATTTTGTAATAATTTAAGGTTGAAATCAAAATTTACATAATGGGGTCGTCCATAAATTACGTAACGCTATTTTAGAACATTTTTGGAAATAAATTTAAATAAACTTACTTTTCTACGAAAACCAGTAATATGTTCGTCAACTTCTTCACCATCCTCAATATTTTGTATTCCAATCTGAAAATAAAATTAAAACCAAATACATATTATGGCATTTAAACTTAATATATCACAACAAAATTAGTGACTTACTTCGGATAGGTCCAAATTAGAAGAAGACGGTGCAGAATCATTACAATTCACTAAAAAATGTAAATCCGCGTAGCACCACAATGTTGGCTCGTAAACGGCATCCCTACTTGTGCCACTTTTTCGTGAGTTATCAATTTTCGATCTCTCTTTAGAGATCTGGCTTTGAAGAGTTCGAATTTTTTTTTTATGTCCGCCACTGTCACATTAACTTTTATTTTTTTATTTCTTCTACAGTTAAATTTAGTTTCTCGTTTCGCTTTATTTTATTGCAGAAATTATTATGTAACAGGACTGTATAAGCAAGGGTATTTTTTTAATTCGTTTATTAACGAGAGCGTCTGACCCTTGCTCCACCCATCGTGATTTGAAATTGATAGCGTTTCGGACATCTTGATTTTCTTCGCACATACAAAACACAGCTTTTGAAGATTTTTTTTAACGCGCAATAATATTTTTTAACACTAATTTTCAATCCGCAAATAATATTTTTAAACAATTTTATAACACGCAATATTGTTTTTGACGTCTTTACTTGCAAACAAATAAATTTAAATGAAAAAATTAGTCACACATACACACATAATTCTTTTGTTTTAATAGTAACAACACGAGAATACAAAAAAATTTTTGTTTAAATTTGCATCAGAAAATCCCCACCACAAATTTTTGGTTTGTAGTCAAAGAGGTAAGAAGAGAGGAAAAAAGCAGATGCAAAAATACTAGTCTAATATGGCCCAATGAAAGAATGCCTTAATGTTAATAAGAACAATTTTTAAAGTAAACTCTTTTCAATAGAGCAAAGCATGCGCGAACAAACTTTCAGATAATACGAAAAAAAAATTTTGAAAAAAATTTGGGAACCCGTCGACCCCGTGATCATTTAGTGATTTAGTAGTAGTATTTAACCGTTAAAATTTTGAAACTGTAAATTATTGTCCAGAAAAATTTAATGCGATCCTCCCCCTCCCCTCACAGTTATTTTCTATTACATGAAGATCGTAATATACATTACATTTCCCCCTTTTCATTTTATTTTGTCTCTACAACTCTAATGGAAAATTATTGCAGCTTATTCAATAAAAACAATTACAACAATAATTTTATTTTTAATAGTAAAGATCTAAAAATTTCCTATTTTGAAACCGACAAGGTATTTTTCTATTTCTACTAGAGATCTTCTTAAAAAACACAATCATTGTCACTATTACCCCGTTTTCTTTTCTTACCTATGGATATTACCTCAAGTGGTGGATGGTATTTATCCTCTATAGTAGATTTACAAATTTGTACATTTATTAAGTACATATGATTTCCAATAGGTTTTAAAACTCTGCCCGGTGTCGACTTCAAATATTCAGAAAAATTATTGCATCTCCTTTTACAAATTCTTTTATACTTTCTTTCTCCTTTTTATCACAGTTCCTCTTCTGATTTATATCTAAATTGAATCTTACCGTTTTCTTTGTATTTTCTAATTTTTGTTTCTGCCTCTCACAGCTTTTCATCGATATCTTCGGATTGAGTGAATTAATCAACGTTCTCTGTTCAAATGCAAAGAAAAATTCGTTTGGTGATGTATTTGTTGATTTAACCGATTTACTATTAACATTTTCCTAAAACTAGTGTCTACAAGATAATTTGACGTGCTAATGTCTTACATCTCAGAGCCGCATGTTCGGAAAGTGAGTGGCACAAAATTTTGCCCTTGGTCGTGGGCAATTACTCATCAAAAATAAACATTACCTTTAATAATTAATAATATATGATTGCTTAGGTTGGTCCTTAGTCTTCATGCCTCACGCATATATTATCGCAACGGCGTCATCAGGTGGCAATTCTAGTGTCAATTTTTACGTAAAGAAACAGTTGTATAATTAATGGCACTGTAGCGAGCGAACGCCTCATCTGATCTGAATAGTTCTGTGGCAGATAATTTATTGTAAATTACAATATTTTATCTCCACCAGTGGCGTAATTAGGTACCCGCAGCCGCGAAGTGCCCATGCTTATCGGCCCCCACAAGATTTATCATGCGTTCGAATAGTAGTTCACAATCAATATTAGATGGTAGCTCGGATTAACCGTAAAGTAAGCCATCCTTTCATATTGATGGTGTTTTTTTTGGTTGTTTTCGGCGAGGTTCTCCTGTTTCATGTCACCATGTCTCGGATTTCATCTTTTGATCACTTTTTAAAAATTCTCGAGATTATTAGTGTATAGCATGGAAATGGGATGCGTGGTGTTTGAAACTTAATTGGTGATTCGATTTCGTTCGATATTTACGAAATTATCCGATACTATTTGAGGGTTCCATTATAACTTAACTTTCTTAGTAGTATTAGTAACATTAAATTAATTGACAAAAAATTCAATATTTACACGATTTTTGGGAATTTTTCGAAATTTTCATGGGTTTTCTAGATTTTTACAGGCTTTCTAAAATTATTCATTAATATTCAGATTTTTCGGTATTATTGAAATTGTTCGAGATCGTTCGAGATTCATATAAATAAAGATTATTCGAATTTTTCTGGGTTAATCAAGTTTGTTCCGCGGTTTATTCTAAATTTCTTAAGTTTGTCGACATTTCCAGGATTATTCGAAATTTTTAAAGATTTTCAAATTTATTCGAATTTTGAGTTGTGGGAACTTGTAAAGTTATACACATATAAATCTGAATCGTGTTATTAAGTAGATTTTTCGAGATTTCGATATTTCTCCAATTTCCTATGTTATTCGAAATTATTCAGGAATGTCCAGGTTACTTATATTTTAGATGACAGTGATTAGCTCCAATAATCTGAAGAAATTTTAAAATGTGATCAAAAAATGAAATACGAGACAAAAGGATATGAAACAGAAGAACTCACAAATTTGGAATTTGCAAATTGCCTTAAATTTAAAATAGTTTTTCAACATAAACCGGTAATAAAATAGATTCGCTAAATGAGAAACAATATCAATCAAATTATATCAGAACTTGATTTGTAAAAGGTAGAAATTATTTGGAGAAACGCTTAATTTTATTTCTAAAAGGTTGAATTTGGAGTGCAAAAATTATATTACAAATAAATCAACCCGGCAAACACCAAAATCGTCATCGGTTGATGTAGTTTTGATTTCAAACGAGTTTAGCAAATTTTCTTCTAAATCTAAATACTGTCAGAATCTAAAGCCATTTTTATTTCTATGTAGTCAGGTTACGTATAATTACTCTGACACTCACTTTCAGCAATCGACAAGAAATTGTTGGGCAGGATCAGCATTTCTCTAAAAACTAGGGTGGTCTACTTTAAGCTTAATCTGAGCTACCATCTATCTAATCTTGACTTTGAACTAATATTCTAACGCTTGATAAATCCCTTAGAGTCACAATAACCGTGGGCGCTCCGCGGCTGGGATTGCTGCGGGTACCTAAAAACGCCAATGGTGGAGATTAAATATCGTGATTTAAAATAAATTATTCGGCACTGTTGCTTTACGCAAAAATTGACACCATAATTGCTCCGATCCAATGAGGCGTTCTCTTGCTAAAGTGCTCCAAGCTTTGTAAATCGCTATTTTGTGGTTTGTAATTTTAATTAAAATTACGACGGGACTAATTATTTTAATATAAAATAAATTAACCACCACTATTTCTATACGTAAGAGTTGACGTAAAAGTTATACTCGACGTTACTCAGACGTTTCAAAATCTCCAAAACGCACTTACAAGTATACTTACCCTTGTGATATATCGACGTGAGCGACGTGAATAAGGAAAAAAAAAGTTGAAGTATGTGAATTTGCATTAAAGCGATTATACTTGACGCGAATTAGAAGTAACAAAAAAAAAGTTGATTTAACGTTGACTTTTTGTTGTTAGTGCTAAAGTGACATCTTACTGAAATTTTAAGAAATAATATCCTTATTTTATTTTTGTTATAATTTTGACGTTTCGTTTATTGGTCGCGTCGAGCATATCACCAGTAATTGCCCACGTTCAAGGGTAAAATTTCGTGTTGCTCACTTTCCGAACATGCTACTCTGAGATGTAAGGACGTTATCACGTCAAAAGTTGCGCAAGTGCGAATTTTGCTATATCGCCACTCGACAAAATTTTTAAAATGTTGCACACGCAACAAAAATCAGTTTGTGACGCGAGTTTGATAATACAACAAAAATCAGTGCAATTTGGGGTGCTAACTTTTTTTGTATTTTCTAGTTTTTCTTATATTTTGAATTATCTTTGATTTTGTTGAATAAATCATTGCTTGTATTAAAGTCAAGTATAAATTTCTGATTTCTTGGTCATTTTCAGGAATTATTGTAAAAACCTACAAAAATTGTGTTAGTGGCCTTGGAGCTGGCACATTTTGAAAATGCATCTGTAAATATTGGAACAAATAACTGTTTTTTATCGGTCTTGCTTTTCCTTAAATCTACTACTACAGCTTAATGCAAGCTAACCAAAAAAACATGGTGGTAAATTCGAAAAGCTTTTTAAGTTTTTTTTTTGTTTTCGCAAGCTGAAAGGAGAGAGTATGGCAATGGGTTCTTCGAATATTTTCTTTACCCAAAATCGAAAATTAGACTTAAACCGATTTTAAATAAACCTTCTAAAATTAATGATAAACAGTTCAGAAAGAATTGTCCAAATTTCTTAAATTCGAAAGACAACTCTCAGAGGCAACTTACATTATCATAGTTTTTTATAAAGCTCTGCCGGTTTCAGGCAAATTTTGTAATGCTGATAGTTCCCTTGATGTGATGTTACATCAGGGGCGTAGTGTCTTTGGAAACAAGGGAAGCACTGATTCCCTATAATTCTAACTCAAAATGCTAATATGCTTAAAGTTAATATAAGTTAATATCCAGTGAAACACGAAAAAGTTAAAAACAACGGCTTTTTCATATTTTACCCAACATTTTAGTACAATATTTGAATTTACCCTGTACTGTTAAAAAGTAGGTAAAAGAACAATTAACCCAACTATTGGTCCGTAGTGAAAGTTTTTATTAAAAATCACTGTTGAAGCCAGGTAACTTTCGATGGTCGATATTGGTATGATCCAAAAGTTTAACCTGCGCGTTTGTTTCCAAGAAAAATAAAACTTTTGATAGTTCACTGTTTTGAAATTCATTCAATTTTTTCTGTTTTTTAACATCAATCACTTGGGCGACTCAGTCACTTTAGTACATTTCCGCAACCTTCAGGGTTTTAGTTATACCATCCGGGTATGTATTTTAGTTTAGTTTGGCTCGTTCCTTCATAAACCTTGTTGATATGAATGGGGAAGAAGCGGTACCATAAGTGACCAAGTTCTGTACGTACATTGGTTTTCCTAATCTTCATCATTCAATAAAATTTGCCTGTACATCTTGACAATATCTGAACTCGTGAGAAAGGCATGTTCCCGAAACCGTAAAATTATTTCGAAGATATTTGATTGGGCTAGCATTGGTTTTAGCTGTCTCAGTCAAAGTAGCGCCATTTATTTCTTGGTGTGGAAATATTAATAACTAAAATCGCTGTATTAAATCTTCCTTTTCCAAAATTTGCCACCGTCGCCTTTCAAGTGAGACAGCTAAAACCAATCCGTGCCTTTGATTGTATTGTTGGTCCAACTAGGAGTTCATCATTGAGCGAAACGGTCTCTGTGCTAATTTTCACCAAATGTCCGAGTTCAATATATTACTGCATGAACGATTTATGTATATATCTTTTGATATTCCTCGCTTTTGACAAATTTTCTCTCCCTAGCGTGCAACCTGCTAATTGTTAAATTGAGCGATATTCCTAGGGTCTGATTGGGTTCCTCAAACGCCAACCTCACAACGAACTTCCATTGACGGTATTAACAACAAAATAGACCTTACTTTCCTCTTTGTCATTTGGCTATTTGGATGGCTCTGGAATCTCCTCCAATTCCCCAAAAGGCTCTCAACTTTTTGTTAATATTGAAATCAGCTGAATATTTTGATATTGTAGACAAAAAGAGCGGTAGTTCGAATATCACCTTGGCGTCCAACCAAACCCATCCAAATAAGATCTATTGCACGATAATTTGACCTTTTTATTATTTTAAATGTCTATATTGTGTTTGATTTATTTGTTTCGGGATCTACTAATTTAATACCAAAGTTATTGTCGTTTTGGTGTGGTGTTGGTGGTGGAAGTGCAGCAGTTACTTCGACGTGAAATTATGAGTTGTAGTTGTTTAGGCTGATCATCTGGATTGATGTAATTCCCTTGTGGAGTCTGTCCGACTTTCTCCGATACCAGACACTGAAATACGTCCATTGAGGTTTGGCAATTTTAAGCGACTCATACAAGCTTCCGAGATAAACAAGAGTTGGGGTCCAGTATTTTCTAGATAACACGTCCGATGCCTAGTGCGGTTAACTTAAACTCTGTTGGATTTAAAACAATGTATGATGCTTCTTTGTACATATTTGACATCTTCTTTGTGATTTATTTTGGTATATTGAGCGAGTGTCCAAGAGGCAATTAAAGCAATGCTTTGATTCCTTACTATCGCTTCTCCGCTAGTCAATCGATTTATTCGCGAACTTTTTACACTGATACAAAAAATGATCGTAAGAATCGCTAACATCATAATTTTACCGAAATGATTGCAAACGATCGTAAAAGTTTTCCATTAGAATTTGAACCAGTCCTTCGACTTTCTGACTTACGGGATTCCAGAGCATCTGTCTTTTGCCTAAGAATTTCAAAAAAAACCTCAATAGTTGAAAAATCTACATCGCATGACTTTATTGAGTACCATAATAATGAGTCAAGAATCCAGTTGCTCAGTCTCCTCCCAATGCTCGCAGCTATCTAATAATTTCGTCTGAACTATTTAGTAAGTAATTTCCGAGGGTTAGTTCAGAAACCGTAGTAAACCGTTCAGATATTGAAACTTTTGGCGACGTTTTTTCGTGGATAGTGCCCATATAAAGGTCATAACTGCCATTCCGTGTATTCTCCGGTAAATGGAAGAACATTAATTTTTTGTCAGTTTCACTTGTATGCTTTCAGTGTTCATTGTGGTATCAAATAATGATGAATCTGTGTCATTTACGCTTGCCTTTCGACTCCGTTTATTTAAACTCATATTAAATGTCTTCGAATATATGAATTCCCAAAACTTCATCATGGCTTATACAAAATATTTCCCCTTCCATTTCACCAACATTTTTTTTAACAATTTATTAGTACGTTTTTGGCGAACAGATATACAAAAAATATCTGAACTATAGGCTGTAACTGTCGAAGATATTTTCCTAATTTAGATATTTGCTCAGTAATGACGCTGTGTTCCTTCTGAAACGCCTCTATTTTTTGTTGACTGGTATAGTCATTACTTTTCTAATTTATAAGATTTAGTTTTTGGATAGTTTTGGACAAATATAAACAAAATGGAGGCACTAGCAGAATGAGTGTGCAGTGATGGTCATTTTCAAGGTTGGCGTCGGATGGCTTACAATTTTACTTGCTCACTTATGAACACCCAAACTTAATGGATTTAACTTTATATTAGAGTTAAAATCCGCCTCGAAGGAAGACTCCTTCTTTTCTTACTCATTTGGTTAGTACACAGGGCATTTCCTTATAATAACCATATGAGTTATAATGGTGTATATCCATTTTGCTTGTGTATATTTTGTCACTTATAAATTTATAATAAAACAACTTACGTTATTTTTAAATAATTTTAATTGAAAAAAAAATTTTCCTTATAGTAACAATATTTTAAGTAAAATATTGTTACTATAAGGAAAAAAAATTTTTCAATTAAAATTATTTAAAAATAACGTAAGTTGTTTTATTATAAAATTACAATAACCGTTTAGCGAATGAAAATTTGTTACACTAAAAGTTTCGTTAAACTGGTAGGTGTTCGATAAAAACAAAGTTGATTGTATTCGTTTTTTCGAGTTGCAAATATATTGTGTGTATGTGTGTAACTTATCGAAAGTACAAAGTTGCAAAACAATTTTCGCAAAATATTTTTCACATATAAACATTGTTTGTTTTTGAGCATGCAGGAACTTGTTAGCGGAGGACATTGCGGCTTCCTTTAAATTTTTATTTTTATTTTATCTTTCAATGGTTATTAGTTGTATAATTTTATAGAAATAAATAAAAAATTATTAATGAAACTGCACACAACAGTATTAATCTGCGAGGGTATTTGTGAATTCGATTCGAAAGTAATCGACTGAAGATTCGATTTTGTGTTGCTCACTATTTGCCTCTAATTTAACTTCGTGTGATATCGTTAGGGTTGATTGGAGTTTGGCGAATGATACTTATGTGATTTTGTGTATTTATAGGTTACATGATACTCCAGTAAACGTATTTTTGCACGAAATTTCCAGTTTTATTAGCAATATTAAGTCCAAAAATCTCTTCATTGTCGGTGACATCAATATAGATATCTTGGATTTTTCTTCACACTGCGATGATTATATGTTTCTTATGTCGTCTTTTGGTCTGGAATCATTGGTTAATGTTCCTACTAGAGTGACAACATCATCATCCACTTGCATCGATCATTTCTTTGCTCGTCTTCGATCAAATGATCTTTCATATCTCAAGCCATCTGTAATTGACCTTAAGATATCAGATCATCATTTCATAGAGATATTATTCAAATTTGATACAGTTTTGACATCCCGTACTAATTTTTATTGTGGTCAAAAAAAAAAACTTAATATGGTTATGTTAAATGAAGTCCTTGAGCAGACAGACTGGAAGATTGTTCTGGACCTAGATGATCCGTCTCTAGCTCTTGATACATTTTTTAGCATTATTACGAAAATTTTGAAGCCATGTTATACTTATTCTCGGGTGAAAAATGTGAGGCTCTTACAGCCATGGATCTCATATAAACTTGCCAGTCGAATTAAAAAAAGAAACAAATTTCGCAAAAAGTTAAAAAAACATCCAAATGATATGAATCTACGTGAAATATATGATTGTACTTGCAGGCAAATAAATGTAGATGTTAAGAGAGAGAAAGAAATGTATTATATGAATCGCTTCTCAATTAATGGAAGTGACGTTAAAAAAAATTGGAGTCTTGTTAATGAAATTTTAACAAAAAAAGCTAAAACATCTTCGATTAGCAATATTTTATCCGATAGCGGAACTCTGCTTACAAATGAATTAGACATTTCTAATGAGTTTAATTTATATTTTACTAGCGTTGCAGACAATTTAAGGAAAACATTTTTCGCGAATACCGTATTAACAAATCACGGCCTTCCGTATGATTACTGTTCGAAAACATTCTATATGACACCGGTTTCTAATAGTGAAATACTAGCTATTATTGAATCATTGGAGCCGAAAGAGTCTATAGATAATGAAGGAATTAGTAGTAATATTATGAAAGCTGTTTCTAAATTTATCAGCCCTGTTCTTGCCCATATATTTAATCTCTCCTTTGAAAAGGGAGTAGTACCTAAGAGGCTCAAATATGCTACTATTATTCCCATTTTTAAAAGTGGAGACCATAGGGATAAGGGAAATTGTAGACCCATTGCGCTGCAGCCAGTTATTCACAAAGTTCTGGAAAAAGCTGTTAAAAACAGAGTTACCATATTCCTGGATTTCTGTAAAATACTAAGCGTTCATCAACATGGATTCCGGCAAGGTATGAGTACTGAATCGGCTGTGTTGGAGTTTTTAGATATAATTCATAATGGTCTAAACAAGGGTAAGATCTGTGCCGGTTTGTTTATTGATGCTACTAAGGCATTTGATATGGTCGATCATAAACTTCTATTATCTATTCTTTTTGATGTTGGGTTTAGAGGTGTGTCAAACAAGTGGTTTGCTTCCTACCTAGATGATAGAGCAGTGAGAGTTAGAATTAATGATACTTTTAGTGAGCTAAAAACTGTGAATGTTGGGGTGCCGCAAGGATCAGTGCTAGGTCCTTTGCTGTTTCTAATTTATACGAATTCTATTTTCAAACTTAATTTGAATGGTCACAGTACAGGGTTTGCGGATGATTTAGTTTTAGCTTATTCTGCTGAATCTGTCAATGACGTGACTTCCATGGCTAATTCTGACCTTAAGGTGTTGCATAAATGGTTTGATAAGCATTACCTGATACTAAGTGGAAAAACAAAATTTATGTGGTATAAAATTTTTGGCATTACAGCTGCTACTAATCATTCCCAAGTAACATATCATAATACTTCCAAATGCACTTCTGTTAGTTGTCATACTGACTGTTTGAATATTGAGATAGTCAACTCTTTTAAGTATCTTGGAATTCATTTGGACACTAACCTTAACTGGAAAACCCATGTATCCAAGTTAAAAAGTTTCATGGCGTCTGCCTCACGTATTTTTTACCTTCTCCGTGATCTATGCCCTATTTCTGTTTTGAAAATGTCGTTTCATGCATTGGTAATGGCTAAATTAGAATATGGTTTGTCTTGCTGGGGTGGCTGTTATCCAACTACTTTAAAACCATTGTACGTACAACAGAAAATGATTTTGCGAACAATTTTGAGGAAAAATAGATTGGAATCATCTTGGCCTTTATTCAAGTCGATCAATATTTTGCCATTACAACATTTGTATGTTTATAAGGTTTTGAGAGTATTTTTTAAGCGTAGTGGTCAGCATTTAATAAGAGATGATGCTCGATATAACTTTCGCGCTAATCACCGTTTTTTTTTTAAGGTTCCTAAATTCAATAATGAGCACTTCCGACGCTGTATAGTTGTTACCACTCCGACATTTTTTAATGCTTTATCCGAACACATTAGACGTCACATTCATTCTAAAAAATTCTTATCCTACGTTAGAAATTGGCTATTCGAAACACCAGACGTATCTGATTTATTTTGCGTCGTCATTTGATTTTTTGTTGTGTTAATACAATTATATTAAAGAGTATTATACGAGTATTTATAAAAAAATAAATAAATTAAATTATATTAAAAAATTATTTTATCTTTGGATAACTGATTGATTGGTATTTGTACATAAATAGGTATATTTTTAATATTGTTTTTTAAATTTTGTTAATGGAAGCAATGTCTGTCACTGGATTTTTGTCCACAAGGCATCTATTTTTATTTTATTATTGTAATAAAACTTGTAATAAAAATAATAAATAATAATAAATAATAAATAATAATAATAATAATAATAATAATGTATTCGAAGTACAAAGTTATTCTATAAATACGAAACGAACGAAACTGATTCACTTCAAATAGGAAGCCAATACAAAATATCGAATCCAATTAACAAATAGCCCCCGCGGCAATATTCTGACACTTTTACACTGTTCAGGTATTACTATATATACAACAAGGCGTTTTGCTGCGAGAAATAGGATGGGAAGAAATATAGGAGCAGCTAAGATTTCAAAAATCTTTTTTTCAATTTTGAGTTTGAATTTATGTAAGGTATATGTCAAAGGGATAATGTCGGCAAGAAGAAACAGCTTTGGGATTTACTGGCCCTCGCCAACTTTTAGTTTTACAACATTCCGTCTGTGGGGAAGACAATCAAGTGTGTAGGAGATTTTAATGCCCGAGTCGAGTGTAACCAAGCAGGTCATATGAATTATATTCCAATTTGGATCTGTTAAATATTTTGTTTTTTACATCGTCGTAAATAATTGAGATTTGCATCTACAACCTGTCGCTGTCGGACATACTCACACTAACTGAAGATATGCGGTAATGTTTTCTAGGAATTTGTTCAGAACAAGGATTTTGGTCGTAAAATGAGACCTTCACGTACTAGATGTAAAATAGAATTAACATAAATTTAAGCAAAAATAAAATTTACTGTTATACATCTAGTAAGTGCTTGCATGAAAATTGCAACTCTCAAGTCTCATTTTACGACCAAAATGTGCGCTCAAAAATCGGCTCAACAAGTATAATAAAGGTTTAGCAAAGATTTACACCGTTTTTGGGAACAGTTGCCTTATTTTGCACAAACTACAAATACATATATGTATAAATATGTAGTTCTTTGAGTATTAAGACTATGTATAGCCTTCAATCAGGTGTAGCTTTGCATATTAAGCATAAATAAATACAAAGATTACCTTTTTATTTTTTTTTTAAAGTGTTTCGATTTTAAAATAGGCAAATACCTTTAAATTTATTTTTTTTTTTTTTCATTTTCGATAAAATATTAAAATTTTAACATATCGAAGAATATTTTTAGTCAAAAGTAAAAATATTTACATAAAAACCATTTCGCTGCTTTGCTATATATGCAATTTATATTTTATATTCAAATAATATTCCAAGCAGTTCACCAAACACACGAATGTCACCGTTCGCAAATGTAATAATAGAAAAAAAAAACTTTCAGCTCTCTCGTCGTCTAATATGCGATGTATAAATATGTACCTACATAAAAAAAGGAAAACTTCTTTAACACACGAAAAACTTTTGGAAAATCTTATAAATTTTTCCCAATGATATGATTTTTTCTTTTTTTTGTATTCCGTTTCGTCTTTTATCCATTTGATTCGTTTATTATTATTAGTTTTTTTTTATTACATCCTTAACATATATATGGCATTTCTAGCCTTTTCTCTAAATGTGTATACGTTACGTACATATATTTTAACATAACATATGGAGTCAAAGTGATTTTACCGAACAAAACATCATCCTCATATATACATATGTATGTAGTACATGTGATGCAAATATTAATATGTTTAGTATACATTGTGGGAGGTTGAGATAAAATACAATCACCGATCTCGTACTCGTACAAACATAATATATAGATGGACGATACTTTGAACCGTTTATTTTAATTACACAACTGAAAAAAACCTTTTTATACGTTTTGACTTGATTTGATGTAAGTTAAATGTACCAAAACTATCACTGTAAAAATATATGTACATATATACATTGATGGAGACAAAAACTACAAAAAAAAATCAATGCTCGATATTGAGATGATGCCTTTTGATGCAAACAAGAAAAGTAATATGAAAAAAAAAAACTTTAAATTGTTCAATCTATAGAATTTGGTTTTTTGCTACAGCCATAATCGAGGCAAATTTAAAATCAATTTTACCTAAAGTTTTAGATTTTAGATAAAATCCTCGTACGTATATATAAACGTATTTATCGGACTGGTGTATAAACGTAAATAGTTTTGGTCTCTCATCGTATAACTACATTATAGTGTATCACGGTTGAACAAACTATACAATTCTAATTTTAAATGTATTAGAATATGGTTGATATAAAAATGGAAATTTGGAAGCTTTGATAATAAGTGCTAATATTTTGTTTTCCCAAAACTATATTGGTCTTGATGACGTTGGCTCGTACGTATGTAAATAGTTAAGGCAATGATCTCAACTTATGTATTTATCTTGTTACATCCGTTTATAATTTTGGTCTTAAATTGGTAAAATTTTTTAAAATGTTTTTAGTTTTCAATTTTACTGCTAACTGTTTTTATTTAGTATTAGTTTGGAATTTTCGAATAAATTTTGAACTTCTTATTGATGTTTTAAAGTATTATTCCGTGGATTAAACTAAATGTTACAAACACTATAAATTTAAATTTATGAACTTTCACGCGCTTCTGGTTTGCTATTTGATGGGGGAATTTTCAAAATTCAATGGGCACCGAAACTATGGTCACTATTGAACCAAACGTACCCACATTTTTGAGGTACAGTGCCCAAATGTTAATCAAAAATTTCTAATAAATTGTGATTCAATTGGCGGTTGCAATTTAAATCTGGCATTACTTTAGTTCTGTCGAATCTTGTAATTGTGAAGGGGTATACAACAGAACAATACATTATAACTCCAATTCCTTTAAACCGAATTCTAAAATACTTACCAAAAATATTTCAAAATTCAAATAATTTATTCAAAACAATTTTCCTTAGGACAAAATTAAATTGTAGATTCCGAAGCTTAATTTCGCCTATAAGCCCATTTTGAAAAAACTTTTAACTACCAACTTTTGATGTAATCAACAAATTTGAAAAATTTAGAACTTGTGCTATAATTTTATATTTTATTTAAAAAGTAGGAATTTTTGATTAGAAATAATCAACTTTAGATATAGTACATAGTGTTTAACGAAATTTAAATGGCTGAAACCAAATTTGGGAAAATATTGAAGTTTGATTAAAGAAACTTTACAAATATCTAAATTTATCAAAATGCAATAATTATGCGGTGTGCAGTAGAGTAAACCTTTAACTTTTCTAAATAGTCCGTTAGTACATACCAGTCATTCATAGATGTCAATAGGTCTTAATAAGTGCTGCGGTTGACTTTTTTCATTTTTATAAAAAGCGAGTTTTCGACGTCAACTAACTAGGCATATTTCATGAAATTGGAATTATCCAGTTTTTTCTTTTTACACACGATCAAAGAGCTCTGAACAGTGCTGTCGAAGTGAGTACAATCGGAGTATTTATACTACTTTCGCTTAGTGCTTACTCCTGTACTCCGCTATTTCATTTTGTACTCCCCTGTTCTAATAACTGCTATTCTAATAATACTTTGACACAATATTTTAACTTATCAGCTTTTGCTGGCAATAATTATAATATTTAGGGGATATCTGGCTTTCTCATAAAGAATTTTTTCAAAGCTAATTTATAATGGTTTCTGTCATTTTCAGGCAGGCAAAATTGATCAATTTTGACTAAATATTTAGATTAGAACATCCTGAGTACAAAAATTACGGAGCAAGACAAGTTATGAGGTCATTTAGCCTTACCGCACAAAAATGATGTATGGAAAATAAAATTTCTTAAGCTTAGATTAGCACTTCTTTATATAAAAATAATACTGTAATATAATTTCTGCAGTAATTTAACCTTTCAAGATTGGAAAGTTGTATGGAAGTCTAGATGTAAGCAGCGTGATATGGGGAATTTCATTCGTTTAATACGCTTTGACATCAATATTCTTAAATCCGTTTTTTACATTTGAATAAAATCCAGATTCCCAGACATATTTCTTGTCTGGCAAAGGTTAAATGCTGACAACATAAATTGTCTTTCAGTTTTATTTGGCATTCTCCGTCTCGCCTACTTAGATAGGGTATTACAATAGTGTGACCAGATGTCCGAAAACGTTTTAAACGTTTTAATTTGAACTTCAGGACGTGATTTAATATGTTTAAAGTTAGTATAATTTAGTTAGTTTAGTTTAATTTGCTAGTTATAGTTTAATTTGAACTTCAGGACGTGATTTAATATGTTTAAAGTTAGAAACTATTTATATAGAATCGGCTTAACATCTCCGAAATAAAATTTCACTAAAATACAAACACAAAGGTGTGTATTCCGTTCGGTGCTGGAGGCGAAGAAAATTGTCTGCGTTGCCTGTGTATGGAAAACCAAAATTGGTTAATCTACCTTATGGCAGAAAATTTTTTCAGGTCATGAAATAATAGGTTTTATAATAGGAACTATTTATAGAATTTACAAAATATCGCAGATAATGAATTTCACTAAAATCCATCAACAAATGTGCTCGTTCCATCCATTTGATGCTGGAGACTATAGTTTGAATTAGCTAAGTATCTAACTCAAAGTATTTAACTCAAAAATATTCTGAACCATGAGCCATGGTTTAATTAAGAATCCGACTTCAGATGATATGGAGAAAGGAATTTTCCACTTTGTTCCATATGAAGCTGGAGACGTAGTACACTACATGGATTTGTTTTCTATGTAAAAAAAGAAAATTGGTGAAACAATGTTTCTGATAAATGGCATCACAACAAAAACGTCATTAGTGGTGTTCCGCAATATTTATTGAATTTGGTTCTTATTTTATTTAAAATAACAAATTCAAACCCAAATAAGGTGACCCAAGAAATTTTCAGAGCGTGAATAATTCGGTTTTATATTAGGAACTATTGATAGAATCGGCTTAATAACTCAGACATTAAACTTCACTAAAAACCATTGAGTAACGTGCTCCATTTGTTGCTGGAATCTGAGAATATAGTAAGGGCATGGAGTGGGTATGAAAGTAAAATACAAATTTTCCTTTGGCAAATTTGATTTCCCGAAATTTGTTTGTAAAAACCACAGGGTCATTGTAGTGCCTTGAAATATTTGTTGAATTCTGGCGATGTTTCATTTAAGAAACTCCTTCCCTGACCCAAATGGTACTGCTGTGATTATGCACAAATTCCTTTTAAATTTATTTTCTGACTTAACCGATATATCTGATGATCAATGAATTAATTGTAACACCTCCAAATTATTAATCAAGTTAGCAGGTTTAAAACTTTTCTAGAAGAGATTTCACCATGTGCACGTTTTATGACCAGTCGTCGCCACCAAACCAATTTTATATAGCAATTTTTACAGACTTCGTCTAGGTTTAGTAATTTATGACCTGTCACCTTAGGTACCTACTGTGGTATCGTCTGGCAATGCCATTTCTTTAAATTGCACCAAAATATCTTCCAATTATGACAAACATAATCGCATATTTGACGTGTCTAAATTGGGCATATCTGCCAAAATTCCGACGTTGATCGATATTCTTCTCTACGAGATAAACTTAAAAATCTCAAAACGATAATCTAAAACCATCTATGATTTCGTGGAAAGTTATGGCTGCGTTAAAAATTATTTAGCTCGAGCAGTGCTTAACGCTTTGATAGTAAACTAGATAAAGAGCTCTAAACCATCAAAAACAACAACAATTATTTATATATAAGGTGTAACTATCGCATTTCGTATGCACTCCCTTCTGTCTAGAAATACTCCCCTAAAAATTTAAAACGTGCTCCGTTTAAAGTTTTCAGAGCGATAGCACTGGCTCTGAGCCTATATTCTTCAAATTCACAGAAAAAAATCGTCGGTGACTTTAGTTGAGAAATACACTACTAAAATTATCATAATTGGTTAACAATAAATGTATTTAAAAGTTGTAGTTAGAACATAATACCACATGGCGCAGCCAACGGGTCCATTCAATACACCCAAGCCACTTTGTCTTGTTGGTAATCTACAGGAGAATTGGAAAAAATTGTATATGCATTTTTCTATATATGCAAAAGCCACCAAATTGACGGTGATGTTGTTTACGACGGCGGAGATGGACGTGTTTTAATCTGTCTCCGTAAGTGAAATTTATTTTATTTCATTTAAATTAGTTAAAATTAATTAAATTAGTGTTACTATGTGTTGTGTTGTTAGGCAGTGAAATAGTGTATTGAAACAATAGTTTTGATGTGATGTGGTGTGTTGTAATATGTAGTGCAGAAGTGTGGTTTTTTATGTACATATATGTAAGTGTAGTGCAATTAATGGTTTAAGGTGAAGTGATTATCGCGGAAAACGTGATCAAACGTGCTCAAAAATAAATTAACGGTACTCTCTAGTACCGTTAGACAGGTATTTTCGCATCACTCGTATTGAAATACATATGTGTGATGACGAATTGTGTACAGTTTTTCTTTATATTTATTAAATTATATGGCTTGGGTAAGGAATTTTTTGTGCATTAGGGTATATTAGTATTAGTGTCTACGGTAAATACTAGTTGAAAATTGGTATTAAAAAAAAAAAAACAGTAAAATGTTGTAGATTTGTTTTGTATTTTGTGCGTTGTTTCATGTTGTATTTTTGTTTGATTTTGATTGAAACAAGTTTGTAAAGCATGTCGTATTGTGAGTGCGTGCCACCGTATTTTAATTAATGGGGAAGTGAACCGTATTTTGTTTAAAATATAATGATGATACACGAGTGTGAAGTTTTCCAGGGGTGACCATCACTTTTTTCGCTTCGATGCGTTTTCGGCAGAGTAGCGGTATCTTACATCTAAATTGTTTTAAAATTTTATATTTTAACAATGGAATACAGTTATTCTGTCGGGGTTGCATCGGTGCGAGAGGGGTGATGGTTGTAACATGTCACCCCAGACATTCCAGAGGTGTATCAATGTATTAGTATGTATTACACTGTCAAAACAAATTCTTATAGGAAAATCGAGTATTATTTATTGAAACAATTGAGTAGGATTTTGAAAATGATTTTAGAAAATCAAGCTTTAGCTAAATTACAGCAAAACAAAAAATATTACAAATTCTTGTTCGTTCGATATTAAAGTAATTTTGATTGATTTATTTTTTAAGTGTTCATTAAAAACGGAATATGGCGTTCTAAAGTTAAGGTATGATTTCAAAGAAAATACTTTTGTAGAACTTTTATTAAACGTACGATTCGTATCGATTAGGAATTTTTTAAACTAAATAATTTAGGGGCCTATTCCAACTTTTATTACATTTTTGAACTTTTAAACTTTTATTAAGGTTTTATTAAATTTTTATTAGACTTTTGAACTTTTTAATTTTTAAACTTTTAAACTTTTAAAACTTTTAAACTTTTGTTAAACTTTTATTAGACTTTTGTTAAGGTTTTATTGAACTTTTATTAAATTTTTATAAAGCTTTTATTGAACTTTTAAATTTTTTAACTTTTAGATTTTTGAATTTTTAGACTTTTAATCTTTTAAACTTTTAATCTTTTGGACTTTTAAACTTTTAAACTTTTAAACTTTAGGACTTTTAAACTTTTAAACTTCTTTTAAACTTTTAAACTTTTGAACTTTTAAACTTTTGAACTTTTGAACTTTTAAACTTTTGAACTTTTGAACTTTTAAACTTTTAGACTTTTAAACTTTTGAACTTTTAGACTTTTAAACTTTTGAACTTTAAATTTTTAAACTTTTGGACTTTTGAACTTTTAAACTATGAAATTTTTGAACTTTTAAACTTTTGAACTTTTGAACTTTTGAACTTTGAAATTTTTAAACTTTTAATCTTTTATACTTTTATACTTTTATACTTTTATACTTTTATACTTTTATATTTTTATACTTTTATACTTTTATACTTTTATACTTTTATACTTTTATACTTTTATACTTTTATACTTTTATACTTTTATACTTTTATACTTTTATACTTTTATACTTTTATACTTTTATACTTTTATACTTTTATACTTTTATACTTTTATACTTTTATACTTTTATACTTTTATACTTTTATACTTTTATACTTTTATACTTTTATACTTTTATACTTTTATACTTTTATACTTTTATACTTTTATACTTTTATACTTTTATACTTTTATACTTTTATACTTTTATACTTTTATACTTTTATACTTTTATACTTTTATACTTTTATACTTTTATACTTTTATACTTTTATACTTTTATACTTTTATACTTTTATACTTTTATACTTTTATACTTTTATTCTTTTATACTTTTATACTTTTATATTTTTACACTTTTATACGTTTATACTTTTATACTTTTAAACTTTTAAACTTTTAATTTTTTGGAATTTTAAACTTTTAAACTTTTTAACTGTTAATTAAGTTTTGTTAAACTTTTATTAAACTTTTATTAAATTTTTTAAACTTTTATTAGACTTTTACTAAACTTTTAATAGACTTTTGATGGGCATTTGTAAGATTTTTGTTAAGCTTGTATTGAACTTTTAAATTTGTATACCTATAAATTTTTAAATTGTTGAATTTTTAAACTTTTAAACTTTTATGAAGCTTTTGATAACTTTTTGTAAACTTCTATAAGGCTTTTAATAAACACACTATACTGATTGAATGAACAGCATCGCACGTTATCTAGGATGGGGGAGAATTCCTTTTGTATGATATTGTGTACTACATTGCATTGCAAGAATTTTGAGGTATTGATGAAAACGTTTCAGCACATTTTGGTTGTTGAATTTAATTATATCAAAGTGTCATAGTTTGTTCAAGTACTTTGTCTGATGGTGTGGTTGTGATGAGTTACACTAAATTATATATAATTGTTAGATCATCTCCAAGCTGCAGAAATAATGGTGAATTCTCGCTCAACCCCCGCAAACGCCAAGCATACAGCAGCTGTGTGGCGTGGAGGTTGATTAGCTTGTGATATCTATTTTATTATTTATTTTATTACTATAACTAAATTGTATAAGTTGATTGCTATTAATTAAGTAGTAAAGCAATTTAGTTTTCAGAGTAACCTGGGAAACTCTATTTGAGTCTTATTAGTAAATATCATATATAGGAACAAGTAGTATTTAACTAAACGATTAATATTCTAAACCTTTCCGTAGTATATAATAATTAATTTAAACATCATTAACTGAGTAAATAAATAAGTAATTTAAGCATTACTAATATCCTTTTGCAAGATTTTTAGGAAATTGCCGATTAGTTGAATTTTTAATAGTATGGTAAAATATATAAAATATATATTTTTTCAGCTTCTATTTGTGAATCATCTAGTTGCAGTAAGTAAACCATTAATTAACTATTTACAGGAGAACGGGGGCTAATGAAACGAGTGCTGTGAATCTGAATTGTAACTTGGCAATTTATAATTTTTTAACATTCCCGTAGAATTTTATAGTTGATGTTGAATTATTCATATGGCTTAATATTATGGTTGAGGTTGGTATTGGTATTGAAGTGGATGTTGGTATTGGTGTTCGTACTGGTGTTAATGTTCATACTTATTGGTATAATTGTTAATGATAGTTTTGGTATTAGTATTCATATTGGTTAGTTAAAATGGTTTTAGTTTAGAACACTCCTGAGAAACTCGACCAAGATGACAATGGCTGTGATGACAGCACGATGGCTAGAAGGTAGTTGGTTGAATGATTGTCAAACTATTAATGGTTATTTATTTGTGGTACATAGGAATTGATCTAGAATTTATTTCAGAGAATCAAATTTACACTCAATTAATTTTAAAATAGTTATTATAAAGAATTAATGCATATTTTAAATTTAGGAATGTCTTGAAAAACCTGAAACAACCTTATATGAGTTGGAGCAGTAGATGAACTGTAAATTGTGTTGTCTTGTGCTAAATAAATTACTAAAAAATATATTACTAACAAATTTACTAACTATCAACTACTTAGGTGTCTGGAACCGGGTTGAGTCTTTGTTGCTAACATTCCTTTCCCATCCCTCGATTTTGTTATATGTAAAAAGGTGTACGACGGCGGCCTGGCCAGGGGCGGATATCACAACTATTAGACTTATGTGGTTATCGATGTGGCGCCTTCCTTTACAGGGTGAAATATTGCTATGTTGGCTTCATGAAAAGCTGAGTATGATGGTACATATATCCTTGGTAAGGGAGAGTTTATGGTGTCGTGTTGCAACATGGGTATAGTGGTGTGGTATTCGCATTTATAATACGGGAGACTTGCTTAATGCTTGATCGTACATCGAAATCAATCAATCAATCAAATCAATATGCAAAAGCCACCAAATTAATGGAAGAAAGTGAAGAGGTTCAAGTCGCACAATTGTTGCATATCGCAGGTGAGGAGGCTATTGATGTATTCTCAATATTTAAAGTAACCGAGACGGATAAAAAAATATTAAAAAAAGTTGTGACTAAATTCGAAGAATATTGCAACCCTCGTACAAATGTAGTCTACGAGCGGTATTTGTTTTATATAAAAAGTCATTTCTTAACTGATATTACAAAATTAGTTAGGTACCACAGAGGATGACATGTTGCGGGACCGTATAGTGCTTGGTGTAGCAAATAATGACTTACAAGCCAAGTTATTGCGAATAGATGATCTAACGCTTGATAAAGCAAAAGAGATAAGCCGTATAGCTGAATTAACTAATGTCCAAGCAAAGGAAATCCAACAAGGTGCTAAGTTAGCAACACCACGTGGCATTGATAAAATAACCTCAAAACCGCGTCCGTCCAAATTCAATGCGTATCAATAAAATTCATATCATTCAAAATTTGCAAATAATGGTAGTAAAATACAACCAAATCAATTCCAAAGATATTCGAATACACCAAATTCATACTATCATTCTAAAAACAGTCAAACTGGTACACTAGCAGTACAAAAAAAAATAGAACAACGTTCAACTGCAACAATTGTTCTTACAAGCACTTATATGAAGAAATGCAACAAATTTAACCACTATGCTGATGCATGTCGTTCGGTGATGCAAATTCAAGCCAAAATGGATGACCTTGCAAATGAGGACAATAACGGTCATTCATTGAATATATTCTTTGTGGATTCGGTTAATGCGGTGAACTGCAAAGTAGATGTCAATAAAAGATTTACATGATAAATCATGGTATGAAAATTTAAAAATTGGAAATATAATAATCAAATTCAAATTGGATAGTGGTGCGGATGTCAACATTTTACCTGAAAGCTTATATGAAGCAATTTCACCTAAACCAATTAGTCGAAACTCTTCATTGTCATTGGAAGCTTTTGGTGGTTTCAAGCTCAATTTAATTGGTGAAATTACTGTCAACATTCAGTATAAGGATAAAAAATATTTTCCAAAGTTTGAGATTCTATCTAATTTGGAGGCAAAACCAATTCTTGGTCTTCAGTCATGCGTTGAAATGGGCTTGATTAAGCGAATTCACAATGTTAAATCGCTGCAACTGCAAGAAGTAAAATCTTTCATTCAAGTAAATAAAGATGTGTTTGAAGGTATGGGTTGTTTTCCTGACAAATGCTCATTGAAAATAAAAGATGATACAACACCGATGTGCAAAGCTCCTCATCGCATACCATTAGGAATTCGTGATAAAGTGTTAAGAAAGCTCCAGCAAATGTAGAATGCCAATATAATAACAAAAGTTAACGGTCCATCTGAATGGACACATAATATTGTACTAATTGAGAAACCGGACAAATCCATTCGAATTTGTCTAGATCCAAGAGAATTAAACAACTATTTAGAATTCGAACATTATTTAATACCATCTTTGGATGATCTGTTATGGCACCTGCAAGGCATGAAATATTTTACAATCTTAGATTTACGTGAAGGATTTTGGCAAATAAGGTTAGACGACAAATCAAAAAAATATACTACGTTCTCCACACCATTTGGTTGTTACCAATTTAATGTTCTTCCATTTGGCTTGAAAATAGCACCAGAGATTTTTTTAAAAATAAATTCAAAACATTTCGGTAATTTGCCGGGATCAAGGAACCTAAAAATCGCAACGAATTAGAAAAAAATCTAGGTACAATCAATTAGCTTCGTAATTTTATTCCAAATTATTCATAATTAAACCTATCAATACGTCTCTTATTTAAAAAGGATAATTTATTCTTATGGACGGATAAACAAACTGAAGACTCAACAAAATTAAAGACAAAATAGCTGAAAATACGCTGCTACAAATTTTTAATCCAAAGTTACCTATTACCTTACAAACTGATGCATCAAAAGATGGTCTAGGTAGTTGTTTGATGCAACAAGGTAAGCCAGTTTGTTTTGCATCAAAAAGTTTAAGCTCAGCTGAATTCAATTATGCACAAATTGAAAAAGAGATGCTTGCTATAGTGTTTGGAAGTAAAAAATTCCACAATTTCATTTATGGGCGAATGGTCAAAGTGGAAAGAGATCATAAACCGTTAATATCGATTATGAGAAAGTTAATATCTAAAATTCACTCTAATAGATTACAGCGTATGCGAATAAAACTGATGATTTATGATTTAGATGTTCAGTACATACCGGGTAAATATGTAAAAATTATCAAAGCAGAACTAATTCAAGACAACATTACGCATTCATTAATGAAGTACTACAAGGAAGGTTGACCAAAAACAAAAGCCAAAGTTCCAGATGCATTAAAATTTTATTGGCCTATGAAAGACAAATTATATGTTGAAGACGAGTTGCTGTTTTATGAAAATCGAGTGTTTATTCCAATTAAATTACGAGATGAAATCTTAAATACTTTGCACGAACCACATTTTGGAATGTCCAAAGCAAAAGCAAGGGCCAAACAAATTCTGTATTGGCCTAACATTAACGCCGACATTAAAAAAATCATATCGAAGTGCCGCATTTGTGAAAAGTATCAATCGTCTAATTATTCTCAACCAATGATAAGCCACACAATCCCAAATTTGCCTTTTGAAAAAGTAGGTTGTGATCTAATGGAGTGTTTTGGAACCAATTATTTTGTTATGATGGATTATTATTCCAAATGGTTAGAAATCCATAAGGTACCTGATAAAACGGCTAACAGTATAATTATGGCGATGAAAAAAAATTTTTGTAATCATGGAATTCCAAAATATATTGTTACAGACAACAATCCTTTTAATTCATATAAGATGAATGATTTTGCAAAATCGTGGAATTTCAAGTTTATATTTTCAAGTCCTCGTTATCCACGATCGAACGGCCTAGCTGAGAAGGCGGTGCATATTGCAAAAAGTATGATCAAAAAAGTGACAGAAAGTCAAGGTGATGTATCAAATGCCTTACTTGAATATCGAACAACTCCAGTTGCAAATACAGGGTTATCACCCTCACAAATGTTGATGAATAGACTTACAGCCTACACTGGTTAATCCTACTGAACGATTGAGACAAAATCAAATAAATAACAAAATACAATTTGATAAGTTGGCCAGAAGGAAGCAAGTTGAGCTAAATCTAGGTGATAATGTAGTGTATAAATCAAATAATAAATGGGAACCAGCTATTGTAGTATCAAATACTGATCATCCTCGATCATTTTGTATACGTAACGAAAATAATAATATTATTCGTCGAAATTCTATGCATCTGCGAAAATCAATGAATGCACCAAATATTCGCCAAACTGTAAACGATGATGATATAAATGTTTCAAATTCTGATAATCACGAAAATTTGATACGTCAGCCAGATTCAAACAATGCATCAGCAGCAGGATCGAGTGGTTATATCACTAAGTTCGATCGTATCACTAAAGCACCAGATTTTTATAAAGCATAAGCTTTTGAGCTAACAGGGGGGATGAGGCATATTCAAAGTAGTATATTGAAAAGCATGATGGCATGAGCGCAGTTAATTTAATCAAAGTGTACATAATAACATTTATGAAAGTATACTAAAAGATGTCAAAAGAAGAGGAATAAAACAAAGGCACAAGATGTCTGAAAGTTGAGGAATACGCTACTAAAATTATTATAATTGGTTAACAATAAATGTATTTAAAAGTTGTAGTTAGAACATTCGTTCTACATAACATTTTCATATTTGGGTGTGACAGTTGGATGATAACAGAAAATTTCAAACTGGATAGACTTATCGAGAGACCAGTCATTAGTGTGAATTTCGACGATATGAAATTGAAAGACAGCGAATACGCTGACTCAAAACTTGGTTCTCTGAGCCACGTTTTATTAGGTGCAGAGGTTACTATCAATGATGGTAGCTTATCGTCATCATTAAGATAGCAATTACTTTTTAGTGCTGAAGGTGATAGTAGACTACTCATCACAATGACTTATATATAGAAATCGTAAAATCTTTGGTAATTTTATTTGCTTTTACTTCGAATAGTATCTGTATAAATTTTAAAACTGGTAAGACCCTTGACCTCATTTGGTGATTGATACCATTCGATATCATTCCATAACAAAACAGAGTCCGGAATATAATTAACCTTTCATTGTCAAGGAACGCCAGGTCAAAATGGGTTTCCCATCGCCACGGAGAAGGCCCTTCTTTTAACTTGGATGCTCTGCGGGACAAAAAAAGATTAAAATGTTTTTCGATAACCGGTTCATTATCTAATCGCGATCGGTGAACTCTTTGCCCGATCACGAGATGGGCATGGAGTATGCAGTATGAAGACGGTTCGATCCATTATAATTTAAAACTTATAGTTTATTACTGCAAAAGATTTGGAAGATGTCAAGGCCTAGAAAAACGATCTGATTCTCAAATTTAAACAATTTAGATTGAAATTTCAATTATGTGTTGGTTCGCAGAAAACGGATTTTTGATTTTCAATTTGAGCCATTTATTTAATGTTTTTTTTTAAATTTAAGGAATTATACAATTTCTCAATATCCAACCAAATTATAAAAATTTCGTGTCGTAAATTTAAAGCTCTCTCGATTTTGCGAAATTTTCAAGTTTTTATATTTCTAAAACAAAAATTCGATTTTAAAATTTAGCTCCAAATACTAAAGTAATTCGAAATTTAAAAAACTAAAAGTGAATTCATATTGGAATTTTAGAAGCTAAATTTAAAGTAAATATTTGGGAATTTAGGAATAAGAAAATTTTAGCATATTTCAAAAGAGGTGAAAAAAATTTCAAATGGCCTTACCAAATGTATTTTATGTAGTCAAAATGACAATGTTTCCGATTTACGCAAAATGCTACAAAACTTACTACCGCTCTTCAAATCCGGAAATCTAGATTAATTTAAAATTCTCTTTATGTAACATCGTGTATCTTAGTGCAATGTTTAATTCAACTCCAAACTAAACTCACTAATTTTGTTGAAAATCTCAAATAAGCTCAGAATCGTAGAAAAATTTTGAAAAATGTCAATGCTCTTGAATGTTGTAGTTTTGAATAAAATCGAAATTAATCTAAAAATCTCAAAACCTCGGATTTCAAGACTTCGAAGCTAAACTCAATATCTTAACTTCGAATAATATTGGAAATCTTGAATAATTTCGAAAAATCTACAAAATTTCGAATAATATCAATAGACAGGGTGTTTTAAAACGAAATACACTACTGTGAGAGGTTTAAAAGTACGGCTATTTTCTTTATTAAAAAAGCCGCTTAAGTCGAAATGCGCTTCGTCACAGTTAAATAATCTTGATTATAGAGGTTTAAAACAACTTCACTCCATTGGCGCCGGAGTAAATGTTCCCTAAGTTGGAATTCCTGTTTCATTTTGGTTTGCTATGTCTTACCTGAACGCTTGCCAAATATTCAAAATGGTGTCTTCTAAAAGTAGTTTAGTTCATTTTAAGACATTATGTAATAAAACTCAGCCGCAAATAACCTCCTTACGTTTAAAAAATCCGAATTTTGACTATTTTAGTTTTCGCTTGCGCAAGTCCATCAACACGTGTGTACGTGTTGCTTGTAATGTTACTTTATGCAGTTATTTATTTGCCTTACATTTTTATTCAGTTTTGATTTCGGGCTCTACGATTTTTTAGCATATAAACAAAGATTAAACGGCGGAGTCAAAAATTATGAAAAAGTATGCAAATACGAAAAATTATGGAATATTCACAAAACTGAGCTTTTAAAATTGCAACAATAGCAAGTTTAGACTTGAACAATAAACTGCACAGTTTTATTTACGCAACTGAAAGCTACATCTTTGGTCTTATTATATCTTCAGCAGCTAAGCATTGGGGTCTACGCAAGCTATTCCATATTTTCAATAAAACCGGAACTTTTAGTTGTTTTTGAAAAACAAATGAATGCTCAATGATGCCGTTGATATAATTCCCCCAAGTCTGCATAGTATAAATAAGTTAGTATTTATTATAAGATGTCCGTCATATGAGTCAGCTGTGCTGATACCATATAACACTGTAGTTGTTGAATTTTAGTTAAACTGGTATCACATTTGAAGTGCCTAGGCGAAACAGTTTTATAGCAGTTAAATGATTTAGAACCAGTTCTAAATGAAAGAACAATAAACAGGTGTTTGTTGTTTAAAAAGTCAGTCCCGAATTTTTGGGGCACCGAAATTTGTTGATTTCAAACCATAATATTTTTAGATATCCTAAACCAAAATATTTATAATCTATGGGCATTTTCTGATTTTTTTTGGAATAATTTGGAAACATCTTGGTTGGCTTTTTAGAAAATTTGATGGTTTGGAAACTCCGGCAAAAAATCATAAATATTGACGTCCCTCACAAAAGTTCCGAGACACGGCACATAAAACAGAAATCAGTTTTTGATGAATCAAATTCTACGGGTATTAAGTTAATTTCGAGTGATACATTTCGGATCAATACATTTTACCGTAATATATGCCGTAGATTCGCTGACATTAATTAGGTATACGCCTTTTTATTCTGGAATTGTTTAACTACCTATATTTCGTAAGATTTGAAATTACATTATGTGGCCATTATTATGTTGAATGTTACAGAGTTTCTCTATGCCACTTCTTATATTTGGTTTAGTTAAAACAAAATGCCAAGCCATCCACCACTTTTGTTTTTTTTTTATAGCTATAAATTTTTAATCCTTACATAATTATGCAAATAAATAAATTTGAACTAATTTATAAATATTTTAAGGGGTGACAGAAATTTTATGTATATGTGCAGTACCGATATATTACGTTGGCAAAACGTTCAATGCCAAAAGCAAAATAAAACTTTTTTTATTTTACTTCGTAGTTTCGTACCAAACACAGATCGAGATGGAATATGGAAACGAACCAAAAAGGATTGGAGAATGGCAAATTTTTTTTTGTGAAAATGACAGAATCACAATTTATAGGCAATTTAAGTTGCAAACATCATATAAAAATCATATTTCATATAAGTAAGTATTTTCCCTTAATTTAACTCGAAGGCGAACTGCAAAAAAATTATATTTTTTTGGCATACATAGTTACCCCCTAAAAGGGATCTAATAACCACCAGGATTGTACAACTTCTAGTACCTCTAATTTTCTACGTATTTTTATATAAACAATTAAACTATTTTTACAAAATGATTTATGTATGGTAATCATGTCAAAATAATAGTTATAATAGATTAGTTGATTTATATAATGAATAATAATTATTTGTTTCATAATTTTTGATTGACGATAATAATTGTTTTTCGTTTGTAAACAAATTTAATTTATTTTATTAGTTTTGTTGTTGGTATTAATTTAGAGGTGCTTTTCGAAAGGGTAAATCGAAGTAAAAATTTATGTCTAGACAAGATAATATTGAAATTTATTATATTGTACTCTTACAATTTAATTTATATATTTTATCAATATCTTGCACAAATTTTTCAGATCTGGCTAGATAGATTTACGCTATATACGCGAATACATGTAGGTAATCTGTTAACGTGGGGTATAAAATAAATTCGACGAATACTAATTAACAAGATGTTCTCAAAATCTTATAGTATTAAATACATCAATTTGGCGGTTTTGCCAAATTATTTACACACATTAAGTTAGAACATGACTGATATAAGAGAAACAAATTTTGATCAATTGTAGCTCTCCTGGAGCTCTTACAAGTAGACGTTTCTCTATTTTTCTGCATAAATGTTTCTTAGGCAAACACAACATATTTTTGAATTGAATACATGTGGGGAGAATTTTTTTTCAACCATTCTTTTACTTTCTTTTACTCTAGTAAAATAAAGTATAGTAATCATGAAAATTTTGGACCTTGAGATTTTTAGAGATTTATTTGTTTTGAGGTCCCCTGAGTCCGAAAAAATGGGTTTCGAAATGGTGTCTGTCTGTCAGTCTGTCAGTCTGTCAGTCTGTCAGTCTGTCAGTCTGTCAGTCTGTCAGTCTGTCAGTCTGTCAGTCTGTCAGTCTGTCAGTCTGTCAGTCTGTCAGTCTGTCAGTCTATCAGTCTGTCAGTCTGTCAGTCTGTCAGTCTGTCAGTCTGTCAGTCTGTCAGTCTGTCAGTCTGTCAGTCTGTCAGTCTGTCAGTCTGTCAGTCTGTCAGTCTGTCAGTCTGTCAGTCTGTCAGTCTGTCAATCTGTCAGTCTCTCAGTCTGTCAGTCTGTCTGTGTCCTCTCTACAGCCCAGATGGTTTAACCAATCGTACTGAAACTTCAGATTTAAGCTTTTTTGATAAATTGGGAGGCCCCAGTGAATTTTACTCCAAATCGGCCAACCGGAAGTGGCCACTCCCTTGGTTCAGAAAATTTATTTTGCAAATATCTTAAAAAGTATAAGGTTTACAAAAAACTACTAAAGACAAAATGTTTCCAAAAATTAAAAACAAATAAAAATAAAAAAAAAATTTAAAAAAAAAAATTTAAAAATTTAAAAATTAAAAAAAAAATTTAAAAAAAAAATTAAGAAAAAAATAAAATTTCTCAAAATTCTCTGTTCGTAAAAGAAAGTCGTGTGTTGGCCACACCTCCATTTTTTTATTCACTAATGTGAAAATTTAGTGATATTTTATTGTTTAGTAGTTAACATTTTTCAAAGAATATGCTGAGTTTCTTACTAATCTAAATATTTGTAAAGTTATTTTCTAAATCTCATATCAAGTATGTACTAAATATCCTTATCTATATTATTCAATACACATTTTAGCAGTTTTTTCGAAAGCTTTTGGTCATTAAAGTTGCAGTTATATACGGAAGCGTACAATAAAACAGAGCACAAGAAAAAGGTGAACATACGGATAACTGATCATAAAGAAAAATGGCAAAGAAAAAAACAAACATAAATAAGAATAAATTGCTAATAATAACAAAGTAAGACACACCGACGGTTTGGGGCTTGAGGAGTAATCGTTAAAATTTTAAGAAAATATGAAAAAAAAAATTTAAATTTAACTTTTTTTTTTTTTTCGGGGATTTCCGCTGTTTTAATTTGTAATGAAACAATTGTGTTTATAGAAAATACATATTTTTGGAACATTTTACAATTTTATATATCCTGGAGTTTCGGGCTGCCCCATCCTCTAAGGAATCAAAAGAATTAAAATTAACGTAAAAATTTTGAAACAGTGAAAGATTTTAAATTTCCTAAATTTCTCCAAATAAAAAGATCATCATCATCTCATACCACCATCACCATTTTTATTTTTATTTTTATTTTTATTTATTTATTTAATCACATCAAATTTTGGTATACTTTATACTCCATTTTGAGCATTCTCAGCTCATTCATAATAGAGTTTTTGATGATTGATTGATTAATTTCAATGTACGATCAAGCATTAAGCAAGTCTCCCGTATTATAAATGCGAATACCACCAAGGAAATATGTCCCATCATACTCAGCTTTTCGTCATTGTTAAATGTAGTCAGTCAATTGAAATAATTTTACTCGACAAATTTAAGATTTAGATCTATACCGGAACAGCAACTAATAAACAAATGCGGAATGTCAGAGCAGCTTTTACCTACATGTATGTGGCTTGAAATTGGTATGACCTTTTTAACACTTATCCCGATTTTATCACCAGATACATCTTTAATTGGGCTAACACTAGCAAATTTGTTGGACAATTTTTGAATTCATTTTATCCTATCTGTCCCATTGTTCCGATATTTGGGGATGAGGTTATTGCATTTTGCTTTTGGTTGGATTAGGCGTCAATTTATTTAATACCGAACCTTTAACTAAATGCTGCTCGAGATTTGGAATAATTTTCTTTGTTTTAGTCTTAAATTTATTCACGAACTTGAACTAATTCAGACGTACAATTAGGCAGACTAACCGTCGACATAGGTTCGCGGGCTCTATTGTTACAAGTCATTTTGTAGAACTGAAACTTTAACAGGAGATAACGTGATTTAGGCCATTCTCCTCCGTGGCTTTTAGAATAATATTTACTCAGAAATAATAAATAATTAAGCTTTATGATTCCGACCGACGCATCAAAGAAAACATAAGCACAGACGTTATTTATAAAAAGGTCAAAACATTGAATGGAAAAAATAAAAACATTATTTGCTTCCGACATTAAAACTTGGTAGAGCGCTCATATTAGCAATACTCCTGATTCTATAAAAATATGAGAAACTTTTTCCGCTATAATTCGTTATCGCAAATTCCTCTATTACCCACGCCTGCTAAAGGTGTGGAGGAAAGGACTTGAATTTCTTTAATGACACGCAATTAGACGTTTCACTCATCTGGCGGCAACACTGGCCATAAGGAAAGCAGAAGAATGTATGAAACGATTTACCACTTTAGATAGCGTTTTACTAGGTGCGTGCGCATTGAAATTTCGCATCGGAATTGTTAGAACAGTTATAAAAGATGAACGGCTTCCTTCAATGTGAGGCGCACTAGTACGTATGATAATAATCATAGGAACAGGAAATTCGAAGTATAAGACTAGTTATTGAACTCTTGCCAAAATCACCCACCACAAACTGTTCTTAGTGTCACGAAAAAAAAAGTGAAAGTTCATGGAATATTAACCGTAGCAGGATACTAAACATAGTTACGTAAAATTATTAAAGCGTATACAAATAGTGAAAAGTAAATTAAAATAAAAAATAATCACATTTTTTTCCTGAAGTCAGTACTCGAACAGTGAAAAAATAAAATAAAAATCAACCAACAGCTTAACGAACGGAAGAAACCGATACTGCTGTAGCATCAGTAAAAAGCATGAGGGCATATCATCTCTTTATATGGATAATCACCAATATTATGATTCAAGAGTATTTGATAAAAACAATACGAAAAAGGAAAAGGCAGCACAGAGTCGTGTCGACTGTCGATCGACTCGACAATCATAACAGGGGTGAATATTAAATTGGTGAGTACAATTGATACAATAATAATTCCCCGTTGTATTCCTAGAACATTCGTTTTGGTTTTGATTTAATGAATAAAAAGAAAAAATTTACACAATTCATCATCTCACACGTGTATGTATTCCAATACGTGTGATGATAAAATACCTGTATAACGATAACCGAGAGTACCGTTAATTTTGTTTTTTGAACACGTTTGCTCACGGTTTCCTTGTTCTTAAACACAAAATAGTCCTCCAAATAAACATAAAAATTAATTTTACACTAAAACTGACTTATTTTTATTATCACTCACAAAAACAAAACACCGCTCACAATCAAAACTATGTATATATTGTACATACATGTATACAATCCACTTTTACACTATTATACTACACTATTACACTATATAACACAACATAACATATAGTAACACTACTTTAATTTAAATTTAAAAATAAAACTTTAAAACAAATTTCACTTACGGAGACAGACTAAAACACGTCCATCTCCATCGAGCGTTCATCGCACACCCCTCAGCTCATTCATAATAGAGTGTACATTAAAAAACAATTGCAAATTACAATCCAAAACATCATTGTTGCCTTTCAATCTTGTCCGGTACACAGTTACTTCGTTGGTTTTTGTAATAATGGGTCTCTCCTTAGTGATTAACGTATTGCCTTCTGCTCCCCGTGGCCACGATTGTTATATTTGGCTGCTTTGAAATTTTGAAAAATTGTGATATTTTTGCTAAATAGTTTCAAAATAAAAATAAAAAGGTTTAACTGACTCGAAAGTCAAAGCCAACCATCACACAATTCTTACACACAAACCATGGTGGTTTGGCGTCTATTGGAGGAGGGGAAAGGGGGGGGGGGACCAAAGTTGTCTACCAGCTCCGTAACCTTCCAGTAGGGTGCGCATCACGTGAGCTGTTCTGGGCATGTATTAGACAGCTGCGTGATGGGTACAATTGTGTAATGGGTAACCTGTCCACAATTCGCAAGTGTACGTGCTGCCTCCTCGTGGCAACCACTGGTAACTAAGGTCATTTGGCACATTTTTGGCCATTTGGTACAGGCTAAAGTACGGCGCGAAAAGTTTCGTCATCATTGGCCATATTCTACAACTTTACCCAAGGATGATTTTAGAATCCCATTTCCAACGCACATGTCAAATTTCATCATAATCAATTAAGGAATAGCCAAGTTCCATCTTAATTGCCCATATTCCAGAACTTCGTCTAAAAATCATTTGATAAGCCCCGTCGATTTACGTTGTAGTGAGGTTTCCCTGTATATAGATTGTTCAACTGCTCACTAATCCCTAATCCAACCCCAACTCAACCCTAACTCAACTCGCAAACGGAACCCAACTTAACCCTCAACTCAACCTCAAACTCTACGCCAAACTCAATCCTCAAACCAGCATATATAAAAAATTGATCAACAACTCACTATATCCTATCCAACCCCAACTCAACTCCAACTCAACTTCAACTCAACCCGCAAATTTACCCCTAACTTAACCTTCAAATCAACCCTAAATTCAATGCCCAATTCAATAATCAATCCAGTATATATAAAAAAAATCGTTAATATTTTTAATCCAACCCCAACTCAACTCCAACTCAACTTCAACTCAACCCACAAATTCACCCCTAACTTAACTTTCAAATTAGCCTCAAATTTGGTCCAGACATCCAGACGTCCAGTCAGATGAACGGACATTTTTTTTTTTTTTTTTTGCTTATTCGACTCCAGGGCTTTCAAAACGTCGAGAAAAATGGTTTTGGACCAACCAAATTTTTCGTCATTTTTGACAGAATTTTAATACTTTAGTCTTTTTAGACCGAAGTAATTTGAATCTAATTTTGGAAAAATAGAACTCATTTTTGGTAGATTTTCCCTTTTACTGAGTTTTCTTACAAGCGTAAATGGTGTATTGACATTGGGCGCTTTCAGTTCCCACAACATGTTGTCATTAAAAACATACTGATGGAAAAATTGGCATTCGATCTATCAAATTGCTATGAAATTTTCGATAAATCGGTTGCATTCAGAAAACATCATGATTAGTTTACTAAACATGTTGCCAACAGTTGGCGGCCCTGACTGCGAGTTTACGTAAATATTCTTCGGAAAAATTGTCTGCAATTTAAAAATATTTTAAGGCCGGTATTCAAGTATACGTAATATACTCACATTTTATTCAAGATTTTCAAATTTTATTGTGCAAAATTGACGTCACTCAATTATATTGCGCAATTTAAATGTACGTGAATACCGGCCTTAATATGCAATTTAAAACAATTGTGTTCGGAAGAGGATACTTGTGTTCGAAAAAGGAAACTTGTTTACGTTTCTAATTTTTCATTAGAGAGTGTTTTCTTTTATTCATTCTACAGAAAGAATAGAATGAATAGAATATTGATCACGTGACCACAGAATATTTGGAATGAATTGTAATAAAAGAACACAAACAGAATAAACAGGATACTTTTTTGACAGATTTTGTTTTATTTGTATTTGACAATTCATTGCCATTGTCTGATTGGTGAAAAGCAAATCAACGTTGTTTTCATAAAAATATTTTTTTTATTAATTCTAATCAAAATGAGAAATAAAAAATTAATTGCAGCTGCTCTAAGCAGCAAAATAGGCTGGAACTTGTTTTTCGAGAGCGACTCCAGTGATGCGGAAGATGAGGTGCAACATAGTAATCCCAGAAATATGGGATATTTTGAAAATACTATTTGCTTGTTAAACAACCAACAATTTAAAGTTCATTTTCGTATGGTACCCAACACATTTGAAAATTTATACCAGCAAATTGCGTATTTGGATAGCAAATATGTGGACGTCGTGCGTGGTCATCCAAAGATTCCGTTAGAAAAACAAGTGTTACTGACGGTTTGGTATTTGGCTAATACCGAATGTTTTAGGTGAATTGCTTAACTATTTATATTAAATATATTTTTAATAATGCTTTTTTTTAGTAGATCTGTATCCGACAGATTCGGCATCTCCATAAACGCTTGTTGGTTTTTACTGTTTGATATTACAAAGCAAATATTAAAGCTTAATTTCCAAAAAAAAAATTATCACCTGGCCGTCTACAGAAAAAGCCTTAGAAACATCGAATTTCTTTAAAAATAAAACGAAATTCCCAGGTAAATATGTAATATAGAAAAGATTTAAACAATAAGGTAAAAATAAACTTCAAATATCATTAGGAATCATCGGCTGTATCGACGGTTCTCACATTGCTATTCCAGCACCTAAGGAATACGCCAGCTCATATGTAAATAGAAAAAAATACCATTCGGTATTATTGCAAGCAGTTTGCGACGAAAATTTAAAATTTATAGATTGCTACACAGGGGAAGCAGGATCTATACATGATTCATGTCGTTTCAGGCGGTCACCTTTATATGCCAAAATTAATAACGGTATGCAAATTTTACTCATAAAAAATGATCTCACGTAATTAATTTAAATGTAATATTTCTTTTTAATTATAGGATCTCACCTGATCAGCAGCATTTGTTGGGAGATCTGGGATACGGTCTTAAAAATTATCTACTTACACCCTACAAAAACACTGGCAATCTTACCAGTGAACAATTTATTTACAATAAAGCCCATTCTGCAGCCAGATTGACCATAGAAAGAGCTTTTGGTTTACTCAAAGGATGATTTAGGCGATTAGCCGGTTTAAGTACAAGGCGGCCCGACATAATTCCATTATTAATAATGGCTGCTTGCATATTGCACAACATATGGTATGTTTAGAGAACGGCGATGAATTATTAATTGATTTCATCGTTTATCCCGATAATGGAAGTAGCGATCCGGCCTCCGGCTACACTGATAGACCCGGCAGCATTAAACGGAATCAAATCCCTAGAATTTTGAATAATTAAAATAGTTTTTCCAATTAAATATTTATTTCATTTTATTTCATTTATATATGTAATAGGTATGTAAATATAAATTATCGCATTTATAATTTTTCAATCAATTTTTCAAATAAATTTAAAAACCGATCTTGCCTTTCCATTTTCTCCTCGTCTCGCTTGTTCCTTTCCTCGCCTACTCTCTTGCGCTTTCGTGACAAAGCGGATGGCAAAGGGGGACCTATGTTACTCTCGTCGATAATAAGGTCATCAAAATCGAAATCCCCGCTGGAACTTGGTCTAGACAACTCAACTGGATAATTGATAATAATATTAGGAACATCGCTGGAGCAGGTTGTAGGAGGATTGATTTCTGGTCGCTTATACAAAACCTCGTCCATCACATTGCTTTTATGCTTTTATACATTCGTTTCAGCCCTTTGAATTTTCCGTCGCATTGTTCTCCTGTAATTTTCTTATTGCCGGTGACGGATAGTTTCTCTAAAAAAATTGCACAAAAATTAAAATTTATAATTTGCACATTTATTTAACTGGTCGACTGGAATAAAAACAAACTATTTAAACGACGTTTGTTTCTAGAACAACTTGGAGCTGACCTTGTATATTAACAAATAATAAGAAGACCCAGATTACCAAGAGGAAACTCTTCAATGAACCTTGTCAAATATTTACGGCACAATGCTACCGCATCTGATATAATAGAAACATCTAGTATAATGGAAGCGTCTCGTGCCACCGTGGTGCACACATTGGTGCCACTGTTACAAAAGAAGCCGGTGTTAAAAAAAGGAAAATCTAGGGATCTCGTTGTGAGTTTTGCTCCTAAAAAGATAGAAAAGCTTATTCGGTTTGCCATACCTGCCAAATATCTGTCTGTGGTGAACACAAGACCGTTGTTTACTATTGTCCGAATTGCAATAAAACATAACTTAAAAAATCAATAAAATTAACTGTAACCAAAATGAAATAAATAATTATTTTTCTTTATTTCAATATGTGGCTGAAATTTCACCTAAGGGTCACATGTGTAACTTTTTCTAAGGGTCGTATGAGGGTAAAGAAAATATTTTTCGCCCGAACTACATATATTATCTTCAAATGGATGATTTTGTTATTGTAATGATTTGAAGCACTTTCCTTTTTATAATACGAATCTAGATTAAGATGTTTTCTTTTTTGCATTCCGTAAAATTATGTCGGTATTTATGTTTATATTTTTAAATCAGCTGTTCATAGTCAGCCTTTGATTTTTTAATCGTGAAAGTGTAGCTAGAAGAAAATATTTTGTAAGTAATTTTAACATCTTTATACATGTTTTTTATAAGTTAATTGTTTTAATTTTATATTATTTATAAAAATATTCAATTTTTTCAAAATAGATAGACCTTAAAAATGGTCAACAAGACCGAAATTGGCCAAATCAAATAGAATAGAAGAGAACTTTAAAATTAATTTATAAAAAAGCTAGTTAACGAAATAGAATTGCATTTACGTTATTCAATTGATATCAAATTTGTCTTTGTGCTTCATAAACAACAAATGAATTAACGTAAATCCTCCTCTTTCTATCAAAACGTTTATTTTCAAATATATTTGTACACAATAAAAGGGTGCACACAGGTTTCAGTAAATAAACATAAAAATCATATTCTTTTTCTTTGCACTTATTCAATTGAGATCATTTTCAGCCAAGTTGGTATATGATTACACATGTAATAAAACGTGCCTCACTTTGCTATTATTGAAAATTTTTAATAACGAATAAAACATATTGGAGGAGTTAAGTTTTACGTTTCTTTTGTTTTTTTAACTCAGAGATATCCAGAACACTAGGTAAATATGTTTTACCGGGGCACCGGCTGGTCGAAAGTCTGTTAACAGCAAGGAATCATATGGTATTAACCACCATCCCCGTCCTTCTGTTAATAACGTTCCGTTAACCTTTTCTTTCTTACTAACCACTGTTGAGGACCAATAACCAATAATAACACCTATTACTCTACCCGCCTGAGTTGCGAGAATCACGCCGCGAGAGGTACCGAGGCCAAGTAGGATAAATTTTCTAACTCCACTTATTACACAGTGATGTGCCACTCAGTTAAAGAGCTCGCATGCAACAATTTTAAAAATTACTTGAAAACCAGCCGGCCACGGGCACAAGAGGTTTGCCTGGTAATTAAATGTTTTTAATTAAAAATATTGAAAATGCCTATCAGATTAAAAGCTGGGAGTCTGAAAATTTTAAAAGTTTTTTTAGTTCCAGAGACGACATTTTCTATTTACAGTAACGAGAATAGAAAGTGCAATACCAACACTTTTCAGGTAAAATTGTACTAATTGGCCCTTGTCATTATCGTAGGAGGTAGATTTATTTTTTGGGTATAAATACAATCGTTTTTTATATTTTTAATTAGTTTGAGATAATTATTCGCAAGAGAAAGGCCAAAATGGCCAAGTACACACAATTAATTAGGGCTCAGAAAAATCGGATTTTGGCATTGTCTGGGACACCTAAAATGTCTTCGAGGCAGATTGCTGTTGAGATTGGATGCAATTACTCACTCGACTGTGATCCGTTTTAAAAAAAAAATCATTCCACCGGTGTACTGGAATGCAAAAATGGAACAGGTCCAAAAAGAAAGACAACTGCACGAGAAGATTCCAAAATTATCAAAATGTAAACAGCCAATCGATTTAAAACTGCTGTGAATATTCGGGCTGAATTCAACGCAGAAATCGGCAAAGAAATCAGGGTTCATACGATTCGTAACCGACTCCGGGAAAAAGGATATATGGCCAGGTCCCCCACAAAAAAAAACATTTCTTACGACCAAAATGAAACAAAAACGGTTAGAATTGGCTCGGAATCACGCTGGTTGGAGTCTACAACAGTGGCGAACTGTTATATTCTCCGACGAGAGTAAATTTAACCTTTTTGGATCGGATGGAATCCAGTACGTCAGGCGCAAATCCGGCGAACGCCTGACCGATCAGTGCTTGAAAAAAACAGTGAAGCTTCTAGCGGGCCAAATGATTTGGGGATGTTTTTCTTATCATGGAATTGTGGAAATGGCCTTTATTTAACGAACTGTGAATGCAGAAGTTTACAAAAAAATATTAAAGGATTTTTGTTCCCTTCCATTGAAATGCATTTTTTGAGTGCTGAGTCTGTGATTTTTCAAGATGACTCCACCCCTTGTCATCGAGCAAAACCGGTAAGCATTATTATTTTTTCATTTACTAATTTTATATTTAAGACGATAAAAAAAAAAGAAAAATTAATTATTATTATTTCTCTTCAGGTTGAAGATTTTCTGTTGAAAAACGGAATTCCTACACTGGATTGGCCTGGAAATTCACCGGATTTGAACCCCATTGAAAACCTTTGGCACGTAATGGGGATGAAAATCAATAAAGAGATGCCGTTATCATCCAAAAAACTTAATTCAATAATTGAAGAAGTGCGGTATAAAGAATTGACCCTCGAGTACCTGCAAGATTTAATTGATTCCATGCCAACTAAGATTGCAGCTGTTATTGCCAACAAAGGTGGGGCGACTAAATATTGTATATACATTTTATTACTTCGTAAGACAGCTGTTTATCACAAAAATCAAAAAAACTACAATAAAAAGCGACTCAACATTTTTTACCTGTTCTTGAAACTGAAATTTAATTTTACCTGAAAAATGGTAAAAAATTATAATGGCCTTAAAAACAATAAAACCATTTATCATGAAATTATGTTTTTCCATAAAATGTGTGTTATGTTACAAAGAACCACTTCTAAAACAATTGTTGTTTTAAACGTGCGCCGTATTGGCAAAATACATCTTTTTGTCTGTTTTTATGGGTGTTGCACTTTCTATTCTCGGTACTGTAAATTTTAAAGTGATCAAATGATGGGTTGGGGCAAATAGCCTTTAAAGAAAATACCAAAGAGTGTGGTTCAGGAATTGAACCTTGTAGTGTATGTAGTGGAGAGAAGCGATGAAGGTCTCGTTAAATATTACTTTCAAACATTTCAATAGTCTTATGTATACTTTAATAACTAAAACGACGACACTTCTGATCCAATGGCTGCCAATGCTCCCATGTAAAATTTCAAAAATAACTTTATTTTATTTATTGGCATGTAAATACAGTATCATATTAATAAAAATTGATAACACAAAACTTAAAGTTGGTTTTAATTAATTAAAAGAATGAAAATGTTTGATGGTGTACGAATAAGAAATTGCATCACTGTAGTTGTGAGTCAATTTTTGTATAACAAAGTTATTTTTGTGTAACCAAATGTATAAGAACGTCCATGAGTGTGTTCACAAAATTTACATTGTAACTGTCGCCATTTTACTATGGAT
The DNA here is from genome assembly GCA_958295665.1 of Tipula vernalis. NCBI lineage: Eukaryota > Metazoa > Arthropoda > Insecta > Diptera > Tipulidae > Tipula > Tipula vernalis. The sequence continues at coordinate 41,234,718 of OY282558.1, read as the reverse complement.
CATGTCCTTTTTGGACCTTGAGATTTTTGGAGATTTATCTGTCTTTGCCTGTCTTTCTCAGTTAATTTAACCAATCGAACTGAAACTTTATATTTAAGCGTATTTCATAAATTGGGAGGGAAGTGGTACGTTGGGCCAGAAAATTAATTTAAAAAAAAAAAGAAATAAAAAATACAAAAAATACAAATTTGCGTAATAAATTTCTTGAAATTCCCCGTTCGTAAAAGAAAGTCGTTTGTTGACCACACCTCAATTTTTTACATAAGGGACGCACTGAATCATCGACCGAACATCGATATCGAATTCTAGCTTAAGCGGGTAAGTTAGTAAGAAAGACAGACTTCTGTGAACGAACCTAGTACTATGAGAGTTCTATATATCAAATGAAAGTATTTTTTTCGCATTGGTTCTAATTGTTGAGCGGTTAGAAGAATTATTTAATTAATAATGCAATAAATATGTAAATCACGCGAGAACAAAAAATCACTAAAACTTAACCTCAAATTCCACACAAAATGATTGATATGCGGTGTACAATAAATTAATTTCCTTCATTTTCAACGTTAATTAAATTTTCAATTAGGCATAGATTTCTGTTTTAAGCAAATATTTTTTTTAGTTTTGTTGTGAAATTTTAGTATTGTTCAATAAATAGTTTACCACAAAAATTTTCCCCATTTTCTTTATACCTTCGTCGTCTTGTATTTTAGAATTTCTGTGTACATATGTACATTGTGTATGTATAGTTGTGGATTGTAAACGTTATTATTGTTCATTTTATTTGTTAGTTTTTATGTTTAACACAGGGATATGTGTGTTTTGCACGTATTGGGTTTAAAAATGGAAAACCCCTCTATTTTCTTTTTCCAATGTTACATTTTTTAATAAAAATATATTTTTAAATACTCCAATAAACGAGCACTATTCATATATAGAGTGACCATACATAACTGTTTGTAATAATTCATTAACTGCGGATTACAGATTGTTTGGTGTAAATTGTCATATAAAAAGCCAATTGGAGGCTACTTTATACATGGTATATGGATGCAAGCAGAATATGGAGATTTAACAACAACGTACTTCATAAATTATATTTTGCAACTGCACACAATCCGCTTAATTGTATTATATTGTCAATCCAACCAACATATGTAAACACATACAGACTAATATTTTGTAATTATATTTTTTATTACAATTGGAGCTTTATAGATACATTTACAGTTTTACCGAACAAATATAATTCCTTATACATATAAATGGTCGAGAGATGCGCGATCGTCACATCAACGTTTAATTTGTTTTCCAATTTTCATCCAGCTCCACCCTTTAAACAAACAAAAATGAATTCGCGATTGGGTCTTGCAATCCCCTGAAATCCGTTAAAATCATTTTTAATTAAACCACGAGAATAAACAATGCAATAAAAATACAAATTAATATCAATTTTATTGTTATTTGTAAATTGCATGCAAAAATAATAGAAAATTATTAGAATTTTCATACGGGGTAAGCGGTAGAAGAACAAGAAGAAGATTAAAATAAAAATAAAAAAATTCTGTATGTAGATATTACGTATATGATATGTATTTATGGTGATAATTATTTTTAGCTGTTATCATTATTTATTTATTTTGTATCCGTGTATATTATATGTATTTAGCAACATACATACATACCAACATAAAATTCACATTTTTTCCAAACAAAGTAAAATACAGTTTTGCAAAATGTTGTATAAGAAAACTACTGTGCAAAACCACACACAAGTTTAAAATGTATAAATTTTATTTACATTTAATATTATATAAATGTAATTTAATCGCTAAAAACTAAAATAATAAATAAAAGTTTAGTCTTAGGATTAAATATTAAAAATATTTTTCGTTTTTTTTTTGCATTAAGTATTATGTGGTTATGATTATTATTGTTGTTCTCGTCGTTTTTAAATATGATTTATAATTTTTAATAAGAGAAGAAAGTTTTGTTCGCCATATTTATAGCTATAGCGCTCGTATGTAAATAAAGTTCCTTTCGCCTAAATGTATGTACATAATTTGAAAGTACGAGAGTGAAAAGGATAAGATTACATTTTATCGAGTGCCCAGTAAGTTACATCGGCTAAATATTTTGTAAGCGATCACAATACTTAGTTTTGTTTGTAAAAAAAATTTACGAAATGAATTAAAATTAGATTTAATGAAAAGTACGGTTGTTTGTGAAAACCAGCGAACAAATATATTAACCAGATGCCCTCCTCTGTATAAAATGTACGTATAGATTTAAAATTCAACCCAAAATCTGTTTTATTTCCACAGATTCAACGAGCTTGCACAAATCGGTGACACTTTTGTTTGGCGAACACAGCTTTCCACACCCTTCTGACCAAAAATACTATAACCAAACTAATATTCTAAAGTTCCTGTTTATTTAATTACAAAGAAAAGAAATTAAATTAATTTTAAAAATTGTTTAGTTAATTTTGGGTGTGCGAAAAAAAAAATACGAAAGTCACTTAGAGAGATCCAATTAAGAAAATTAAAACCAATTCGTGAATATTAACCCCTTTTATGATGATTTTTTTTTTTTTTACACTGTGTTATTCATTTAATTATTTTAATAAGAAAATAATTTAATGGCAACAACAACAACAACAATTATTAGTATTATTATCATTATTGTTGTTATATAGTAGAGAGTGTAATAAAAACCTTGTTCGCTCAAAATAATAATCGGATCATTAAAATTAAAACAAATAATTATTGCCCTTTTTTGTGACTTGGTTTGTGTCTTAACAAATATAATTATTATAAATTTTAAAAATAAAATAAATTTAAATCTTTTATACAATATATAAAACTGTTTGTATGTGTTGTGCTTTTCATTTTTTTAGCAACCTGGAAAACCTCTGAATATTTTTTTTTTATTTTCATTTAAAATAAATATTTATATGTTTTATTTTTAGTTATTATATTATATTACATTTATTACCCTGTTCCTGTGTAATAATGTAAGAGGGATGTTTGTTTTACTTCTATCTGCATATACATATATATGTATGTATCTACGTCGGTATGTACACAGCAAAGAAATGTTAAAAATAAAAATTATGGTTTTGGTTTGGTCACAATTCTTGGATTAACGTCTCCCAAGTTGGTACTCTTTACGAATAATTAGTCCCTCTTCTTACAATTTAGGTGAGGGTTTTTATTTCCAAAATATTTTTGCAGTATAAACAAACATATTTTTTATGTTTACGTATATCTAAGTGTACACATTCTTTCTTGCTTTATACATATAACACAGGTACTGACTACTGAGTTATTAACGCAATTTTCACGGACATAAAATTCAAAAAAATTAATAAATTATTGATAAATGAGTTGCTGAATTGCTTTCGATAAAATGTATTTGGTATACCATTGTATGTTACTACCGGATTGGTCTGATATTCAAGAAGGCCTTATAAACTTTACGAATAACTCTTCCATTCCTCGTGTCGGGAGTAGACATGTCAATCGTACCGTTTTCGACGGGATACACCAGTTTTTGAATCGAAATCCCATATTTCGGCATTACTATGAGCGGGACGCTGTTGTGAAATGTATAATACAGTCCTGAGCAAAATTATTTGTACCTTTTAAATTTTTCATGCAATGTAACAGAAACGAATGGACACACACAAGAATGGAGGGTGGCGAGTGACGTTTAGGACTCTTACCGACCGATGCTCCGAAGCGCTCAGCCACCGAGAAGGAGCTGGATTTCCTGGTGGGGAAAATCACAAGCGCCTGCAACTTGTCCTTGGACACTGCTTGCCCCAAGAGAATGCCTAAAGGGAAGCAGAAACCGGTATGATGGTTCAGGGAGTTGGGAATTCTTCGTTCAGGATGTAGGAAAGCTTTCCATAGAGTAAAGGGATCTAGGGAAGCTCAGGACTGGGACTCCTATAAGGAGCACCTTAAAAAGTATAAAAAGGAAATAAGGAAGGCGCGGAGGAGGTGTTGGAGACTATTCTGTGATAAAATGGAAGGTGTTTCGAAGACTTCGCGCCTCAGGAAAATCTTATCTAAGAGTCAAACGAGCCCTAGTTACTTGATTAAACCAGATGGGCTGTGGACAACGTCTAGTGGGGAATCATTGGCGCTTCTGTTGGATACCCATCTCCCGGGTAGTGTGGGTGTGTCGACGGAGCTTGGTAGGAATGGGGAAAATTTATCGTCGGATCCTATGGGCACTAAACGGCTTTAAACCCTATAAATCGGCAGGCCCGGACGGTATCATCCCCGCGGAATTGCAAAAACTATCGGTCATTCTCCTATGGCTGGAGGTGATCTTCAGGGAGTGTCTAAAACTGAATTATATTCCTAGGAAATGGACGGAGGTTAGGGTGATTTTCATCCCGAAAACGGGGAAGAATTCACAGGCCTACCCAAAGGACCTAAGACCTATAACTCTATCATCCTTTTTGTTGAAAACATTGGAAAGACTGATCGACGTGTACATACGTGCACAAATAAAACCCAGTAATTGGGCGACTTCTCAGCATACGTACTGGAAAGGGAGATCTGTGGACACGGCTCTGCATTCCCTGGTGTAAACAATTGAGAAATCAATCCACTCGAAAGAGTACTGTATGGTAGCCTTCCCCGATATAGAGGGCGCCTTTAACAATGTCAGGCTGGAGGCAGTTCGGGAAGGACTGTCTTTCTTAGTTGTGGACGACCCCTTAGGGAGCTTGATAAATCAGATGCTAGAATGCAGGATTGTTAATGCGGATATGGGGGAATCCACCGTTAGCGGAGCTCCGCAAGGTGGTGTGGATTACTTTTGGAACTGGAGAGGGAGGGAAAAGGGGTGATAGCGTATGCAGATGACGTAGCAATCGCGATCTCGGGGAAGTACCTAGGCACGATTAAGGAAATCATGCAACACGCGCTCGTAATCATTACAAAGTGGGCCAGCAAATGTGGGCTTTGTATAAATCCATCCAAAACAGAGCTGGTATTCTTCACCAAGAAATATAAAATTCCGGCAATCGCCCCTCCTACCTTAAATGGCACGGCACTGGCCTTTACTGATAAGGCAAGATTTTTGGGCATAATCTTGGACAGTAAGCTAAATTGGATGCCCAATGTTTTAGAGAGAGTAAAGAAGTCCACCATGGCTCTATCGGTAGGAGATGGGGTCTAAAACCAGAGCTGGTACACTGGCTCGTCATCGCTGTAGTCAGACCGATTCTGATGTATGGGGTGAGTGTGTGGTGGCCAGCACTAAACAAGAAAACTTATAAGGATAAGATAGAGAAGGTAAAGAGAACGGCCTGCTTGCCTATAAGCGGGGCACTGAGGACAACCCCTACACGTGCTCTGGAGGCTATATTGTACCTTCTTCCTGTCGACATCTTTGGTAAGCAGAGAGCGGCCACTACGGCTGCACGACTCTCTGCCGTGTTTGAGTGGAAATGTCTTCAGACGGGCCACTTGACGATTGGCAGGTCGCTAATGGCAGATGTGAAGAATAGTGACTACACGATACCGATTGTATGCTTTGAAAAAGGTTTCCGGAACAGGTAAATAACAGAAACTGAAAGTATACAATTCTACACTGACGGCTCCAAGCTAGACGGCAAAGTCGGAGCAGGAGTCTATTGTGTCAAATTAAATGTGAATATATCCGTTCGTCTTCCTGATCACTGCAGTGTGTACCAGGCGGCGGTGGTAGCGATTTAGGAAGCGCTGGCTTGGTTGAAGCATAATGTCATATCCACAAGGGATATAACAATATATGTGGACAGTCAGGCAGCAATCAAGTCGCTGGAATCAGTTTCTCTGACGTCCATGGTGGCATTGAAGTGCCGCTCATCTCTTAACGAGATATCCAGATAGTCTGGGTCCCCGGTCACTCGGACGTACTGGGGAACTGCAGGGCGGACGAACTGGCAAGGCAAGGTACAACTCTCCAATTAAAACCGTAAAGGGCAAATCTGGGGAGGCCCATAGTAGCGTTTTATAAGGCGCTTAGAAATGAGGCGATAGCCTCGACACAGAAGAGGTGGACTAACATCATAACATGTTATATAGCGCGGCAAGTCTGGCCGAAACTGGACTTGAAGCGCTCCAAAACACTACTATCACTACGTAGACCTGACTTAAGTATAGTCGTGGGGGTGCTCACAGGACACTGCCTCATTGGGGAGCATGCAAGGAGGCTTGGCTCAGTAGCAAATGACTTCTGTAGAAGCTGTCTGAGCGAGGAAGAGAGTCTGAGCCACTTCCTCTGCTCATGCCCGGCGCTAGCTTACAGGAGTCATAAACATCTCGGCAAGTATAGTTTGGACGGCCTTATGGATCTCGAGAACTGTAATGTGCGAGATATTGTACGCCTCATAAGTAGCTCAAAATGGGTCCAATGAAGGTGTAAGGGGAGTAGGATCCCTTGGTATCACAACGGACCGTCATCGGTCTAAGTGTGCGTTTTGGCAGCCGCTCTAACCTAACCTAACCTAACCTAACACAAACAAGTTTAAAAATTATATAATAATATACTCCAAATATTAATTTTAATTCAATAAATATGATTAAAATTTTTTACTTTTCAATCAAAAAAATTTTTAAATTTTAGTTCTAGGAGAAATTACAGTTAATTTAGTTAACATCTCGCAAGTGGTTCAAAAATTTGTGGTTAACATAACATAGAATCTTATCCCACACGGTTTTCTTGACACCCTGCTACAAATTGTTCATCTTGTTAGATCATGAATCACTTTAACTTAAACCTCTGCTGGTTTAAATCGAAACCCTACCTTGGCCGAGTCAAATAATTGTTTTCAAGATTTTTGTATAATTTCGTGGCAATGATTCTTCTTACTTACGGTAGCATTATTGCGCTGAAGAGCAAATTGAGGAACAACAAATTTATCGTCGTCTTGAACAATTGTAGTTTATAGGGCATAAACACGTCATGGAACCAAACGTGAACGGCATCATAAGATAAGCCCAATGAACTATAGAGAACTGTTTTATATCCAAATGAATGCGTTTTTGGCTTATTTCGATAATATCGGATTTTATTATTTCCAAAAAAAAATTCAATAAGTAAATTAACTGATGATGGTGCTCATAGGGGTGGCCAACCCAAACTAAACCACGGGCCAAATTAAAATTTTTATATTTTAAGCGGGCCGCATATATTTTTGTTTTTACAAGAAAGACGCTTCAATATTTTATAAACATATTTATTAAAAATTCATGTAGCTACGTAACTACAAAATTACTGAGAAGCTTGTTTGTCTTTAACGCCACTCAACTTTGCTTCAATTTTAGTTGGTATTGTAAAAAATAAATGCTGCAGCGATTAATTCCATTTGAAGTTCCATTCGAATTGTTTTAACATCGACATTAAATGGCGGAAGTGAAGATTTCGAATGATTTATCGTAAATTTTTATTTCTGTAAAACGTTTATCAAACGCCGTTAGTAAAAATTGGTTTTCCTCCTTATTACGAATATTTAATTTATCGGTTATATCTACTAAAAAACACAGATCTAAAACCCATTGTTCATTATTTAGCTCAGACACCTTACATTATTCTCATTCAGAAAAATCCCGGTGCCGGTCCAGAACTGAAGGCGTCGCGATGTCATGTTTGTAGAATATGTATAGGAATGGTCCCAAGACAGAACCCTGTGGAACATCAGCTGCAAAATTCCTAAAGCCCGAGCTAACACTGTGCCACACTGTGTCGAAAGCCTTTTTAATGTCCAAGAAAAAAGCAGCAGTAAGTTTACGATATCTATTGGTCCTTTTCAAACGATTTGTCAAACACATTAAGTCATCAGTGGTGGATTTTTTGAACACGAACCTAAACTGTCCGTTTGGTAACAATATATGCACACCCTCCTACAAGAGATTATACGCTCGGCTATTTTGCTAAGTCCACCCGAAAGACTGTTTGGCGCCCCTATTTTTCCTGATTTTCAGATGGCTATGTATTTTGACAGCTTCCGTTTTTTTGAGAAATGAGCGAAAGCAACCATATTATTGAACAACAAAACTATCTACGTAAAGCAAACCGGAAAGAGGTGGATTCTTAATAGCCCTGTGCAAAACGCCATAAAGTCCTGAAGCCTTTCCATTTTTTAGCTTTATAATTATGCCTTTTATCTCATCTGGGTCAGTGGAAAAAGCAGACGTTTCGAATGGAAGCTGTGACGTAAAATTAGCAGTTGACCTATCTATGGAAAAATTAAATTCATGATCCTGACCATAGAATACTGACTCGTCATTTTTCACAGTTTTGTTTGACGCAACCTGCGGGTCTATTACGGGATCGTCAGCATCCTCCAGAACAACATTTTTCTTGCTACTAACTATATATGTAGGTTCAATTTGCCTGGCTTTATTTCGCTCAAATTTTTACGGAATACATCTTGAGAGTGTTGATTTATACTCTCATGGATCAATCTTGCAGACTGGTTCAGGAGGGTTTAATTGGATAAGTATAGGATCGATATTTTACGATGCATATTTCGAAAATAGATTCTGACTTTAATCATCTGAACAATATCTGGAGGAATACTTTTCAGTTTAGAGTTTTTACGAGATTATTTTATTATCCGCAGCATGGTTTATAGTTCTCTCTTACAGAAACTCAAGCCTGTGATGCACGAAACACATGTGCTACTGAAACCTTAAACAATACTTGGAGATGATCTGAGCGGAACTCATTCTTTGCAACTGGCGTCCCAACAACATCAACATCCCTGACCAGTATCAAATCTTTAACTATCAGAGGTCACGATCTTCCAAAAATAGATCGATATTCCATAAACGAATTTCGACTGTCACCAATACACATAGACGTTACTGTAAAATTTTCGCGAATATATGGCTGTCGCCCAATTTCGTTTCATTGAGGCATACGATATACGGGGTTATTTTTTGATAAATAATTAAAATTCCAGGCGTCTCGCCAATATTACCAAACCATTACGATTTAGGATTACAACATCCATTTAACGAACTGACACAAAAAATTTAGATATACATATAGTTCTCTGGGAGGCCAGATCTTTAACGGATCTAGTGACTCACAAATGTTGTGACTTTGCGAAAAAGTCGTTTAAAGAATTATGTTTTTGCAAGATAGGCTTGATTTAGCACAAAGAAGGTCAGCGTAAGAGACACCCTATCTTCTGTGATTTAACTCAACCGCCCCTTGGAGTACTCCTTTTAGAATTGTCTGTAAAAAGTTTGGCTATATGGCTTCCTTTATAATTTATACATTTAACCTGTAGTTCATACTACAGCTGGATGCGGGCTGGCCAAAAATTTAGCATTTTCTGTATTAGGAAACTGGAGCCTTGTTTTATTCTATATCGACAGCACACATGAATCAGCTGAATGTCGGTATTTATAGTTACGGCTTTTCAATGTATGTATTGATTTCATATACATTTAGGATCTTTAGCCGATTTTTCTTCAGGTCAGCTTTTATGTCCTTCGTTGGTGTATCCTGGTGTATACCGCGAATAATCATCACCTACGTCGTAAAAATTTCGGAATGCAGGTGAAAAAGTGAAAGTCTGCTTCTTTATTTCACTCACCACCAAATTTTGCTCGTCAATATTTTTAACGCAGACTGAGACAATAGTTGTAGTGACCCTAATTAGCGCACCCTCATTAGAATACCCTCATTTGGTAAGCAACTGTTTTACTTTGCGTATTTCACTATCATTAATGTCTTTCTTCTTTCCTATTTCGAATGTCTCATTTCCTAAATCATCAATGTTAAGTGAGTTGAAGCGACCTCCATTTTGATTTTTCCTCACCTCTGAATCTATATATAGGCTTGTCCCGGGCCTGTCATGAATTTCGTATTCTTCGATGGATGACTGCAGATGGTATTCAAACATCATTTTGACATGCTCTTTTTCTTGAGTTACATGCTCAGACAACACGTGTTCCGCTTCGTTTTTTTTTTATTAAGAAATTTTTGTCTAATCTGAAAGGATACAGGATGAAGTCGACCAGGAAGAATTTTTTTTAATTTCAGTATTCTGAATCAAACTAAAAGATTGATTTGAAAATCCATAATATAGCTTTGTACTTAGTACATTTTCTTACACCACGGCTCTCCGTCTGAAAGTGTTATGTTTTAAGTTTTTAAGTATACCTCATTCAGGCAGGCCTGAAAAGTCCAACTGTTATTACTGGAATTCAAAAATTTATTGGAACTCCCCATTTGAATGCTAAGTGTTTAAAACCCATTATTTCTGGTGAGATAAATCGTTTAGAGGAGTTGTCGTTTTGCGAAAAATTGGCGATGTTTCAGTGATGCACAAAGATTTTCTTGATGAATCAGACAATGAAAAATAAATATATTTGTATTATCATATCTCTGTTTTCCCACTTCTTTGGTTTTCTTTCCCAACCATTGAGAGAGCTGCATCAGAATCTATTACTGCATTGAAGATGTCTTCACCCTTGGTTGTACCTTTAAGGCTGCAAAGATTAAGGAGTTCTTCAGTTACATTAAACTCTTTATCGACTCCTCGAATAAAAATTGTAAGTTCGTACTTTCGTCAAATGCTAGTGAAAATGCTTCAAAACTCTTTATGTTTAGCTTTAACATTGATTCTGCGACAAACAGTTTGGCGTGATATACTTATGCTGGATAAAATTCTTTTTTATCTGGGCAAATTTTTTCAACAGCTGATATCATACATTCTTTGACTAAGTCACCATAAGACAATGGTTTCATTTTTTTGCTAAGATATTTGAAATTGAATAGCTGGCTTTCACAATATCGGGTGATGACGGAAAAGTTTTCTTAAATAAATTTTTTTGGACTTTTAATGAAGTCTTCAAAGTATTTATTTTATGGTTTCTTAACTCGCTGAATAACTAACTGTCAAAAATCTGAAGGTATGATACGAATCGACCAAATTTACATATAAAGCGGGAATTCCCAAAAATGTACACCAACAAATACACAAATTTCGTAAACACTAAATCACAATATTTATTTTGATGTACAAACTATAACAATATTTTTGTTAATCTGTTACTACAAAAAACTTGCGCTGCGACTAAAACGGCTACTCCATCTGACATAAATTATACCATTACAATTACCATATCTGGTAACAAAAATATGAAAAATGGCGTCGGGTGAGGAAAACATATAATGAATTTGACGGTTAAATTGTGCAAAAAATCGTCACACGTATACGTATTTCAATGGTTCTCTTTTGGCTGTCACAAGTAATACTCCTGATTGATGATAAACTAGTCGGTCTTCAATTTGCTCTACAGCGCAATAATGGTACCATATACATACGTCAAAAATTATACAAAAATCTTAAGCACAATTATTTAACTCGGCCAAGGTAGGGTTTCGATTTAAACCAGCATAGGTTTAAGTTAAAGTGGAAGATATTCATGACCTAAATAGATGAAAAATTTGTAGCAGGGTGTCAAGAAAATTGATTGGGATAAGATCGTGTGCAAATCACGTGTAATTACTCATACATCACTATCTTCAACCGAGAATAAGTCATTAGACTTCTTCCTACAAAGCTTTGTGATAGTAATGATTCGATTAGAGACAGTTGCCCTGATTTCCCTTATTGTAGGCGTCGTTGTAATATAGAAACGTAACCTCACCAGAGAATGAGACTAAAACATTCTTCTCACTATCCTCAGAATTGATTGCTTTCTGAAGTTTTTCAAACCTTAAAGTAGTCAAAGACCAAAGAGGGGCAAAAAGGACAAAATGTGGTTATATCCAATATTTAGGATATTTTGAAACAAATGTTGAATAAAATGTGTGTTTGAATGAGACGGCATATAATAACGAATGTGTTCCAAGGTCAACTCAGTGCAAACAGAAATTACACGTTGAACCACGTTGGTCCTTAAAGCCAGTTTTTCTTTGGATTCGTGCCAAAATAGACAATTGAATTTTCAAAAGACGTTTTATTAACGCGAGCAAATGAACGTCACGCTCGTTAATCCGCTATGATTTACAAATTGTATGTAATGTTCAAATGAATCAAAGTAACGAAATGAATTAATTTTATTTATTTATTTGTTAACTATATTTTTAATCATTACAAATAATTTCTTAAAACATAAATTCTTATCGTCTAAAAATCACCTTACTAAATTAACATTACATAAATAAATTTAATTACATTTAGATTTAATTTGAGTTAAAACCAAAATAATAATATTATATTGAGATAAGCAAAACCCAACTGCATAGGAAAAGTCTGAAAGACCAATTTTTGGAGCCGTCATCGTAAATTTAAAACTAAAAAACTTTGAAATTAACCCTTAACCTAACCCCAAAGCCAACGCCTAGCTCAATCCACGTATCAAGCCCAAATAATTCCCCAACCGAAACCTTCACTCAACCCCAATAGATGTTATTCTGTTTGGATTATCATGTGTTTGTCGGTACGAGATTTCGCATGGTTTTTCGCACCTGGTCAATGTCGATGTCATTGTGGTGAAAGAGGTTTTTCGATAAAGAACTTACCGAGAATAGTTTGGACTCGAATTGACTACCTTGATCGGTCGAGATATTGACTGGAACTCCAAATCTAGAAATGTGTTGTTCTACAAATGTTTTGGCAATGATGGATGCAGTAATGTCTTTAATGCAATACGCTTCAGGCCAACGGGTGACACAAGTTACAAAATAGGTGTCCCTGTTGGGGAGGAAGTATCCTACGATATTCAAATGTATATCGTAAGTTTCTTGCTGTAACTAGTGTGACTAGGAGAACCATAAAGTAAATTCTGAAGTTCTAAGTCTGCTTTTTGCGATTGTGTTATAATCGAAGTGAGTCTCGACTGGTTACGGTCGGATTTCGTTCAGTTTTTGACTGATTTGTTCTTGTCATAGGCTTTTAATCGGTATAAATGGTAAAATCCGGATATTCGACAAAATATCTGAAATGCTTAATTTCAAAATAAATTCCGAGTAATTCCCTGTCGAATGCTGAATATTTCTTTTCGGCATCCGACAATTGTTTGAGAAAAATCCCAGTGGTTCCCAACCAAATCTAGAGTACTTGCACCGAAAATACATTTCGATGTTTAGATGCTAACATCAAACTCTGATAAATTTTGGAAAAGTTGTTCCAAATTGAGTTTGCGCTGTTTCTCGATTTGTCATGCCATAAGTATGTCATCTATGTACAATAGATGAAAACGAAGTCTAGATCTCTGATAATCTGGTTGATAATTCGCTGAAACGTTTGTTCTTTATGATTTTTTCGATCACTATCTCGACTCGCTCTATTTTGGAGGTGTCTCCCTCAAATAGCGGGAATGTTATGGGTTAAGCAAGGGCAAGCTCAATCGCTTTGTAAACCGACCATAACTCAAACCCAACTTAACCTTCAACTCAACCCCAATTCAACCCTCAACTTAACCCCAAACTCAACGTTCAACTCACACCCTAATCAACACGGTTGGAACACTACACGCATCCATGAACCACCTTATCCCCCGAAACAACCGCCAAATAAAACCCTGACAATAACTCAACCCTCAGCTAAACGCTCAATTCAATCCTCAAATGAAAACGGTTAAAACTGCTACATGCATACATGAACCCAACTAAGAACAAGTCAAGCTAACTTCCAACTCAAATCTTAACTCAACCCCCAAATAAATCCCAGACTGTACTACTGAATACACCCCAACTCAACCCCAACTCATCCCTAACCTACCACAACTCGATCACAAATTCAGCCCTCACCTCAATCACAAACTCAACTCCCTATTCAATTCCTAAATCAACATGGTCCGAAAAAATACATGTGTACATGAACTCAACTCAAGCTAACTTCCAACTTAACCAACAACCGTCACTAAGCCTCAACTCAACCCCAACTCATTCCAAAACTCAATCCTCAACTTAACCTCAAACTCAATCCTGAAAACTGCTTATATCTATGGACTAAATTCAATTCTTGCTCAACCTTTAACTCGACCCTCAACTATCCACTATTCTAATTAACCCCAAATTTAACGTCCAACTCATTCCTCAAAAAAAAAACGATAACTCGAAAAATTACATTTGTGTATGGACCGAACTCAAAACAACCCAAGATAGCTTCCAACTCAATCCTTAACACAACCCAATATAAAATCCAAACTTAACCGTCGACTCCTAGTCAATTCAATTTGAACTCAACTCCGACTCAAGCCCAACATAGCCCTTAAATCAACTCCAATCTCACGACCAACTCAACTCCCAAATCAACATAATCTTTAAAAATTCATAGGGAACCAATTCAAGTCAACCCTAATTCAACCGTCTTAAACACACAAATAAATCCCCAGCTAAACTGCTCACTAAACAATAACCCAATCTCAAAAACCCATCTCAACCGTAAACTGAACACCCAATTCAACCTCAAACCAGCATATATAATTTCGTATTATATTTGGTTATACGTAGTTGCGGGTTCATTTGTCTGGCAGGTATCCGACCCTATTGAGACATCCAAGCACAGATGGACGGAATTTTTTTGTTTTGCTCTTTCCTCCTCAGGTACTTTTAAAACCTCGAGAAAAGTGGTTTTGGACTACTTTAACTTGGCATACTCAATACATGACAGAGTTTGATTTGAATGCTAGAGCTGGTAGCAACATGAACTATCTTACTTTCATAAACGTATGAGAATTAAAATGTCTATTGTTTGTTTTCTGGATGAGGTATATGATTAAAAACAATTTTGTCGTGTGCGTTTAGCAGTTCCTCGTTTCCTGAGCCTGGATACTCTTTTGTTCACTTTTCAAGTTCACTGAAGTAATAATTGGTCATATTGTTAATTTTTTTGTTTAATTACTGCTACAACTTTACAATTAGCTTCGGATAATTTAATCAACGGATAATTTTCCTCGTTTCGATATTTATCATTTCCCTTGGGCTGGGATTTTCATCTTATCGCCCTCAATTGTCTAAACAATAAACGACAACTTTTGGTTTCTGTAGTCGGAAATATAGAGGAACTTTATGTAACTTATTGGAATAATACGGAACAATTTTAGAAACATGAAACAGAAACAGAAAAGTTCCTCAATGTTGCTTTCTTCTCTTAAGGTAACACAGTTTCTTACAACCGCGGTAGCGGATCTTACACCTATTAGATATTAACAGACCAGACCAATAAAATGCAAAATAATAAAAGCTTACATTTAATTTTGTACATAAATTTTTTGTTTACGACATGTTATTAACTGTTCGCATAAAAAATTGGGATAGACCCATTGGTTCTACTTCCTTATCCAGAGGCATCAATATCTAAGGATGAAAAATATTCATAGAAAATAACTTAATAAAATTAATTCTAAAATTAATTAAAACAATTGTACTGGTATGCCTGACTCACCTATACCGTGTCTCCTAGTGCTGGGTATAACATCGGTTAAGAATAATTTCAAATGTTTAACGATATAGAAGATTGGTTTATTCTCAATAACTAGTGACTGCTTCAAAATTAAACTGAAGAAATATTTTTTAACACCTCAAATACCCAAAACGGTTAAAGGTCTTACGGAGCTATCTATCTACAAATTGGTACATTGTTCAGTCGACTATTTTAGATATGTACTTTGTTCCCGAATACTACGGATTTGGCAGTAAAAGGGTCCAAGATGAATTTCAATCACTGATCCATCTATGAGATTGTAAGTTAGTCTATACCTCACTTTGTAATACAACCAAATTTTCTAATTATAATTTAACCATATTGATGGTTTATGTCCACTAGCCATTTGCCTGCCATAAGTAAATCAGAATGTATTTATTAGGCAATATGCTTAAATAAAAAAATAAAAATAAAAAACTTGAATTATATCCTAACAAGCGCTAATAAATTTTGGTATATAAGACAAACACTTAACCACCTCCAATTTCTCTTTCTCTCGTACATAAATATACTTAAATATTTTATTTTGCCCACAGAACAAAAAATTCCATCATTGTTAATGTACCGTAATTTCATTTTCATAATTAATTTATAAATAAAGCACCAATATTCATCTTTCACACAATTTTCATAAATTTCCATTAAAAGATGTTAAATTTTAACAGAATGTTACAGTTTTTCTTCCTCACATCCATACATCCATAATACAAAACACCACACAGCAGATATGATTCTATCGGTCAATAATCACAAATCATTATGTGTTTGTGTATACATACATATGTATATGCAGAAACAACAATGCCAAGAAGACACCCTTAAGCGTAAACGGCAACGAAAACAAAAAGTGTTTTTGTTGTAATATAAATAAATTATAATTATTATAATAAAAATTATTATTATTATTAGTAGAATTAAAAAAAAAAAAAAAAAAAAAAAAACTGAAACCAGAACCAGCGGTGTCGCAGAAAATTGTTTTCCTTATGCTCTGTGCTTATTTTCCGCACTCAGACATACACACACACGCTCATTTTATAAAATTTCCGCAACTTTTTCTTTTTAATTTTCACTTTTTTTTATTTTTACATCATTTTACATTAAAAAATACAAATAATAATAAAAACACGGAATATATTGTTTTTAATATAGGGTGATTATTATTACAACACTAAATATTAATTATAATTTAATTTTATGTATTTTTTCCATATTTCTCAAGCGCTTTTCTTTTCGATTTTCCTCTGTTTCCTTTTTTTCCTTTTTTTTCTTTTATAATATTTGAATGAAAAACTAGAAAATTATTACGAATTATGTACGTATACTGCAAGTAAATTGGTATTGATGGTCGCATGATGATATTTTGAATGGTGAAGAACAGCGTGGTCTGCAAATTTTCAAAGGAAGTCCAATGGGGCCTCTTACCAGTATAAGACTTCAAAAAACTAAAGCACAAATTCGAGATTTTAGATTACTGTTTTATGAGATAAGTATGTACTTACATTTGTGTTCATCCTGACAATTTATTTATATTATAGACTAAATTAATATTAAAGAGACGTCTTAATACGAACACAAAAAACAGTCCCAAAGTTGAAATACGGGCACAAATAGTGAAATAGCCCTAACACAAAACGTACACCTGTTTTCTCGTTCATTTCATTTTACGATTGAATTTTGTTTTTGCTTTTGGTTTACAAAATACACAAAAGGCAATTTATTACTTTTCCATTTTCGACCTTCAGATATTTTGGGTCCCCGAGTCCGAAAAATTTGGTTTGGAAGTGGTGTCTGTTGTTGTGATACAACGCACTAATTTTATAATATTTTGAATTATATAACCATATTCTTTAATTATTACCATAATTATCAATAAAATCTAAAAAATTCTTTCAATCATTTCATTGTTTTATATTTTAAAAAAAAACTTTTATAGGAGGCAACCATGAAAATACAGAAGCGGCTCTCTCTCAACACATTGTAAAAATAAAATTAAATTAATATAATAATTAATAAATTGTATGATTAACTGGCTAAGATGTAGTAGAGCATACCATGTGGTACGTGACACAGCGCCAATTCTTACAATGGTAGAAATATTTTCAACTAAAAAATATCTCCAATTTATTAAAGTGCTAATTTTTAAAACTAAAAAATGTATGGCGATTGGAAAACTGCAAAATGCGATACCTATCGGAAATAATGTAAACCCTACGCTCCATATAAAACATATGGAGAGTGAAACTATCGGAATTAAATTGAACCCTACGCATGCAAAATCACGACAGCCCAATCGTCAATAATTTAAAATGTAGCAATAATGGTCGTATTTCCTCGGGAAAATTTGATAAAAAATATCATGATATTTTTTATCACGTTTCGCCATAAAACACACTCATTTATCACCAAAAAAATCCTAGAATTTTGTTGGTTTTACCTGTCAAAAATATGGTTTTTTTATGCAAAAGAAACTTAATTAATAATTTTAGTATATATTACATACTGGAAATATTTAATAGTTTCAAATACTACAAAAAATTATTATTAATTTATCTTCAATAAAAAAAATCAGAATAAATTAAATTGTTTGACGTTTAATTTTAACTTTTTTTTTTATTTTTTTCATTTTGGTCGTTTCCTCGGGTTTGACATAAAATTTAACGGAATGAAGTTAGCGTCATAAGTACTTGACGTGCAGTATCATGATATGATGAAATTAGACAGATAATGGGCGATTATCCTGTAACTTGGATATGTTTTAACCGATTATGATGAAATTTGCCGTGTATGGTGGAAGTTGGATTCCTAAATGATTTTTAGAAGGAGTTCTAGAATATAACCAATTAGGTACCAGTTTTCAATTAAATTAACTATTTTTCTAATAACTGTGAAACGGCTAAAAATCATAAGATCTATCAATAATCTGTGATACATAAATACATAACTGTGATTTTATTAATTAATATTTTTTGATTTAAATAACAATGTCTGTGTGCTGTGGATGTAGTGCCAAAGTGTCTGAAAACTTTTTTAATTGTGCTGGTGAATGTAATAAACTTATTCATTTTGGATGTGCTGGGATTAAAAAACCTGTGTTTGATGCCATTGCGATAATTCCTAATTTTTCATGGCGATGTAGTGTATGTATTGATGTTTATAAAATTCTCAAGGAAACGAATGCTCATATGAGTAATTCTATCGATGCTATATCAGCGTCCTTGTCATTGCTAAATAAAACATCAGCCGCTATTAATATTAACGTGGAAAGTTTGTTAAAACCAACACCATCTCAACAGTCGTCGTCTGTAAAATACAACAAAACAAAACTGATATGAATATCTAAATACTTTTCTACAACTACGCTGGGAATTTGATAAGGAACAGCGCCGAGCCTATAGGAACTATATTTCACGGCTGGAAAATAATTTAATTTCAAACCCAAAACTATTTTGGCCTTTTGTTGATGTCAAAAGAAAATGTTCTGGTTATCCACAAATGATCTCGTTAAATGATGTAACTGCCTGTAATGCTGAGGACATATGTGAATTATTTGCAGAATTTTTCCAATCAGTCTATCAAAAATACAATGATAATGGTAGTGATATTTCATTAGGACCTCGTAGTTCGCATCATTAAAATTTAATTGGAATACCTTATATTTCAGTAAAAGATGTCAGCCTTGGTATATCCAAAATGAAATCGGGATGTGGTTTTGATAACATACCTGCAAAAATACTTAAAGATCTTAACAGCTCGCTATCATTACCACTATCTCTGATATTTAATGCGTCTCTGAAGAGTGGTGTATTTCCGTTGGTATGGAAAAAGTAAATTATAATTCCCATTTTTAAATCCGGAAAACGGAGCAACATTAAAAATTATCGTGGTATTTGAGCTTATTATTTCTGATTATTTGTATTTTAATGTTAAACCTTTATTATCACTTCAACAACATGGATTCATCAGGCATCGTTCTACCACTACAAATCTTTTAAGTTTAACATCTAAAGTATTCAGTGCCTTTGACTCTAAATGTCAGCTTGATGTGGTTTTCACTGATTTTACGAAAGCATTTGACTCACCTCAGTTTGAGTTACTTCTTGCCAAACTGGACAGATTTGGAGTGAGTAAATTGTTTTTGGATTGGATTGGATCGTATATCTGCGTGATCGGAAGCAGGTAGTTCAAATTAACGGGTGTACATCTAAGATGATTGAATTTCATTCTGGAGTGCCTCAGGGCTCCCACCTAGGACCTGTATTATTTAATGTCTTCATCAATGAAATTGCTTCTTTGTTTCAGTACTGCGACTGTGAATTATATGCAGATGACTTGAAAATATCAAGAAGTGTATGTAGCCCGCAACAATGTAATGAAATGCAGAGTGATCTTGATTTGCTGTATAAATGGTCAGTTATGACTAAGTTGAAGTTAAATTTGGAAAAGTGCAAGATTATGAGCTTCTCCAGGAAACAAGCAGTTATTCTTCATCAATATCTTATTGGTAATCACCAGCTAGAACGAGTTATGACATTTAAAGATTTGGGTGTTGTCCTGGACCATCAATTGGATTTCCGAGACGATATTAATTTAATAGTAGCTAAGTCTAATTCTCTACTTGGCTTTATTCGTCGTATCACAAAAGATTTTCGTAATTCACATTCAATTAAAACTTTGTATTGTTCCATTGTTCGGTCTAATTTGGAATACGCGTCGATTATTTGGGATCCTGCTTACAATATTTATATCGATAGAATTGAACGAATACAGAAGCAATTTATTATTTACTATCTTCATAAATTTAATTAGCCATTTGATCCGAACCTTCCAATGTGGCTCAATAAAACGAAATTGCCATCCTACGGTGACCGCTGTAGAATTGCTGATTTGGATTCATTGCTTGTAAGGCGTAGATGTGCTGCTTCAACATTCATCGCTGATCTGCTTAACAGTTCGATTGACTTCCCTAAACTACTTGCAAAGATTGATATTCATGTGCCCTGTGAACCTACTCGGATTAGGAATTTTATAAATTGGCCGACATTTAAATCTAATTACGCACATAATGCTCCGGTCCCGGCGATTTGTCGACAATTTAATTGTAGTTTTGATTTTAATATTTCTAAATGTTCTTTTAAAAAATTAATAAAAACTAAATTATAAAATTGTAAAATAAAATTGTAATCAAAAAAGGATTTTTTATCCCGTTGATGATGTAAATAAATAAAGATGGAAATAATGGTGATTAGTGATGGTTATGGTCATGTTGATGAAGATGGAGATTGAGATGATGATGGCCTTGGTGATGATGATTGTATGATGGTGATAGTAAATTCACCAGTAAATTCCCCTTTTCCCAAAATATTTCAACACAAAATTCTGGATAAGGAAATTAAACCTTCATTTTCCAGAATTTAAATTTTCGTTTCTGTTTAATAGAGATTTAATATTAAAATTAGAAAGGAAATGCCCATTTTCCAGAATATTTCAACATGGAATATTTTGTGTTGATAATTATGCACCATTATCATTGTTAGTTATCAATAATCAACATCATCATTACCATATGCATATAGCACCATATAGTATATATTGTGGCATAGGCAATTTTCATATCAGTTGTGAAAATGTTAATTTTGGCGTGGTTTTTCTAATTGATGGGAATATATTCGGATATTAAATTGTACCGGCGATATACATTCACGTTAGAATATTTAATTGTAGACTTTCATCCACATTTCATCCAATATCCATTTTCAATAATTCCCTTCGGCGGGGGAAAATTTACGTGCAAGATGGAAAGTTGGAAAATTAATTATTAATTTCAAAACTGATGAGCCGTTTTTACCGATTAGTTGTTCTAAATATTTTAGCAGCGAATTCGTCATAAATTCAAAAAACAAACTACTCATAAAATTTAGGAAGAGTAGCTGCGTGCAGTCAGAAGTACTTGTGTGTACTTTGCCACGTTAAATGGAACCCAGCAACTTAGGTTTTCTGAGTCAAGACTAAATGCAAAATGTAGTTTTTTCTGAGATGAGATCTCAGGCGTTGCGCGTATTCTTTCAAAAAATTTAAATTTATCTGTACAAAAATAACAGTTATCGAAAGTTTTTTCTCAAATACCAATTTTCGAAATAATCAACCAATTTGACAATATGTACCAATTTTACATAAAATCAAAATTTGAAATTTTATCCAGACTGCGGGTTAATAAATCCGGCTTGGCTAAACTGGATCAGGTACTCTATATGAAATAAAACGCGATTAGTAAAAATTAGGGTTGACCCACTGCGGCTAAACTCGGAAAATTCATTAAATCCGATTTACTAAATCGAAGTGTGTCAATGGTATAACTCTTACTTTAAATTTAGCTTCTAAATTTTCCCGGATTTATATCAAATATACACCTCAATTCAGAATGAAACACAACAAATTTTTGGTTGTAATTTCTTAGTTAATATATACAATTTTAGATTCGTATTTTTGTTTTAGGTACACAAAAATTTTAAAATTACGAAAGATTGTGGCAAATTACATGGAACTTTTAAAAATTCTGTTTTAAAAATATTGTTAGTCTATAATAGACCAACCATCCGTGCAATTATGTAAGCATTACGAGTTTCGAGTTTCTGGAAATTGCGACAAAACGCTTAAAAGAATCTCTTTTCTTTTCTTTAAAAATAATCTTTTTTATCATTATGAGTTGTCTGTCGTACTTAAAAAGGTGTACGAATAAAACAACAACAACAAGTCACAACTACGAGAACTCGTAAAGTCATACATAAATCGTGTTTTATCGCAATTTCGAGACACTCGCAACTCGTAATGCTTACATAATCGCATCCCAGATTTATTGAAACTTATTGCCATCTATCAATGATGGGCAAGAATCAATATCGTAATATTATTTTAGTCTATATGGTTATATGCTTCGCTCAAAGATGAAGCATTCTAAGAAAAAACTCGAACAGTGAAATCGAGCAGGACAATGAATTCGAAATACGTAATGGAAGAATCTTAAATTTACTCACATTCAGTAAAAGTTTATTACTGACGAAGAAGGATCAATCTCTTTAAAAATGTAAGTTTTAAATGGTCGAATAAAATCACCGTTAGACTAATTTTTCTTACAGACAATTGCATTGCAATAATATTCGAAATACCGGAACCATTATTAATAAAACAAAAACTTAAGCTTTATTTCCCGAAAATGCACAAAGATCATTCCATCAAAGATCATTTTATCGGTTTAAAAAACAGTTTTCGTTTTCATTTCGCTGAGGGTAACGAAAGGTTGATTCAAGTGTCTGTTTTTTACCATAGGTATTTAATCCCGAGGTAATCCCGAGGTAAATCTCATTATTTTCGTTATTTGAGTGAAGCTAATTTTGAAATAGATACACTTTAAATGTGTATTTAAGGCTGAGCAAAAAGTCAACATTAATCGTTAACTGTCCAAATAAGAGGGGCTATTTCTGAATGTGATTCGCAGTATAAAATTCTTATTTGAATTGGATCGCAATTGAATCAAACACGAATCTTATACATTCGAATTCGTATCGTATTTTGTGAATATAATAAGCTCCGACTTTTTAGCACCTCTTCCAGAATCGTTTGTTCTTCTTTAAGTCAGAAGTGGCCACCAGGCTTTGTCGTTTGATTACCTATAGTTTAAAAAAAAAAAACATCAATTTAAAATTTTTAGGAAGATTATGTTAACATATTTTGAGGAAAAAACTTTACGTCATGTCGTGTTTAGTTTAAAACCCCGGCTAAAGTTTACTTTACGTATACATCGGGAAAATCAGGTAAGGAGTATATATTTTCGAAATTTTTAAATGTGCATCTGTAGTTTTTAGGAGGGGGAAGCCAAATTTTCACTTTTTAGTTGAAAAATTTGGGTATTATTTTATTCAAAATACGTAAAACTGTGCAATTTTTATAGAAATTTTGATATTAGGATTGTATCTTAACAATTTCTCGACAGTGCAAGTAATTTTTCCGGCAAAATTTTGCAAATTTTGCAATTTTTCCAGGAAAATTCTGAAATTTTTCTAGTTTCAAATTGTAAATAAAATTTCAAACAGGAAGAATAAGGGGGGGTTTGGGGGCGGTAGCTCCCATCCTCAGTATACAACGAATTAAAATTACATTAAAGAAATTGTTATATTTACAAAAGTGGCTTTTTTTAACATTTGTGGTACTATCAAAAAAAACGATAAGGGCGAAAAAACTCTTTGATCTGTGTCTGCAAGGTTGACGAAGCAATTAAAATTAATAAAAATTCTCGTGGAAAATGAGACACATTTTCTCCTAAACTTTGGTTTGTACCTTCTAAAATTTATAGATTCACAATCCTAGCGTCAAAAAATTTACATCTTACCTTATTTTGAAAAAAAAACAATAAAAAAGTGGAAATTGTCCCGGAAAATGAGGTAATTTTCCGGGAAAATTTGGCTTCCCCCTCCTAAAAACTACAGATGCTACATTCAAAAATTTTCATGTATACGTAAAGTAAAATAACGCCAAACCCCTTTTTAAATTTAGGTGACCTTTTATTCAAGAATCCTCTCAGAATTCCATTTGAGTTATCATCTAATTTACAATGAAATTTGTTCATCGGTTCATAAAAAAAGGTGAAACCGCAGCAATTTATCGAGAGCGCACGCTTTTACTGACTAAAAAATTATTTAGCGAGAGAGTTAAACGGAATGTCGGTACCGGATTCCGCTTATATCCTTACCCATTATGGATGTGGTGCGGTATTGACGAAATTTGGAGAAAGTACTTTATCTCAACACCAAGTATGTTTGGTCGCTCCACCAGCAGCCTATAGGTCAAGATATAAAAACTAGAAAAAATTAGTCCAAAAAAATAAAATAAAAAATGTCTGTTTATGATATTTTCCAAAACAGCTTTGCCTATTCCGGTGTTTTTAAAATATCTAACCAATTTTATGGCAGTTCATTTTCTAATTTATATGATAACACAGTTTCACTTCCATTAGAGCCAATCCCATTCTAATGCGGCCACCTCTTTGCACTGTTTTCAGAACAGAGTAACTCCTTTCTATGGAAACCGTGTGATCCTGGCTCTAGATATGAAGGCTTTTCAAATCAAATTTTCTAATTTTCGACCTCCCTTAACACTTCGGCAGTAAGGTTTTCATCGTTTTAAAATTACCTAATAGTTATTCGAAAAACTTTGATATTCATCAAATCTAAAATGCTTTATGAATATATCTGGTGTTTCAACATTTAATGGTGATATCGGACCAAAATAAACAATACAACCAACAATAGGTAAAATCAATCTAGTTTAACTGCCTTGACCCAATTTAATGCAAAAACGTTTACATAGTTTGGCCCGGAGCTTTTTAATCTTGCGCCAGACGCTGAAGGTTAATTATCAGGGCCAGTCAAATGCACAATATAAATTATTAATTGTATATTAATTGCGTTCAATAAAATAACCAAATAAAAATTATTCCAACTGTAAACACCATACGTTTAGGAATGTGTATGGACAATCCAATTGGAATTTCAGTATAAATATGTATATGCGAACTCCAATTGGAAACATGCTTATTTCCTAAAAAGCTTTTTAGCCTTTATTTGAATTGTTTCTCCAAATTTTTGGTAATAAAAAATGTACCTATGGATTACCAAATGATAGAAAATAGTAACCAATCCAGGCCCAATTATTTCCTACCAAAATAAGGTAAAAATTGTTCGATTTCTTATAAATTTAGGATAAATTTTTTTAAAAACTACAAGTGACCAAAAGACAAAAATAGGTGACAAATCCTGATCTAACGAAGAACTGTTATATCTTAACCACCAGTGTAAACTCATCATGTAAAACCATTAGTGTAAAGACGATTGATAGCTATATTCATTCCAAACATACATATACTTTTTTGTACGCCATTATAATAAAGAGAGTCAGTCAGCAATCCCAGTTAATATACTGTGTTTTACTTATCTACAAAATACATAACAAGTTGGCGACGAGGACAAGGAAAAAAAAAAAAGAAAAGAATTATTCGTGCAATTTCTACATCAAAAAAAAATTACAATCGGAAGATTCGGAGTTGTGTGATTTTTTTTTTTTAATTACATCTAAAATAACGACTACTGCTGCAATGCAAAATACGATTACAATGGAACCATTTGATGCCAAAGTGGGAAAGTGGAGCCGATGGGTTGATCGTTTCGAAAATGCTATTGGACTGGTAGAAAATGGCGAGGGAAATAAGGTTAGTTATCTCCTGATGTACATGGGCGGTGATGCGTACAACGTGTTGTGCGATAAAATTACTCCTGCAAAAGCCAAAGATCAACAGTACAAGGAAATTGTGGCTAAATTGAAGGCTTATTACGAACCAACACCGAATGAAATATTGGAAAACTATCGATTCCATTTACGTAAGCAAAAAGACCATGAAAATTGTGATGAATTTCTGGTGGCGTTGCGTCGTATGTCAACCGAGTGTAAATTTGGTGCACATTTAGACACTACTTTGCGGAATCAATTCGTGTTCGGTAAGAAAAATGAACGTATTTTAAATCGGTTATTGGAAAAGCAAGATTTAACGTTGGAAAAGGAAATAAGCACTGCGAAATCGATGGAAGCATCGGAACGAGGTGGCGCTGAAATTTACAAATACAAAGACACGAATACAGTTAATCATGTCAAAATACATACGAAAAAGAAGAAGTCATACAGTGGTAAAGGCGGAGGCGGTACAAACGGCGATGCGAAGAAATCGAATGAAGTGGCTACCACCACAAATACAAATGGTGGCAGAAAATGTTTTCGGTGCGGCAAACCGGATCATTTAGCCAACAAATGCACATTCATAAATGCAAATTACAATTTCTGCAAACAAAAAGGTCATTTAAAAAGAGTTTGCATGAAAAAAAACAAATGCGAAGCACATCAATTGGAAGAAGTTCAAAATAATATGCAGATCAGTGAAATTTTGCTCATTGAAAATAAAAATGATCTTCGGAATAAATATTTTTACGATTTGAAAATCAATGATATTCCTTTTACATTTGAAATAGATACCGGTAGTCCAGTTACGATTATTAATTTGGACGATGCACGTCGAAATTTTAGTTCATTGATTTTACAATCCAACGATACAGAATTGGAAAGTTACACCGAAGCCAGGGACATATTGGGATTCACTTACGTCAAGGTTGAAACCGACGAATTACACACAGATTTGGAACTGTACATTGCTCGATCACGGCGAAATCCATTGTTGGGACGTGAATGGCTAAGACAAATTAAATTGGATTGGGTCAAGATTTTTAAGCAGTTTCAACAGGAACAGAAGGGGGAAGTAAGTACATTGCAATCAAATATACTTGCTGCAATAAAATGCGAAAAAAAATTGAAATTACAATCGCTGCTACAAAAATACGAAAAATTATTTTCAAATACAATGGGTTGCATCACTGGTTTTAAAGCACGTTTACACGTGAAAAGTAATGCCGTTCCAGTGTTCATAAAGGCACGTCGGGTTCCATTTCCATTAATGCAATCAGTGGAAAATGAATTGGATATATTAGTTGAGGACGATATTATGGAAAAAGTGGACACTAGCGATTGGGCAACACCAGTTGTGTCTGTGCGCAAAGCGAATAATCGAGTCCGTATATGCGGTGACTACAAAGTGACAATCGATCCATGGTTAGAAATCGATGAATACCCATTGCCATCTATTGATGAATTGTTTGCGTCTATGGCCGGTGGCGAGAAGTTTTCAAAAATCGATTTGTCAAAGGCATATTTACAATTGGAAATACATCCAGATGACAGAAAATTGCTTACCTTAAACACACATAAAGGATTGTATCATCCTAAACATTTAATGTTTGGGGTGGCTTCTGCTCCAGCAAAATGGCAAAAATACATGGAACAATTATTAAGAGACATTGATGGCGTAGTTGTATTTCTGGATGATATTAAAATCACTGATCCTGATGATATTACACATTTGCTACGTTTACAAGAGGTTTTCAAAAGATTAAATGAAAGGAATATGCGGGTGAATTTTGACCAATCGGAATTTATGAAGGACCGAATTGAATATTGTGGATATTTAACTGATCGCCACGGTATTCATAAAATGTCAAGTAAAATGGATGCCATACAACAGATGAAACGTCCTACATCAAAGGAAGAAGTGCGATCATTTGTCGGCTTAATAAATTACTACGGTCGATTTGTGCAGAATTTAAGTACCATGCTACATCCATTGTACAATTTAATAAAAGATGGTGTTGAGTTTAAGTGGAATACAACCTGCGAAAAAGCGTTCATCGATGCGAAAAATGTCATGCAATCGGATACAGTTTTGGTTCATTACAATCCAAAATTACCACTAGTGTTAGCGGTTGATGCAAGTCCGTACGGTGTAGGGGCTGTGTTGAGTCATACATTTCCAGATGGCACAGAGAGGCCAATTCAATATGCATCACAAACGTTATCCGATGTTCAAAAACGATACAGTCAAATCGATCGTGAGGCATACGCAATTATTTTTGGTGTCAAGAAATTTTATCAGTACATTTTTGGTAGAAATTTACATTGTGTACGGACAACAAACCGATTGCTCAAATCATTTCACCGAACGCAAGTTTACCTGTACTGTCTACTACAAGAATGCAACACTACGCTATATTCTTAAGTTCATTTGATTACGTGGTACGGCATAAAAAATCAAATGAAAATGCAAATGCTGACGCGATGTCTCGATTACCAGTTCCGAATACAACCAATACAGTCGAAGAAACAGATGTAATCGAAATTAATGCAATCGAAAATTTGCCAGTGACTACAATCGAACTTGGTGAAGCTACAAAAAAGGATCCGACCGTGAAAAATTTAATACATGCGTTGAAAATAGGTCGCGAGTGCAATGGAACTGATCGTTTTGGTATCAATCAAACTGAATTTACATTACAACAGGATTGTCTAATGCGTGGTATACGTGTGTACGTACCAACGGAATTACGAAAGCAAGTGTTGGATGAATTACACACTGCACATTTTGGTATGACTAAAATGAAGGCATTGGCAAGAGGCTATTGCTGGTGGAATAATATGGACAAAGAAATTGAAGAAATGGTGATAAATTGTAATTTGTGTCAATCACATCGTGCTCAACCGAGTAAATTACATCCAGTCCATTGTTGGGAAACGCCAACAAAACCATTTCAACGTGTGCATGGGGATTTTGCGGGACCTATACACGGACAATATTTATTCGTGTTTGTCGATGCGTATACACAATGGCCAGAAGTTCATATTTTGCCGAATATTACTGCGGATACAACCATTCAAACATGTCGGGAAATTTTCTCAACGTTTGGTATTCCATCAGTTTTTGTTAGTGATTGGGGTACGCAATTTGTCTCGCATGAATTCAAAAAAATTTTACAATCAAATGGCATCCAACATAAACAAGGTGCACCATATCATCCGAGTACGAATGGACAAGCAGAAATTTACGTGAAAATGATTAAAGTCAAACTAAAAACTATTAAAGCTAAACGAAGTGATTTACGAATGGAAGTTGCAAATATTTTGTTGTCTTAAAGGCGAAGTATACATCCTGCTACTGGGCGGTCACCATCAATGCTTATGTTTGGTCGACAAATACGTTCCCGTTTAGATCTAATGATGCCAGTCGAAAAACAAATAAACAAATCGCATGAATGCAATCAACCAAAACCGAAATTGAATATTGCCGATCGTGTTGCTGTGCGTGATTATTTATCTAAAAACAAATGGCAATTCGGCAGGATCATCGACAAAGTGGGTGTTTTACATTTTCAAGTGAAATTGGATGAAGGTCGTGAGTGGAAGCGACACATTGAACAAATACGAAAAATTGGTGATAATTTGCAACCATTACCTGGTATTCAACAAGATCTCGATGATTTGATACAAAATCAAAATACAACAGATCAACAAAATAATGTAAAAACACAGCCATCTATGCAAAATGATAATTCAACAACCGAAAATGAATCATCAAACATTCCTACAGAAATCCCAAATACATCGATACCATCTACAACACAGGCAACAGTCGTTTCAGGAATGTCAAGTGGAATTGTGCAAACGGAGGCTCCAGTAGAGTTGCGGCGATCCACATGACAACGAAAGGCGCCGAAACGTTTAGATTGCTAACATACAAAAGGTACGAATTTATATTCACAGAAGAATTACTAGCGAGGGGAAGAGCTGTTATATCTTAACCACCAGTGTAAACTCATCATGTAAAACCATTAGTGTAAAGACGATTGATAGCTATATTCATTCCAAACATACATATACTTTTTTGTACGCCATTATAATAAAGAGAGTCAGTCAGCAATCCCAGTTAATATACTGCGTTTTACTTATCTACTATAAATACATAACATAACTTTCGACCAAAAATAGGTGCCCAATCGTGACCTAATGATCACCAACGATTCCATTCATCATTTTTATCAAAATCCTTGGATGGGGTTCTAAACAATTGGAGCTAATGTAATAGCCACAAAACAAAATTTATTTTAATAATTATTTACAGAAAGAAAGTACTGATATAATTCAAAAGATTATCCTATAATTTTTTAATGTACTATAACATACCTATATCAACCAAACCAAAAAATGCATTTTCCGAAGAAAAAAACATAAAATTTCCATTCATTTTATCCGACTAAAAATAAAATTAAAATTAAAATAATATTATTTTAATTTATCATATTTAAAGAAAGAAAAAATTAAAAGTCACACACAAAAATGTAATATTCAAATTATTTATAATAAAAAATTAAAAATGATTGTAAAAAAAATTGGTAGCTACAAAGATAATATATAAGATGATGATAGTCTTTGGCAAAAAGTTAAGGTAAGTTTCTTTATTTATTGTTGTATAATTTTTAGAAAATGAGAAAGTTTTGTAATATTTAATAATATTAAAATTAATAATTATAAAATAAAGAATGAATATGAAGAATAAGAAATTTTTCTTTCGTACATATAAACGTTAAGATTTCTTTACTGAAAATTGTGACTTTAGTTAAATCCCATGTTGTTGTGGTCCTTTAGTAAATACATTGAATAAATCTGTACTTATCACGAAAATATAAATTTCGACTATTTTCATTGATAAAACGATGAAAGATACCGAGCAGAGGATCGGGATGTACCGGGTTCAAATCAAAAAAGGGATGCAAAAGGGATTTTTCGTCATCTGATTACGATCGGTGATCAAGATGAACACATCTATGACCCCCTGTTGAGAGTGCAGAATCCATGGGCCGACCCACCTTTCATGTCAGCACTACAGGTTGGCATGAAGCAATGCAATGTGCAGGTGGTTTTCAAAAACGGATCTGTAGCCGCCCTTCCTCGATTTGGCTACTCCAGGCGTAAAGTAGGACGGTAAAAAATAAATCAAGAAAACAAATAAACAAACAAACGATGAAAGATGAAAATCAATCAATACATTGAATCAGCCAAGACCAGAAAGTGAAACCGAAATGTTTTTCATTCCGGTTTAGGGTTACGCTCCCAAATTTATTCTTTCGTTTCGGTTCTGTTTCAATTTTCCCATTTTTTTCTGGTTTGGTTTCGGTTCGTGTTGAAAACCGGTTTAATACCGGTTCAAGAAAAAGTCTTTTATTTATATAAAAAGCTTTCAAATCGTACTTACTAAATATATTAACATACAAATTTTTGAATATGTTTCTTTCAGTGAATTTTTATTCCGAATTTTTAAATGCTAGATCCACTAAAAACCGGAAAGAAAACTGCATTTCGTTTTTCGCAATTATCCGAACTTCTTCGCAATATTTTCGTTAAATCATTCTGTCCATTACTAAATGCCTGTGGCCGCTACGCGTATCCAATCTACAGTAACTGTAGCAAAAAAAGAAATATTCAGACAGACAAGCCAGAACAAATATTCAAACCAACTTAAATTTACATTTAAAGTTTCTGAAAATTAAATCCGTATAGGTACTTCCGAGTAAACTACATTTTTGGTTTCGTTTGTATCTGGAATTAAAATTAATTGGTTTCCTGCGCTTCCCGACCTGGACATTCCAACATATAATTGGCCATGAGAAAACCAAATCTACTCCGTATGTTTGTCCTTGTGACTTATTAATAGTAATTCCAAATGAAATTTTTACAGTAAATTGTAATCGTTTAAAGGAAAAAGGTAAATCTGTGGATATCATGGGAATGCGAGGTATGTGAGCCAATTGTCGAGATGCTGGGCTTGTGATGATGGTAGCTTCGATGACGTTGTTTCTTAACGATTTGACTTGCAGTCTTGTCCTATTGCATGGATTTGAAGGGTTCAGTTCCGCAATAAAATAATTGATATTCCAACTTTGATTTTAAGGCAAATTGGTGGAAACCCTTAAGGATTTAGACTGTTCAAAAACTCTTGTGGATAGTGAACCGTGTCTTCTGTATTTATGACAGTCTCTATCGAGGAAAATATTTTGAAGTCACCAAATACTTTTTTTTAAATTTCATCATTAATTTCGTCAACAGAAGAATTTCTTGCAGATACGATAGTCTATGCCAGGATAAATGTTTAATATCAACTCATTAAGAGTTTGTTACAGTCTTTGCCATCGGCTAATTTTAATAATTAACCTAAAAAATTATAGCCACCACCTCCCAAATGATGTATAATGGTTTGAATTTTACTCTATAGAGGTGAGGATTTTAAAAACTTTTTAATAATGTCCGCTCGCGAAAGTCTCTAACGAAGACCAAGGTGACACCCCATCCCATTGCTTTTTCTGAATTCCTAATGTCCATCAAAGTTCTGTTTTCAGCTTCAATGTGCGATCGATCGCTTATTGTACACTCATCCCACATAGTTAGAGCAACTTCTTGGAGGACTTTCCTAGTGGTCCATTTTTGCGGATTGCGCATACTTGCTTCTTGCTCAATTAATAAATTTTCAATTTTTATGAGGCCCTCAAATAAAACACTGTCTGAGCAAAGTAAAGTGATATCATTACTTTATTGTTGCCGCTCCCTATGACGAATGTCTTCACAAAGGTCTTCTCGTAAAGCTAGCTATAGTTGAAGAGGATCAGACTGTTGGCAAAATAACGAAATGATCACGAATATTTCTCTTAATTTTAATGATGATTTGGAAACGACGATGTTTCCATTGTTCGTCTTCTTTAAGTAGACCCAGTTCCTTACAAGCTGCTTGATAAGTAGACATTACTTGTCCATTGACAGTCTGTAAGCTTTCAAAAAAAGTTGGCGCACGGACATATTACAACAGCATCCCTAGGTGAAAACATTCGGACTGGCTAGGATGGATACTGCACATTCTGCCAAGCGCTGAGTCTTTTTTAATGCCAGTGTCCATGTTTCCTTTGCGAGAACTTGTTTTTTGTGCCCAGGTGTAATATTGTGGAACTTCATTATAAAATAGGGTTTTCGCGAAATGATCATTTTTGCATAATTTGAAAAATGCCGTAAGGGTTGTTGAGGGTGAATTTTCGAATCTTTGTAGGAGACTGTGTGCCGTAAAATACACCCTCTGTCCGTTTTCTAAATGGGTTGCGAAATATATAACCGTTGAATATCTTTGACGAATGTGAAATTCTAGAAGTCTCCAAACAGCCTCTGATGTACTTATATATCGGCCGTTCAAATAATTTTCGAAATCTCAATGTGATTGTTTTCTACTTAAACAGTGGCTTGGTCCGATCCTTTATTTATATATTTAGAAATATATTTTATGGCCTGAACTGAATGAAAATACTCCACCTTGATTTGGGCATTAAAGCTCCTACACAATGCAGGAGAATAAGTATTACAGTTTGATGACCTCGGATAGTCAATACTGTAGTCACTCCACCATTATTAGGTTTTCTTCGACGGTAAGCTGGATAACGCAATCTGCAATTAAATTGCGAGGATACTTTTTGCCGGAAACGCCGTAGACCATCCAAGGAGCAGCCATGTTACGTTCTCGACACGCACCGTGTACCATATTATTAAGAAATATATCATGGAGAATAGATCCAGATCTTGGTTTGGCAGTTCAGCTGATATTAGAGAGTCTACTTCTTCTGATTGTATTAGCCACCTCTTTTTTACCACTCCATAAACGCCTTTGTGTCACCGAACATAGCGTTTTGGCTTAACATTTTCATTAAATTTTTCATTTTTAAATTGAACACTCGTGCTATACCTCAGTCCATTTGGCGTTTCACGTAAAGGTGATGAATAAATCTGGTCTGCCAAAATTTCTGACATATTTAGGTCATAGCGTCTTTGGTCTTCTCGTGCATGGTGATCCGATGAATGTTAAGGTCAGTTTGACGTATTGAGTCATATTTCTGGCGACAATATTTTGATCTTCATTCATTGTTGTCATTCACTTATTTTTTCTTATACACTACAAACAAAGAACTACGTTTATAAACGTAAACGAATATTTGATTAAAATGAACAGCCGGATATAGTGAATGTCCCTTGAGTGTTCGCTATAAGCGAATTCTACTGTACTATTATTTTCAGCTCCTAATTTTGCGAATGTAATGTAACCTTTCCGAAATCATTTTCCATCATATCGACACAATATTGGTTAAATAAATTCTTGTAATAATGGAGCTCATTAAAGTTACCGGTTTTCTATATTAGCCTAAAGACATAAAACTGCATACAGGTAATTGTTTTATTACGTGGCGAATTTTTGTGTGGCATATTCAGGCTGTACCCGTCTTGTCCTCTAGCAAACATCAACGGATACTGAAAGCGTCATACAACCGATGCAATTCTATCATATACATGATAATTGTCCGTATAATGGTAGCGACTTCATTAGTAGTTGGAGCGTTGGAGCGACCTATATGTTCATTTGCCGGCCGTCGTTCTCTATGTATTATGAGTTTTACGCCATCTGCTCCTGAATTTCTTTCAAGTTGGTCTATAACTATCAGGAGGGAATATAATTTCGATTGGTGAGAGAATCATTCAAATTCATTGAAAAGTTTCTGAGATTACTTCGAAATAATAAACTCACACTCTCTCTTTATAATATTAGTAGAAGTAGAAGTAGATAGAAGTAGAATACATAGATAGAAAATTTTCGTGAAACAATACTTGAACCGAACCGAAAAAGCACGAAATAAACCGAATGGAAATATTGTTCCGGTTAAGGTTACGGTTCATAATTTTTTGTTTATTTCGTTTCGGTTCCGGTTTTCGGTTCATAAAAAATTTAGGGGTGAGATGTTGTAACCATTACGTTTTTCGCTTCGATGCATTTTCGATAGAATAACGGTATTTTAGAACTAAATGGTTTTAAAATTTTATATTTTTATCAAAACAGTACAGTTATTCTATCGAAAATGCCTCGAAGCGAAAAACGTGATGGTTACAACATCTCACCCTAGGTTTTATTCGGTTTTCGGTTTACGGTTCGGTTCCAAGGTACACCAAGGATTACTGACAGTATATACTTTATTTTTAGTTTGTGTGTAGCTTGTCGTGGTGAAAATCATTCTGCTGTTTTTTCCAAATGACATCTGCCAGGCGGGGTATATCCCGGC
Organism: Tipula vernalis; assembly: GCA_958295665.1. Lineage (NCBI taxonomy): Eukaryota > Metazoa > Arthropoda > Insecta > Diptera > Tipulidae > Tipula > Tipula vernalis. The sequence goes on along the minus strand of OY282558.1, from coordinate 41,199,645 downwards.
TTGCTAGGATAAGGTCGTTCAGACTGTCATCGTAACACTTCTCCCCGTTTTAAGATGCTGTTTATAAACAGTTGAAATTCTTATTTGAATGATTGCGATATGAATGATTATAATGATTACAATTGTTTCGGATGTGAATGAAAAAAAATGGAAATGCGAAAATGCCTTGTTTCCGAGATAGGCGGGTGGAACTCCAGCTGTAGCTCGTTGAGTTCTTCGTGGAACTTGCTCCTGGAGCGCTGTCAAGTCTTCTTGTTGATCGTCCAGTGAGTCTTCTTGTTGATCGTCCAGTGAGTCTTGCAATTAGTCATCTTCTTGTACTTCCTCTTTCTCCTCCTCGGGTTCTGGGATGATTTCGGGCTCAATCTCTTGCTTTCCTGAGACCTGGATATCAAAACTGTCCAGAAGAATGTTGTGGCCATCGTCGAGATACGTGTAGCGTTTTTTTAGCTGAGTTGCATGAGCCGTTGCTCATCTCTCGTATATCGGTTTGCACCTTGTAATTGACCGTTCCCATTTTACACACGACTTCTCCTGAAACCCAGCGCCACTGGTTGTTGCTTAAGTGGGTTTTAACGAAAACTTTGTCGCCGATCTCAAACGTCTTTTCCTTAGCACCGTGGTGAGTTTTGAACTGCTGTTCCATCTTGTGGTTTCGTTCTACTATAGCTTTCGTAGTTGGCATGAGCAAGTCGAGCTTCGATCTTGCTTGTGGTCCCGTCATCAGCTCATGCGGCGATTTCGATCCAAGGTTGTATGACGGTGTGAAACGGTAGTGCTTAAGGAACTTTCGCAAGACTTTATTAGCGCTTCCATCCTTCTCAAGCTTCTTGATTCCCTGTTTCAGCGTCTGAACAAACCGTTCTGCCTGACCGTTCGATTGCGGATGATAAGGCGCTGTGGTGATATGCACCATTCCTCTTTCTGCGCAGAATTGCTTAAATTGTTCCGATTTGAATTGCGGTCCGTTGTCAGAAACGATTGTTTTGCAATCGCCGTGTCTTGCGAAGGCTTCTTCGAGCTTATTTGTTGTCTGCTGGGACGTCGTGCTCTGCATCTTGTAGACTTCTGGCCATTTTGAAAAGACGTCGATGATGACAAAATACCAGAAGCTGTTGACTGGACCAGCGAAGTCGACGTGCAATCGCGACCACCGCGCTTCTGGAATCGGCCACGACTGCAGTTTAGCTTTGATCGGTGAAAACGCATTCGTTGCGCAATTTACACAGGTTCGAACTGTTTTTTCGATGTCGTTGTCTCTCGAGCTAATAGCTAGCGGTGAAACTTCTGAAGGGCGAATGTGAGCGCCAGAGCTTCTCGTTGGATTTGCGGGTAGTTTTTTCTGCTGCTGTGAATGAGCGTGCGGCATGCATTACTGGGCGCAACGACTTACCGGGCATCTCATGCATTAGACTTGCTCCCATTCCATAGCTTGAAGCGTCAGCGGCAACGATCAACTTCTTAGTTGGGTCGTAGTGAGTAAGTCCGAGGTCAGATGCCAGAATTGTCTTGAGCTCGTCGAAAGATTCTTGATGTTTTGTTTCCCATGCAAACGTGATATCATCTTGAAGAAGCTCGTCTAATCGGCCGCGATGTTTCTTTATACCAGTGTTGATGGTCATCGGCTTCTTTGAGTCGTCGTCGAGCTCGACTTGAAGGAACGCGTCTGAGAGGTCAATTTTGCTAAAGAGTTTGAATGGCGATAGCTGAGTAAAATTCTCGTCAGGCGTTGGCAGTGGAAATTGTTCCGGTTCAAGCGAATCATTTAAGCCAGTTGAGTAGTCGGCGCAGATTCTAACCCGGCCATCCTTCTTCTTGACAGCGACGATTGGTGCGGCGTATGCTCGGGCTATCGCACGGGGCTAATCACATTTAAGAGCTGCAACCGTTTGATTTCGTTCTCGATAGGCTCCATAGCGGCAAACGGAACTGGACGGCTGTTGCGGAAAATTGGTTTTGCACTTGGTTTGAGCGTCAGCGATGCCTTTTGGGTGCAAAGGCCGAGCGAATCGCTGAAAAGGGCTGGAAATTTGATCCTCAACTCGCTTGAAAACTGCTGTGAAGCGTCGAGTCGGACGTTGTTGCAGACGCTGGCGATGGGAATATTCCATAGGTCGAGAGCTTCCATCCAGTCGCTGCCGAGGACGTTCAAGCTTGAATTTGCGACGTAGCATGGGCCGATTTCTTCTCGTCCATGGAGCTTCAATCGTGCGGTGAATTTTCCGAGCATCGACACCTGATCGCCTGAAGCGCTGATTGCTTGCTCTTCGCATGGCGTCAACGGCGGTTCACCAATCTTTTTCCAATTTTTCTTGGATATAATTGTCCAGTCGGAGCCAGAATCCAGTTGCAGGCGAAGCTTGTGATCATCGATGGCTGGTTCAACCAACTTGCGGGTGTTGTGACTGCCAGACTTTGACGACGTTCTGATCTGTGGCTAGGTGTGCTTGGTCTTGATCGGAATCTGCGCAGGAATTCGGTCGCCGAGGTACAATGGCCAGCTTTGTAACCCTTTACCTTGCAAGTATCGCAGATTTTGTTCTTGTACGGGCAATCCTTATGCCAGTGGCAGTCACCGCAGAAGTAGCAGTTGTTAGGAGGTGTGTCCAATTTTTCTGTCGATTTGTGTATGAATTTCTGCCGACCTTGCTGTAGCTGTCCTTCTTTCTTTCTGAACATCTGCATCACTTCGCTTCTCAGTGCTGAGTTGGAGTGTTGGACCATCAATTTCTCGTCTTTGAGATAGGACAACCGCTTTGCTAGCTCGCAGACATCGTTCAGCTTCAATCTGGTCACTGTGTCTGGATTGGCTGCTGCTGCACGGGTTATTTCGACTTCCTCGAGCTTAATGAGCTCGCTTTTCGAGAACGAGTGAGTCTTCAGGTCCCGTGAGCGCTTTGACGAACATGAGAACCTTAAAATCGTCGGCTGTGCACGTGGCAATCTCGGATTTTTCGCACTTCCTGTTGACTTGGCTTGCGAAATCGTCCCAATTTTCTCCTGAACCTTTAGCCATGCTCAAACACTTGTAGCGGAGTGTGAAGACCGATTCTTTCCGTCCGAAAATCTTTTTCAGCTCCTCGACTGCTCTCTCGAAAGTTATGGTCTGTATGGTCTCTGGCAGGAAGCGGTCAGCGAAACGTCGGTACTCCGAGGTTGACAACTTCTCAGTGAGCAAACTCACTCGCTGGCGGACCGTCAATGTCTGTGCTTCCTCTGTGAAGATGTGCTCGTATCGAGCGTACCAGCGGTCGAACGTTTCACCGTCCTTCGGGCAGTAGCCGAATTTTTCCATTCGATCGGACAGGTGCTTGTGTATTTGTGCCGCTGCTGGTCGGTGAACTGCATCCGCTGAATTTGCTGGCGGAGCGTTTCGCTGCTGAACCATTTGTTCCATGATTGTTGCCATTTGTCGTTGGTTTTCAGTCTGAGCTTCCATCAACCGTTTGATGAGTTCTTCCATGATGCCGAGGTTATGCTCACTTGTTAAAAAAAAAATTTCAAATTTTCACTTTTTCCCGAAAGTAATATGCGTAAAATTCGCTTTATCCTCGTCGCCACTGTTGTGATCCTGGAGATGGTTCTATTCGGATAAATGATACACCAAGGATTACTGACAGTATATACTTTATTTTTAGTTTGTGTGTAGCTTGTCGTGATGAAAATCCTTCTGCTGTTTTTTTCATATGACATCTGCCAGGCGGGGTATATCCCGGCTTGCTAGGATAAGGTCGTTCAGACTGTCATCGTAACACTAAGGATATATCGCAAAGAAATGTACATACAATCAGCCAAAACATTTTTATGTTGTTCTATTCGGAAATTATTGAACGAATAAATGTGTTTTGATTGATTCGATGCAGTGTCATATAGGATTATTATTGATTGATTTTTATTTTCCATGGTTTTATGAATGAAAATTGTAGAAAATTATATTTTTATGGAAAGAACCAATTTGTTCATACATTTTCTTGACATATATTCATGATGAAAAATATGTTAAAATATTAAAATTGCTTGTCAAAACTCATTCATTTTTGCGAAGTAAAAAGAAGTAAACGAATGAAATTTGAACTCGCCACATACTTTATTTAAGAATGTTCCACGTTGGTTAATGGGATAGATACCATAATTTATATGTTAAAAGGCAAATAAATCAAACCAACAATGTACAAGAACGTTTCCCCTCTCTGCAAGATACACCATCTCTCGATAAATAGCCTAAACTGCCACACTGCCGTAGTACAAATGCTCATCGTTGAACCCCGCCACATTATATAAATAAAACTCAGCTGTCAAAATAAATAACCCGTCGCCAATTCTTAAACCAGCATTCAACAGCTTTTCTTACGTATATTTTTAATTTGAGACTAATAATTTTATCCATTTAAATGGATTCACAAATATATTTCATATTGGAGAATAATGTGCTAACGCCAATTGATCGAGCTGATATCTGTTATATAATTACTTCCGAATCGCTAGTGCCACTTTCAAATGACAAGTGAGCTCACAAAATATCAAATTTTTTGTTAATACATAATTAATAATAATTGTTTTATATTCAAATCCTAGTATTATTCTAAATCTGGCTGAAGAATCTTTCGTTGAAACGGTCGAACCTGTTTGTAATTATGTTGAACAATTAGCACCAGTTAATGAGGAGGAGCTGTATGCTTCCGGTTTATTATTTCCCATCGAAGAGGGAAACAATGAAATTTTCTTGGAATATAATCAGGCCGTATCTAAGACTATAATCGATGAATTCACAAACCAAGATGCTGAGCCTACGAACAATCAGAATTTATACAACTGTGAACACTGTGCAACCAATTTTCCGCAATTGAAACTTTTGAATCGACACAAACGGACACATGTGTACGAAAAACCATTTAAATGCGACCAATGTCATGAGACTTTTAATTTCTCGGTCAACTTAAAAGTTCACAATACAATTCATCAAGATACATTAAGTAACGCTGGGAGCACAAAAAACGTGTGCTGTATCTGTAATAGAATATTCCGCAGGTGTTCAAGTCTACGTGGTCATCTCAATGCGCATGCTGTCTCGGAATATTTTAATTGTGAACATTGTGATGAAATATTTTTAGGCAAGATATTTTACGATTCCCATTTGGAAAAGTACCACAAGAAAGAAGGTAAGGAGACTAAATTAGCCAAAATACCTAATGGTAATAACGTTGGCAACATAGACCGAGACTGTAAAATATGCGGTAAATTGTTTAAAAAGCCCAGTATGCTGGTTCGCCACATGCGTGTTCATAACGGCGAGAAACCCTTTAAATGTAATATTTGTGATGGGCAATTCTCTCAATCAAATTCTCTCACCACACATTTACTTCTCCATACAGGAAAAAAACCATTCACATGTACCTTATGCTCTATGCGATTCACACAAAAAAGTAACCTGAAACTACATAAGGAAAGGGTTCATAACAAGTATAGTTTGAACACGGATCCCAATAAATATCGATGCAATAAATGTTCGTGCTCGTTTCGTAAAATCGGATCGCTTAATCGACATATTACTGAATTGCACAATGCAAATGCACGTGAATCTAAATTTGTGAATCCGGAGGTCACGTCCAAAGGTGATTTAAATTTTAATGAGATTCTTTCACAAATAAACGATCTGAAACAAATTCAAGTTTCATCCACTGAGGAACAGATGAATGAAGAAAATAATAAAATTCAGTTAGCCGATCGACTTGAAAACGGTATTTTAATATATCATAAGGCACAACAACTAAAGACTGACCGAGGTAAAAACAAGCTAAGTTGTATTAATTGTGGAAAACAATTTACTCGGCCGTCGGATCTATTGCGACATATCCGCGTACACACAAAAGAGAAGCCTTTTGAATGTTATCTGTGTAAACGGCGTTTTTCGGTCAAACGAACCCTCACACTACACTATAAAACACACGAAAGTACTTTGCGCAAATATTCGTGCAGCGTATGCTGTAAAAATTTTCGCGATATTGACACGCTAAACCGGCACGGAGCTGAATATCATGAAAATTGCAGTACCTTTTTGCAGTGCTTTCCGTGCAAAGAAATTTTCTCAAATGCTGAAGAACTAAAAACGCACACAAAATTGCACAATCGTCGACTTTCGGTAATGAAGAGTAAAGCTTACGACCCGAGTATTCAGATGCGAGATCCGATTGTTATTAATCCAGAAAAGAAAAATGAGGATACACGAAGGCGGTTATATAAATGTGATGAATGTTTCAAGGGATTCATAAAATTATGCCATCTAAAGCAGCATCAGTTATCACATACGGATGATCGACCTTTCAGATGTGATAAATGTACAAAAACGTTTAAATCTAGAAATGCGTTAACAATCCACGATCGAGGACATTTAAATTTAAAACCTTACAAATGCGTAACGTGCGGTGAAAATTTTCTTTCAAAATCTATACTGAATCGGCACAAAATAATTCATTCGGAGGTAAGAAATTTTAAATGCCCATATTGTCAGAAATCGTTTAAGTCAAAAACAGATTGTCGCAAACATATCCGAATACATCAAGAAAAAATATTGGTGTCGCCGCCGCCTCTTGTCGATTCCTCGATGAGTGCAAATGACAAAACCGATACAGAACAATCAAACATAAGAACATGTCAATACTGTGGTCGGTATTTCAAGAAACCGATAGACCTACGCCGACATGAAAGGATACATACTGGTGAACGACCGTTTAAATGTGATAAATGCGAAAAATCATTCTCATTGGCATCAACGCTGAAATTCCATCAAAGAATCCATGATGAAACCAAGCACATGTACACATGTCACGTGTGTTCAAATAAATATGCCTCAAAGGGAAGTCTTAACTTGCATAAACGGCTTCACACAGGTGAAAAGCCCTTTAAATGTCGATATTGCGATAAAGCATTCCGGACAAATGGGCACCGCACCGTACACGAATCGAATCATTTAAAAATCGCGAATGAACGCGGTATCGATCCAAAAGATGTTAAAAATATTCGATCGTCGAAATTCGAGAGCATCTTAGAAAATTTTACGTTTAATTAGTCGTCACGCTCAATCGATCGTAACGTATTCATATTAATTTTGATTGATACAACATCTTTTTCATAAACTATGTATATATATATTTTTTTCTTATTATAAACTTAAATAAAATTACAAAACTAATTTTTTTTTATTTATTTTTTTATTTTCATTGGGACAACATTCTCATTATAAAGTATAAAATAATTTGAATGTATAATCTTTATAGTGGAAACTTATGCTTCAGTATCGGCACGTAATTTTGCCAAATATGCTTCCTTTTTATCGGCAACCACTTGTTTACGTTGTTCAAGTGTTAATTTACGTTTATTCCATCTCTTCTTGACAACTCCGGTCTTTTCAACCTTCTTGTGTGATGGATCGGCACGGATTGCAGAGTGGGCCTTTTTGTAGATTTCCTCGAGCTACAACAAAAAAACAAAAATGTTTGAAATATTGTAAAATTACTTTAACATGACACAATAATGTTAGATTCTCTCAGAGAATTGTAATAATTTAATTATTATAATTTCGAACAATTCAAATCTAGACTAATGTAGTCCATATCGGGCACAATATAGCCATTTAGCGGCTGTAACATAATTTTGAATGGACGTAATATTATTTTATAAAAACATTATTATACTTACATCATCGGCGCGAATTCCTAAGTTAATGTACCGGCTGAATTGTCTCTTGAATGCTTCTGGTTCTTCTTCCTCAAGAGTTCGCATATAATCGGCAACGTGTTGTCCGAAGATATGTGCGCGATGTACTTCGGCATTGAAATTCTTATTTTCAACACTATAACCTGGGAACCGTTTCACTGAATGCGGAATATTTAAACCACCATCAACTGCTCCTTTCATGGCACCAAAAACACGTGCACCGGTGGTGGTACGTGCCAAACCAACATCAAGGAAACAACGGAATGCAGCTGGTCCATCTTCGACCGCTTCAACATTATATTCTTCGCCAGTAACTTCAGTGCAACCACTGTACAATGAATCCAAACCCAATTTTAATAATATTCTTCGTGCTACTAATAAACCAGTACAGTATGCAGCTGCATAATTGGTTAAACCAACTTTAATGCCATATTTAGGTAATTCGTGGGAATACGCGGCACATACAATTTTATCACCTTCAATGCGTGAATATGCAATCTGGCATGTAATGTCCTTATTACTAAGGCGTACAATAATTCGATACTTGGGAGTATTGTACTTATTCTTATCTTGGAAAATCAAACGTTTTCTTGCATAGTAATCAGTTTTACCTTCACGACGCCTTTTGAACTTAACTTGGTAACGTTTGAAGTATTGTTTGTTCTTCACGACTTTCACAAAACCCTAAAAATTAAAACGAAATATTTTAGTAAACCAACCGGTAATTCAACTTAAAAAAAAATCCAAGAACTTGCAAAGAACTATCAGAGACACGTCTTATAATCAATTGTCGAATGGATACTACACAATTCAAGACATTTCATTTAAACGAAAAAATATCGCTTTAATGAGCCCCAAATTAGAGTTCCATTCCACTCAGATGACGCGCATGTGTCTATATATTCATCATGAAGTTCAAACAAGATTTTTTTTAATCTTCTTTATTTTAAATCATCCATCAAAACTTTTACATAAAATTACTTCAAGACAATTATTTAACTATTAAACACTTCTTTTCAATACATATTTAATATTAATTCACTCACCATTTTCAATTAATTACTGATATAATTGTCGACCCTGCGAAAGAACGTACTTTCTACACGTCGGACAAAATGAAAAAGAAATTGTCAAATTATTTGACTGCAGACGGTGGCGCTGAAAACGGAAATAAAATTACCCGATGCTAAATTTCCTCTCGTATATGTTCTGCTGAATATGGTAATTTTGAGTTGACTGTCAAAATAGAAGATTTTCAATCTGTCATTTGGACAGAAAACATTGGAGGTGCAACACGTTTATTATTATTTATTTTTCATCAAAATGGATTTTATCATCGATACGAATGCTGATAAATCATTATTACATCAAGATACACTTGTTAATAAAACTGGTATGTTTCATTAAAGAACTACATAATCTAATGACAATAATTAATTCTATAGTTTTCAGTGAATATGGCGACATTAGGCGATCAAAAAAGCCAAAAAATACTATTGATGATTTCGCCGAATTAATGGGATGGAACAATAAAAATGAAGATGTTCCCGAAACTAAAAAGCGAGCTATAGTAAATACAGAAATGTTACTAGAAGATTTAGACCTGAAAACGGGTAATCTAAAAACACCCATTATGACTAATGCAGCAATCGTTAGTGAGGCAATGAAGTCTAGCGTTTTAAATGATATCGAGTGCGCAAGAACACTGGAACAGTTTGGATTGAGCGATAAAAATATAAAAAAATTAAATAAGGTAATATCTTATTATAATACTATCCTATTACAGTCTAACAAAGCATGATGATCTATTCGACACCTGAATTTGGAATTCCACCCAAAGTTGTAGCTTTCAAGACTCAATCAAAATATTCATCCGTATCTCACTCGTTGTAATCTTAGCATTTAATGTAAGCCGTATTTATTATGCTGTAAGGCCAGCGAGACATTAATCTGTTTATTCCAAAATATTTCTTTATAATTTAAATCAAAAGTTTTATTTAATTTACCTATTCATTTTTGGGTAAGCAACATTCATCTAAAAACTATGAGATCATAATATTTTGATACCGAAGATACAATGGAATTTTATTAACTTGATGTTTCTTTAGTAATCTGATTATAAAATCACTAATCGTAATTTAAATGATACAGCAAACGGTTTTATAATCTAAGATTTTCAATTTCAGATTGAACGTGAAAAAACTAAAGGCGCAAAATGGTTCAATTTACCAGCTACCGAGATGACTGATGAAATTAAAAATGATCTAGAAATACTACAAATGAGATCAGCTCTTGATCCCAAAAGATTTTACAAAAAAAACGATCTTAAAGTCCTGCCTAAATATTTTCAAGTTGGTAATTACGTTGACACTCCACTCGACCACTACGCTAATCGTGGCCTAAAGAAAAACAAACAAAAATCGCTAGTCGAGGAGTTAATGGCAGATTCAGAATTTCAGAAATTTAATAAAAGAAAATACAAGGAAATTATTGAATCAAAAAAGAAAAACGGTTACTTTAAGGCAAATCAAAAAATGAAGAAATTAAAAAAGAAAAAATAAGATTTAAATGCGTTGTTGTTTAATTTCATCCAAATGTTTCAGTACAGATATGGCTATATTCTTAAAGGTTTTGTGATACTCTGAATTTGGCTGTTTCAATACGGTTGGAATACCCGAATCACACGCATGCGATATTTCCGATTCCATTGGAAGTTTACCTAAAATCGTTGTTTGCATTTCACTGCAGTATTTCTCTATTGTATTATCGAATAAATTTATTTCTGTTAAACAATTTGGGCATGTTGTGTAACTCATATTTTCGACTAATCCTATGATTGGAATGCCAAGAGTTCGATACATTTGAGCACCTCGTTTAGTAACTTGTAAGGCAGCAGTTTGTGGCGTGCTAACTAAAACAACACCAGATATTGGAACATTTTGAGCTAGAGATAAATGAACATCGCCAGTTCCTGGTGGCGTATCAACAATTAGCACTTCAAGTTCATCCCAAAATGTACCCTTCAACAATCGCTCCAATGCAGACATTATTAAAGGGCCTCGCCAAACTACTGGTTTCTCTGTAACTATTAATCCCATTGAAATGCATTTAACACCATAATTTATTGGCGGTATCATCTTATTGAAATTATCCACTAGTGGTTCTTCATGCAGGTTCATCATTAATGGCACAGATGGGCCGAATATATCACCATCCAGTAAACCCACTTTTTTACCCATTCCGGCCAGTGTTACCGCTAAATTGACAGCTGTTGTTGATTTTCCAACACCACCTTTGCCAGAAGCAACCACCACAATATTATCGACACCGTCTAACGGTTTGCGTTTTGGTAATCCGCGAGCCATAAGTTTGGCCTGCCGAGGATCAACTTCCGTTGCATAATTCTTCTACAATAAATGAGTATAGTTACTCTTTGATCAATTTTCTTATTTAACATACATACCACAGAATATTTTATAGTTTTTATTAAATTAGATAATAATTTAGAGTTGTGTAACATTTTAAGCTTTAGGTTATGTTTATATTATTACCAATTCAACTCATCCTGAGCCGGTTCAGACGTCGCCGAGTATTAATTGATATTCGAATCGCTTAGATGTATGTAGGTGGAAAATTTCAATATAAGTTAATAAACAAACTAGAATAAAAGATTTCTACATACATATTTAGGTATGTACCAATGTACATATATTAATGCGCAATATATAGCAAATTTCTGCTATGTGAACACCAACACATTAGATTCATCAAATATGTCTTTAAAAGCCTTTTAGTGGCTCAATTTCAAAACAACAAAAATATTTATATTTTGTAAACAAAATGATGTGTATGATTTCATTTCTCCCATCATCTTTGTACTTTGTGAAATGATGAAAAAGAAAAAATTAAGACATAACAACCACTAATGTTGAATGAAGTTAATATTTGCCTACTCACATAAATAAAACCAAATCAAAACCTTTGCTGTAAGTAAAATATATTTTAGAAGAAATAATAAATGAAACTAGATAAATTCGATGTGTTTTAAGTGCAAGCGTTTTAACTTTTTATACCAATACGTCACAAACCAATAAAAATTTTCTTTGTTTCAGATCCTAAATATGAGCTGCTTTGGGCTAAACGAAAACGAATGCCTTGCCATAACAAAATGTAATACAACCCTAAAAGAATTGGTGACCGCAGAAAAACTCGAGGTCATCGGTGGCGAAATAGTTAAAATTACACGGCTTGCAAATTTTGGTGATTGTTTTGTTAAACTTTACTCGTGTAGTAATAAAGCGCTGATTTTGAGCAGTGCAACATACTCTTGTGATTATAATGTTCTTAAAATATTAAGCGAATCATTTTCGCTGATGCTGATCAGTATTCCGGATCGTGCGAAACGCTTAATGATTTGTTCGAGCAATGAGACTGAAAATTTTCTTAAGCAACTTAAGCTAAACGATGTGGTTAAAGTGAATCGAGCCGTATTGAAACGTGATGAAGATGCCGTATGCATTGTTAAATATATTGGGGCGGTTCCGCAAATTGGTCCTGGAACTTACGTTGGGTTCGTGTTGTTCGATGACAAAGATACCATAAACGATAAAAATAACTTGGCAAGACAGTATTTCAATTGTAATAAGCAAAATGGATTTATTCGAAATTGTGGATGCTTTTTTACTCGGAAATTTTTACTGGATCAAGACACCACTAAATTAGTAGCAACTGTTAAAAAATCTCAACCTGTGCTTATATCAGAATCTCTGTTAGCTAAGCCAAACCATCCAACGAAACCTTCAGCACCGCCAATTCCGGTTATGCCAACTGCACAGCCAGTTAACAGTTATACAAGTGGGCCAAGTGTAACAATAAATCAGAACTTATTCCCGAGTCCTTTAGCACCGGTTGTAGTTAACAAAACAGCTACATACCCAAGACAAAAATATATAGCTGGACCTATTTCAGAACCTTTAAGCCCATATAATCCGAATTTAACAATTGGTCAAAATGCACCTTTTGCATGGCAGGCAACTGCAGCTTATCCAATACAACAATCTGCAGCTTATCCGAGACAACAATCTGCATCTTATCCGAAACAACAATATTTAACAGGACCTTCTGGCCCTAGCAGCCCTTATAATCCGAATTTCACAATTGGTCAAAGCACTATTGAGAAACCTAGAGAAAATTTGACAATATCTCCAACAAATAGTTTAGCAGATAGATATCATACTTTAAACCCTGCTGCTAGGAAGATTACAATAAGACATTCCATCCGGGAAGGACCTAAGTCATCGGCTAAGCGTATTATATTTGAAGAAAAAGTGACACAAAAATACTCTAATAACAAAAAGAAACAATGTTGTATCATTATGTAAACATTATTTATTACTTTTTAAATAAATTTCAATTCTTTATATTTTTAATTACTTATATATGTATATACTACATCCCCGAGCAACTAAATCGACTCAAACCTCTGCGCGTACATAGACACATTTTTTTAAAATGGCTTAACCGATTTTCGTAAAACAACTTTTTTTGACTGCTTAGTATTTTATCTTTACAAGGACACCTTTATCATTAAAATCTATACAGTTAGTACTTTTCAAATTAAAGCAATCGTAGCAAAATGCGTTGGTTCGGTGAAAACAATTGGCGTGCTGATCTCCTGCATAATACCACGTTGACCGATTTTGCCATCAGTCACTTATCAGACGTTGACTTGAACAAATCTCTACCAGTTTTATTTGTTGTTTCCTCAAAATACTACTCCAGAAAAAGCCGCACAAGTTGTTATGCTTTATTGCAAGAAGGACGCAATCAACGAGAAGTCGCTCGTCAGCTAAACATGAGCCAATTTACTGCCTCAAGAGTATCCAGAAAGTTTCAATAAGCTGATACCTTCAATCGGAAACCGCATACCAGGCGACATCTGCGTACATCTGAGAGGGATGATTGATTTAACGTCCTAACTTCACTGCGAAATCGCCATCTCACGGGTGTCGATGTGCAGCAGGAGCTAAGACAAGTTCGAGATGTAGCTGTTAGTCCATGGACAGTAAGAAGACGCTTGAAGGAAACCAACCTCACTCCAAGACGGCCCGCTAGATGCCTATAATTGACAGCACGACACTGCAAAGAGCGACTCGAATTTGCACGCGAACACATCAATTGGAGCATCGAGCAATGGAGGTTTGTTCTATCCACTGACGAGTGCAGAATATGCCTCCATGGTAGTGATAGGATAGGCCAGGTCTCCGGCGTCCAGGAGAGCGATTTTCGCAGTGCTGTTTTGTTGAAACAGTCTCGTCCCGCACAGTTCATGCATGGTGTGAGCTGGCCAATCGCTTGAGGGAAAAACAGATCTTGTTTTCATACCTGGTGGAGGCCGTAGAGGAGGTCTGACCGCTGAACGATATATCGAGGACATTCTCTTGGATCATGTAGCGCCCTACGCAGGATATGTAGGGGAAGATTTCATATTGATACATGACAATGCGAATGCCCGGTGTCACAGCTCGAACCACTCGGCAGTTCATGGATGAGGTTGGACTCGGACTTCAGATTTATTTCACTTGTTACACGATTTAAAGTAAACCAAAAACTGTCTTCTGCTTTATCTCTCGTGTTTATATACATACCAGTTTTATGGCTTGTTTCGTTAGTTCCGTTTTTTTGGTTAAAATTACATGTATATTTAGCAAGTATATAAAAGTGGTATATTATTCAAAGTATGCTCCATCAGAAGCCACAACCTTCGCCCGTTTTTCAGACAATTCACCGATTCCCTTTCTGAAAAAGTCGTCGTCTTTTGAAGCGATCCATTCGTCAAGCCACTTTTTGATACTTTCATAAAATGTGAATCCTACGTCATGAAGGGCTGACTGCATCGACCGGAATAAATAGTAATGCGAAGGAGCAATGTCTGGCGAATATGACTTGTGGGATAGAACACCCCAGTCGTGCCCTTCTATATAGGTTTTAACGCCTCTTGCAGTATGTGATTTTGTGTTGTCAGCTCGTTTCAAACGTATTAATTGCCGTGTGCTAAATCGATCATTTTTGTTCTGTTTTGTTTATTTTCTCATATGATTCATTACTAATTGCCATCGGTAGACTTTACCATTAATAGATTGAATAGTAAACAACTTCATTGTAAAATTTTGTGTTAAGGTTGAAATATTTTCATTAAAGTACTTTTCATACCAGGCGCCTCGGCTTTGAGCTTCGTAAATAAAAAATTTTTATTTCGTTTTTTAACCATGTAAATTAGTTTTATTCGATTGATACCGTTTAGTTTTATAGTAATAAATTCAATTTGTTGAAAAATAATTTATTTTTAAGTGATAATTTAAAAAAAAATAAAATAGATTACAATGAAGTTATCTACAAAGCCAAGGCAATGCGTTCCACACTCGACTGCGAAATTTCAAAGTAGTACAAAGCGAGGTGCTTTGTCAACATAACCTACAAATCATATTTTATGCACAATTGTTTCATACTTACCAAAAAATCTAACTCATATGTACGTTACAAATTTAGTATATCTCAGTTCTTGCTATAATTCACGTGTAAAATAGAGCTAAATAAAATATTTGATAGCAACTGAATGTTCAAAGCCAACGCCACCGGTATGAAAGGGTCTCAGCTTCGCATTTGTGGTAACTAAATATTTCGAGGCGAGGCGCCTGGTATGAAAAGTACTTTAATCTCATTTTAAGCTAAGCCGGCAATTTTTTTGTAAAAATCAATCACAAAATAAAAACATAAAGATAAGGAAAATTCGTAATCTTTAGATTAAAGTACTTTTCATACCAGGCGCCTCGGCTTTGAGCTTCGTAAATAAAAATGTTTTATTCCGTTTTTTAACTATGTAAATTAGTTTTATTCGATTGATACCGTTTAATTTTATAGTAATAAATTCAATTTGTTGAAAAATAATTTATTTTTAAGTGATAATTTAAAAAAAAAACAAAATATATTACAATGAAGTTATCTACAAAGCCAAGGCAATGCGTTCCACACTCGACTGCGAGATTTTAAAGTAGTACAAAACGAAGTGCTTTCTCAACACACCTACAAATCACATTTTTTGCACAAAAATTTCATACTTACCAAAAAATCTAGCTCATATGTACATTACAAATTTAGAATATCTCAGTTCTTACGTGTTTCACGTGTAAAATAGACCTAAATAAAATATTTGATAGCAACCGAATGTTCAAAGCCAACGCCACCGGTATGAAAGGGTCTCAGCTTCGCATTTGTGGTAACTAAATATTTCGAGGCGAGGCGCCTGGTATGAAAAGTACTTTAATCTCATTTTAAGCTAAGCCGGCAATTTTTTTGTAAAAATCAATCACAAAATAAAAACATAAAGATAAGGAAAATTCGTAATCTTTAGATTAAAGTACTTTTCATACCAGGCGCCTCGGCTTTGAGCTTCGTAAATAAAAATGTTTTATTCCGTTTTTTAACTATGTAAATTAGTTTTATTCGATTGATACCGTTTAATTTTATAGTAATAAATTCAATTTGTTGAAAAATAATTTATTTTTAAGTGATAATTTAAAAAAAAAACAAAATATATTACAATGAAGTTATCTACAAAGCCAAGGCAATGCGTTCCACACTCGACTGCGAGATTTTAAAGTAGTACAAAACGAAGTGCTTTCTCAACACACCTACAAATCACATTTTTTGCACAAAAATTTCATACTTACCAAAAAATCTAGCTCATATGTACATTACAAATTTAGAATATCTCAGTTCTTACGTGTTTCACGTGTAAAATAGACCTAAATAAAATATTTGATAGCAACCGAATGTTCAAAGCCAACGCCACCGGTATGACAGGGTCTCAGCTTCGCATTTGTAGTAACTAAATATTTCGAGGCGAGGCGCCTGGTATGAAAAGTACTTAAATCTTGAGCCGCTTGAGTTTTTAGGTTATTTTAAAACATTTTACGATTGTTTCGTATTAACTGCTGTTTGTTTTCCTTAACACTCAAAAATATCTGACATATTTTAGCTGTCAAATTATCGATCTATAATAGTTTCAGAATGTTTCAGTAGCTCGTAACCCAGTTGTATGATTGAGTGCTCGAAAAGCGCTAATTTAGCGGTCAAATTGAGCGCTCGAGAACACCTCAATTTGAGCATCAGTTTACACTAAATTTCGTTAAAAATGCACGAATGACAGACGAACACAATTGAAAGTAGCGTAAAGTAGTGTTGGTAATACGATTTAGTTCAGAAATTGTTTGATAGATGGTGTATCAAATTAGTTATCACTACATACCACCAGATGGTATTTCGGATTTTTTGTTTACAATAAAACAATATTTCCAATATTTGAGAGTAAAATTTATGAAAAATAATTCAAAAGATTATTTATTTATTGTGCATAATATATGACATAACATTGTGCATAATGTATGACAATTCAATGTATTTTTTTTTTTTTTTTTGGTTAATCAAAAACGCACTACGCACATCAGTGTTTAGAAAATCCAAATTGGAATGAAAATGAAACAAGGAAAAAACAGATTGATTTAGTTTCGCTATTTTTCACCAGGAGCGTGCGCGATTTTTTATACAGTGATCAAACTGAGTGCTCGAAAAGCGCTAAGATAGCGATCAAACTGAGCAGTTATAATTACACAAACACATTTGAAATACCGAACATTTTTTTATACTTTTATACGTCTGTTTCATGGTTTTTGTATGCCTTCTCACACAAAAATCTTCGGTCGCTCAGTGAAAGTACAACTGGGAATATACAACGCCTTTCATACGATTTGATACTTTTTTTTAATTTCGATTTCAGTGCACTAAGCCAGACACACATTTTTTGTAAATAAAATCTTGACTGATTCCGTTGTGTGTCTCGTTCACGCAACCATCGATTTTATATTTTTATCTCAAGGTACAGTGCATTACCAATGAAAAAACTTTTTACTTTTCCCCTTTGTGGGGAATTTTTTCACCTGCTTATACCCATTCGGAAATATTCCCTTAGTACCCAAAAAATTCTATAGAAAAGTAGTACCGAAAAAATTCCATAGTTTTTATGAATTTTGACAGATGTCCGCATGTGGAAAATGGATGTGGAATTCGAGAATAGAGCCCCAGGTTTGTATGAATTTCCAACATAACGAACCAAAATTTTTGTTCTTTATGTTCGAAATTCATACAAACCTTTAAGTAAAAAGTAAAAGGTTCTTGCATTGTGAATGCTCTGTTATTTTTACTGAGAAACTTTGTCACACAATGGAATTGAGGCATAACTTTGTGTTTTTGAGTTGAGCTTGAACTCGGTCGTAGTTTTTTTTCTTCAGAATACGCTTTTATGGAATGGATTGACAATTTACCATTACGGAAACAAAAAAATAATTCATATGTTTGAATTGAACTATGCATCGAATATCACGAAATTTAAGTTGTTATGAAAATATGTAACTTGACCCGACTTTTCAAATTTGTACATAAACAAGAGAAAATAAATTTTGCTCAAAAATCGAAAAGACTTTTTTTATTGAACTATTTTCCTATGATGCATAAACATATTTTTCTCAGCTCCTGTCAAATGTCAATATCATTCAATTTGGGGAACCACAAGCGAGTGTACTTTAAAGTTTTAAGTGAAAAATATACATAATTTAAAATTTTAAGGGAAACAATAATTCATTAATGTAGTTATACTTTCTAAAACTAAGTTACTTTAAAGATTAAAGAATTTTTATACTAATTAATTACGTATTTACAGATAAAACATGGATCCATTTTCATTAGGAGCCAACGAATGTCTCGCTATAACAAAAACAACAACAAAATTGAAAATTCTTGGCCAACAGGACGAGATCGAAGTACCTGGTGGGGAGATAATAAAAATCCTGCGACTCGCTAGTTTGGGAGCATGTTTTATTAAATTATATAAGAATGACAAACGTAAAATTCTAATATTAAGCGATGAGACATATTCGTGTAATCAAAATGACATTAAAATAATAAATGAAAAATTGGGTTCGATGTTGATCACAATAGGTGATCTTGTTAAACGACTCATGATCTGTAATAATAGCGAGAATGAAAGGTTCTTAACCAATTTAAAATTGAATGATTTGGTTAAAGTGAATAAATATGTATTGAAACGCGATCATCATGCTGTGTGTACAGTAAAATATATCGGGCCCGTTCCCGAAATTGGACCAGGAACATATGTCGGATGTACACTATTCGATGAAACGGATACTATTGATGAAAATAAAACACTGGCGAGGAGATATTTCAATTTTAGCGGTGCGAGTGGTTTCATTCGTAGCTGTGGTTGCTTTTTTACTAGAACTATGCTCCTAGATCAGCACATAGATAATTTGATGAAAATAGTTGAAGCTGTTAATCGTAGGAAGTCAAATAAGCCCAGACCTGTGGGTGTTGTCGTCCCGGAGCTAAAGAATGTTGCAACAGAAAACAAAATTTTGGATAACACGACAAGGATGGCAATGGAACCTCAATTACCTCAAAGCAAATTACAAACTCCCCCAGCGACAATATCTAAACCGCCTTCCAATAATCAACTACCCCAAACCATATTACAAACTCCTCCAGCGACGGTACCTAAACCGCCTTCCAATAATCAAATACCCCAACTACCCCAAACCAAATTACAAACTCCTGCAGCGACAGTATCTAAGCAACCTACCAATAATCAAATACCCCAACGAACTGTCTTTAGTTCTGCATATGTTTATCCCGAATCTCCAGCTCCAACATATTCGGCAACTTCAACAAACTATGTGAAATATGAATCGCAATTTTCCAATCGGCCTTCATATCCAATGCAATATAACACTATTGCTGAGATGAGATCTTCACAAACGTGGGCAACGCCTCAGTATAGAATTCCTTTGCCAAATACATCAAACGCACCACCGCAGCCGAAAAAAAAACGATGCAGCATCATGTAGATGTAGGTAAATTTATATTATACAAATTACCTAATACCAATTATTTTATTATTCAAATTGGCGGAGAGTGAAACGTATGTAGTTAAGCACGATATGGTATAAATATTTATATTTTTTGTTTGTGTATATTAGTTTTTTCACATTTATATAATATTTTACTGACACTAAGTACCGACCAGTCAAAATGACCGGTTGCATTAATTGTTGATAACACTTTCTCTTTAAATTTTATTTGATATTTTATGATAATATTATGACTTTTTCTTCAAAATAAACATTATTTACAAAATTTCTGTACTAAATACAATAAATAAATTTATATAATATGTAATAATAAAACCAATTTCGATCTTTACCTAGTCTGCCCTTTATATTGCCCTATACAGGCTCAAGATGCCAAATCATTCTCTACACGTGTGGAACTTTCGTCGCCGACAACGACTAAACCTTTTCATTCCGGATCAGCAAGCAGAAGCCGTACGAAGAACGCCTTTGCAAAGTTGAATTTAAAAGCTACTTTCAGGCTTCACATTCGATTTTCTATAATACATAATTTTTCCTTTGCTACCATCAAAAATTATATTAAGAAACCAAAACTAATTAAACAAAACTGAGACCACTATTTGTAAAGCTGGAGAAAGACGTGTATCGTTAATTCATAAATCTGTGGTCTATATATAAAAAGGCATAAGTATAAATTTACGATTTTACAGGAGAGCAAATTTTAACTTTGAATTAGATTTTCAAATCGATAGATGATTTAATTTTGCCGTTTGCCACGTGATTAAATTAAAAATATCCCTATGTTTACATTAACATTAAAAAAATCTAGAATTCTACTTGTTTTCATAGAAAATTTTAGGAAAAACTATGTTAATTCCTTTTTTAAATGTTTAGATTTTCACAAAAGAAGGCACAAGTTACATGTGCCCTTCTCAAACTTTTTGATTAATAATTATCAAATACTTAAAACAACATGTGCCTTTTTAATTCAATTTATTTGTAAAAAATGTACATGTTATACCTTTTTTTATGTTATTAAAAAATGAATTCAATTAATTTATTAAAAACTAATAAAAAATAATAATTTATTTCAATACAATTAGGTACGTAGTACAGTACCTACAACAAAAATATAAAAAACATGAAATATTTCTTTAAATTTCGGCATCGGGTTCTTCATCGTCTATTAGGTCAGGATGAAAATCAATCCCATCCTCTGTTTGTAGATTTAAGTAAAAATCTCTATATTCTGGAGCCACCATTGGTAATAAATCGATAATATCCTTTTTTTTCTTTGAATTTATAGGAAGAGGGCCAGAGTAGCATAAATTAACATTTTGAACATTTAGTGTGGGTGCCCCACGGCGTCTTAAATTTAACGTTTTGAATGGTTCATCGTTGTCTAATGAACATTTATACATCAATTTTCCAGATTCCTGAGTATATCGTAACCATTTTACGCTCTGCCACTTGAACTTATTTCCATCTTCATCGACGTTTCGCCACATCAATTTAGTTTTTGACGCTTCCGCAAAATTTAAAAATTTATGTCGCTCCATTTCAAATACTAAAAATGCCTTTTTGGATCTAATTGACCTAACAAATTGCATCCAGTCTCTGGGATGGTGAATGTCCACAGATGTTTTTTTTCTGCTTCTCGATTATAGCGTGGTCCGTATCACACACTCCATATGAGTGTGGCCTACTTGTAAAAATTTATGATCGATTTGTTCCATATGTATATTCTCTTGCATGGATGCTAAAAACATTGTGGCAACGAAACTATTTTTATTTTGACCACTGCAAGAGTCACTGTAAAAAACGATTTTATTGATCGAATGTGGCAATGATTTCAAGTGAGAAAATATACAAGAGGCTACTTCATTTCCTCCTCTATTTGCCAAACCCTCATGCCACATATAATTGAATGGTTGATTGGAAATACAGTCATGAATGGTCAAGTTGTATGTCCATAAGGATCTTTTATAAAATGCAACATTTGTATTTAAATTCGGCGTAGCCAGGCATTTCTGCATATCAAATGTGTATACCTTCAATGATTCATTTTCGGATGCTAAGGCTTTATCGTTCCGTTTTTCTTAATATGCTGCTTCAGCTGCCTCATGATGAGAACGTTGTTCATCTTGTAATTTACTTTTTTCGAGTCCTTCGGCTACTTTAATTTTCAAATGAAATATTTCACAAGTATTACATGTGTCGATACTCGGTTTTTTGAATTTAATATTCATAGTTTTAAATATCTCTGTATATTTCCATATTGAGGCAGGTTGATTGCAATTCTTTGCGTATAAATTATACATTAATTGTATATTAAGATCTGCATGTAAGTACCGTTTATTAGTATCGCGTCTTGAATAGTGTGACTCATAAATTGGGAAACTATTAATGTGATCCATAATTTCGATTGTTACACTCTCCGGTAGACGTTTGGTTGTCGAACAATGTTTGCCACGGTTATCTAGACATACAGCCTCTGGTGAAACAAATTTTTTTTCAGTTATTGTTCGTAAAAATTTGTGTTTCTCCTAGCGTTGCTTTCAAACATACTTTACATACTTCAACCCGATTGCCATTAATAAGCAAAAAATAATTACATGTATATCTTCGATTTTTTTTAGAAGTTGTGTTTGTAATAATCCGTTGGCATTTTTTATTTCTAACTTCAATTAAACTGCTAATAAATGCCGCTCGCAGCTCGTATTTGGCTAGTTCCCAATAGTGCGCAAAAATTTTATTTTGATCCTCAATAGGAATTTTCTTTTTTCAATTTAGACGACATGGTTTGAGCGGTTTACATTCTCTTGTTGGTTTTGTAACACCTTTAAGTGTTACATAGCTTTGTCCACTATTTTTTTTTTACTTGTCTTACTTTTTGCGTGTCTTTTACAGGTGAAACCATTTCGAGTTGTCTTTCAATTTCTTCTGCCATTCCCACAAGAGAAGAATCGCTGTCATTATTGGGTATGTAATTTGGATCGATGTCACTATCATCAAAATTGCCGTCCATACTATCTGAAGCATCGGAATCGTTAAAATTTGTTGTTGCACATGATTCCATAACAATTGATTGAAGTTCCATCGTGTGCGAAGATGAGGGCTCGGCATTTGAGTTTATATTAATTAATTCGGGAACATATACATCTGGCATATCTAATGAAATTTGTGGTTGCGTATTGCTATTCCACGATGACGATGGCTCGTTATTTGAACTAAAATGAACTCCATCTAATTTAGAAACTGTAGTGACTGGTGTGCTTAAATTGATGGTGTCCTCTGTGGCAACAACCGGTAGTGTTAATGGTGTGCTATCTGCTTTTGGGGATGAACAATGTGGAATAATTTCACTTACTATGGAAATGTCATCGAAAATAACCGTTACCCCATTATCTGTTGACATATTTGTTTCAACAATTGGTTCTATGGTGGGAAATATAAAAAATTAATTACCTAACCTGTTTAAACAATCGCAATAATATTACCTATTTTTGAAAATTGACTGGTATTTTCGACCGTCATATTCGATATAGTTGTAACTGTTGAAACTTTTTGGTTACTACGAGTTAAGACGAAATTTTGAGCGAGCTCAACCATTTTATGTCCTCGACTTTTTATTTTCGGCATTTTTCACAACACAGGATCACCTTTTCACAACAAAAAACTATTTAAATATGAAAATTACTTCACAGTTACACGCTCAATACAATATTACTTTATATAATAATTGGTTATTCTGTTATAACTTCCAAAAATTATATTAAGAAGATCGGTACAAAACGGCACAATTTCACTTAAATAAATTATTCACTGACAAAAAAAAGTTATATAAAGGGTTATTTGAGATAAAACTTATTTAAAATGAAGACACAAAGTTTTAAAACACCATAACTTGACATATGAATGTATGTTTTTAAATTCAATAATTTTTATAACGGCTTAATTAGACTTATCGTTTTTAATTTACTTTAGAAAAATGTTTTAAAAAGGCACAACTAAACTTATTTCCTTTTATGTCTATTTTAAACTAATTTCTTTCCCTATTTTGCTTTGGTACTATGATTTTTGGAAAAAAATAATTGTTTAATTTGTAATTTTTTATAGTTATGCCCTTTTATAAATTTCAGTTATACTTTTTGTAGAGTTATGTCTTTATAAAAATTTTAATATTTCTTATTCTGGTACACATAAAATAATAAAAAATGGGTGACAACAGTAATTTTTTATAGGGAATTCGAATCTGCGGAAAAAAGGAATTGGTCATAACTCGACTTATGCCTTTTTATATATAGACCACAGAAATATGTATTACATTTTCTAATATTAGAGCAATAATCATAAAGAAATAAATTTATTTTATTGAAATAACAATTGTACATGGGTCAAACATTGTGTTTTCACTATTAGTTTTGTTTATTAACCAAGCAATCATGTTTTGTTTGTGGTTTACGGTGCCTATTTTTAAACGAATGTGTATTCACTGTAGAGTCGGCCTACCACCATAGACTGTACCGATTGATCGATAATTTGAGCTTGTTTGAAATCGAGGAATACCGATTGCAGCAAGGCTGGAAAAATTACATAATTGCTTTAAATGTATAAGGCAAACTCAGTAATTAAAATGTTAATTACGATTAGTTACATACTTTCAAATATCAAGTTAAAAAGCACACTGCTCTACAACAAACGAATAAAAAATTTAAATTTGTTAGGTAGAACTCAGGGGTTACTCAAGGGTCTAAAAAATGGGTTCAATGTTACTATAACTTTTAGAGAGATATTTTTTATATATTTTGTAGAAACTAAACATCCTACATACAGGCACATAAATCAGTGGCTAAACACTTAATTACCGACATATTTATTGTATTTATTTTAATTGTAATTATTGTTTTCCAATTTAAGTCAAACCTTTATGTAAACGAACTCATTGGAAGTTTCTTGGAAGAAAATTTGTATTCCTATAAAATTCGATTTTTTGGTTTTATTTGACAGTCCGCAGTCGCGATATGACATTTGAGAAAAGAACATTAGAATTTTGTTATTAATCATTTTGTGTAAAAGAAAAAATTAAATTAAAAAACAACAAAAAAAAATATAAATCTAAAAATATTCGATTAAAATCAAAAGGATAGAAGTGTTTTAATACGAGATTTAGTATTATAAAATAATAATCATGAAATTTAAATTATTTAAG
Organism: Tipula vernalis; assembly: GCA_958295665.1. Taxonomy (NCBI): domain Eukaryota; kingdom Metazoa; phylum Arthropoda; class Insecta; order Diptera; family Tipulidae; genus Tipula; species Tipula vernalis. The sequence goes on along the minus strand of OY282558.1, from coordinate 41,174,742 downwards.
TTTAGTAAGAAATAGTTTAGTTAATTTTCTCTTTAAATTTTTATTCATGTTATGTCAAAGAAGTTATTGAAAAAGCCTATCGGCATGGTGATTCGTAATAGGAAAATAGTTAAAGATGGTGTAATTACGGTAAGATAATTATTAAATTCAGTTTAAATTAAATGTTTTTAATTATAAATTAATCTTTAATTTATATTTTATTTTGTTTTATTAGTGATGAATAATTTTTTCTATTTCTACTATTAAAAAACTTTGTACAAAAATTACATCCATTAGTAAGAGAGGAATAATAAAATGAACATTTCTTTTAACTTAGAATATGTAACTTTAAACGTGCGTCGTACGATTTGGTCGAATGAATTTATTTTCAATTTATATTTTCACATTTTCATTTTAGTTTCTTGATCTATAATAAATATATAGAAAACTATATATAGTTAACATATATAAAATTGATTCAGCCTAATTTATAATAATTATTATCTAGCTATCTCCCTTCAAAGCTTTGATTTATAAAGGAAAAGTAAAAAAAAGCTTTGGAAGTTCTTTTCATTTCAAGTACATATGATGTATATACAATGAAAAATTCCTTTACAAATAAAATAGTGACAGCTTTTTCAATTATGGCCATGAAAGTTTTTCCTTGTCTTCTAGTTTAGTTTTATTATAATGTACACATATTGTTTAATTACAATTTATTTTATTTTCAATATTATGTATCCATCTAATTTATTTGGGTTGATACCATATTTTACTTACCTCAAATATTTATTCAGTTTTTTTTATTATCGATCACAAAATAGCTACCTATATACTAATATTTATAATGTAAGTTACGGTTATTATCATTTAACAAATGAGTAATACTGTAGTTTACGCATACGGCCCAACTGTTACACTTACAACCTGTCATAAAAATGCTTAGATACAGATAAATGAATTTCTAAATGTATTTATTATATATTAGTACTGTATTGAATATATATTAGACCGGTTAAAATTTTTCATAGCGATAACGAGATTTATCATAATTTTATTTAACAATTGTCGATAAAATGTTTTTGATATCTATCTCCGACTCGAATCAGTTTTTAACGGACAGTTAACAGTGTACTTTAATCAACGTCTTTAAACGAATCTTTCTCTGACTTTTACATCTCAAGAAGAGATTTTGCCTAAAAAAAAATATTTCTAGCAAATTATTTTCGTAGTGTCCTGATACTGTCGGGTGATATTGTGTAAAACCCAAAACTAATTTTATAAAATTAACTTCGCCTGAATGTAAGATACCTGGTGATGATACAGGCGTATTCAGATCTCCCATCATGTTGGCATCGAAAATAACAAAGGTTGAAAATCATTTTAAACGATTATGAATCAGTGTACGTATAAATAGATCCTAACAAAAACATGTACCTATACTACATTTCTAAAAAATTAGGGTTATTCTGTTGATGCCAGGGTATAAAAAATGTTTGGTATGTACTAAATAAAGGTTTTGAGAGACCAACATTTTAGGAACAAAATTAAGAAATTGGCCACAAATAAAATATCCAATTCGTTCCAAAAAATTGCACCTAAATTGCTAATTTTGTTAATCGAATTTTAATTTTAATTTTGGGTAAAAAACAAAATACTACAAATTCAGGAATGAAATCAATGAATTAATGGGCCCAATTCTGAAACGATAAAATTCATGTAAGGTTATTTTATTTCCCCACTTCCTATATGAATTTGTATTGAAAAAACAAAATAACATAACATAAAATGTTTGAAATCAGAATCGGGCCCAATCAAACAAATCAAAGAGTTCACACTCTTCTCTTTTGGAGGTACACTGGCTCTCAAAAGTAGGTTAAAAAACTATTTTATTTTTTATTTTCTCAGTTATTCAATCAGTTTTCAAAATAAAAAAACATGGATTATAACATTCCGTAATTCAATAATATTTTATTCGAATATTAAAAGAATATTTTAAAAACAAATCATCTTGTTTCAATTAAGAAAACTTGTATAAAAAGAGATCAACCAATTATGCGCAGCAAAAATAGGGTTAAAAAAAATTAATAACCGCAATTTCCGCCTTTCCTTCATGCCATCCGCGCAATTCGGGTTGGTAAGGAGTGTGTATACTTCTGACACTCCGCAGCGCTAATTTGAGACCAGACTTCAGTGATGAAAGCTCGCAGCTGAGTCAAATAGCAAAGACCACAGGTTTTCAATGGGCGACAGGTCTAGACTCTGCGGTGGCCAAGTTAATACGTTCACATTTGAACTCCTCAAATAGTTTGTGATTGGCGCATTGTCTTATTGCAACACAAAATTGTCACCAATTAACCTCTTTCCTTCCGGTATTATAATGTCTTTTAAAGTAATTAAAGCGTTTAAAATGGAAGGTAGAGTGGCACCAATTAGGCGCCAGGGTCAACCAAGAGCAACTACAAAACCGCAGGATAACAAAATTCAGTCGATATATGCCGACCCAAAAATATCTGCATCGAAAATCCAGGCTAAGTTACGAAGCGAGTCCCAACTAAATGTATCCACCGATACAATACAACACCGACTTCATGAAAATAATAAGCACGGTCGAGTTGCACGCAAAATACCATTTATTAGCAAAGTAAATTTGAAGAAAAGGATGTAGTTTTATACTGACCATGCATTAAAACCCATGAACTATTGGCATCCAATTCTATGGACCGACGAATCGATGATTCGGCTGACATTAAGCCCATGAACTATTGGCATCCAATTCTATGGACCGACGAATCGATGATTCGGCTGAAGCACAGTCATGGCAGAATGTTCGTTTGGCGTAATACGGCGGAAGTTTTATCATTTAATTGCAAAAAACCCACTCTACTAAAGTCGTTTGAGAAAGGCATTATGATTTGAGGATGCATGTGTTCAGCCGGTGTTGCACAAATAAAAGTGCTTGAAGGCAAAGTCACCGCTGCAGTGTACCTTAAACTCGTCGAGGACATTATAATACCGAAAGGAAAGAGATTAATCGGTGAGAATTTTGTGTTGCAACAGGACAATGCGCCAATACATAAAGCCAAATCAATCACAAACTATTTGAGGAGTTCAAATGTGAACGTATGATGATTTTTTTTAAATATTTTTTTAATATTCGAATAAAATATTATTTAAATACGGAATATTATAATCCATGTTTTTTTATTTTGAAAACTGATTGAATAACTGAGAAAATAAAAAATAAAATAGTTTTTTAACCTACTTTTGCGAGCCAGTGTATGCACATTGTGTCGCGATACGTACAAATACGATTTTCGCAAGCTGTACATAGAGATTACGTATTATTACGTTTTTTATAGATAGGTGAGTAGAATGGAGGGTATGTATGGTACTAATGTAACAACTACTGAACTACTGTTTGTTGTCTTATACATAGTACTAACAAGGGAACCTTTTGATCTGTCAAATCCAAAAAATTATAAAAACTTCGAAATTATAGTACTCTGTGAGACATTAACGAAACCATTTTTTTATCGGCAACCATGTCCTTTTTAGGGGGGTTAAAATCCTTAATTTAACCTGAAAAACGCTTTTTTCGATGAATCGACGTTTTTTTTGATAAAACAAATTGGTAATTATTCCTCATAAAAAGTACAAGTAATCCATAGTAAAGTAGATTATGAGAGTTCATCTCTGTTTTTTTAAGGGATGAAATTACCTTTCTAAGTTAAATTAAGGGGTGGTTTCAACCCCTAAAAAGGGCTTCGTTGCCAATCAAAAAAATAGTTTTGTTAATGTACTACAACATAGAATGGTTTTTATAATTTTGTGAATTTGAGAGTTCGATGGTTCCCTTATAAAAAGTACAAACAGCTACATCAGATAAGTGAAGGGTAAGATCAAAATAATGGTAAATTGTGCTTATCGGAAAATATCACAAGTGAAAATATAAAAAACGTAACTATTATTTTATTTTTAATTAATTCGGGTGATTATTGGTCTCTAGAACTCACAAGAAAGCAGGGTATTCTCCATATTTCAAACTTATAGTACTTTTTAAGTCGTATGTGGTTTTCGGTCCACCAAGGAAAATCAAACCGTGATACAAATGATTGATTTTTCTGCTTTCGATACTGCATAAATAATAAACGCGCCTTATTCTAAACAAAAACGCCGTACTAAAATGTATGAAGTTGTCATTCGTTGACGAAATGAGCATAAAAAGCCAATTTTGAAAAGCAATTGAGCACACGATATAGCAATATAAAGGTAAGCTCAATCGCTTTTCCAAATTTGGTTTGTTTTGCGCATTTCGTCATCCAGTGACAACTTCATACATTTTAGTTCGGCGTTTTTATACGAACATGGCCTACTGCGTTCATTATTTACACAGAGAATGATCCGAGTGAGCATATCTTATTAATTTCCTATATCGTGGCAATTGAGCTTATCTTTAGTGGCTATATCGTGGATTACACGATATGTACTAACAATTTGACATCAATACGCTTATAAGAACGCTCGTACAGATATTTTTCAGATATGGTCAATTTTATTTTGGTGAGACTAAAAATTCTACGAAGAAAGTGAAAAATAATTAAATGGCTCTGTGATCCGGACGTAGATATTTTTTAGGATATTCTTTAGGAGTGAAATATTCTACAATTACGAAAATCTCGATTGTAGACTCTTCTGTTGTGCTTGTTGCTCCGATTGCGGTGAAATTTTTAGTACAATATATTGCGAGGATTCACATCCCAATTTCACTTTTTTCAATGATTAAGTAATACGAAGCGAATAAAATATCAATAAGTAGTTTACGACCTATCACTTTCGTTTGCTCGTATAAACATAAGAAAAGACAGATACCACTTTTAAATCACTTTTTCTAAATTTATGGATGATAAAACTAAGTTATGATGTAACTGTATGTAAATGAAGCAGACAAAATTATAAAAATTAACATACAAAAATATGTATCACCTTGTGCTAATATTTATTCAGCGGGTTAAATCTTGTGATGCATAATTTTAATTTATAGACAAGGCTGAAGAGCGTTTATTTTTTTCGTTTCGGACCATCATTTTTAACTTTACAGTTCTTTTAAATAATTCTTGCGTTTTTAAAGTATTAATTGGCATTGGGATGCGTTTACCACAAATTCTATTTTTAGCGTCTTGAATAATTGGTTGCTAAGACTTCTCTGCTAAGATTATTGAAATTTCAATTGATATGTTGGCCTCTACCTTGTTTAGTTTTGTAATATTGCTTCATAAACTTCTATTTAGTTGTTGCTGTCAAGCAAATTATTACAAATGTTTTACTACCATATTTATTATACATAATGCTTCAGGGTGTTTTGTATCGTCGCATTAAGCATCAGACAGACGATTTTTTGAAAAATTTGGCGAATTTTATTTATTAAGGCAGGGCAACAACAAACAGCAGTTGTAACCATTTCCTTCATTCTATTACTAATTTATGTAAAAAAAACGTATAAATACGTGACCCACACTCTATGCATAGTTCGCGAAAATCGTATTTTCTGCGTGTCTCGCAAACAATGCGTGAAAAAGAACAAATTATAATTTCTCTATTTTTTAATCAACTTGGTTGATTCATGGAAAGAATCATTAACCGCCAACATACATAAAATTAAATTACATTAGTTAAGAAAACCACACTACGCAAACATTACATGTGTTTTTCCTTAAGTTTTCTTTTGTTCAGTTAAATCGGTTTACTTTTTTATATAAAGGGTGTTTCAAATTAAAGAGAAAAATTACGGGGGTGATCGGTCATCAATAAACTAAGCTCAAAATCCATGTAACGTTTTTCTCAAATCGGCTTTGTTTTCGCAAAAACGTCAAAATACACATTTGAACAGGTTTTACGGGAACCCTTTTACACATTATTACCATTATCCTGCATGACGCTACAGGAAATTTAAAAACTAACAAAATATGTAATATATCGACTTTCTTTCTGTTTCCGCTCATTTTCAAATAAACAGCAAAAAAAAACAACAGCCATATCTATCATAAAAAGTTAACGGAACGTAAAAATTTGAGAAATGAAGCATTTTTTGGTAGTTTGCTTAAAGGTAAGGGTTGTTCGCAATGTTGACCGCTTCACAAAAAGATTTGTCAAAATCAAAGCATTAACATTATTTATTGTACCCAATTGCATCCTGAGATTGAAGTTGTCAATTATCTGCATATTATTTAAGTAATTGGGGAGGGTATTTTCTAAAAAATCATAGAAAAGTATGGCATTAAGCCGATTTGGTAAAGAATAAGGCTCACACGTTTAAATGAAAATCATGCTGGAAATGATGATCCCTTACAGCTCGTGGATTTCGATGCTATGATCACACGGGTGGGTATTGTGTTGTATTAATAATTCCATGCCTTGTAAATGTGGATTCATCCGTCCACCTCTTTCTTCATTTAGGGGTTTGCGGCAATAATTATTGCACTAGGAGTCATTCCGACTTATCCAGTTTCCTCCAAACGGCTAGAAGTTCAGCTAAACACGCTAGTTTCTGGAAGTCTCCTATTTGGAAATCTCCAACCATACTGAATTCTTCGAGCAGAGGACACCTTTCCGTTGTTACACTTTTTATTAATCAACAATTGTTTTTTTTATGAGTAATTAAAATGTAAACAAAAGTTGTAAGCTACCGCATGCTCGATAAAGAAATGGAGTTACAAGGTGTACTCGAAAATGAAGGGGAAACGAGAAAACTCTTTAAATTTGGAAAACCCCGTATATTTCTTTATTTTGGAAGCATAAATAATAAATATAAATTTCAATTTGGTTCAATATAATTAAATTAGTAATTACTAATTAAATTTAATCCTTTTTTGATTATTTAAGCTCTGCGAATATCGATTTAACCCTAATCAGCATGGAAGTCTCCCGGATTCATATGTAATTCTTAAAGCAAAATTTGCTACATTTGAAAAAGTTTATTTACAAATTTCTATATAACCAAAATAAAATTCTATTTGGCATAGCTGACGAACCTCCCCGAGTGGTGAAGCAAAACGCAACGCTTAAACCTTTTATATGTTAAAGTTCAAATAATCGTTATATAATATTTCTACTAAATTTATTACCGGAATTGCTGCTTGGCCCAAATATACAAAGACCCAGTAAGGTGCCTTCTGTAAGTTGTTGCATTAATCCCTTTGTCAGTGAGATAAACATGCAGCGCTGAGAGACCTTCGTCTATTTCTGCTATTGATAAAACCAAGTCCTTTTCTAAATTTACAAGAAATATTTTGCTAATCGCCATTTAACGTTTTGCTAATTAGCTTGCTGTAGCATTACAATTCACAGTCAGGGATTATTGATTCGGTTCCCTGAAGAAAACACGTGTCATGGATTATGCAGAATATGAATCATCCTTTCAACTCCCCATATTATACCATAAAATAATATTTAATTTATTGTGGTTTTCAAAATCTATACTGGTGTCATTGATTGACGAAATAAAATTCCGGCTCAGTTTTGTTCTTGAGTAAAGTTCAACTTTTCGGAACCAAAATCAAATCATTCATTAGGCTTTTACGCTTGGGAAGTAAAACCTCTAGACCTTTTAATTTGTCGAAATCTACTAAAACAAGTAAAATTCTCCCTATCGCAAATCTACTAAATTTTCATTCCATTTCGTCAAGTTTAGATGAAATATGTATTTATTGTTGGAAAGAAATCTTCTCTCACTGATTTATAGCTAATCATTTATTATTATTAACTTTTAAGGAATTTTTGATATTTTACACCTGATTATAAATCATTGATTGATTTATAGCCTTTTAAATCTCTTTTACAGTTGACTATATAGGTGGATACGGCAGTTATTCGCACTAATATTTATTTGATTGGTTAACTCTTTTACCACCTTTCAAGCAAAATAATTATTTAAACTATCAACAGTAAATGAAAATATATCATTGTACAAACTAATTTTATAAATTGATTAATAACTGTCTAATTCCTAATACATAATAAAATAATCTATAACTTTGTAATTTTATTGTCGTTTCACATACAAATGTATACCACCAATAGTTAGTATAGAAGTCATGGTCAATCGTGTGTTGTTTTTACACTTACCGATAAATTGCTGCTTACTATAATTAGAGCTTTAAAAATTTCACAAACTATCCTTGTTTTTAGTATTGATATTTTATGTAAATTTTAAACTTTATAACAATAAAACCAGGTACATAAATTCGATTTGTGCTTGTGTATGTACAGCAAAATTAGAAATTAGTCTGTTTAAAACGCTCACCTCAAATATTGTATCAAAATGAATTATTTACAAATTGTAAATCGTAATGTAATTTGAATTATAAGGTAACATATTTATTCTGCTTTAATTTTTTTGTTTGTATTGCTGTGTGCAGTTGGATTGAATCCAAATGAAAATTTGTATTATTTATAAGAGTTTAAGACGAAAGTTTACAGAGGAGTGAATTTACTGCACTGACGTTTGGTTTGACGTATTTCTAATTTAGCGAAATAAATCAATGCCAAATTTATGTTTACAATTTCCTGTGGGGAGATCCTTTTATATATTGAAGTATTAGAGCAAGCTTACAAATGTCAATAATGGAGATTTTATAATTGAAACTTGGTATGTATCTATCTATGTGATTGTTTTTTTTTTTATGGAAATGATTGGTAATACAATTTTGTTTCTCTGCGCTCTAATATTTGCTGTTAATACTTTTTTAAACAATACACCTATTGGTTAACAAATTTTTATGAAATGAGACAGTTTCTATGATCTACCAACTTGAACGAAAGGGTCTAATTCTATTAAGCTAAGGAAAATTCTATTAAGTGGGGATTTATAGAAAGACCATGTGATGTACATATGTATTACAAAAACAAATATTGTAAATAACAAAAATTTTAATGTCGATTCGATTCACCAAAAAGGATTCAATCTGTGACGCAATCGATTGATATTTCTGCTGTCAAATTGTTCGATTCGCCCAATAAAATCAATCCGTTGAGCAAAATTTTTACTCGGTTACAAATCTCGATTTTTTGGCAGATTAACCCCTCTTTTACTAATACCAACAAGCAGTATTATTATTTTCACTAGAACTTTCATTTTGATGTTATTCTCAACTCAAATAATATACATATTCAAGACGTCAAACGTACACTTACATATAAAAAAACGGGTAATACGATTTTCTTGTTTGATTGACGGATTGATTTTTGAAAGAGGTGTAAAAAAGCGAATCGAAAACGACCTAAGACATCTTTCGAATACACTTTAAATTTAACAACAAATTATACATTTTTTAGTTTTTTTTACAATTTTTACAGCTATTTATTTATTCGAAATTCAAAAAACGGTATCTTGAATAAGTTCAGTCTCTTCTTCCGAGTATTTTGACCTACATACATATATAATAGGTACGTCCGAAAGGGGTTTAAAATATGCTGGATAGATATCCAGAGTTTCTGAAAACGGAAGCAAACCTATCAAAAGGTATTCCTATCCAAAAATTTGTGACTGAAGTACCTTTCAAGAAGGTTGTTCAGTCCTAATACAGACGACATTTCAGTGAAACTGTTTTCTGACCGAAAAAACCTTTTTTTTTACGGAAGCTCCTTTTTAAACGGAGTTTTAGTCATAATATTTGTATGAGAAATTTTATGACTGGAACGCCTTTCATTTTTTGACTGAAATGTTTTCGACTGGTATTCTCGGAGCAAAAATTCTGCTGAAATGAACTGTGCTATTTAAAGCAAATTAAAAATACGATTCGGTTAATCACCGAAGTCACTTAATCAGAAACGATTTTTAGTACTCACAATTATGTATATTATCATTTTATACGAGTTAAAATATCAGTACAATATCACAAAAAAACATCATCCATCAAGTGACTTCGAACTGAGTACTAAAAAGCAATGTTAAAAAACAGCGTTTTAATAATCAGACCGATTAGATCGGAAATAAGATTCTTGATTACTTTAAACTACTAAAATTTTCTTAGCCCATTTCATCAGACTCGCAACAAAATTATTTACTAATAGATGAATTCGATTACATAATATATCACTTTTTAAAAATCGGTCGTACATAAAAAAATTAGCAAATATGATAATTTTTTATAATTGCAAAAATTTCCTGTATCAAGGTCTCAAATTATTTTTGTTTTTTTTGGTAAAGAAGTCACGTTTTAGGCAATCTTAGATAGTTCATCCGCATAATATAAATTAGAGTAAAGCAATACTAAATTTCTGATAAGAATTGAAACGACCTTGAATATTGTTTTTATTTTATGACTGTCCGGTTCAAAAGCTATTTAATTTGAAAAATATGTGAATTTTTTACCCCACCCTTTTAATATGTAAATTAGAATACACTGATAATTTTAAAGTCTATGATAGAATAAGAAACGAGCCTCGATTAAATAATTAATTAACAAATCAATGCATGTACATATATGTAAACAACTATTGTTTTTTAATTCGAAATTTTAGATGAAATTTAAATTTCATTTTGCACCTCTATTTTTTGTACAAACACAAAAATAAGCAGATGGGGTTTTTTATTATTAAAATTTAGTTGGACTTTGATACACTGCTGGAGTATTGGGGGGTTTTTCTTAAGTGGTTTTAAGTGGCGAGAAATTTTGTTTTGACTGGCATTACGGCTTCGGAAATTACAAGTGCTAGAATCTTGATTTTTTGTGCTTATATATGCTAATAACAGACAAATTCAAGCCTTCAAGCTGCATAGCCCGACGATCCGATCAGACGGTAGGTGTTGTGAAACAGGTCCTTTCCTAAAGGTCAAATAAATCAAATTAACCATCTGGTAACTATCTTATACCCTAGACAGACTGTGGTTTAATAAATCCGATTTAGCTAAACTCGTTTAAGTATTCTACGCAAAAATAAAGGGATTAGCTAAAATCGAGGTTGACACACTGTGACTTATCTCGAAAAATTCACTAAATTGGTTTTATTAAATCGCAGTGTGTCAAGGGTATTATGAAACCTGGGCATAAGTGTTTAAGTTTAATTTTTCAAAATATTTGTAAACAAAATATGAAAAAAATGGGTTTGAAAATAGTATATTATTCAACGAGCATATAATGGTAGCTGTTATTCACGAAGATGAAGTTTACCGACACGAGCCGTTAGGCGAGTGTCGTAAATCACCTGAGTGAATAACAGCCATTATATGCGAGTAGAATACGATACTTTGTCCACGACGGATAAAAAATTGTATTTTATTATCAAATCCTTTAAATAAACCTAAAATAATTTACGTCGACATTTTGACGTCTCAATTTAATAATAATGAAAATAGCAAGAGGCTACTAGATAAAATGGCAGAAATGAAATTTTTATTTGGTAGTAGTGATTAATGGAATGAATAATGGATATCATTATATGAATAATGGATATCATTATAATTGAAGAAACACACGTATAATGAGTATATTATACGTTAGTCGTGGACAAAATTGCTTTTTCACGTATAAAGTCAGTTACGGTAACGAGTTTGCTACATAGGGCCAACATTTCAATACAGACAACACAATCTAGTTGGTGGTGTGTATAGTGAGTGCATTGCTAAAAAAAAAGAACAATCTAACCAAATTTTAAGAAACCTATTGAAAACTTGAGCATATTGAGTCATTCAACGAAGGGTCATGTTGTCTTCAAATTTGCCATAATCCGATTGAGACGTGATGATTTTAAGCTCTAAAACTTTATCGGGATTACTTATTCCAAAATGGTTTCAAATACATATTAAAATAAGCTACATGATACTAAAGTAATTAAACGAACCTTCCTTTTGTGTACACGCACGTTCAGATGAAGTATTTTTTTGCAGTTTTCTTCTTAGCTTTGTTTATCTGTAAAGTCATAATGAACAGCCGATTCAACTTTTAAACGTAAATAATTTTGAGTTTGGAAGAACTAGGAAAAGGGACATATTGGTTGGTAAATCTAATACCCTTACTTTGAAATTTGTTTTTTTGTTGTGCTTGATTAAATAAAATTCTCAATTTGAACATTTGGTCACCGACAACCTCTGACCTTATGGCTTAAAACGTATTATTAAATAAAATTCTATCAATCAATTGAATCAATTGAATTCGATCAATGATTCATAACCTGACCTCTACTACAGGATTCTTGCGACTTGAAGGATTGAATGTTGGTTATTGTTGTTGCATAACAATTGTTTATTTATATATTAGCTAAACTAATTCATTATGAATTGTATTGCAACGTAAACTTTAACATTTAATTGAGCGTACTGCCATTAAAAGCTTACATCTATTAACGACTTTTTTAATAGCTTATTAATAATAATAATAATAATAAAATAATAACTATTTTATGATACTATTTTAACGAAAAAAATTTTTAAATAAAATTTTAACGGAAATATTCATAGCTAATTATTGTTTTTTTGATTATTGTTAAAGATTTAATGTGGTTTTGTAACCTTGCTTTAAAGTTGTCTAATTCTAATGTAAATATTAGCATGTGTAATGTACTGGGCATTCTTGAATGCAACGAAAAAAGTCACCGGCGACTGTAGAAAATTTTCAATTTTTCCAATTCGCTTAAATATTGCGCTCGAAGCAAATGAACTAAAATATGTAATTAGATCCAGAAAAAATAGGAAATGCGTCGAAATCGAACCTATCGTCTGAAATCGAAAAATGTCCACTACTTCATCGGGACATTTATAAATATGAACTTGTGTAGTACTCGTTTCGAAAGTCAAACTATTGTTTAGATAGTTTGTCTTTGGATAATTATGAAATCATTAATTCGCTGAATTAAGTAAAATCATATTTCACTTAATATATTATAAAATATTTGACATATGTAGATCAACCATCTGAGGCTCAGTTTGTAGGAAGTACCTTTAATTTGGTGTACCGTTCACTGATATGCAAATCCTTTTGATATTCAGGTATTAAGGCTCAAAACGAGATTTTCTTTATTAATTTACTCAAAATGTTTCATTTGAAATCGGTTTTTCGCAAAATATTTGTAATTAATTAACTTATGTTTTTTTCAATTACAAGCACATACTTGACAAAAACATAAATTTTCAGTCGGTGAATACAATTTACGTAGATTCTTGATGGAGTAATGGATACTTGAAGTTTATGTAACTTGTGTTCTCTACAAGTAAACACTTAATAGGTTCCCGTACCTATTGGGTCTTTCAAATAGTGCCGTTTTTGAAAATCTTTAATAAAAATGACCACCTGTTGCACTTCTACAGATGTCCAATCCTTTGTTAAAATTATCAATGACTTGTTGGCATAATTGTGGTTCTATCTCACCAATGACACAAATAATTTCGTTCTTTAGTTCAGGAATCGACCGTGGATTGCTTTTATAAACTTTACTTTTTATGTAACACCAAAGAAAATAGTACAGCGGTGTTAAATCACATGATCTTGGTGCCCAATTGACATCACCATTTCTTGAAATAACTCGACCATTAAATTTTTCTTTCAATAATTCAATTGTTTCATTTGCAAAATGATGTGTAGTGTCAACAAAATCCTCCAGATCAATATTATTCAATTCTGGCCACACAAATTCTCTTATCATCTCACGATATCGATTACCATTCACAGTTACAGCTTCACCTGCAGCATTTTCATAGAATAATTCAACAATTTGAACACGTTGTTGTATTATGTACGACGTCATATCAAGAACTAGGCAAATTCACAACGCCATCTGTGTTTTATTAAAGATTTAAAAAAACCGCGCAAACTGTGAATAAAAAAAAATAAATTCTTATACTTCTTCCGTATATACTAAATGATTTACAAGTTTTGGTGCAAAGAGACTAGAATGAACATACAGCGTTTCCAACCTCTTAAAGGTTAGAAAGTGAGCGATTTCCATGGATATACTTCAAGCGTACAGTAATAGTAAAAAAGGGGTTAGTAATGAGACGTACTCGGTCAGTAATGAAAGCATTACTAACCCTTGGGGGCGCTACTATAGACTTTTGTTAACTAATTTAATAAAATGTCAATTGTGCAACACCTATTAAGTGTTAATATTTTTCCAAAATAAACGATAATACGTTGCTTGTTTAAACTAATTCAAAAACTATATTTAATGTTAATTTATTGTGAGCGAAACACTTTCCTTGAATTTGTAAATCCAATTCCACTTCAAGTGTTTTTCCCGTATTTGGTACCGCGAGTGGAAACAAGAAAGTTATCGTTTATATAGATTAGGAACAATAAGGGACCTAAAATTGAACCTTGTGGAATTCCACATATAACCGTTAATTTTTCTGATTTTGAGTTACTAATTTGAACATAGTGCTTGCGATTTGATATCTAATTTCGTGAAAGCTAAATAGCTTTTGTTAAATCAATAAATAATGACGAAGTTTTAATAACCTTTTCTTCTTTATTCCGTTAGGATCTTGGGTTCTCACTCCCAATTATTTCATGCGCCATCTGGCGTGCCTCCAGGTAGTCACATTTCACGTTTTCATTGTTTATCAATGATATGGTGCAATGCTTGTGAGTTTGCTAACTGACTCCTCTTTGCAGGAGGATTTAAACAGATTTCCTAGTTGGTTAATTAATAATAGACTGGCTCTGAACGTGAGCAATTGTAAGACACTTTATTTTAATCGTATCCGCTCACCCATTCTTCACCAATATCAGCTGGATAATGAAGACGTTGACCGAGTCGAGTTCATTTCCGATCTTGGTGTGACATTTACCAGACATGTTAACACCATTATTTCAAACTCTTATATTATGTTGGGCTTTATTAAACGAAACTGTAGGGATTTTAGGAACCCGATAACGTTGACATCACTGTATGTCTCGTTTGTTTGGTCTATTTTGGAGTATGCATCTCCAATTTGGGCGCCATCCTACCACTGTCATTCCGGGAGGATTGAGAGTGTTCAGAAGTAATTTGTTCTGTTCGCGCTCCGATGTTTGCCGTCCACGCGTGCTGTAGAATATGTCCTCCCACCTTATCAAGATCGATGTTATGTTTTGAAACTGCAACGTCTAGACTATCGCCCGAACGTGGCTTCTGCGCTGTACGTGCGCGATATCATTAATTCCCGTATCGATTGTACCGATTTATTCGCACGTCTAAAAATCTATGCTCCCGAACGCCGAATGCGTCAACGTGATGGGCTTTTATTCATTGACCTGGTGCCAACAAACTATGGTCTTTCGGAACCGATCCTGAGAATATCACGGGTATTCAATTCAGTTTCTTAAGTTTTCGATTTTCACTTGTCGAGAGATTTGTTCAAGAATGTTTTACTAAGTTTTTTAATAATTGTAGTTAGCCGTAATTGTTTGTACCGATTGTAGTCACTGTAGGTATCAAATAAATAAATAAATAAACCACCGCTTATATTTTTAAATAAATTGATCACTGCTGTAGAGGATTGTTTTTTTTAGTGTACCCAAACTGCTGGCTGTGAATTAACTCATTTTCTTCAATATGTTTTTGCATTCTGGTAAGTATTACTCGTTCAAAAATTTTTGATAATATCGGTAGGACAGATAACAAGCGATAATTACAAGGTGTAATTTTAGCAATTTTGAAAGCTTCCGGAAATTCACCCGTTGTTAAACATTGATTAACTGCACTGGTAATTAGACTTGCGCTTTGGTTTTTTTTTTATTTAGCGTTGGAACTGATATTCCGTCGTAACCTTTTGCACAAGTTATGTCAAGCTTTGATATAATGTGTTTTATTTAGTCCTCAGAAGTGAACGCAAAATTGTTTAATTCGGTTTCTCTAGAAACAATCGAATATTGAGGGGGTTCTCCTAAAGTACTACCTAAACATTTTGCCAAATTAACTGTGATTTTATTAAAAAAAAAAATGCTTAGGTTCATTGAGAATTGACCAGACTCTTTTCGAATTATTTAGGCTTAGTTGAAATTGAGTACAAAAGTATTTACGCTTGTATTCTTTTATTTTACGTTGAATTTCGTGTTTAGACTGTAAAAACTGAGTTCCAAAATATCTATTATTTTGACACTTTTTAGATAGGCGATAGAATTTATTTCGTTGCTTAATTTATTGTTTTAGACTCAACCACGGTTTATATTTTGCAGCAGCTCTGGAAAAAGGAAATTGCTTAAGCGATGTATTTTGTTTAATAACATTAACTAGCTGAGAATTAAATTTTGCAAAATCTAAAGAATGAAAATTTAAATTCGATAAGAAAGCATCTACCGCTTTAACAAGGAAAAGGCGAAGGAATAAGTAAAGATTTATAGGTGTTACTTAAATTTTTCCGATAAATACTTGTAAGAACATGGTAGTTATTATTCACTTCACAATAAGAGAAATCTTTTACTTAAAGGTACTACTCTTTTACGGAAAAGTAACTCTCAGTTAGAAATTATTGGTTTATATACTTATTATAATAATCAGCAATTAATAATTTCATTGCCTTAACAATTCAAAAGTTGAGCGGCTTGGCTTGTAAATGATATAGCAAAATCGAAGAAGTATAATAACAAATTAAATATTTAATTTCCGTACAGGGTTTATCAATACAGTCCGATGTTCACTCTCCGAATCAATAATACATTTTGTTTAACAAAAAATATCTTTTTGAAGTTATTTTGCGACAAATAGGCACCGAACCAAATTTGTTATCAATCGTGTAAACATACAAAAATCAAATGAAAATTTCTATTGTTGAAAATTTAATATAAAATCAGATAATACTTCAATTTGGTATTAATAAATATAGAATTAAATGTGAATGATCGCCTAAATACTTATTTATTTTGGAACTTTGTACGATTGGATTATTGCCTTTAATTACTAATCTGATAAAATAAAAAACTTAGTTAATTGTAAGTTGTATGGGTCCGTTTAGTAAGTGTAAAGTAATTTGTCTACAACATATTGCAGGAAAATATAAAGTAATGTTTTATTAACTCATATCTTTTATAGTTTTAGTTTAATTATCCTACACATTGTGCTCTAAATGATTCAATATATAGAAATTTTGAATATACCATACATAGATAGATGTGCGAATGCGATGTTTAGTTATCTATATATAGAAGTGTTATCAACAAGTGTTTAATTCGTTTGATTAGTCGTATATTGGATATATACAACATAAATAACTACACAAGCATCAAATATATATACAAACTTACGAGTATTTTATTATTGCAACATGTAATTATTCAGCATAAATAAACATGGCTTACATAAATAGTACATATTATTTATTGATAAAACGACATTACCAAGTTCAAGTAGTTTTCGGTTGTTTTTTTTTTTTTTTTTTTTGCACGTTCATATGAAAATTATTTAAATTTTTTTAGTTGTTTTCGGGCTCGTAAAATTGACATCGATATTTAAATATTGTGTATGTCATAATGTTTGAATTCTAAATTCTCTCTGCAGTAAAATTTATTTATAAATTGAATTTTTTATGCAATATACTATAGTATACCATAACTGTAACAGTTAACTAAAAATTACGTTATGCTTTATGTTCAGTGATACACAAAAATATTCGTACAAAAACAAATTTTTCGTATCACTAATAATATGGAACTTTATCATTGAAGTTCAGACATCATGTATTAAAGATCAGGACTTAGGAAATTTTTGATACTACTCATAGTTCAAAGATAACCAAATAAATTTTACTAAAATTATTCTTACTATCCAAACTTCCATGATTCCATTTCCACAAATAAATGATTACTGCACAATTTTTCAATACTCTTACATTATTGAACTGAAATTGATGTACAGTATCAATAGATTGCTGGCAAAATTTAGTGGCTTGTTAGATAGACAAAACGTGATTTTATAGTTTACGTTAAATTTTTCTAATACAGGGTGTTTTCCCTATAGAGGAGTAAATTTTGAACCCTTTGTAAAGTTCAGAGTAAATTAAAAATAATACACATATAGTTAACCTGTCCAAAAGTATAATTGAAAAAATGTAAACTAAGAAGATTAGGAACAATACATAGCATGAAAGGGCGGCAAAAGATTACTTCGTTTACGAGAAGTTTCTAAAAATCAAAAGCTATCGGCTCTTGAATTAACAAATTTGGAGTATGAGTTTAGTGGTATAAAGGTAAATTCAATAACTTTGAAATTGCTAGGCGAAAACCGATGATGTCTGAAATTCCTCTAATAAAAAGGTTGTACTGCGCAAATTAGTTTGCCTTCTTTCAATGTGATAAGAAGCAAGAAAAGGGTGCTTACCGTAAAACATGGAGGTCAGAACGAAATGGTGTGGAGCGCAATGCGCCCTATATTTATGGGATATAAGATTTTTATTGAAGGCAATATGAACAAAGAGATGACTTAAACATCCTCAAAAGCATTTTAAGGGATTCTGCTCGAAAAATGGGTACATAAAATACGTTTGGGTTCTACCAAGATAACGATCCAAAGCATAAAGTTTCTGATGTTAGAGTTTGGCTATTGTACAACTACCTAAACGACTACCCTAACTCCATTCTAAAGTTAAATCTACCCAATCGAACACCATTGAGAACTTTTAGACTGAAGACTAAGAGCCAATCACATCTTCAGGAACAAAGTTCAACTAAAACGGGCAATTATGGAAGAATGTCAAAAAATTGGTAGGGAAACTACCAAAATTTGGTAGAATCCATACTAAATCGCTTGGCTAAATAAGGATCATCCAACCAAATATTGATTTCTTGCCACGCGTAAATTAACAGGAATGCTCGCCATTCGACCAATAAAACATTACATTATACATGGAAAGACAACTGAATGTCCCTTGATTTTTTTATTATTAACTACTTACTTATTAACTTTCCGGTGTAAAAATTAGCTAAACCTATAATATGTAATTCCAAATATGTCTAATCAAACCACTCAATAATCATTTTAGTTTTAATTATTCAATACTTGAAACTCTTATGATAAAACAGATTAGAATTAGTCATTCCAAATTATTTAAATTCCAATTGTATTAATCAAAAGCTCTACTTTCGATTTTCCAATATGTTAAGTAGTTCGCGACCTGTATATGATATGGATGACATAATTATGTACAATACAAATTATTTACAAAATCCAAATAAAAATCAGGACAGTTTCGAATTCTACTGATTTAGTGCCTTATCATTATCATGTTATACAAATATTAAATTTTCACGAAGTGTAATCACAATACGGCTAAATTGCTACATATGTATTTGCAAAGTCATAATGTGCGATTAAATTCGCACATATTACGAAATTGAATGAGTATTACAATTACAATTCGTTTATATTATAATTCAATGCAAATAGTTAAAGTCGCTTATCATTTTTTGAAACATTAAAAATGACATTGTTAAGTGTTTACAATTTTACGCATCGAATATGAGATAATGAATAAAATTATTGGTCGAACGACCAGCATTCATGTAATGAAAAAATCTGAGGTATAAAATAATATTCTGATCTGTAGAATTAATTATCTTCATTACGAATATTATTTGCGAAGATGAATTAGATCTTCTAGATGCAGACTTAATTGAAGCTTAAAAAATATTGTTAGTTTTTTTCTGTTTTAAATCATTACGTTTCTTTGAATTTGGCAATATTTCATAATAAACCATGCAAATAAAATAATTTGTATAAATTTGGCAAATTTTCATCAAATACCGAAGTTTTCTTGCCTGGTCTTTTGTTGAAAATATTCTAAAAAAAAAATGAGATTCTGGGATCATATTGGTACTTAAAACATAAAATAAATCAGATGATTAAAACTATAAACGATTATTTATAGACCATTAATGAATTTGTTTTATGATGTATAGCTGTTGGCGTGCAAATTGTTTTTAGGCCTTATCATTCTGTGCCTTAAGGGCCATAAAAATTTGGTTATGTTTAGAAATTATCGTACATCGACCCATTTCTCGTGCTCATACACATAATACCAAGAAGAATATATTAATATGATACAGAAACATTTAAAACAACATACATGATAAGAAGATGATCTTGATCTAAAGATGAAATTTATGTCAAAAAACCAAAAAGGAGTTATGTTGAAATCTATTTCTTGAATCTAGTTATGGAAATTATTCATAGTGAAGGTGATCATGTTGTTAAGTTGTGGAATGAATCATAATGTATTAAAATTGATGTTTTAATCTTTACAAGAAGCTGTATCTGATTTATTTTAGATTACCTAAAATTTTAAAATATTTTTATATTGCATTTGGATACGCGTTAGAAATGGTACAATTTGAAAATAATAGTATGCAAATTTGTAATTACACACTCTTACTTCATTATAATTGTGTTATACGCTTAGGATAATATTTTAACCTGTAAACTGGTTGTTTATTATTGATTTTAGTCGTTTAGTTATTCAATTTTTCAATTTCACCACTAACATCAATGATTGATGTTATATATTGAAAAAAAAAAAATTCTAAGAGAATTGCTATCTTTTTTGTAGTTATGCCTTAAAATACATTTAGAAACGTTCAAAAATGAATTATTATTGAAGTAACACGTAACACTGTATTCATGCCCCCATCACCAATGAAAAAGTAAATTCCTACTTCACGTTCTGTGCCGTTAATACAACTCAATGCTCAACAAGTTTTATAAGTGTGATACAAAATATCGGGCGTTCTGGTTGGCCATATATAATCGCTGAATGTCGATAAGACACGTCCATGAAACATTTGGCGCAAAAAATGGGTCCGTCTCCTTCTTATGCCAAAAAGTCACGCAGCTTAGCGATCTGTACCGATCACCATTAATTGTACACAGACAGTCACTTTCTGTCGAATTTCAGGGGATTTCGCTTATTAACTCTACCGTTGAGCCAAAAATGAGCTTTATCGCTCATGATGATTCTTTGCCAAAAATTTGGTTCGATTTGGACAATGTTTGCGACGGTTTGAGCTTAATTTAAACGTTGTTGTGGATCAAATGACATCAAATTGCTTATTAATTTAATTTTTTATGAATACATTTACAAACAACACTTCAAAATTCGACGCAGATTGGTGCGACTGTATTACAATTGCGAAGCACGCTTCCTTGTTGATGCTCTCGCTTTTTCACTCACATCTACCGAGCTTTCAGAAGCCAAACCAATTTTTGTCATCTCATTTCTCGTTCCATGAGGCGTCCATCTCATCTAAGGAATTTAAGGAAGAAAGTTGATTTAATTAGTCATAAATGATCACTTAGTTCCAGTATTGATTGGCCCAGCGAGAATTTTTTTTTCAAATACTCAAGGTCTTACGAAAAATGTAGACCCCAAATAACGACATGAAAAGGAAAGGAGCTATCGAAAAGGCTTGAATTGCTGATAATTGGTTAGATAGAATGAATAACTGAGTCAGACATATTAAAAATACAAAATTATTTTGATTTCCAATTACGACGCACTGATTGATCAGTAAAGGTAAGTATATTCAGGCGTTAATCCAAAATATTTATATATTATACAATTCGCACGTTGTAATCAGAAGGGAAACAAATTACGACTAAAACAACTGACCTGTCAACACATATTCCAGTTTAAAATCTCCAGATTCAAACTTTTCTCGGATGAAATGATATCGAATATCTATATGCTTCGTTATTTTGTGAAACTCTGGATTTTTGATTAACCGTATTGGTTATCGATGAATAATGCTGATGTACACAGCTTATTTGGATTGAGTTCAGTCATCAATCGTTTTAACCAGATCATTTCCTTTACCGCTTGTGATTTTTGTCTTTCGGAATACCATCTGACAATGCCCGAACCAACAGAAAACGCGTAACCAGAAGTTGATCTTCTAGTTTTAACTTCACTAGCTTAGCCATATACAGCCTTGGCCAAAAGTATTGAGCACCCATGATATCTTACAGTTTTTTAGAGAGTATCAAATTGAAATAAATTGAAACCATTTTTACAGATTAATATTACTTTGTATTCATAAAAAATCAATATTTTGTAGGCCCACCCTTTGCCATAATTACGGCAGAAATTCTTTTCGGCATAGAGCTGACAAGTTTTTTACACTCTTCAGGACGTATAGAATTTCATTCTTGGCGCAGGCGGCATTTTAGCTCCTCTTTTGTGTTTATTTTCTGGCGCCTGATTTTGCCTTTTAATAAACCCCATAAATGTTCTATGGGGTTTAGGTCCGGGGACTGGGCAGGCCACTCCAGAAGATCAATGCCTTTTTCTCGAAACCATGCCATTGTGCGAGCAGCTTTGTGACATGGCGCATTATCTTGCTAGAAATTAGCGCCAGCCATGTTCGTTTCACCAAAAAGTGTTGAAAATTAGGGCAGCAACGCAGATTCAAGGACGTTTATATATTTTAAAGAGTTCATGTGGCCCTCACACACGAACATTTCGCCAACTCCAGAAAGAATCATGCAGCCCCAGACCATTATGCTGCCTCCACCGTGTTTTACGGTTGGTACCACACACTCTGGGCTAAATTCTTTGCCGACGCGGCGACGCACAAACGTCACACCAGGAGTATCAAAAATCTGAAATATAGAAAAAATATAAAGACTTCGAAAAACTAAAAAATTTTATCCATAAATTTTATTTTAAAATCATATTGTTTAATTGTAATAGGGCATAAAATTGACTAACTTACCTGTAAGTTTGATTCGTCTGACCAAACGATATTTGACCAATCTCCTTCGGTCAAACTTTGGTATTTTTGGGCCCATTTATACCGAGCTTTCTTGTTGTTTTCGGAGAGCCACGGTTTCTTCCTGGCTTTACAGCCTCTCAGACCAGCTTCCTGAAGCCTTATACGAGTGGTTCGAGAAGAAATTGTTTTTTTAATTTCTACTGACCACTCAGCACTAAGGTCTGAAGAAGTTTTTTTTTCTAAATTTCAATGACTCTCTCACAAGATTTCGGTACTCACGGTCTGTGGTGATGCGTTTGCGTCCGCTTCTGTGCCTATTACTATGTGATCCGGTTGCGGAAAATCGCTCAATAGCATATTGCACAGATCGGCGTAAACATTTCACAGTTTTAGAAATGTCTACCTATGATTTCCCTTGCTCATGCAGAAGCTGTATCTGCACACGTTGCTCTGAACTAAGTTCATTTTTTTTTTGACATATTAAGATAATATCACTTTATTTAACAATACAAACCACGAAAAGCGCACTAGATCACTGGTTGTGTTTACAATAAGCGAAAGTAGCGAACTGATAAATAAATACAGAAATGGTAAAATGACAAATTTTATTGCTCCAGATGTTTTATTGCCAGCAGCTGTGTAAGTCATTTTTTTAAACATTTTTAGATGCTGAAAAAAATCATCCTCCTACAAAATGGTTTGTTTTCTGCTATACTTATCGTGTACGTGCGAAATTTGTAGGGTGCTCAATACTTTTAGCCAAGACTGTATAATCACATTAATCGTAACCTTAATGTATTTAATAATTATTTTTACGGCATTCACATGAATAATCGAAAGATTTCCATATCTCGACTAGCATTATTCACCGCAAAACCAATGTCAGGCTACATTAACTGCCGATGGCCTTGCGATATGGAAAAATCACCCCGCCTTGTTGAGTCACCTTCACCCAAATCCGTCGATATTTCTGAAGGTGTGCTCACCGGATTGCAGTCAAACATGTTAAACTGATGTAACAACTTATTTGTATAACTATGTTGTTTGAGTGAAATCGATCCATCTGGTTCAGAATTTACTTGAATACCAAGAAAACAGTTGATATTCATGACTTTAATATCAAAATCCAGCTGCAAATTTGAAATGATCCTATTGATGTCATCTTCATTCTCAGCTACGATTAATCCGTCGTCTATGTAAATTGCTAGTATTATTTCACTACCATTGACGGATTTTAAAAATGAACCGTAAAATAAAATCGGTGAACGTTTTATTCCAACAAAGGGAGGCCTGTTTTAAACCATATAAGCTTATTAACAATTTGCATACTCAACCACTGCCGTCATCATATCTAATCGGTTGCTTCATGAAAACAGTTCCATCCAGATCACCATATAAAAACGCCCTCTTTATGACAAATTGTTGAAGCCTCAATTTCTTTGCTGCCGTTACTGTCAAAATGGCTCTAATTGTTGTGAATTTTACTACCGGGCTAATTGTTTCCTGAAAATCTAATCCGTATTCCTGCTTAAAACCCCGTGCTACCAAACGAGCCTTATACTGTTCTATGGAGCAATCGGATTTCATTGTTTATAGGTACAATACAGGTTCAATTACCGATGCAAGCATTGCCTGTTGTTCCACAGCCGTACAACATTAATGCGTATGTCTATGCTCATTCCGATCAAGAAAAGACTTGCATTTTCATCGTAACAGAAATGAACAAACACTTCACATCCAAACGCAGGTAAATTTTCAACGTTTGCCTTTTTTGCAGTTCACAATATCCAGACTAGGCAAGTGTGTTCTAAAATTGTAGAATAGTTACAAGCTGTCGTAGTACCTCGAATCCTCCGCCAAATCATCAAGGAGCCACCATAAAATTTCATTGTTTGACAAATATTTCTATCCGTTACTCCGATATTTTTATCAAACCCCGTCCAAAGTCACCGATCAGATCCAATACGATTAATTTTCGTTTCATCTAACCATGTTATCTTCTTCCAATCATCTATTGTAAAATGTTTTTATTTTTTGGCCAACAATAGACGATGTTGTCGATTTTTGGTGATAAGTATAACTTTTTTACTTTATTTTTGGCAATCATGCCAACGTTTTTCAATTATCTTCTGATTGTTTTATCTTGTACATTTAATCCGAATTCAGATTTTAGTACTTCATTTGTTTCAGTTGCTGTATTTGTGGCACCAGTTGCCATTAAACGCCTTATTTTGAGCTCTATTAAAGGGCTCAGCTTCTTTGGACGCCCCCCTGAGTTTGTTTTAAAAACAATTTTAAATTCACTTTTAATTTTTGTTATCAAACCTCCTATAGCTACGTTATGTTTGGCTGCAATTTGCCGATATTATATGCCAGTTTTAATGTCGTCAACGATAGCTTTTTTCAAAATTACGCTTATTTTTTGCGTCATAGTAAATGTGTTCGGTCAACAATAAAATTTACAATAAATACTTATCAAAATCAAGAAAAAATTCAAAATAAATGATTATCTTCTATTTTGACAGAACTGCTAATATTTAAATTCACAGAACTATTTTCAACTTTATTTCCTTTTTGCTCTTTCAACACCACGACAATACTGTTCACGTTCAATCATATTTAGTTATTACCACAATTTACACAGTATAATATTCTGGTTCAAAAAAATTATTTTTTTGTGCAGCTATAGAGTAAGTGTTAACAGAATTAAAATCAATATTATAATTATTTGCATCTTATAGGAATGACATTAAAAAATTGATATTTCTTAAAACTTGTGAACAGTATTGTCCGTCACTGTAAGTATATTCAGGCGTTAATCCAAAATAATTATTTATTCTACAATACCCACATTGTAATCAGAAGGGAAACAAATTACGACTAAAACAACTGACCTGTCGACACATATTCCAGTTTAAAATCTCCAGATTCAAACTTTTGCTTCATTATTTTGTGAAACGATGAATAATGCTGATGTACACAGCTTATTTGGAATGAGTTCAGTCATCAATCGTTTTAACCAGATCATTTTCTTTACCGCTTGTGATTTTTGTCTTTCGGAGTACCATCTGACAATGCCCGAACCAACAGAAAACGCGTAACCAGAAGTTGATCGTCTAGTTTTAACATCACCAGCATAGTCATATATAATGCCCACATTAGTCGTAACCTTAATGTACTTAATAACCGAATCATTTCCTTATCTCGACTAGTATTATTCACCGCAAAACCAATGTCAGGCTATATTAACTGCCGATGGCCTTGCGATATGGAAAAATCACCCCGCCTTGTGGAGTCACCTTCACCCAAATTCGTCGATATTTCTGAAGGTGTGTTCACCGGATTGCAGTCAAACATGTTAAACCGATGTAACAACCTATTTGTATAACCATGTTGTTTGAGTGAAATCGATCCATCTGGTTCAGAATTTACGTGAATACCAAGAAAACAGT
The DNA here is from genome assembly GCA_958295665.1 of Tipula vernalis. Classification (NCBI taxonomy): domain Eukaryota; kingdom Metazoa; phylum Arthropoda; class Insecta; order Diptera; family Tipulidae; genus Tipula; species Tipula vernalis. The sequence continues at coordinate 41,148,638 of OY282558.1, read as the reverse complement.
TGATATTCATGACTTTAATATCAAAATCCAGCTGCAAACTTGAAATGATCCTATTGATGTCATCTTCATTCTCAGCTGCGATTAATCCGCCGTCGTATGTAAATTGCTAGTATTATTTCACTACCATTGACGGATTTTAAAAATGAACCGTAAAATAAAATCGGTGAACTTTTTATTCCAACAAAGCGAGGCCTGTTTTAAACCATATAAGCTTTTTAACAATTTGCATACACAACCACTGCCATCATCATATCTAATCGGTTGCTTCATGAAAACTGTTCCATCCAGATCACCATATAAAAACGACCTCTTTATGACAATTTGTTTAAGCATCAATTTCTTTGCTGCCGTTACTGTCAAAATGGCTCTAATTGTTGTGAATTTTACTACCGGGCTAATTGTTTCCTGAAAATCTAATCCATATTTCTGCTTAAAACCCCGTGCTACCAAACGAGCCTTATACTGTTCTATGGAGCAATCGGATTTCATTGTTTATAGGCACTCGCTTGAAGCACCTCTTCATAGGTATCAGGTTCAATTACCGATGCAAGCATTGCCTCTTGTTCCACAGCCGTACAACATTAATGCGTATGTCTATGCACATTTCGATCACGAAAACAACTTTCTTGAATGTTTGTAATATTCAAATCACACAACGCTATCCTTTTGGTTTAGGATCTTTTGGCGTCTATTTATCAACACTTTCATTGATTAGTTGTGAATTGTCAACTTCATGGATCAATTCGATTTTAACGGAACGAGTAACTAAGTCCGAAAGTACTTTTTCATCTTTAATCGATTTTTAATAAAAAAAATGTAATTATCTTCATTCGGAAAAATAACATCACACGCTATTTCAACCTTTTCAATGTTTGGATTCCAAACACTGAAGCCTTTTGCATTTTTATCGTAATAGAAATGAACAAACACTTCACATCCAAACACATGTAAATTTTCAACGTTTGTCTTTTTTGCAGTTCACAATTCGAATTGTCTTCAATGGTACTTTTCCCGGTTCGATTGATCACATACACAAAAGTATTTATGGCTTCAGCCCAAAACCGTTTATCCAAGTCATTTGATATTAATATAGTTGTAACCGCCTCACATGGCGTATATGGCAGTTTGCTGGTGCCGAATATCCTATTCTTCCATGAAACGTTTCATCTTATCATTAACGAATTCCAGTCGATTATCCGATCGAAAATTTGTTAAATGATGACCACAATCATTGTTCATCAAAGCCACAAATATTTTGAATTTTTCGGTATTTGGAAAAATCATCTCGGAAATGTAAGAAATATTTAGCACCACCAAATGACTCAATCAGCATCGTACACGTTTCAAAACTAAACCGATGCTGTTTGCCTTGAACACAAGCTTTACATCAATAGTCTTCATCATCTATGAAATGGGTATTATTCTTTTGTAGAAATTTTCTCACGTGTGCTAGATTTTGGTGTTCAAATCGCTCATGCCAAAACCACCTTGAATAAAACATCCTATTCATCCGACCTTGCTTTGTGGATTACCACTCTCACACATTAAAGCGTCACCATGTGGAATTTTTAATTTTTTTAACAAAATTCTTCGATTTGTTGCAATCTTTTTGGCAATGATCAGATGAACCACACTTAAAACAACCTTCATTTCGGTCGGTTTTCTTAGGCCTTATAACCTCTTGGGGTTTCAATAACCTTTTTTTTTAATCACAGGTAATTTAGTTCAGCCAACATTACGGGGAGGGGGGAAGATATTTCTACTTTTTTTTCAGTAGATATATTATGAGCGATTGGCCTCTGTATTTTTCTGATTTACCAAATCGAAAATATTGGGATGGCCATGAACATATTTGTCTATAAAAAATGCCGAAAAATCAACTTATTACAGACAGACAAATTAAATTCTTAACAAAATTAACACAGGATGATTCCGTTTGGTTTGAATGATAATCGCAATTGTTACGTTCCTACAAGATACAAGTGGATTGATTAAATCGCTGATGAGTTTTATGAAACGAGCGAATGACAATTAGCATTTGTCTTTCAACATATCATCCGCCAACCAGAACATTTTTCTATAGCGAGTTCGAACCAAAAAAACAAGCTTTGGCCTAAACAGAGGTTTTTTAGGTATTCGATGCGCCTAAAAGTAGGCAATGTATTCTACACGATTTAGGAAAAGATTTATAAGAGTTGATAGTTTCCTCATACGAAATGTTCCTATGAAAAACTCTATTGTTTAAAGATGTTTACCATCTTTAGCTGTCTCGGCGTTTATTTACTAACCTCGCGATTCAATACATTGTTTTCCATTTTCACTTTTTGTATTTTCTTATCAATTCTAATTTTAATTTGGACGTGTAATAATAATAAATCAACACAATTGTTGTTGAAGTCTACAGATCTTAGTTCGATTTGTTTTCTCTCAATTGAACTGTTCTTGTGGTAGTCAGAATAAATAAAAAATTTGTTTCCCAAATAATAGTGTGATAGATATATTTTAGGAAAGTGATATGATGAATATTATTACATATTAAAATAATATTTTCAATAAGTGTTCTGTTATGCAAATTTAGAAAATACATGAGATTATTAAACTTGACAAGAATTAAAAAAAAAATAATAATAAACAAACTTACAGAAATTATTTAAAATTCGTCTACAGACATTACCAAATAGTGGGAGCATTGACGTTTGTCATTTACTGGCATGAATGATTAATTCTACAACTGTGTACGAGTTTATAAATAAAACCACAATAGTACATTATTTAAATTAATAATGGTAATAATATAATTTATTGACACTAAAAATAGAGTTGAATTTTGTGAGTATATCTGCTTGTCTGCTCTCATACATATTGTATAAAAATGAAATATGTGTGCAAAAAATAAATCGCGGCATTCTAGCGGATGTAAAAAATTTAATAATCTCCACTAGCGACTGACTAAAATCAACGATGTTGACCTGTTAAAACACTGTCTCATCTCACTGTGTTTGTTTTGTATCAATAAACCTTATGATTAAGACACTTAACTAGCGCATTTCTAAATTCTTTAGTCGTTTTTCGTAAAGTTCACATGTTTCGTTCAACAAAACGTGATTTTATTTATTGTTATGTATTTTACTTATTATTTATTTTTGTATTATAAAATAATAATAGCATTAACATAAAAATTTTATATATTACTATTTGTAAGAATTTAATATTCTAATTTATTTTTCATTTTATTTTTAGTTTTTCTTAAGCTATTAGATTTATAAAAAGTGAAATGAAATTTATGTGTGAAATTTTTGATTTTCCATAATACTATAAAAAATAATCGCGAATCGGTATCGTATTTCAACAACATGAGCCAACAACCGAATAAAAAACATTTTTCTTGTTTTGTTTGTTAAAAAAATATTAAATGAATAATAAATTAAAATTTCAAATTAAATTTAAGAAAAAAAAAATTGAGATTTATTCGGGAAGACAATTTTTTTTTTTTATAAGTATTAACAATAAATAAACAAAAAGAAAAAAAAATATGGAACACAAGATAATAAAACCGTCCACTACAACCACAACCACCATCATATCCAACATGGATCCAAATAGTAATACAAATAGTTGTAATAATAAAATAGTTAATAATAATCTAAATAATAATGCTGGGTTAGAGCAAACAAATGAAAATGCAACAACATTTTCATGTGCACTTTTGCCTACATCAACAATAGTCCAACAAACAAGAATTTCAACATCATCCATATTAGGAAATAGTTGTTGCAATACTACTTCTAGCAATTGTAATATAATCAATGCGAAAAAACGTAATTCGACTCAAAGTAATCATACAACAACAGCATCAGCACCATTAACACCAACCGCAACAGCTGTTTTACAATTGAAGAAGAAAACATGGCTATCCGAAAATATTCTGAAAATCTTCTATCATTGCAAGGTTGATTAAAAAATAGTTATTTTAAGCCCCTTTATATTGTTATTAACGAGCATAAAAAAAAATTAGTTTTTAATTTATTCGATTCGTTTATAATTTAATTTAATTTAATATTTTTGTTGTTATTTTTTATGCTTTTCTTATGAAATTGCTATAAAAATTGTAATATTGTGTCGGACCTGAGTAAAAAAGGATATTCATTCACACACAGTTTCTTACCTGTATCTGCCTTGCTATTTAAATATTTTTATTTTATTTTATTCTTTTGAAGTAATTAAGAAAAGTTAAAGAAAATATACATAAAACGAAATTGACACGCTGTATTCTTTTTTTTTTTTTTGATATGTACAATATACATACTGGTACTTTATTATTTGTTGGAATCACTAAGTACTTTATGCTTTTGCATATTACAGGCGCTAAAATAATATTTTTCCGCGGGCTACAATTTTATACGACCAAATTAGAATAAATTATAGCAATTTTTATTCATTCTAAAGCTTCAGTTTAATATTTAAATTATATAATCTAATATTGCTGGATAAAATAGAAAAAATTATGTATTTAAAAAACCAAGATAGTGCATGAGTTTTCCGTTTATTTTATTTTTCAACATCAAACTATTAATTAATTTGCATATTAGCCACAAAACTTTTTACTATACATACAGTTAAATATTTTTTTGTTTATTTTTTTTAACAATAAACTACTCCATCTTATACATAATACAAATCCATTTCATACTTTAAAAACAAACGTTTATAAAAATTCATGATTGATTCGTGTAAAGTGGAATGATATCCATAGTTATTATGATCAATCGTGGGTTCATATTTCTCGCTCACATCATTATGTAAAATCATATACTTAGATTCAAGTAACTCAAATTTATTATTATGATCATCCACCACAAATCCATAACCACATATTGTTTCATTATAAAATAGAGTTTATGAATTAGTTGATTTTGTTGAATTGAATTATTAATTTTGGTTGAAGACAATACAAATAATTAATTTTTCTTTTTTATTACAGAATTCTGGGATAGGAAAGCCAAGTGTTTACCATGCGCTAATTGTAATATTTTTAGAATTTTTTGCATGGGGGCTGTTAACAGTCCCTGTCATAGCAGTAAGTACCTTCACTTTTTAGATATTGTTATTTAATATAAGAGATGTGATCAAACGATTCGACATTTTTTTTAATATAAAGGAGAAGAAAATGACTTAATTAACAAAGAGAAATTACGATTACGACTTAAGCGAGAATTGAAGATAATTTTCTTGAAACTCAAGCTTCTTAGGGTTTGAGGGACTGTATCTATTAAAGAAACTAATTTTCTAGTAACATATTAGATATTAAATTAACTAAATCAAGCACGAGTAAAGTTTGAACAAAATGTGATAAAAATGGCTAGGGATATTCAATTTATCCAATCAAACATAGAACAAAACAAAATGAACATATTGACAATAGAGAATAAACTTAGGTTGAACTAGGAGGCTCAAACCGCAGATTCTAGATGATTATATTACCAATATTTCGTCTCTTGCAAAGGGAATTCTTAAAATAAAATAACCAAATCAAAGCATTATTGAAAAATGGAAAATTAAATGAAGCAATTTGCACTCTTCTCAAATTATTTTAAATTAATTACTAAACCTCCTAAATCAAAAAAAAAAAAATGTCAAGCAACATTTTTCTTTCACAGGTCCTGAAACAAACATTCCCGCATCATACATTTTTAATGAATGGTCTTGTTATGGGAATTAAAGGAATACTATCATTTCTAAGTGCCCCTTTGATAGGTGCCTTGTCCGATGTATGGGGTAGGAAATTTTTTCTATTAATAACCGTATTTTTTACTTGTGCCCCAATTCCATTAATGACCATTAATACATGGTGGTTCTTCGCCATGATTTCCATAAGCGGAGTATTTGCTGTGACATTTTCAGTTGTATTTGCTTATGTAGCCGATGTTACTACAATTGAGGATCGTTCTCGAGCTTATGGTTTAGTATCAGCAACGTTTGCTGCTAGTTTGGTGAGTGACAATATGAAAAATAACATTTTTTACAATTAAATTACAGTAACATTTTCTTTTATTTAATTTCTAGGTAATATCACCGGCACTAGGTGCTTATTTATTGTATAATTACAGTGATACATTAATAGTCGCTTTAGCAACAGCAATAGCTGTTTTAGATGTATTTTTTATATTAGTTGCTGTTCCTGAAAGTTTGCCTGAAAAAGTTCGCCCAAGTTCATGGGGAGCGCCAATTAGTTGGGAACAAGCTGATCCTTTTTCGGTATATACAATTTTTATTATTTAATATGTAAAAATTGTTTTTTTACTGATCAATTTTTTTTTTTTTTTCAGTCACTACGGAAAGTTGGATTAGATAACACAATATTAATGCAATGTGTTACAGTATTGTTGTCTTATTTACCAGAAGCCGGACAATATTCATGTATATTTGTATATTTAAAATTAAGAATGAATTTTAGTTCAATTGAAGTGTCAATTTTTATAGCTGTTGTTGGTATTTTAAGTATTTTAGCTCAAGTTATTTTAGGATTTTTAATGAGGTGAGATTTGTTACATTTAATTAATTTTGTGAGTAATCAATTATTAATTTGTATAATCAATTAATATAGGACCTTTGGAGCTAAACGTACAATCATAATAGGATTGTTATTTGAAATGCTTCAATTATTGTGGTTTGGTTTTGGCAGTCAAACATGGTAAGTAAATTCAATCCAAAATTGTTTAATGAACAAGTAATTTTATTCAAATGCTCAATATTTTTAGATCCCAATTCGAAATGGGGTTAGAAAATATATAATTAATCGCAAAATTCATATTCGAATTTTAATTTTAAGCTACATTTTATGGTTTAGTAATTTATATTTTCTTTCCGGTTTGAGATATATTGAGTTGAACCCAAAATCTAAACCAGCTAAAATTCGGCTGCCCACTTCACAATTATTTGTATTTCACAAAATGAAGTTCGCTCCCCATGTTGGAGTGCAGAATTCAAGGTCGATCTGGCAACTGTTTAATGTAGAACGTTAATAGTTAACTGCAAAATAGCGGAATTGCCTTAAGCCCAAAAATAGATTCCATAGAAACATCCTAGTCGAAACGACATCTCTCGAAATAAATACATAACAAAAATAAATAAAAAACTACATGTAAACGAACTGAATTCCAGAGGAGAACTTTCCTAACAAAGATGAATTTGTGGCAGGAAAAGTTACAGGAATGATACCTACTGATACTGTTTTGAGGAATTTAGAAATAGAAAGACAAACAAGAAGTTGATAAAAGGTAGATAAACTAAATGTAAAAAAAATGCTTTAACTGAATTTTTTGATATCAAAAAGCCGAACAAAACTACACCATAAATCCATAAAATGAGGAAAAGAGTTGTACTAGGTAGGTATGCTAAACGGCCTCTTACTAATACTAACTAATAAGCGCACACCCCAAGTAAGAGTTTTATTAAAAACTAATCCTAAATTCCTGATCGTAATTTCATTACGGATTTGGCGAATCGTGCAGAAAAATATCAGGAAAGGACAAGGTACTTAACGTATTTTTTTATAAATTATATAGATAGAATTATTCGTGTAAAATGAACTCATTAAGCCGATCAACTAACGACACTTTATAAGTCAACATTTTGTCCGATAAATATTCTTAAGAATAGAATCCTGATTTTAACGACTGTTTCTTTATATTTGGACGTCATCAGTGAAAATAGCAGTGATGTGTTGTAGCCTACCCTTTCCAGAGTAATAAAAAATTATTCAGATCCCCTAAAAATAGAAGTGGAGGAAGATTTTTGTGCATTATATGTACAATTTGAGAAAAGTCATTTTTTGCCCAATGTGCGGCGTCCCAGTGAAGGGCCGATTCAACATTGCAAAACATACCATGTTAACCGAACGACAACAAACAACAGACTTTGCTCAGATGTAATTTAATATAATATTAAAATGTGAAAAAGAAAATAAACGTTATTTGGTACATGGTACCTAACGTTAAACATAACCGTGACAATATGATAGTGGGGGATGTTTTTTCCCATGACCGTGTTGTCTCTCTCTCGACCAAATTAGTGTTATAATCGGATGAATTTACTAAATCGGTTTTACCACCAAAAATGAGTTGCCTCATGAAGCAATAAAAATGCTATATAGAGAGCAGATCCAGAAGGTTAAAGGTCCCAAATCGACAAAAATACCGACAAATGAACGGTTTAGCCTATTGATTAAGATGATTAAGTTAGTGGTCTTCGTACCAGCTTGATGTAGCAGTCATCGCAGCGGTTTATTAAGCAGACAAAATATTACATAATTATGATATTTTTGTTGATATATTTACTGAACTCTATGTTATATAAAAAAGTAAAAATACTTATGAACACTAGTGTAGATCATTTCTTTCAATTTTTTTACTGCTCATTACCATATTTTTTTATCGTTATTCATCACGATCTTTATAATACATAATTTATGTATTTTAAATAATTAAATAACATTATTTTTTACATTAGGATGATGTGGGCAGCCGGTATACTAGCTGCTTTGGGGTCAATTACTTATCCGGCAATAAGTGCTTTTGTTTCAATACATTCAGAAGCGGATCAACAAGGTCTATATTTTAAATGCAAACAACAACAACAATTAATCTAATTAGTAAACAAACTTTATTGTTTTTGTACCATCTACAGGTGTTGTTCAAGGTGTTGTTACCGGTATGCGTGGTTTATGTAATGGACTTGGGCCAGCAATGTTTGGTGTTATATTTTACTTATTTCATGTTGATTTGAATGATGAATCAAATATAAACAATCATAGTTTAGATCAAGTATTAATAAGAAATGATACATCATCGCATCCGAATGAATATTTTGATTTTTTCCCGGGGCCACCATTTGTATTTGGTGCGCTAATGGTTATTGTGGCAATTATTGTTGCCGCTTTTATACCAGAAACACCCAGTGAGGTGAATAGACGAACATCGGGTGAGGAAAAAACTAAAATTAAATATAATAATTTATAAACGATATGATGATGAGTTTTGTTGCTTTCTTTTTATTATTATTTCTAGTCAATTATCCGTTATTTAGTACAAATTAGAATAATTGTATTTTAGTATTAAGTATTAAGTTATGAGTAATTGACAATTTGACCAAATATACTACAACTACCTAGTATGTACTAAGTAAAAGAGCTTTGATTGTTTTATTGCATTTGCGTTTTGCTTAGAGACTGATTGTAATACAGTTAATTTGACCTAGACTACCTAGCCATTGCACATATATTTTGTTTCTGTCTTATTGTATGTATGAACTTATTATTTTATAACTATTATTATAATTATTAGCACAGTAAGTATTTAGTAATTTAAAGAATTAGTTTTATTTTATTATTATTGAAAACTAGAAATAAAACTTCGTAATTTTAAAAATTGAATTTTTATTTTTTGAAGGTGTTTCATTAGATGGCCATTATGAAATAGAAAAAGGACATAAAATAGCTGGTCCATTATCACCACTAATGAATCAACAAGATTCTGCTCAGCTTTAAGTTATTAATTTATTAAAAAACAAAAAATTAAATTAACAAACATTAGATTCAATATATTTATATTTTTTAAAATAAAATTAAAAAAACCAAAAAAAAAAAATTACTAAATTAATTATAAAATTAAAAAAAAAAAAGACAAAATTTTTAATAAATGTTTAAACATTAGAAGTTTCTAAGAATCTAATTTCTAAATAAAACAAAACTTATATTTTATTAATAAAATTTATAAAATGGTACAAAATTGTAAGGAAATGTCATATTTATTTTAGTTTAAAAAAATTAACGCTATTTTCTTAAAAAAACAAAACAACGTAAAAATTCGAATTTATAGAACATTTTTGTTATAAGTCACTTTGAGTATCACTACGCTTCTATCACACATGAATTTATTTACTTTCCACTGCTCTGTAACCAACATCGATTCCTTACCCTTACCAAAAATAAAATTCTATCTTCTCTTTTTTCCCAAATAAAATAAATATTAAGTCACACAGCAAATTAGAATTTAATCAAATCAATTGTGTATACAAAAATTGTGAATATTTTCAAAAGTATAATAAATAAAAAAATTACCTATATATTTTAAAAAAGTTACACAATCATAAATAAACAAAAATAGTTAGATACTAAATCCTCGATAATTAATTAGCTTTGAATAATTTATAAGCCGAGAAAGGAGGTTATAGTAAAAAAAGGAAAATTTTATGGGATATTACTGGTAATTTATCTTAGAATGTTGAAGCTTGTTTGTTCCGAGCAAGTTGAACGTAAACTTACCCCAACGACAAACTCCACGGATCCAGTTAGAACGCCGACATCTCCAGATAAATTACACACCAATACCTTATTCCAACATTTTTTACTTTATCGCCGCTTGCTCAGTTTTAACAATACACAGACTTGTTTAATTTAATTTAATTTTCAATTTATGTACAATTTGAGATCCACTTGTTTTATTATTTGTTGATATGAAATGAAAATCTTATATTTATGTTATATAAAATAAATAGGAAAAAATAAACCAAAAAAAAAAAAGAAACTAATAATATAAATTATATAATTAATTAAATTATAGTTATAATTATAACAATCGTTATTTTGTATAAATTGTTACAAATGAATGAAGAAAAAAAAAAGAAAATGAAAGAAGATATGTAAATAAAATTATGATGATAATCATAATAATGATACTTATAAAATTTAATTTGTTTGAATTGGGTTTCAGGTAAAAAAATGACTTGAAAACAAATTATTAATGAAAATAAAACAAATATTTATTTTATTTTTAATTTTATTAATTTCTTTCCTCATTCATTAATATACTATAATCCTCGATAGGTTGAATTTTGAGACACAAAGAATGCTTTGCTATTTAATAGGTAGATATCTTCTTCAAAAGCCATACATGGTTAATAAAACTCAATGCAACTATTTGCTGAAATAATATTAACCCAGGGGAACCGCACAAGCAGCATTTGAAAACCAGTTTTATAACAAAATATCCTGGTGTAACACAAAACATCGTATTCACGCTGGACAGACGCGCTTGCTCTGAAGTGAAATAAAACAATATAAATATTACCCCAACAAACCTACGTCAAATATTTAGGTTTACACCTGGATAGACGAGGAAAAAACAGATTGAAGCAAAAAGCACAACAAGTAGGGAAAATATCTAACAATGAAACCTTTTGAACTGTCAAATTCAAAAAAAATTTTAACCCCTTAAAAAGGGTTTGGTTGCCGATAAAAAAAATGGTTTCGTTAATGCCTCACAGAGTACCACAACTTAAAGAATTCCGCTCGAAATCTTACTCAAAACTAGAAACATATCCTAACGAATTGGATTGGTTCGTCCTAGTAAGGATTTTGGTCGTAAAATGAGACTTGGCAAATTTTATTTGTTTTTGATTTTGTTTTAATACTATTTTACATCTAGTACTTAGCCTAAAATCGGAACTCTCAAATCTGATTTTACGAGCAAAATTCTCTAGGATATTTTAAAACAGCCGTGATTTAGATAATTGAAAAGAGTAAACTCTCGGTTTAATGAACTTGTAAATTTATCAAATGTGTAGGTTATAAAAATATAACTAAATTAATTAAATTGCTCAATCAAATATGATAGCCCTTTACGTTTAGTCGTAAGGCCATGTATGGCTATAAAAAAGGATAGCCGTTAGGTAGATTCAAGGGGAAGTCTCTGCTGTCATTTTTGATAACCATTCCGAAATGGTCCTAGGCATTCAAAATTAAGTCAGACTTTTAAATTACAAAAAAAAATTAGACCGGTTGGTTGGTTAATAATATTCGTCAAATTGGCTGGTTGGGCAGTCAATGTGTTAAATGAATATATCAATCAGCTTGCGACAGAGGTCGAAAAAGTTATAAGGCCAATTATAAGTTAAAATTAACTACTTTTTCCAAAAGTTGATTTATTTTTACAATCAGATATAGTTAAAGAGAATTTTAATTCATTATGTTTATTTCAAAAAGTATTGTTTGAATACTTACTTTTCTAATCAAACCAAAATACTTGAAAAGGAATATTTATTTATTGGGCTGATTCATAAATAATTGCCGATTTTGGACTTCAACTGATGATTTCATCAGGCAATTTACCATAGAAATTACAAATTTGAAAACTAATGTATGTATAGTAAAATTACCATTATTATTTATAACTTGTTGCCATCTATCTGGCAACTTGTCAATCCGCTCCGCGTAGAATGTTCTAGGTTTCGTTGCGAAAAAGGGTTAAACGTGCTAAAGTACCTGCGCGTCGTTTGTAAACGTTTTTCCGTTAAGGGAATTTTGAAACGACGGAAAAAGATGGTAAACGGTAGGAGTAATGTCTAGTGAGTATAGTGTTTTAGGTAAAGTGGACCAACCTAGCTCCAATATTTTTTCCTGGGTGATCCTAGCAGTGTGAGGCCTAGCATTGTCATTGACGGAGCATAAATTTTTCTTGCACTTGTTTAGCATAAGGTTTTTTGCAGCTGTTGAACGTACACTTCTGCTGCAACTGTTTCATTGCGATTCATCTGTTCAAAGTGAATAATATCGTGGCGATCCCACCAACCACACAATAAAATTTTCCTATCGTGAACCCTACTTGTAGGATCAGGTGACGGGAGCGAATCCTTGTTTAGAAATTGTCTTTTCATGACAACATTTTCATATGTTATCCACTTTTCATCCCCAGTAACAATATTGGCCAAGAAAGGCTGATTTCTGTGTCGTGAGAGATTATTAACGGCAATCGACATTCTGTTCACATTGTTGTTTTCAGTGAGAGTGTATGGTACCTAGACTCCAAACTTTGACACTTGCCCTAGTTTCTCAAGGTGGCGACACACTGTCCAACTTCTAAATTCAGAATGACTAACTCATACCGACTCTTTACAAACAAAACAATCATCCCACTACAATAAATAACAGGTCCTGAAAAATTTCAAATTATCACTGCCTACATCGGCAAGTATTTGTAAATCTTTGTAAAGAATTTATAAATCATACCAATATATTTCTATTTCTACCAATATATTTTCTTTTCACACTTTATTAGTTAAAGAGAATATTAAATTATATATCGCAATTGTAAGTAGGTTGGCCATGTAGTAATTTCCAAAGACCGGTTCCGGTCGCCCAAGATGTAATATTTTATCGATCTGCCACCCTCTAAAGCTACTTTAAGTTCCTAGAAATAATAAAAAATCAAGGAAGAAAATTATTTTTCTATAAGGTACTTATCCGGTCGATTTCTTGCAAATAGGTATCTACAATGTGAAGTTATATGGGGTGTTGATCAGGCCCGTCACGTAAGGATGTGATCGTTGAGAGATGAGTATAAAAGATCAACCGTGTGAAATATAGATTAAAATACTACGATAACAGCACGTACCGTACGTAAGTTGTCTATAATCACTGTCTATCGGTCTATCGTACCAAGTTATCTTCAACAATTTAATTCAAATTACAGTCGTTGTTCATAAGTAATGATTAAGGTTCAAATCATTTAAAAATGCGACTAGGTCATACGTATGTATCTGTTGGGTCGACGTTAGGCCATTGAAAAAATGGGCAGAAAAACTAATATCAATATTAAGGAATATTTTAGTTTTAATGATAATACCAATTAACCAATTTAAAAAGGCACGAATAATTATGTAGAGGCTATAAATTCAAATCTATTTGAGAAAGCCCCACCAAAAAATAAATATGTAAAATGTCATCAAACATCGGTCAGCCTTTTTCCTTATTAGATGTGCCCTCTTTTAAAACTATAACAAGTCAACTTTTTAAAGGATTAGGAATTCCAATTATAAACTCCCATAATAATCGATTTCATCCAAGAAAGGATCAATGATATTTCGAAAAAAATAAAAAATGCAATTCAAAATCCGAATTCAAGGACCGTTCGATATCAGGACTTAATGTACAAGTATGCCTTTATACTTTAGGAATGATTGAGTTACAGTGATGGCATTATAATTAAGCCATAGAGCAAAAAAGCAAGAAACAAATCACAATTATGTAACCGGAACTTAGGCAAAAGAATTGCTTTTACTAAAGAACATTTAAACAAGCCCGGCACATCTAAGTAATATTGATTTTAGCAGTGGTCGTAAAGGATACAAAGCATGCTTCAAAGCGGAAAATCACTCCATGATATCCTCTACCACACTGTTATCAAGAGTGACAAGGGTTCCGGGAAATGCATCGCTCCTTCAAATGTGTACTTATAGCACTAATAAAAGCCTTTGGGTCGTTTCCTAAAACAAGAGGTCAGATAAAATATAGGATTCTTTGATTTTGAGAGCAACGGAAACTGAAAAATGTAGTATTTGAGCTAGTAGTTCACCAGTCACAGGGATATAATACGCTTATGTAAGGATCCGAATTCACTTTCGATATAAGATGTTGCCTTGTTCGATTGCTTGTTCAATTATTCGAAACTATATTATAGGAAATGTAAGACATTGAAGAAGTTCCGCAAAGATGGACCATACTGCGATACGCTTTTGCCGTATCTTAGATCAGCTAATTCGAGAATGCACGACATTTGGGGTCTGTTATTATCTTTTATTTACCACGTCTTGTAGGAATCAAAAACAGACGTTTTTCTACATAAATTCATATATGTAAGTATCTCTTTTTACTATTTAGATTTTTTTTTTAATCTGAAAATATCTGTTTTATTCCACTTGGTCTTTGCCGAGGATCAGCGATAAAGCACGTTTACTTGGTAGGTTATTAAATTCAAAGAGATCCCAAACTATCATACTGTATTGACATGGCTTGCCGGAAAGCAGAAACTTAAATTCATCAAAGTTTAGAAAAAAAAAATATTTTTTATGTTTTATTATTAAATTAAAAGCGTTTACTAACTACAATATTAATTCATAAGTTTGTATAACTACTGTTCACCAGTCTTTATGCTTCTCCTTAACATAATTCAAGATTCGTTTAATATCACTCAAATTCATCTCACCAAAATCTGAATTAATTTGATTAACATTGGATGTACTAGGTACGCCTGGCATTACGTTTTCCTCAGCATCCTCTTCATCTGGCATATCATCAGAATTTTCAACGTTTAAATTTTGTAAAAAACGCCACGCCAAAGCACTTAAAAACATACTTTTGACAATCACAAAAGTTTTGATACCAAGAAGAAGTTTAATCGGAAGCAGAAATGCTTTTAACATGAATAATGGTAACATTAGAACGGCAATTAGGCTGAAAACAATTTTACCAATTGCAAAGGCAACAGAGCTAATTGATGATATTCCTTGTTTAATGGATACCGAAAATTCATTTTCTTTGGATAATGGATGATTATGGCACACCGTATTTGATGCAAATCTGAAATTTAACTATGAATTAGTAATCTTTCGTATTAATGCCTTCAGCTTTATTTACATACCGTGCATCTTTACTGTCGGCATATCCAATAGTATTGCTGTAAGATTCTTGTGGGTTGGGATAATAATGATAATCACTTCGTTCTACATTGTTTGTATTTCGTTTATTTCGATTATCCATGGCAATAATTGGCGGTGAACCAATTTGCCCCAAATTATCACCGGTCAATTCATTCGATAATTGTTCGTTATGATTAAATTTCATTGCATCACGCACTGAGGTTAGAATTTGAGAAGTATCTACTTTACTCTTATTACTAACACTACTGTTTATTACACTAGAAACAACATTATCCGGGTTTGCTATTACTAAACACGTTGTTAAAGCTATCGAAAAAATTACGAAAATCACAATTTTTAACCACAACATTTTTTTTTTGGTAAATTGGTCTAACACTGATAAAATTTTGGACTGAACTAAATTTTTCAACGCAGTTCGAAGACTATATACCAGAGGAAAACACATTAATTTCAATGCGGTGGAAGTAAAGAGGGGCAAAAAGATTTTACCCATTACCAATTACATAATTGACTGAATAAAATTGAAAATATCAATTTTTGTTATAGATTAATCTACACGGTTTATCAATTTCATCTCATCTAAAACTAAAAGTAATTACCTGTTTATTCGTTTGTAAACAAAACAAAAATTAAAGTTAATTAATCGGAGAATAAAAGAAATATTTATGGTACGGATTTACAGTTTTTTTTTATCAAGATGAGATGGTGATTGTGGGATCTTAACTTCACGATCTAACTTTTAGGTAACTGTAATTATATTCCAGGGATTTATTTATTATTAAAATAAATATTCTATAATACACAGACTTTGGAATGGAACCAATTAATGGACCTAAGTTTTTCTTTTTAAAGAATCTAATTTAATGTATGAAAAGTTGAAGGCAGACTAACAGGCCGAAATGCTCGCGATTAGAATAATCTTATTTGCCAATTTTTGAATAAAATGCAACTCTATTTTTTCTTCAAGATTATGGAGCAGAAAAAAAATAATTATTACTTGGAAAAGATGCATAATGAGGGGGAACAAATCAGAGTTGGTAAATGTGTTAACATGAAAATGACCATGAAAAGTTGTTCCACGAGACTCCATGGTCTATTTATTTCAATTGACTATTAAACGTTGAGCTATAGGTCAGCATGTACTGAATTTAATATGATTAAAAAAACTATTAAACAAATTTAATAACGTAATAAAAATTCGTGAAAACATCATTTAAAAAAGGGAAAATTCAACAAAAGAAAAGTACCTACATAAAAATTTAAATAAATTAGCGTCTAATTAAAACAATTAAATTGTTTTAATCATATTGTGTGGATGAACTGTTTTAAATTATATTTTGTGCAACATCATCGATATGCCGTTCTGTGGAAGTTGTAACACTACAAGGTTGAGCGTTTGTATTACTTACTTGCTGATTTTCAATATCTATAATGTATCAATAAACAAAAAACCTCTTTGGAATTTGTTGGAATGCCACAGTTTTTTTTAATTAAATGCCAACTTTAACTTAGTTTTTTTGTGGACATTTCTCAGATGTTTTCTAATTGGTAAGAAGCTTGGAAATAAGTACATTAATTCCTAAAATGTCTTTAATTGCTCATTTTGGTCGGAAAATAGGAATTGAGAAATGAGATTTTCATAACTTAAAAGGTGTTTAACGTTGTAAGAAAAATTTAATCAATCTATTATGTAATAAATTGACTAACATCAAAGAACAAAATCAACAGTTGATATATGGATAAGAAAGATGCAAATTTAGTTTTACCTTTCTTACGCTTGAGTTCTAAACTAAAGGAAATGACTTCATTCGCCAGTTCATAAATTAGCAATGTAGTAGGCGAAAGGTAAATTTACTGCCATTGAAGTGCATCAATCACATTTAGCTAGTTAAGAACAGAAGTGATCCAAGTAACATTTTGTTATTAGAGAGATAATGAGCAAAACGTGTATTCATGATTATTAAAATTGAGGTTAATATAATGTTAAATTATGATAGGGAAGTCTTTACTCAACAGAAAACATTTACAGTATTTATTTATACTGTAGTACACCTCTATAAATTACACAAAAAAAATCGGAAAACAAAATAAATCGAATATTTGATTCCGTAAGAAAAAGAAAACAAACTGTGTTAGAATATAGGTAATTAAGCGACGCAATATCAATTCTTCCAAAGTAAATTAGAATTCGATTTATTCGCACGCAAAAATTCGAAAGAGAACTACCCGAAACAGATGAGAAAAATAAAAAAAAATATTTTAAATTTTTAAACAAAAAATATTTCAATATTTTCATTAAATGTATAATTATTACTATTAGCAACAACAAACTTAATTTGTTTTATTCATTTTTTTCTTTTTCGGTTTTACCCCGTCATTGGACTTCTCAAACTTGGCGTTCTGTGCAGATTTTTTATTAGTTACACTGTCTATCTCGTTAAAATTAGCTTTCGACTTCTTATTCTTCTTGTTTTTTTGTTTCTTAATCAATTCAACTGGTTCTGGCGTTTCGACAATTACTTGTGGTTCTTCTATAATTAAGTGTTTATTTTTTTTCTTCTTTTTGTCTTTCTTGGATGTTGGAACTTCTTCGGTCACTGGTTCTTTTATCTCTGCAATCTTCTTTTTTGCTTTCGGAGGGGAATTATCCTGCTCCTCATTGTCACTGTTTGATGATAAATCATTTTCGTCCAACTTACGTTTCGATTTCTTTTTTACCACAAGACCATCCCCGGTAATTTCAACTTTTTGTAATGCACCATCTAGCAAAGCCTTTGCCTTTTGAATTTTCACATCTCGAAGACTTTTTAATTTTGGCACCGGAATATCATTGGGGATCGCAAAATTATACATAATCGGATAGGCGATTTCCTTTAAAGCAGTTAACTGTAATGACTTGATGTTTGACCAACCGCCCGGATAAATTTTCTTCAATTGTTGAATTAAATTGTAGAGATTTTCGGTTATTTGTGATTCAGTCATCGTATCATAAGCGAAATTAATCACATTCACTGGTCCCAGTCCACTTTGTCGATATGTTACTGTATTTAATGCTGAATCAATCGATTCTTTAGTAAAATCTTTAATCGCAACGGGGTTACGTTTAATATTGGCGAAAATTTTACCTAAAAATTTGCCAACACGATTGCTAACTTTACCCTCAACCAAAAATACATCGTATGTGTTAGCCAAACGAAATTTTAATTCATACGTTGAATATTCTTTAATGAGATGGCTAGTGGTAATTATTTTATTGACACAGGTTACACCGTTTTTTTCCAAAATTTCTTCATAGTGTCGAACAAATGGTTCGTCGTCTCGTTTGCGACCACGTTCTAAATCAGCTACAAATAAGCAGATTTCACTGTCGGCCGAATATAATGGAACCGGTAGTTTACTAGAATCAAATAATAAATTTAGTAAATAAGTTAGCTGATCGCCAATACAAATTATACTTACATCTTGCTATTTTTATTTGGGCAATCCGCTATTTTCATGGCCATAACACTTAATGTTATCAAATGTTTATCATTTATGAGTTTAGTTTTATAATCTGGTTGAGCTTTCGTATGATTAACGATTTTCATGAAGTTGCTAACGTGTTTCTTTAATTTTTCTTTAGAAATTAATTCTTCTAGTTGCAAGCCAGCGGCTATGGGCTTAGGTTCGGGTTCATCTTCTTTCGCATCACACTTTTTCAAAATTTTTGTAAGTAATTTATTTATCCTCTTACTATCCTCCTTCGCCGATTTGGCGACTTTAACAGCGGTCTTGGTTTCTTCAGCTGTCAGGGGAGTATCAGTGATGGCGTCCTCAACCTCGATTTTAACTGGCTTGTTAGATTTCTGTTTCAAACCTTTTTTATTCTTTTTATTTTTCTTCTTATTAGGTGATTTTTTACTATCGTCCTGCTTTGGTTTGGGACTTCCACCAGGAGGGCCACCTTTCTTTAGATTTTTCTCAAATTTTTTTTTAGGCTCACCATTTTGAATAGGGCCGGTCGATTTTTCAGCATTTTTGACTTTAGGAAATTTTATATTTGACTCCAACTTAGTTTTTAAATTATCTTTTACTTTATTTTTCTTTTTATCATTTTTACTACTTGCTGTTTTTTGCACTACACCCATTTTAATTTCTTGAGACGTAGAAAATAATGTTTGACTATTTGAGACGAACGCACGTGGGAAAATAAAACAAGAGTGTGCTTTCAGAATTTCGGATTGTCAAAAAGTTTTTTCATTTTTGCACTGAAAGGTAAATGATGACTGTCATTAGAAATTTTTACAACAGATGTCACTTCTATGGAATATTTAACACTTAGCCCGCCTTAAAGCGTAATATTGAACCAATGATAAACCGTCGGGCCTACATAAAATCATATTCGAGTATTTTCATAAAAGACAATAATGCTCTTGAACCAGACGTGTTATACTGTTTATATTATTCAGTATCATAATTAAACAATAAAACTTACGTTTAGATAATGTTTCTAGTAAAATAGCCGGCGGGTTAAGTATTAAGACCACTCGGCGGCTTCAAAGAATTTCCGCTATTCCATATTTTAGTTGTTCCGCAAGCGCTGATGCTAATTTTTTATAGTTGCTACAGTTTTATTTTCTTTCGTTAGGTGATTGGCTAAATCGATTTTTTTTTCGTTTTTATTGTATGCAATCTTCTCTGGGATCAAAGGCACTCCCAACTCTTTCGCAATTCACTTTTACCGTCATACTTTACGCAGTAGTAGCCAAATCGAGGATGCACAGCTATAGACCCGTTTTGTGTAAACCACCTGCACATTGCATTGCTTCACGCCAGCCTATAGTGCTGACGTGAAACGTGGGTCGGCCCATAGATTCTGCACTTTCAACAGGGGATCATAATAGTTGTGTTCATTTTCATCACCGATCGTAATCAGATGATGAAAAATCCCTTTTGCATTCCGCCCCTATCGGGTTTCGAACCCTGTACCCCTCGATCCATACGCCACAGCTTTAATCGGCGAGCCGTTTGGTCGGTTAATCGATCTGTTTTGTTAAAAAGCATACGAGAAAATAAACAAAACACAACAAGAAAAGCTCGATTTATCAAGCCACTAATTGGACGGGACGGAAATTTGATTATGTGCACTAAAAAATTCTAAATACATCTTTTAATAACCTATTGCAGGATTTTTACACAATTCTGCTATTTTGAACAATAGGTAAAGTGGAAGTTTTATGACGAATAGAATCTCATGTGAATCGGCTGTGTTTTTTTTCTCCAGAATATGTTTCTACTCAACTTCTACCAGTGTTGATTTGAATAAAAGGTAGTATGAAAATTTATTTTAATTCACAAATTCATTAGTAAGTTCAGAGATGGACTAAACTCTAAAAAATCTGACTTTTTAACAATTTGGTCAAAAATATGTGAAAAACCTTAAATGATGATCAAAAAATGTTGAAAAGAATCAAAAAAGGTTGGAAAAAAGAGGAAACAAAATATTCTTGTTCCTTCGGCAATTTTTGAAATATACTGGGTAATTTTGAAGTCGTTCTAACTGTTGAAACAGTTGTGATCGTAAATGAAGCTAAAATTCTATATTTTCGGCTAAAGTTTACTTTAAATATACATACATCGAGGTAACTAGAATACTATATATTTTGAAAATTTTTGAATGTAGGATTGTGTATCTATAGTTTTTAGGAGGTGGAAGCCAAATTTCCACGGAAAATTACCGTGAAAGTTTCACTTATTTTTTAAAAAAATTGTGTTATTATTTTATTCAAAATACGTAAAAATATGCAATTTTTATAAAAATTTTGATATTAGGATTGTAGATTAGTTGTAAATTAGAATTTGTCCGGCAAAATTGTGCAACTTTTCCAGGATAATTTTGCAATTTTACCAATTTTATTTTTAATTTAGTTTAAAATTATAAATAAAATTTGAAACAGGAAGAACTGTATAAATTTTGGAAAAACGGGGGTTTGGGAGCGGTAGCCCTATCCTCTAAGGTATTTAACGCATTAAAAAAACATTAAAAAAATTGTTATATTTACAAAAGTTGCTTTTTTTAACATCTGTGTCTGCAAGGTTGACGAAGCAATTATTGTTAATAAAAATCTTGAAAATATTAATCTTTGCTCGTGTAACAAATGTTTGGAAATGTTTTTTTCAGATGAAGCGATAAGAGCGATAAAAACTGTTTGATCTGTGTCTGCAAGTTGACAAAGCATTTATTATTAATTAATACACAATCCTAACGTCAAAAATTATGAAAAAGTTTACAACTTACCTTATTTTGAAAAAACAAGAAAAATAATAAAGAAAGTGAAAATTTTCCCGGAAAACGAGGTAATTTGCGGGGAAATTTGGCTTCCACCTTTTTAAAGCTGTTGATGAACAATCCAAAATTCAAAAATTTTCAAAATATACACTCCTTACCTGATTTTCTCGATGTATACGTAAAGTAAAATAACACCCGTTTTTCGTTATCTTTGCTGCCAAAAATACTGTCAAAAATAGTGTCAAAAATATTCAAAAACAGAGGATTTCAAATTGAAAACTCTTGTCAAAAAGTATCGAAAACTGTGTTTACTTGTTTTCGACAATATGCATCTCTGAACTTTACTTCGGTATTGCCACCAGTTTGTTAATCTTACAGTTTATCCTACTTTTACAATCGATAATAAGTATTTACAGAAAACTAATCGAAATTACATAATGTTTCATTTTTCTAGGCAGTGTAAACTATACACTTCAAGTTTTTTCCGCTAGATCTACAAGCAGTTCTCAATAAATCGTATCTATCTTCAATCCTATTATGCTTTCTGTCCAATTACACACACACACACACATACGACCACAGGTTTTTTACAAACGCCATTTTTTAATTCATTGTCACAACACAATACTGTACTGTGTGCAAAGATAAAAACATTAAATATTTTGTTTGTCTATTTTACATTTCTAAAGTCTAATTAAATTGCTTTTAATTGTTATTAGAACTAAATAAAAATGGATTACGAGGATATGGTTATTTCAGAAGAACCAAATCAACCTGTAAGTAGTTTTTTTTGTCAATATTTACATCCTGTTGTTACACGTTGCCTTCATTTGTTTTGTTTTTCATTATCATCGCCATTTTTGTTTTGATTATGAAATCGCTTATGTATCAAAACAAAACGAAATAATGATGAAATTTTCAAATATGTATTTATAATTGCAAATCTTAAAAATCGACTATTAAATCTATTTTCTAAATTTCTTTTATAAAAATATAATTTTTACTAAAAAACCTTTGTTTTGAACGAAAAACATATGATCTCATGAATGTTTGTTTATTGTTGTTTATTTGCGTAAACAATTTGCGTCACGTGATATGATTGTGTTTTTCTTTCTTTGCATAACTCTGTATACGAACGAAATTAGTACATTATTGTTTATAAAAAATATTTTTTGTTTCTCACGTAAGCGTTCTATTAAATTGCGACGTAACTAAATTACGAATTTGATAAAATGTTGGTATGTATATTTCGAAAGATTTTATTTTTGTTATACATCGGTGGAATATGTATTGGGTCTCGCGATTAAATGCACTAAATATAGAAGTATTTTCCGTCGAATAAAATTTCTACGCAATAAATTTCCGTTTCTCTTTCTAACGATTGTTGTGATCTCAGTTTCCATTGATATTTTAAATATTTTAGAATGAGATAAAACTATTTTCACTATAACAATTTTCGTTTTATAATTTTTTGTAATGAGTGTATATATAGTTGCGTTGCGTGCCTTTTAAATGTAACATCTCAATTACAATTATTCATTCTTCAAGTCTTTAGGATACGCTCGCTATATACAAACACAAGAAATTTGTTTCCAACCAGAGCCAAACAATAAAAATTTATTGTAAAAGAAATATCTAATTTGGTTGTGGCGTATATAGCGGGAGTGATACGTGACTTTGAATCCAAAGAAAATACATACTGTCTAGTATTTCCTTGAAGTGCAACATTTACTACTTTGGTATTTTACGCGTAATTACTCGCGTAGAGGTTTAACACATTTTGTTGTACATACCGACCGGTTAAACATTATTGCGTTGTAATTGTTAGTGTCATACATACGTTTTTTTTATAAAATTATGAATTAAGTTGTGTAATTATGTTACTTTTAATTCCAGGAACGTAAAGAAGGTGGTAAAAGGGGCCGTAAACCAGGACGGAAAGCTTCTACCGAAAAAGTTGATATGAAGGCAAAACTAGAACGGAGTCGTCAAAGTGCTAGAGAATGTCGAGCACGCAAAAAATTACGTTACCAATATTTAGAGGAGCTTGTCACAGATCGGGAGAAGGCTGTATTTGCGCTACACAAAGAATTGGATAAATATGTGTTGTGGGCAAAAGAATTAGACTCAGGACAGATACCAGAAGGTTTACAAGAATTTTTAGAAGAAGTAGGTGCTTTGAAAAAGGAATAATCCTGTAATTAATTTCATTATAAACCTCAATAACATATTTTTAAATATTTTATCTTAGCCTTAAGAAGAATACTAAGAAAATTTATAAATAATATTTATTCATTTTTACCAAAAGTTTAAAAAAATAATAATAAAATCTAACACGGAAATTGACGATCAGCTATGAAAAAAAAAGTTTATGCTGAAGAACTCGAGATAAGTTCTGTTTTTATTTCAAGAAAAGCTGTACAAAGAAATTATGCATATTAGTAGATGCAAATTGGGAAATACAGGAAGGTGTACTGTACGTATGCCACATCCGTCTATTTATTTCTCACTATCTTAAGAACGATGTTCGGTTTGCGAAGAAATACAATTTTAAAAGAACATTACGAAGGTAAGTTCCTATTTTATGTTTTAATGAAAGTTTTAATGTCAATTGAATGGAGTTTATTCCATAAGTGTGCGATTAAATTTTGAATTATTTTCGAGCCTAAGGGGGCCTATATTCCTTAATTCAATTTAAATTTACGAACGAAATGACGTATTTAACTAGAAAGCCATGGTGACTTCGTTTAAATTCATTAATACGAGTTTTTTTTGTTAGAAGTTCGAATAACACAATCAGCGTTTAACTGACTTCGTCTACTTTAACCCCAACATATTTTTCTTACTTTAGTAAATTCATTCAAATAATAAATATTAGTAAATTTTTGCAAAGAATATACGGAAAGGTTTTAAAATAAAATACATACCGAGTTTATAACTAAATCAACTATCGTAAAATCGAAGCCTGTTTAAAATCAAATGTGCCAAAAAACCACACCTTGGTTGTATTAGAGTTGAAAAAGATAAAAATACCTACATTTTTAAAATGCAATTTTAAAAGAAGGAATAAGTTATACTTCAGATTCCGATTTTGTCGTATAAAAATCGGGCAGTTTAGGACAAATTGGCTTGTTTAATGTTCAATTAAGTTTTGAGAAGAACTTTTAAAGTTTATCGGAGCACTGCTCACTACAGCTGCAGAATAACCGAAGCATAAATAAGAAATGAGCTTTTAGATGAAACAAAAATGGTAAACAATTCTTGTAATTAAATTGGCTTGATTGGGCAAAGGTACAAACAAATTGGCCGCGAAACCATTGGAATTCAGGGGGGCTATTATGAAATTTTCGACGCGCGCTTTTTTTTCGACAACGTCGAAAATTAGCTATT
Source organism: Tipula vernalis (assembly GCA_958295665.1). Taxonomy (NCBI): domain Eukaryota; kingdom Metazoa; phylum Arthropoda; class Insecta; order Diptera; family Tipulidae; genus Tipula; species Tipula vernalis. The sequence goes on along the minus strand of OY282558.1, from coordinate 41,123,488 downwards.
ATGAAATTATTCGACACGCTTTTTTTGCGATCATATCGAAAATTTCCCTATTATGAAACTTTGTTTTCGACAAAGTCGAACAATATGCGACTGCTCTTGAGGTGACGAATGCATACGCGTGTTCAATAATAAATCGTGAGATACAAAAATTTCAGTTATTCAGTTCGTAACGTATATTTTAATTTTTATTTTCCGCCTAATTAATAAATTAATATTAATTTATTTTTTTTTCGATATTGTCGAAAAATTCATAATAGCTATTTTCGACGTTGTCGAGTTGTTCGACAACGTCGAAAATTTGCGATGTCGAAAATTTCATAATAGACCCCCAGGGATAATTTTCATTCAGGAATTTGGTTATTTTTTTTAACCCTAATCAGTACAAGTTGAGTATCGGAGACTCATTTTAAGTTTGATCTGTAAAAAACAATCTTAAAATTTTTTTCAGTCAAATTGGGCCAAATGTATTTTAATATATGGCTAGCAGAAGTGTTATTTAGTATAGGAGAAATAATCCAAGTAACATTTTTACAAAAACTGAGTTATGACACTTTTTGCAGCGCAAAAGTAATCCAAGTATTTCCGAGCACTGTTCATAATTTAACATATTGTAACAAAAATATATTAGCCTCAATTGTAATAATAATGAAAATATGTTTTGCTCGTTGGGCGCTTTCAGGTTCGACAACTGTTGGCAACTTGTTGAGCAAAATAAACATGTTGTATTCTAAATGAAACCGATTTATCGAAAATTTCATGGCAATGTGATAGATCGATTGTCATTTTTTCTATCAGTAAATTGTTGCCAACATGTTCCGAAATCTGAAAGAGCCCATCATCTCTCTAATAACAAAATGTTACTTGGATCACTTCTGTTTTTAAATAACCATACGTTATTCGCGATTAAAAAAATTGCAATTGGAATAAACACAAATCAGTACACGATGAGTCTGATAGGTTCATTTTCTTATATTATTTGTATAAGTGCATTTTTCAAACATTATTGTTTTAGTAAATACCGTTTTATCGTTATTTGGTACTCGTTCATTTATCTTGTAGTACTAATTTACGTACTTATAAAGTGAACGGCCGTTAAATAATTGAAGGACAAGGTAAGTTCGTGTATAAATTGTTCAAATAAAAATGTAATGTTTTTTAATGTTCTTCAGTATGCCAAACCGACAGTGTGTGTGTGGATGGAAGAAGAAGTTGGAGCCGCTTTAGAAGAAAGTGAGGATGAGAGTCAATATAACATTTTGGATTGTGTTCAGCCAACTGAAACTGATAGCGAAAAAGATGTGTTGGAACGCTACTCTGACTGTGATGACGAACAAGAAACATCAGAATCCGATGATTATCAGAACAATATCAGAAGATTATCAGTTATTGGACCACCTATTGTCGAAACATCATGCTACACTGCGAAGGATGGCACCCAATAAAAAAAGAAGGACAGCCGCCTGTAACCTTATTAGAGGCGGTATCAACAAGATAAAACTTCCTCCAAGATAATACATAGAATCATCGGTGGATGCTTTTCCACTATTCATAAACGATTAAGTTATTCAACTTATCGTAAACTCTACTACCAACTTGCACGCTTACGAAAAACGTGCAAAAGCCTGAAAACCACCAGACGAAGTTGAGGTTCGCTGTCTCATCGGATTGCTGATTAGCGCAGGTCTAAATAAGTAGAGTATATCAGATTTGCAAGAATTTTGGCATCCTCTATTTGGGAACATTTTATTCAAACTAAGCATGTCGTGCCACAGATTTAAGCTGTTGTGCATGTATATTTAGTTCGATAATAAAACAATTCGCACGGCTAGAAGAAACCGTGACAAATTTGCTGCTTTTCGATAAATTTGGGATGTGGTGCCAATTTTGTAAAACATTATATCCCCGGAGAAAACCTGATAATCGATGAGTAATTGGTACTCTATTGAGGCAGAATATTTTTTCGACAATGAGTCATAGCCGGACAAATACCGAATGAAGGTTAGGCGGATCTGCGACAGCTCCACAAACTATCCTCTGAAGTCTGAAAAGGATTCCATATTTGAGGAAAGAAGGACACCAAAAGCAATCAACCTAAGATCCACTGTGGTTCAACAATTGTGCACTCCATTTCACAATTCAAACAGGAATATAAGATTTGATATTTTTTTACCAGCATGGAGCGGGCGCAACATTTACTAAGGGTGGGGTTAACATGTGCTGGGACTCTGCCTAAAAATAAAAGATACATGCCAAATAATTGTCTTCCAAACCTTCCGAACGTTTCTTGTTTCCGAAAAAACGTGAGTTTGGTCAGCTACATCAAAAAAAAAACCGTGTCGTAATTTTTTTGTCATCGATGCACAAACCGAACATTCATTTTTACTATAACAGTACAAAACTAAAAGTCGATTCTCTGAACCAGCTGTGTCATTTTTTCTCTAAAAAAAATAAAAACAAATAGATCCCCCACGGCTCAAGTTTTTCATTTAATTAATGTAGCTGGAGTAGCAGCTAAGTTGGTTTGCATAAATTTATATCCTGAATGAAAGATTGCCGAGTCCAATAATCGCCGTAAACTATTCTTGCAAGGTTTTGTACAAGTTTGGTAATATCAAATTTCGAAATTAATCAAACATGTACAAGTTTTATCTAGTAATTAGAATCAGAAATTCAGAATATTGAATCTGTACTATAAAATATAGGTACACTAACACAAAAAACATATTTGCTACTTGTTTCCTCCTGAACTTGGACTAATGAATAAACAACTGTGCGTGAGCTGTACGAAAAATGTTTGTTCTGAACACTCGGATTAAGTTGTGATTTGCAGTAACTGTATAAGTAAAAAATTTTTTTACTGTTATTATGTTTTAAATGAATTGTTATACGCTGAATTTTTCAAATAAATATTAAAATATTTAATAAACTTGATTTTAATGTGAAAATACCATATGAGTCCGAGAGACTTCTCACTTACAGTTATGTATGTAAAATGACCCATATTGATGAGGGTTAAAGCATTTCTGTTTACTTTGTACTAATAGGTATCATATCTGCCTAAAATATGTGCTACCATAGTAGTTTCTCACTACTTTAGATGCAACATTTTTATTTTATACTTACTACTATCGTTTTGCCTCAAAATACTCCCATGAAAAAGTGAAAATTTACTATTAAAAATTTCAAAAGGACAGCACTGGTATCACTAATTTATGGGGCTATTTTTTGTTCAGTTACGAATTTTAGCCCTCCTTAGCTCTTATACAAACTTCATATTAAGGAATAAGCCAATAATTCTTGTTTTATTAAAAAAAAAGATTTTTTTTTAAGTAAAATTTAAAATCTAAAACACATTCGGTTATGTCGCTACTATTACAATTATTATAGCTATATACAGTAGGTAGGTTTCACACATTTTATATGGTAAAAAATCAATTTTTTAGACAAGAGGTATCATTGTGCTGGATGCGCGCAATATCTGCTTTCAAGAAACTAACGTCGACAAATTTGAGATAATTTACATCTGAAAAGCTGTTTATTTTTCCGCTCAGATCGATCTGATCAATTTTATTATTGTTTTCAGATTAATTAAAGAAATGATCATTTTCGATCGATAAATCTCTTTTGCATTAGGTACTACAAAGAAACAGAAAAGGAAAATATTTTCTTCCTGTAACAAAACGATAACATAGTCAAGCTCCTACCTGTTTCTTATTTCACGTCGCTCAGACCGATTTCATTTCAAATTTCAAAAATTATTAGATCTACGGATTTAAGATTTAATACATTAGCCTAAATGTTATCTATTAACAACTAAATGTGCAGATAGGGAACACAGTTAAAGTTTTTTTTTTCAAAGTAGTTTCCTGAATGTGAATGCTGAACAGGTGTCACGTGAATACAATTTCACGAAATTTTCACCATTAAACCGTTAGTTCCCTTATTCAGTATTAATTGTTTTGAACAAGGAATTATAATATACATGATTGATTCCCTATAAGAGTATGGATATACAATGTACAATTCTTCACTTTAAATAATTGGATTAAAGAAGCGGAGAGTTAAAAATACACAAGGTTAGTTTAAAATTTGTTGTTTCATATTTTCTCTTAACAATATCACAATCACAAGATATTTTAATTCTTAAGAAAAATTAAAATCATTGCTTATTCTTATTACCTATTAATCATCATATTATTGATAGTCATTTGAATTTGTGTTGTACGTTTGTTGTTCGTACTGCTCAGGCTGGTATTGTACCAGCTGCATTTGATATTGCTGTTGATGATATGGTTGCATTTGCACTAGTGCCTCAGGCTGGGGTAATTGTTCGCCCATATTAATGTGGAATGGTTGAGGTTGATTTTCTTGTTGATTTGGAAAAATTTGACTTGGTTGTTGATTACTGGATGCAGTTTGGAGCTGTTCGTGCTGATATCCAGAATTATAAAAGTTTTGTTGATATTTTGGGAATATATTATGTTCCGATGATGGGACAACTTTGACTTGGCTCGTTTTTGTGTCCAAAGAAGATGAATCTATTTTCCATGGATGGTATTCTTCCTGGTGAGGTGGTAGATAATGATTAGAGAGTTGTTTGTGCTCCTTTTTCTCGACTGGATATGGCTGTGGAACGTACACTTTGACTGGATACGGTACTTTCTTTTCTACCTCCACCTTAACGGGAACATGCACTTTCTTTTCAACTTCGTATGGTACCTTGACTTCGACTGGATATGGTACACGTTTTTCAACTGGATATGGATATGGTTTCGGCACTGGTACAGGAACTTTTACCTCGTAAGGCACGTGGATATGTTTTATGACGGGATACGGTTTTGGAACATGAACTATTTTTTCGACAATTTTTTCTACTGGATACGGTTGTGGAACACGTACAATTTTTTCAACTGGGTAGGGTACCTTTACTTCAACTTTCCTTTCAATATGGATTGGTTTTTCTACTATTTTCTCAACGGGATATGGTTTTGGGACGTGTATAATTTTTTCGACAATTTTTTCAACTGGAATATGCTTTGGAACATGTACAATCTTTTCAACTGGAACATGTACTATCTTTTCCACAACTTTCTCGACCGGATACGGCTTCGGGACATGAACCACTTTTTCCACTGGGACGTGCACAATTTTTTCAACTGGATATGGCTCGGGAACTTTTTTAACTATTGTCTTGACATGATTGTGATGATGATGATGATGATGATGTTTTATTTTAATTTTTTCCTTATGTTCTTCTGGCTCATGATGTTGTTCGTGATGTTCATAATGCTCACTTTCTTGGCCCATACTATCATGTGACTCCCATGATTTAGGGCTGATATGATCGTACGAATAATGTTGTTGTGATTCCTCACCTTGTAGAGTGTATTCAACATTGGTTTTTTGTTGTTTTGTATTCGTATTCTGTTTCTCCTTCGATGCATTGTTACTCTGTTTTTTCTTCTTCATCCCCGATAATGATTTTGCTTTTTCACTATTCTTTTTGTCATAGATCCAGGTTCGTTTCTGAATTTGCTGTGACTCTGATATATCTTTGTCATCGTTCTGATGTGGCTTTTCTTTACGTTCTGCATTGATTAGGGTTACGTTTAGGATTGTTAAAACAATGAAAACCTGAGATTTTGAATTGGAATTAAATATTAAAAATAATAAATTAAATTAAAATACTCACTGTAAATTTCATTTCGATATGTGTAGTAGAAATGAACAATGTTTACTGTTAATGAAAAAACTAAAATCTTTCGTATTTATACCAAAACGAAAATTATATATCTACTCTTACTTTATAAATTAATTAAAATGGATTAGATTCTCCATTGTAATTACATTTGTTCAAGTGTAATTAAAGCAAATTTTTGTGCCTACCATGCTGCACTAAGAATTACTTTCGCTTTGAAATGTATTTTATGTTGTTATTTGCGAACGCACTTAATGGTACTATCGCGGTAAATGACCATTCATTAACATTTTCTATTTGCATGAATCGATCGTAATTGTTTTTCTTGTTACCATCAAGTTGGAACATTTTTATACATAGTGTTGTATAATGATTTGGTATAGAAAATATATAGGGATTAAATCGTTTCACAGGAGCTAGGTCGCCCAAAAGCAAATTAGATCCTAGAATCTATAAATTCTCAATAATTTATTTTTACTTTCTTGGCATTAATTAACTACATTTTCTGTATACCGATTTTTCTGTGCCGGGGATAATCAACAATTTTTATTAAATTTATTTCAAAATGAAATTTAATCAAAAACATTAAAGAAACATAATTCAAAACATTAAGATGATATGGTTTTATAATTTCTTAACACTTATAATTATAATTAATTGGTTATTCTCATGATTATTAATAAATATTATCATGCAATGCAATTTGTTTTAAAAAGTAATATAACTCTATCTACGATCTAATATGTATTTTATAAACGGTTTAGCTTCCGTTGTTGAAAGGTATACTGATATTGGTATTATAGAGTGGTTTCGATTTTTAGGAACTCACAAAGTCACCACAATGGTAGTAGATTTTAGTTGGTAAAACAGGGGCCTAACTATGCAATTCGATGACAATTTTCGACGGCTATCGATTTGTATTAGAAAGTACAGAAGGAAAAAGGAAAACAATAACTACTGTTTTCTTTTTTCTTCATGCACCTTCTTACACAAAACGATAGCAGTCGAAAATAGTTGTCGCATTGCATAGTTAGGCCCCAGATCTTTCTGACAAAGGTTATATGTAGTTTGAGATGTGTTTAGTGGTTTATTTAGTTACTTTATTTGAATGCGAGGGTTTTTGTGAAATATTCTAATTTTATATAATATTTACGTGTAAGCAACGAGATAAGAAAATGCGATCAAATTAAATTATTATAAACTGAAGATTTTCAAATTCGGGATTTTATAAAATATTTTCGGTATTTTTGTGCCTTATGGGATTGTGCTTATTATTGGAATATGAACGGCTATTGCTGATTTAGCTAAAATAAACTTAATGAAATCAAAATACTGCCTTGATAATGTTTCAATTCTCGAAAGCCAATAATTCATTTTTCATCTGATCTACTTTTAATAAAAGTAGAGAGAAAAAAGTTGCAAAAACTATGAATTCGAACAAACTAAAAAATATTTTATAGCCAAGCATGATCAACAGTTCAAGATCACGCTTGCTTTTTATCAAATTACTTATAAGTACTACATATTAAAGGCTTCTTTCTCCGATTCTTCTGCAGAATAAAGTTTATTTCACTTCAAGTTTCCACGGAAATTTTGTTTTTAATGTTTCATTCAATAAATACAAATAACTTCAAATACAATTTATTCTTTTTGCTGCTAAATTTCACGTAATATGTTTAGTATGCATATAATCTGATTATATTATGCCATGTTACTTTCGAAATTCACTTGTGAATAATTTAGCAACAAAAAATCCATCGCTTAACGGTATAGGCAGGTATACGTAATTATTTGCATCCGTTTTCTTTAGTGTCTATAGTGTGCGTGATACATATATTGGACATTAACTAGACTAGAAAAACGGTCATTCCTGGTGAAAGAAAGTTGTGAAAGTAAGGTAATTTAATAAAATATAATAATAAACCCTTCACAAAGAGGGATGCTGGAGATATTCTCCACTCTAAAGAAACGTGTAGCCAGCATATGTAAAAGGGATCTCCACTTTTTGGCAAGAGTTTCGATCGTACATCTCGTAACCGGCCGTGTATTTATTTATTTATTTTTTTTTTAGTTACACAATATCACTAAGGACATGTAAATAAATGAGCATAAACGCCTTGCAAACGGCACACCAAAAGAAAAGGAGTGGAACTTGATGGGAATATAAATTTGAAGGATGGAAAAGGAGCTGAATAAACCTTTATACCATGCACGATCGAAGGCTTTCGACAAGTCGAGTGTTACCTCTGAGTTAAATTTTTTTTGTAATTCAAATTATTTGTGCGAATTGTGCCGTATAGCTATGTTAATATGCCACAAATGAATAGAGCTGTGATGCCATAGAAATGATCTCTATCGAATGGAAGTCGCCTGAGAAATTATACCACTATGAATCTTAACTGGGTTATTCGTGAGCATTTTGTTATGTTGCTCGCCTTATTTTGTATTAATACCCTATTGTGAAAGGGCTCATACTCAAAATGGCGTGTCCCAAAAATTTAGAAGTAAATAATAAAAAAATAAAGATTGGTGAATACAGCTGTTTGGTGACATAATTAATCAAACCACCACTTTATCGGCCCCTACTAAATCTATACCAATATTGAAAGTTGGAGATGAGGTGAAAGCCCTCCACAATCTGGATAATCAAGATAATAGGTAAATGAAGGTTTTTATCATTTTTGGCAATTGAAAATGCGAGTTATTCGTCGGTGAAATAAATTACCAAACTAGGGAAGGAATTCCATCGGGATTGGCTAATTTATCATAACTTGTTTGAGAAACAAGGACTGTTGGGAAATTTTATTCTACTTGCGATAGAATTTGAGGCAAATTTATAGGCAATAAATTCAACGTTTTTCCTATGGACAATAGTAAAAATATTATCTCGATCTATAAGTGGTGGCACAGTAGATTAGTAAAAAAAGTACGCATGCTATTTTTAATTTTCAAAATTTCTCGCATCTCATTTTTATAATAATTTTGCTCTCATGCTCTCTTTTTGCAGTAGACAACTGTTGATGTAGCATGCAGTTTCTAACAGCCTTGAAGCAGGGTTTGGCTTTTTCAGTTTGAATGAGGGTTTGGCTTAAGAACACTGTTTCCCTCTTACAATCGTGGGAGTCTCAAGGATTGCGCGTCTTTCTTGATTTTGCCGTAGATCGAGTAAACAGTTTCATTCATGTGAGAATGACAACAAAATTTCAGTATTATCAATATTACCGAAGGGAAAGCAAATATTACAATCGAACTCTCGATAGAAACCATTCATCCGTGCCAGCCAGGGCTTTTATAATATAATATTATAAAATCGCCGTTTACAAAATAGTCACCGGTGACTTTCTAGTGAAATACGTATTTTCAGTCGATAATTTGAATTGTTTTATACTAAAGTACCGGTGACTTTTTTGATCAAATTTCAAGAATACGAGCCCAAGATACAGAAAACTCTATTGGTAGGTTTAATGATAAATAATGTAAATTGTACGCATTTTAGAGAAATAATTTAATATCCTTTTCCTTTATTATGTAAGGAAAGAAGAAAATGGGCAAGCGATACATCTTCAATATCTTCACTCACGTTTCTTGGTTAAAAAACCGAAAGTTTGTTTCTGTGCTAAAATTAAAATGCTGGGTTCCATTTAAAGTGGCAAAATACACACAAGTACTTCTGACTGCAAGCAGCTACTCTTGCTAAATTTTTGGAGTAGTTTGCTTTTTGAATTTATGGCGACTTCGTTACAGAATATTTAGTACAACTAATCGCTAAGAAATGGCTGATCAGCTTTCAAATTAATAATTAATTTTCCAACTTTCCATGTTGCACGTAAGTTTATTTAAATTAAATTTTATTTTCGCAACTAATTTTCTGCGTTCCATTTACCATCTACCCTCAAGTACTTATTTGTACTTTGCCACGTCAAATGGAACGCAGCAATTAAGTAGATTATAAAATCCCACGAAAATAAAAAAAAACGATAAATTCTGGAAAAAGGGAAATCTAATTTAAAATAAAAATTGCAAAACGTAATGAATTCTGAAAATAAATTCTGGAAAAGAGCGAATTTAAGGCACTTCTGTATAATTATTAAAATTCCACTATGTTATACAAAAAAAGCCGCAACGGTCGACTGAGCAGAACATGGTACATAAAACAAAGCCGAAAATGGTTTTACAAATATTGGAATGAAAAACTTCTGATGCTATTAACAATCTAATAGTATCAGAATTTTTTTTAATAAACTGGAACCATCTAAATTTAAAAATCAAAATGAATTTGCTGTTTAAGCACTCCTATAAGCAAAGGCTATAATAAAATTTTCTTTGATTTAGCTTTGTCCACATAACTATACCGTTGTAAATATAAACTTTAACATATCTTATTTTAAGGTGCGTGCATGAGAATATTTCTGATAAAAAAATGGAGGTGTGGCCAACACACGACTTTCTTTTACGAACAGAGAATTTTGAGAAATTTAATTTTTTTTTTTAATTTTTAAATTTTTAAATTTTTGTTTTTAGTTTTTTATTTTTTATTTTTATTTGTTTTTAATTTTTGGAAACATTTTGTATGAAGTAGTTTTTTGTAAACCTTATACTTTCTAAGATATTTGCAAAATAAATTTTCTGGACCAAGGGAGTGGCCACTTCCGGTTACCCGGTTTGGAGTAAAATTCACTGGGACCTCCCAATTTATCAAAAAAGCTTAAATGTGAAGTTTCAGTTCGATTGGTTAAACCATCTGGGTTGTAGAGAGGATACAGACAGACTGACAGACTGACAGACAGACAGACACCATTTCGAAACCCACTTTTTCGGACTCAGGGGACCTCAAAACAAATAAATCTCTAAAAATCTCAACGTCCAAAATTTTCATGATTACTATACTTTATTTTACTAGAGTAAAAGAAAGTAAAATGTACACCACAAAGTTAGCAAAATATTGTAATTTTAAATGCACAACTTCGTGGTGTACATTTTGTACCAGAAAAGGTTCTCATGTATACACCTTCAAACTACATACTTGCGCTAAACATTTACTGCACAGGATAATTCCTGTCGCTTCTTGATTCTTTCAACAGTAAACTATTTAAAAGAATTTCATCTTACTGATTAATTTTTGTTGTTGCGAGGGTTTCTTTCTAACTATTCAGATATCTCGAGACGTTTTTGGATTTGTAGCAAGCATACAGTGCAGTTTTAAAGTGAGAATAAGCTATGGGGAATTTTTGCAGTTAGTTCTGGCGTTCAATAAGAAGATTCTCTGTCGCCGATACTCTTTAATCTCATGTTGACTTTAGCAGTCAGTAGTAATGGATATTTGAGCTATGGGGAATTTTTGCAGTTAGTTCTGGCGTTCAATAAGAAGAGTCTCTGTCGCTGATACTCTTTAATCTCATGTTGACTTTAGCGGTCAGTAGTAATGGATATTTGAGGGACTAACAAGATTAAGGTAATTGGTATCTCTTGACACTGATGATAATAGCGTAGGGGAGAAAATATCAAGGAGGTTATTGCCTCTGGCATCCATGGTTTGTATACTCTCCTAAAAATAATTAAAATCTTTGTATATTTGGAGACATTTTTTAGCAAATGCCGACAGGCTGAATTTGTACAGGGTGTCTTTTATGGTCACTAGAGTTAAGAATGTTGGACGGTCTTACGAGATGTGGCTGATGACATTCGATAGAAGAGTCTTGCGAGTGATATTTGGCCCTTATCGTTTGAAGTGTTATGTACATGTTTTTAGGTAGTTCAAGTGTTTTGAAGTGTACGTATCTACTCACGTGGATGAAACCACAATGGGTACCGTAATGACACTGTCCATTCCCCAAATCTGTCGCACCTCATTCGCCAGTGTTGTGTATGTTTTTTCTGTGTAACTGTTGTAAATTATGTGTGTTTGGTAGTGTAATTTCCATACGCGTAATAACTACTCCGCCTGCGTAAGAGATAGTCTAGCACTAGTGATGTGTTGTATGGTTTCTGATGCACTGCCACAACGCCTACAGCGATGCCCAGCATGCATCCTTCAGTTTTCGGAAAGACATCCCCAATATGTAGCCATTTTTTGGACGCTTCATTGTTGACATGAATTTGGCTTAGGTCATGTTGATGTCTTTCGTCGAGCGACTTCTAAGACCATGCTAACATTTTATTCTGATCAGTAATATTACTGGTTTCGTGTTTTGCGTCTGCTTTAACTATTGCGTTATGTAGCGGGGTGTGTGTTGGTTAAGTGTAAAAATATTCCCGGAGCTTGTGTATGATTTTGTGGTGCTGATTGGAAATGTCTGTTAGGCCTCCTCCACCTATTTTCCTATGCAGAGTCAGTCTTTCTATTGCAGATTGCTGGTGATGTTTTCTTTGTTACAAGAATTGGGATTGCGCATATGTTTATTACTAAGTTTTGAGTATATGGGTAAGTCTGTTTTTATATTTGTGTTTAGGTGTTGGTGTGATTTATTTAGAAAGATCGAAGGACGCCAAAATATTTGTAAGTTTTGCCTTCTTGCAATGATTCAATTATTGAACCTTTTTCAAGCTCGATACCTCCCTCCGTGGATGAGCTGTGTCCTGCATTTGTCCAAACAAAACTGCATTTTGTGCTAGGGACTGACTAAGTGTTTTTGTTGATGCGTGCGGTTTAATATCATCCATATACATCAAGTGTGATATTGTATAGTCACTGGCCAAAAAACTTTCGTACCTATTGAAACCACATAAATATTTTTTTTTTAAATAGTCGATTACACTGTTTAAATTTAAGAAAAAATGAACAGTTTTCTGGCTGTAGCTGTTGCAACAGATTTTTCTTTGTCGCTGATATCCCTTCCACCCATTTATTCAAAAACATAGAATTTGATAATCTTACACAAAATTTCATTTTAACACCATTGTACGTAAGATAAAAATTTTGTAGATACCTGAAAATATGACAAATAATCTGCTGCAAGTACTATAGACAGAAAGTTGGGCATATTTTTTTTTAAATTTAAACAGTGTAATCGACTTTTAATATTTATGTGGTTTCAATTATAGGTGCGGAAGTTTTTTTGGCCAGTGATAGTATATAAAACTTGTGTTTAATTTTGTATGCATAATTGCTGTTGTTTAGAATGTAAAAGAGTGGATGCAGAGAGAGAGGCAAAACCAGAGAGGGCTCAAAGAGTCTCCCTGAAATATACCTCTTATAATGTGTATTTGCTTTCTTGTTATTTTGTAATTATTGAATGACAGTTGTAGAATCGTCAGAAAATGAATGATATCAGGATCAATTTTGTACATGTGGAAAACCTTTACCAAAAGCTTTTTGGTAATCTATAAACGTTAAAAATGGCCATGGATTACAGTTCTTAGTATGCGCTTGTTTAAGTACCACCGAGTCTATGATTAAATGCTCTTTACAACCTTGTGACTCTGGCCAACACCCCTTTTGTTGCTCCGCTAGTATATTATGCTCTGTTATATGTATTTGTATGGGGTGGGAAACATGTGATCGGCCTGTACTTCTACGAACCCGTACGTAATGCCGCCTATTAAAAAATCGGGCATCTCCTGCGAATTTATTATAAATTTGTTTTTATGTTTAGTTAAATATGGATGTGACATTCGCGAATTTCTTGTACCAATCATTTTGAATTTTGTCTGTATCGGGGGCTTTTCAAGTGTTTTGTGTGTTCACAAATTAGATGTGAGACATCTGTTTCTCAGACTCTAGACCCAAATCTTTGTAAATCTGCAGATTATGGTGGCTGTGGATCAGTGTTTGGTGAATTTTGTTTTATTAGTTTTCTGTAAAACGTTCCCTCATTTTGTGAGAACATTTTGTTTTGTATCTTTCTGTCTCGACTTCGCCTGTACCGCGCAATACGACTGGACCAACCTGATAGTTTTTGTTGTTAATTATATCTATGTATGTATGTACTGAAAGATTGTATTGTTTGAAGGTTTGTGTGTTGAATGTATTTGCGTTTCTTGTGTTATATTTGTGACGAGCCTTACCAATCTCTTTGATCGTATCAAGTTAGGATAACTGGGATTAATAAATGTGCCACCCAAAAATTTAACCGCAGTCACAGAAGCGCAGTATACAAGATTATGAATCTTTACAAATATGTTACATCATCACCAATACAAACAGGTAAACTATTTTGCTGTTGTGTTAATGTATCTAATTGTGTTGTTGTATTCCGAATCGTGGTAGGAGCATTGTAATGATACCTCATAAGCAATATTACTTTGGCCACTATTTATTTCTTTGGCAATCTCATCCCTAATCTGCTGAAGAATAAACTCGGAAAGAAGGCCATTCCTAACAATTTCTCTGCGCCGATCCGCAAGATTCTGAACAGTGAATATTATTATTATTACTCTACTTTCATTGCTATGCTTCTTTCGGTGTTTCAATTTAATATGTATGATAGTGATGTTTTTGAATTAAAGCCGCAACAATAATTGACAAAGGCATTATGCCAAACAATATTTCTCTCTTTCTTCTTTTATGTAATTCCGATTTGTTTCATAATACAAACTCAATGCAAGATGAGGGGAAATATTATGTAACTGGTAGTTAGCCTTTTTTTGTGCAATGGAGTATTACGAATTTCGTTAAAAAAAGTTTTAAAGCAATCCATTGCTTATTAAAAGTAAAACAAGTGTCCATTGCCAGGTCTTAGAAATCCTCTTGCAGCGCTTTATAAAGGCGAAAAACTATATTTTTTTTATTGTTACATTTTTATTGTCTTATAATTGTGTCCATGGCATATAAGTAAAATTTTCAACTTGTAAACGGATTTTTAATACCGCGAGGCCAAGTTCGGCTTGTTAATTAAGGTAATAATATAATCTTATACATGATTTACAAAATAAAAAAAAACACTGGCCAGTGTTGTGTCAAAAATAATAACTCTCTATACAAATTACATTTTTTTTTTTTGTGTTTAAAGTTAAGTTAATAATTTAATTATACATAAATTAATTAATTAAAAAGAAAAAAAAAAGAAAAATTTTCTTACAAAACAAAATTTCCTAAGCAACAAATTGATACTTCTGTATATATGTATGTATGTAGTTTTTAAACTTTTAAAGTAATAATTCCATAATTTTGTCAGTCAGTATCAAAAGAAATTTAAAAATAAATTAGATAATTTATAAATTAATAATATTAATTAATAAGTGACACATGAATAATAATTTTTTTTTATATAGGTTTTGACTAGTTTTTTTTTTAAATCTTGTTATTTATAATATATTTATGTTCGTCTCTAAAACATATCACAATTAATTTGATTAATCATATAATTAATATGGCCTTTATATAATTATTAAAAAAAAAATGAAAAACGTCTTGTTAAAATATATAGTTTTCTCTCTCTGTATATTGTATATGTATGTATGTAAAAATTCTCAACTTTTCTTAAATGCGCGCGAAAATGTTAATACAAAATTTCCCGTTTGATTTTATTTTGATGATGGATAATAGTATAGGACCGTATTGCCAGGAAGTTGCCAACGTGATGCTTGTAATTCAATTAATTGGAGTAATGTTCGTCGAATTGCTGGTGCTGATGCGGACGAATTTAAAAAGGCATCACGCACAGCCGATAATAGACAGTCTAGTTGTTGTGGTAGTTGAGATTCGAGATCCTTGCCAACGCATGTTAATACAAAAAATAAGCATTCGATCTAAAATACAGAAAAGGAATATAGAGTAGTTTACTTACTTTGATATAATTATGTAGATTTTAAGTGCGCTTACCTCGGATAGCGATCGAACTGGTGGCCTAACACAATCTTCACAACATTTTGTCAACAATGTTAATAGCACAAGAGGTGGCGGTACACCATCGCATTGTGTACGTAATTGTAATTGTCGCCGCTTCAACTGACAAAACATTTCCGTTAGAAATGCCATGAAAGCTGTAAATTTAGGACGTAATGGTGCTTTACTATTAGGATGTGGTCCCAAAACTTTATCACGCTCTTGATACCATTGCCGACATGTGTTTAGCAGTGCCTCTAAAAATGTTTCTTTACGTTCCTTAGCTATAATCGATATGCATAGACGAGATATTGGTAGAGCGTACCTCCTGCCCTCCACAGCTCGTTGCATTAAATGAGTTGCCAATTCCATTAAGCATCTAGCATTTAATTGATTTGGATCTTCACTAGCCTTGTCAATTATTTGTTTTAGCTCGGGTGGAAATTGCCCAATGTCTTGTGACTCATTGCCCAAGGCAAATCCTAGGCCAGCTATTCCACGGGTTATGGCATCAGCCGAAGAGAGTGATTTTGAACGTTGCAATGGATTTATATTATTGTTCATTAGATTATTATGATTGAAGAGTTGATGATTGGCATGCTGGATTTGTTGTGGTTCGGGGGCAAATTTTACTCGGGGTACCGACTGTAAAGAAAATTATAAAATATTTTAGAAATTTAAAGAAAACTTAATTTAATATGCATGAAAAAATTAAAATTACTGATTTCTACATAGATTATCGCGGGGTCATTTAAGAAATTGGAGTTTATGTTTCTACATGAGATTTATGACTACGCGAAATGGCCATGGGGTTTGCGTTACTGAGGTTGTTCGAGATTTTAAAGATTTAACCTGTATATTTAAAATATAATTGTGCAAAATAAACTCACATGTAAAATATTTCCACTCGATGGTGAATTAACCAATGGCATCTGTGACGATTGCAAGGCAACACCCATTCCCATTTGTCCGCCCATCTGTATTGGATGTGAAACTAATATTGGCCGAGGTGAAACACCACCCAATTGCATAGCATGTATTGGATTATGATGATGATGATGATGATGCTGACGATGCGACATCAATTGCTGTTGCATATTATTATTTGATTTTGAATGTTGCAGCAAATTTGCCGTTGGGAATATTCCAATTGTTGTTCGATTATTCAAATCATGACGACTCATTGTAAATTCTTGTGCATGAACATTTAATTTATTTTGCGATTGTGGAGATGATCCATCAATCCGGACATCTAAAACTCAATGATTAATTTTAATATAATAATCAAAAAATTCGGTTAGCCCCTACATAATTTATGGGTAAGGCATACAAATGGCTAAAAATAAATACATACTTGGTGGTCGATAAATTTCCAAAGCAGGTTTACCGCGCATTTGTTGTTGGCTCTGTTGTTGCTGTTGCAGGGCCAAACTGCGCCTTTTGTTTGCATTCTGTTGCTGTGGATTTGAATTGGTACGAACGAATGATCGTTCGCGCGATATCATTTGATTATGCATCGCGTTGCCATTACTATTATTTGTTAAATTAATATTGTTATTATTATTTTGTGGTTGCAGTATATTAAAATTTTGTAGTTTAACACTTTTTTTTAATTCATTTTGTTGAATTCCTATTTGCTCAGCCATTTTGTCACCAATTATAATATTCTTATTTTATATAAACAATTATGATTAATTAATTTATTTATAAATAATTCTAACGTTGTAGAGACTAGAGTTTTATTATATTAACAATAAAATAAAAAAATTATCACATACTTAAAAAAAAAATCATTTTGGAAGTTAATTCACACAACACGATCCATTCAGGTACTTCCTTAAAATATGCCTGGAATGGAAATAAAGAAAAATACCAAAATTATTAGTTACATAAAGTTTTTTTTTTTTTTTTTTAGTTTTATTAATATTTCTGAAGTGTTAAAATATATGACCTAGAGAAGTTAGTTATATATAAACGCGGAATTAATTTATATTATAAATGATTGCGTTTGTATTGGATCGAGATCATCCTACATGAAAATCCAAAACAAAAACATTTTTTATTTTATTTTTTTTTTTCATTTCGAATATACAACATTTTGTATCTACATATGCTCGCGCAAAACTGATTCAAGCCTTAGGAATTATTGTGTATATTTTGCCTATTATTGTGTATTGTTTCATAAGATGTATGTGAATTTATTGAACCGAAACTCACTCAATTTTATGGTTTATGCATTTCAAAACCTAGGTATGTAGTCAATTTAGTTTTTTGATGTGCACTTAATAAATGTGCACGTTCGAACGATCCAACTACACATATACGTAATGTTTATTAATCTGTTCTTTACCGCATACACCACCTACGATTTTAGAGTTTTTCTGTGTACAACAAACACATTGTCGTAATTCTTTTTTGTTATTATTATTTATATTATATACATATGTATAAATTAAAATTTACTTGTTAATAAATTGATACACTTCTCTTCGCATCAAAACTAAAATAAAAATAAATTTTTTCAAAATGTTAGTATTTTAGATAATGCTATATAATACAATATTTATTGTTATTCATGATAATATTTCAGATGCATTTTAGCACTGCATTGATTATGCATTTTACAGAGAACTAATTAGTATACGCAATTCATATTTTTAACCGAAGATAAGGATCCACGTAGACATATCAGATAAGAACGTAATTTGAAGAGAATGAACTGGGTTAGTTTAAGTTTGGTCAGCGGGGAAAAGAATCGAAACTGTAGTCTAACTATGCAATTCAACGATATTTTCGATGGCTATCGTTTTGTGTTCGAAGATACTTGAAAAAAGGAAAACTAATTGATTACTAACTGAAATTAAACATATTTGGGCCGTGTCCGAATACCTCAAATATTCACACGTAACAATTTTTGGCATAAAACACACTCATCCAAATTATTACAGTCGTTCCCTATGATACATTTTGACAGATCCATGTGGAATATTTTACTGAATATTACTTTCTTTTACTCTAGTAAAATAAAGTATAGTAATCATGAAAATTTTGGACCTTGAGATTTTTAGAGATTTATTTGTTTTGAGGTCCCCTGAGTCCGAAAAAGTGGGTTTCGAAATGGTGTCTGTCTGTCTGTCTGTCAGTCTGTCAGTCTGTCAGTCTGTCAGTCTGTCAGTCTGTCAGTCTGTCAGTCTGTCAGTCTGTCAGTCTGTCAGTCTGTCAGTCTGTCAGTCTGTCAGTCTGTCAGTCTGTCAGTCTGTCAGTCTGTCAGTCTGTCAGTCTGTCAGTCTGTCAGTCTGTCAGTCTGTCTGTGTCCTCTCTACAGCCCAGATGGTTTAACCAATCGAACTGAAACTTCAGAATTAAGCTTTTTTGATAAATTGGGAGGTCCCAGTGAATTTTACTCCAAATCGGCTAACCGGAAGTGGCCATACTCCCTTGGTCCAGAAAATTTATTTTGCAAATATCTTAAAAAGTATAAGGTTTACAAAAAACTACTTAATTCAAAATGTTTCCAAAAATTAAAAACAAATAAAAATAAAAAATTAAAAAAAAAAATTTTAAAAATTAAAAAAAAAAATTAAATTTCTCAAAATTCTCTGTTCGTAAAAGAAAGTCGTGTGTTGGCCACACCTCCATTTTTTTTTTAGCAACAGCAACCAACAAGAGCGATAACATGTTATTTTATATAATATTAAATAAAGTATCATTTGATTATTAACAGCTCCCACCATTCTATGCCTTGTCCCACTGCCAAACCACAAAAAGCTATGAGTTGTAACTCAGGTTGCCATCGATGCGTTTTGCGTGGTGAAAAATCTGTGATTTTGTGAAACGAATCCCTAGAAATCTTTACGTATTTCTTCGTTTCCTCATCATTATAGTATAATATTTCACCAATAATCGGGTTGTGGAATCGCAAAGTATAATGTAGTCGCTTGAATTTAGCAATAGTATTAATTTAGTATATAGTACTCAAGCAAGCATTTTTACAATACTAAATTGGAAACGTTGTAACATAATTGTAAACTATAATGGCGAGAAATAATGAGGATCTCCCAATAGATTATACGTGTTTGACATGTAGTGCTTATGGTGTCGAACCAATAGTGGAGTGTGATGGATATAATAAATGGTTCCGTCAAAGATGAGAAGAATTCAGCGATAATCAAAGCAGTGCTAAATGGTATTGCTCCTTCTGTCAAGGGAACCCAACTCGCAAACGTTAAACAACCAAATACGCAAATCGCAGGAAAAACATAGATATCTCAGAGAAAGACACGTTTTCACCACATGCGAGAAAAAGGGTGAACACAGAAATAAGCAAAGTGTCATATCACTAGGCAGTGTATATATACTGAAGAATCTCAACAATGGCAATCCTTCTCTTAACGTGATAGAAAATTGTCGGCGATCAAGATCTAATCTAACCGGAGTAACCTCTAATGAAAGTGAGATACGTGACAAGTTACAGCATGCGCAAGAAGAATACGAAGCGAAAATAATAAAAGCAATATGCCAGAGTTAGCCTAGAGTAAAAATCGCCCGCATACAGTAAAAAATCAACTTAATAATAAACTGGAACAAGATAATCGTTTCGACGCACTTGATTGACGCAAGCGCGAGAAACAACTAAGGAAAACAAAGTTGCACAAATTGCCAGAACTACGGCTGAACAAATATGGATAAGGAAATCGATTCCAAGAAAATTACCCTTGTTTTCTCGAAAACCAAAAGATTGGCCAGCATTCTATAATGCATATATATCAAACATCGACTAGAGAGCTGCACTTATCCAATGAACAAAATTTCAGTTGCTTAAGCGAATGTTTGAAAAGAGGCAATCACCAAGGGATGCGATCTAGTCGTAGAAAGAAAGCTCTGTAGAAGTTGTCTGAAGAAGCACTACTCACGTGAATATAAAAGCAAGCAAATATGTGGCGGAGACAACTACGAAAGAATTCATCACTGTTTGCTGGTTAATGGCCCGCAACAAGATTTATATATATCAAGTGGCAAGAGGCACCACTAAAATAGAAGAAGGATCTAAGGTGTGGTCGTTTTGGAAATCAGAAGTCGAGCTAGTAGTACAAGGTATCGAGTGAATGGTGTGACAATGGTTAAAAATCTGAAGCTACCGGTGCAATCAATTTTTCCGTATAAACTGAAAAGGAAATATACTCGCCTATAAAATTTGGCGATAAAGAGTTGCCAAGGTCAAGCACTGAAAATTTGAATCTTTATTTATTTATTTTATTTATTTATTTGTTTATATGTATATGACTTTTGGAACACTCTATTTTGAGCAGTAGCTCATTCATAATGGAGTGTCCAAAAGGTGACCAACATTTATTAATCACAAATTAAAACTACTGCCTCTGCCTCTACAACATTGCAAATTCGATTATACACATTTAACGCTAAATGCAATAATCAAAGATTATTTTAATCGTATATTCTTCGGAATCTTCATTATTCGCGACGACACCATCAAACTCTTGGGTTAGGTCGATTTTCAATTCCGCCTTGGTATTATAAGTACTCCTTTTGCAATTTAAACTTATTAAAACGGTGTTTTCCATATTGACGAGTTACAGCTTTCGTTTTGATTATATTTAAATTTTCCGCAGTGGTAATTTGCCAATGGGGACCGATGCTTGATTGAAAGGTTTCTTGTGACATTAAACGTTCTATTTAGAATATTTTTTACAGGCCTCGCATTGGTCTTCGAAAACAAGATATGGATGGACACTAACTACCTCAAATTGACATTTTTTTCTAATTAAAAGGTAATTGACAATGAACCGAACTGTTATATAATAAAGTGTTTAGCTTTTACAATGATTGGTTCCCGCTTTCGACATTATATTAAATTTGCAATGAACAAATTTAGAATTTCGAAAAAACTGACGAGAAAAATTAAAACAAAAAATTAAAGCTTAGAAAGCACGTCTGACTTGCTTGGCTACTACGACGTGAATCGGTCTAAATCATTGGCGCTTGGCAACAACACTCGACGTCAGAGATGGTGACGTCGATGAACCATTGGTGACTAAAACTCGGTTTGGCTGGGTTGTGTGCGGGCTCTTTGCCGCTGTGAGAGAAGTCGCGGAGGTGTATCACGTGCAGAAGTGCTAATACTGCACTGGTGAGTTCCTTCATCAGCTTATAAAAACACTTGCTCTTGGAGAAGGAAAGATAAGTCATGAACCGATCTCCAACGCGAATGTTATGCAAATTATGGAAAAAAATAAATTATGGATGTTGTCCAGATTCCGATGTATGGAGAAGAAGATGGTCCTGGACCTACGGTTCGGCGAACTGATTAAGAAGCAAATGCAACACTATAATCAAAAGCGCTATGTATCAATGGTCGCAGCTAACGAAACCGTTCGCAGTAGAAAATTCAAATAAACCAGGAAAATTTCGAATTGTCTGGAACGTAGCAGCTAAAGCGGATGATATTTCGCTAAATAATTTATTGTTCAAGGGGTCGGATCTGTTTAAACCTTTATTTCATGTTTTGTTCGTTGTAAGGGACATCACTGTAATGTTCCATCAGATATTGATGAGAAAAGAAGATCGACCCTACCAACGATTCCTCTGGCGTGATAAAAACCAAATTCACAAACGAGATGTGGATGCTCGCCGTCATCGGTGCAGTTCATAAAAATAAAAATGCCAAAATCTATAAAGAAAAATATACCTGAGCAGTGAAAGCATCAGTGTATCAATATTATGTGGGCGACTACTTCGACAGCTTCCAGTGGAAGGAAGCCACTATCGAAGTCTCAGCACAAGTCAAATGGATTCATTAACAGGCTGGCTTCGAAATGAAGGGTTGAATGCCCATTTATGAGAACGTGATTAAGGCAGTGGTTGAAATACAAGCTGAAAAAGATAAGAATTTGGACATCGAGGATCAAAATACCATTCAGAAAGTCTTGGGACTGCGATCGGATTCTATAATGTAGATGTTTTTGGGTACCCAATTAATACAATTAGACTTGATTTGGAAATTCTCGAAGGGACAAAAATACCTACAAAACTCGAGCTATTGAGATTTGTGATGTGCATTTATGATCCCAAAGGCTACATTCGTTTGCTGGTCATTCATTTCAAAATGATTATATAGAAAATTTGGCATGCTGACACTATAGATTAGAAAGAGCAAATAAGAACAAAAGGGTTCACCAAATGGTTAAAATGTATTGGCTTGTTCAAAGAATTGGAAAATATCAAAATCAAGAGATGTTATTCACCGCTGTTGTTGTCATCAGCGTGCAACTCCATGTATTTTGTGATTCTAGTGATCTCGCGTATGCTGTGGTAGCTTATTTCCGTATTATCACTGATGAAGTTGTGCATACATCACTTGCTTTGTATGTAAAAAGGAAAGTGGTTCCGATAAAGCCCGTATGCATTCCACGTTTGGAATTAAAGGCATGCTTGACAGGTTCGCGAATGGTGAAAACAATTACTTAAGGTCATTCGGTGGATATCGGTCGGATATATTATTTATTGGATGGACTCAGCAACAGTATTGAGGTGGTTGAATTCGGTTCCAACAAATTATTGTCAGTATGTGTCATATCGTATAGGAGAAATTCAAGAAAACAACGTGATTAAAGATTACGGGGCAAAAGTGAGAGTGCTATACAAAATAATTCGCTATGGTTCACAGGACCAGAGGAGCTATTGGTGCATAGTGATATAGTGGTTACTAAGAGGAGAATAATTTTGAAGAAGTATTTAATTTGGAAAAATACATGCTGTTAAAGTTAGAGCCGAATTATTATTATTGAAAGTGACGAAAGTGACAAGTCGATAATGCAGAACCCTGTTAATATCCACCGAAAGTAAAAATCGGTAATGCAAATTGTGCTATCCCAGCCGAAAATAAAAAATGAAGTCGTAATCAGTCGATATTATTTAGACGAAAATTTATGGATGCATGGATAAATAACATTGAACACTATACTGTCAATATTCTTAAGTGGCAAAATCTGTCTTCAGTTCATCGTGAAAAATTGTGAAAAATTCGCGAAACCCAAAAAAAGTTTAATATTGGTATAAAATTAGCCTCTGGAGTGATGTCAATAGGTATTGCAAGAAAAAATTTAGTAAAAGTTTTCTGTATAGGAAATTTGGAAAAATTAGATTTTCCAAAAATCATTAGAAAATTTGTATAAAATCAGCCTCTATGTCTGTAGATGGATTGCATTGTCGTGACTTGTCAATAGCTGTCGCAGGAAAAATAATTCAGTTCAAGTTTCCCGTGGGAAATCTCAGAAAATGCGATTCATCCACCTCCAGACATAACCCTCTACTGGATGATTTTGAACAAATTTTCTAATGATTTTTGGAAAATCGAAATTGACAAGTCACAACAATGTAACCCGTCTCCAGATATAATACTCTAGAGGTTAATTTTATACGTTCATTTTTTACTTTCGGCTGGAAACTTTATAAAATTTTCCGAAATTTAATCTTGTTAAACACTTTAGAGGCTGATTTTATTCCAATTTTGTGGATTCTTCTGATTTTCCGTTTTTATTGCAGTACATGTATCCCGTTTACTTTCGACTGATAACCACTAAATTTTTTATTTTCGGCGGGAATGTTAATAACACAATCTGCATTATCGACTTTTTACTTTCGTCTGGAAACTTTCGGCAAACTTTAATATGGTGAAAAATATTCCACATTCATGAAGGCTGCTGGCAGAGTTGTGACACGAGTTTTCAAAATAGCTAAACTTTTGTTTGAAAAGGTTCGCAATGTTAAGATCAAAAGCGGGATGTTGTTGAGTTGCGAGAAAATTGCTGGAGCAAAGCAAGAAATCATTCGAATGGCTCAATGGAGAGCATATATAAAAGAAATTACCACCTTGTAGCAAGCAAAATTTACAACTTGTCAACATATATTGGGATAATCAAAACTTTCTGTTGAGAGCGAAGGGGAGAATTAGCCAGCTCCCGGAAGTCGATGGGTTTCTTAAAAAACTAATAATTTTGCCCCAACATGGCACAGTAACAGAACTTCAGGAAAAAAATTTTAGAATTTTGTTTACCTGCTTAACAGTAAGAGCTATATGTAAACATTTGGATGTGGCGCATAGTAAGAGGTTACATAAATGTCCAGTTGCATATTATAAATTACTCCAAGTAATTAATTAATTCAAATTAAAGTAAAAAAATTGGTAAATCAAATAAAATTTTAGATTTTTGTTCGGTGGATCTTTTTTATTTTTATATACCGAGATTACATCATACAAATTATAAGTTTCATTTTTTATTTAATTTAAACCTAATAATTATAAAATACACAAAGATGTTTTCTCGCTTCAAAAATGTTACTCATTAGTTTTTGCATATTTTGACGTGATATGCAAAAACTAATGACTCAATTTTAATCATCACCTCAAAATTAATAAAGTACACTTGGTGTCATTGAAATTGTAAAATTGGTATTTCAGAGTAAATTGATGGCCGCCTAAATAACATTTTTCATCCCTGTTAAATCGAAACGACTCTTTGTTGCCTTTTCGTTTTTTCATTTAATATTAACAATATGGAAAGCGAAAAAGCAACACAGAGTCGTATCGATTGTCCATCGACTCGTCAATCATAATAGAGATGTTTATTTACGCATCTATAATATTTTCATCGACTAACTTTCAAAAGTTGATTGATTCATCCGGACCGAACCGGGCATAATCATAAATTAATTATTAATTTAAAATCCTTAAATATTTATTAGACATTAAGTAACTTAGATCAACTTGAGTCAATGAAGTTTGAAGTATCTTGTAAAATGACTAAACTTTGCCTATAGAGTTTAAAATAAAAATATTTTTTATCTCTCTGTTACCATTCTATAAATTCAAAATTTAAATTTTAAATAAAATTTAATTGAAATATATTCAAAATTATATTCGTTTCACTACCTTATTAGGGTGTCGAAATTCTGAAATTCGTTTTACGGAGCAAAAATTTGTCACTTGCAATTCGAAATTTGTATCGAACGTTTAATATTGAATAACTTTTATAGAATTTTAATTTCACATTGTTTTGCTTATTATCTGTACTAAAGTCAGACAATTTTGAATAAAGGAATAAAAAACGTTAATGTATGTATATTAAATCACATATTAAAGTAATCGATTTTTGATAAGCAAACGTTTATAATAATAAATTTGATCGGTGATAAAAATTTTCAAATTATGAATTATTTTAATTTTACAAATTAATGTCCGCCTATATTTTATAAATATTTTCCACACCCTGTGTTTAAAAGTAGGTTCGGCTAAATTCTCGATCTCGAATTAATTCTCAGTTCGATCAACATATCATGTTGTGTAACAATAACATTTTAATTTTGTTTATTTTTCAGCAATGCAACTGTGAGATTAATGAGGCAATATATCATATAGCACACTACTAATAATGAAGTTGTTACGAGATCATTTCGTAAAAGGTGAGTAACTTTGTGAAACTATGTTTTTTTTTTTTTTTCTATAAAAATCTAAACACTAAACTGAGATTAAACCAATGAAACATTTAGCATGCGCTATTTTACAAGCATGATTCATTTGAAATTTTCCAAAAATATTTTTTTCATTCTATGCACATAACCCCCACAAAAACAAACTAATGGTGATGTTAAGTTAATTAAGTTTGTCACTTTAATTAAATAAGAAGAACACTGTATGTAAATAAATTAATTTTCAATGCCAATTTTCTTTATGTCTAGGTGTTACAGAGTACATACAAATGAAACATTTTAAAATTGTTTAGTATATTCTCGATACATCTGGTCACCTTTTAATCTACACACAAAAATATGCGTATAAACAATTTTTTTATTTTATACACATACATATATATTAAGAAAATTTTAAGATAAATTTAGAAAAATTCATTGGGAAAACATTTCAAATAGAAGTAAAAAAGAAAGTCACACAAACAAAACACAACTTCAATTGAACAAACAAGTTAAGAAAATAGAATTTTGGTGTACAGAGAAAACAAGAAAACAAAAAGAAAATTTTGTGAAGTCTTGATATCGCATGTACTCGATTAATTCGTTAACCAAAGAACTAAAACTCGAAATAAAATAATTAATTTCAATTAAAATTTAATATTACGAATGTACATATATGAATTCCGCGCGTTCTGAGTCATACAGTATTAATTAAACTTTATACAGAATACATATAATTAAGTAAAAAGGCAAATAGAGACGATTAATTTTTTATAAACCAAAATTTGTAATACTCATAAGTCATAACTCTAGCTGCTTACGCGATACTTTATTTGCGCGCTCTCCTATTACAATTTTACAAATATTCCAGAAATTATGTAGCTAAACACAATAACACTTTAAGTTAAAAATATATAAATTAAGTAAAATAAATAAATTATATATTTTATTACATTTCTGCACTATAAATATTCTTGAATGTACATACATATACGCGTGTATTAAGCGTAAATTATCGCGAATTTTACATTCGATATTTTTATCCATATTCATTGGCTATGGATTATAAAGAAAATTTTTTAATTAGATTGAAAATATTGAGTTGGAAAAATTTGTATGATTGGAAACATATGAATTTGATCGACAAGATCACGCATATAGGTGCTGTACAAAAACATTTAAACTGTTAAATTACTTAATTGGCCTTACCCCGCGTCTAGGTCACAAATATTAAAATTTTTTTTAAATTTTTTCTTTATTTAGCACTAAATGTGCTTACATATTTTTGATCCTATTTGTGATAAGCAAAACCTTAACTTGGGTTGGAGTAGAATTTCTTGGCGGTTTTAAATTTAAATTTAGGCCAGATAATAATTAAATTAAATTTTATCAAAAGTTAGCCGTTTGATTTTACGGGGATGGGAGCTGAAAAGAATTTTTCATTATTTGAATGCAATCAGTGAAACCATAGGCCAATCAAGAATACTGTAAGCTGGTGTATAACAATAGTTGATGACAAATTGTCCTTTCGAAAAAAATTACGATGGCAACCAAATGAATATAATATTGGCCATAATAAATAATCTTAAAATTTTAAGCAAAACTAAACTATGGCTGATGTATGGGGACATTTAAAGTAGTCCCTAATTTCACCAGGCAATTATTTTCCTTGCCCGGTAAAATTGAAAACGTAGTTGTGCCACTAGCAAACTGTTTGATGGCAAATAAGACACTTGCTGGGTTTGGATATAACGAGTTTTCATCGAACTCTTAAAAATTGCTTGCGAAAACAGTACAGAGTTCACACCTGAATATGTTATAGCATACTGTGTAAGGGGCCTCTATATCCATATTATTTGAAGACAAATTCAATCTGAACGACTGGCGTCGAAGTAAGGGAGATTTTAGCTTAAAAACACGAATGCTTGAAAGTTAAGCTTTCGTTCCATCCGGACATTGAAAAACATTTGAAAATTTTAGAAATTTTTTTTTTGCAGTGATTGCAAAAAATTGGGCGCTGGTTTGGAAAAGCATTATATTACTGGTATTTTTATGCTGATATATTTTGTGAATTAATATCCCATAAATGTTTTTTTTTGTCTATTTCAAATATTGAGCATGTCTTGGCATTTTGAAGAAACTGCAATATTTTTAGATTAAAGGACTATATTAAAATTAATTAGGGTTTTGTTTGTGCGGTTCAACCGCACGGTTGAAAACAGCTGATTTCAATATTTTTCAGTATGTTTTCGGAATTTCTTGTTTCAGGATTTCTTGTTTTGGGATTTAATTTTTCAGTATTTTGTTTTTCGGGATTTTGTTTTTCGGGATTTTATTTTTCGGGATTTTGTTTTCGGGATTTCGTTTTCATGATTCGGAGTTTCGGGCTAAAAACACCAACCCCTTTTTTGTTGATATAAACAAAAGAGGGGGGTGGGAGGGTGGTGGTTTCAGAACATACTGCACTGATCAGCAAACAAATAAAATTTTGCTCCCTCAAAAAATGCAGATTTTTAGGTTTTCACATGAATTAATAAAATTTCAACTATGTATTATTGATGTAAAAAATTGATGAGTTCAAATATTTTTAAATTCTTTGATTACATCGAAATTTGAAATTATAATAATTAAAACATTAAAAAAATCATAAAATTCGGACAGATTAAATAAATCAATAAATTGACCTCAATCTAACCAAATCCGATGTAATTCCGCAGAAGCTTACAAGATAAATTTGAATTAAAACGAAGATTCAGTAAGTAAGATTCTTAGTAAGGCAAAACCTAATGTATTTAGCAATGAACTACTATACTCAAGTCGGATTAAAATTGACCAGTTAAATGTACGCAATTTTATCGATCACACTGATGAAATCAAACTACTGATCGATAAAGCTGTACACCGCCCTACTGTTATTTATGGTGACTTTAATTACCATATGAATATTCGTAATATACATATTTTCGGAAGTCCTGCAATCTTCCAGCTAATTTTCCATTCCGTTTAAGCTTACTCGTGGTGCTGTCAGTGAAATGAATAAATACAGAAATTGGAGTGTATTGATATTAAAGCCGCATATGTTTAGCCGCATAAAATTTCTAGAAGCATTTCTTGTACATATGAACCAGCAAAGTTTTAATTTTAGCACAAAAATTTGCTTTAAAACCTATATGACATCCAGTCTCGCATTGGTTAAAATTATCTGATTTCGAAAGTTAGATTTAAGCAATTGCACCGTACGACCGCGGTTGCTGGAAATAACTTCCCAAATCATAAACGAAATAAGTCCTCAATAATACTATGGAACTTGAAAACTTATTAAAATAAAATCGCAATCTATTTTTTGAAAATAAGTTCTCGCTGTTACACAAATTACAAACCAACGTTTCGGAATATCAAAATCTAAGTTATAAAAATTCGGACTATCGAGTTATTGCTCTTTCACTCTGTCTTAAATGATTTTTTGTTCTCTTTCTCTTTCTATTTTCGCCGAACTTTATAATGGAAACCACTGGCTACAATTCAGCACATTAATTTCTATGGCTTCTATCAATTTGGTATTAAATGATGGTAGCAGTGTGTGTGCTTTATATTCTTCCTGATTATTATACTCACTCCACCACCGGTATTTCAAGTTTGTCAAGTCTGTAGCATCTGAAATTGGACTGTTTTAATATTAAATCAGTTGATTTCAGCCGAGTTTCAAGAATTTAAAATTTTCGGATACTTTTTTCGCAATAACAAATTTTTAAATTATTATGTGTTTGCATAGCAATATTTAAATAACCCCAATTACCCTAAGCACATACCATATATAGCATATTATTCGTTTCTGCAAAATTGCTGAATAAACCAGCCATGTTCGCTTTTGAAGTAGACAATCCTGGGTAATTGACATTACTAGTTTCTGGTGGTAGACGTTTCCTGGTTGGCCTTGATATCTTAGCCTGAAGATTTCTTAGAATTATTCCTTTATGTTTAATTATATTTGAACACATTGGATGATTGGCAAGGCGCTGTCCACCACAATTAGCATATTTGTAACTTGTATGTCGTTCCGTGACTTCCATTTTTAGGAACTAGACAAGCAAATCACTCTTGCCGTTGCCCACACAGAACATTCATTTCACACCCATGTGATAGTTGGAGGTCCCGTAGACGGGGGGGCTCTTTTTCCCAAGAAACGAGATATTGAATATTGATTTGATTTTTTTTAAATCATCAAATTTCACTTTCTAATAAATTTGAGTATCCAAACTGCTATCTTTTTCTATTTCTATTAATTTTTTAATGGTGATTAGAATTGGCAATTTTTTAACTTCCAAAAATTGTTTTAATTCGGTTATTTCAAAATACGGTAATTCTTTAAGAATAACCTTCAATTTTACTACTTGTATTAGGTAATTTATTACCTTATTGTAATCATCATTCGATTCACAAAATATTTTACAACCGATTGACGTTATTTTACAATTCACCTTTTTACCCAATGACAATAAGGTATTTCACATTTGTTTTTGTAACAGTTGTCGGCGGAATGATAATTTTAGAATTACATTTATTAATAATTATTTCATCATGATCAGTCATTGTGCTGAAATTTACATCAGGATTTATTGCACTAAAGTGATTACAGCTGGGTATAGGTGTCCAATCAAAGTCGACCTTCTTAGAATTGCGTTCTGGATACGCCGAATTTAAACTTTCGGCGTTCCGCTTTACAATGGAACCCCTATTTTCACTGACATGACCAAAATACACTATTTTGTTTTATCACTGTAACAAGTCACAAGTTATCACAAGTCACTACGAATTTTAGAATTGTTTTTGTTTTTTATTTGTACTTTTAAATTTGTTAAGTAATAAAAATTGATTATTTATGATAATTTATATGTTTATGCGGTAACATGAGCTGAACGAATGAGCAACTTAATGGTGCTACCGACATTTGCGATCATAATTTACAAAAATCGCCATAATCCTGCGATGTAACCAACTCCTAGGATATTCGTACACATTTACATACTTCTATCTAAGAAGCTAAACGAGTTCAGTAAAATCTTTAATATTACTCGATAATCTTAACTTGGTAAAATTTAACTTGGTAAAGGTAAATTAGCTATAGTACTTCTTGCCTGACATCAATATTTTCACCTAAATCGTTGACTTATCAGTTGACATGCTTCATTAAGCTGCTCTGTACTATATCGATTATTTCGCGAGGCTTTTTTGATCTAGATCAAATTTCAGGAGTTTTTTTTTTTTTTCAATTTACTATCACCAAAGAACATTTCAAAATGTCAGGCAAGATTAATGTTTTCTTTCGGGTTGAAAGTTTTTCATGAAAGTTAATAGAATACGACATTATAACTAAAATAACTTAGATTTATACAGTAGTAGCCGCATTTCTGGACGTTTGATCTCATCCGGATCAGAACCACTCGTATCAAAATTTTAATCCAAAAACAAAAATTTGTTAAATGTTTGTTGTTGCTTTTAATGTAAACTTTGATCCGATCCGGATCACTACTCTTCAGGAAATGCGGCTTAGTTGAATTAAAGACATGACGCCCAGTGCAATGGGATGAACAGAATCAGGAAGTCTAGCAATAAAATTTGGGAATTTTGTCACTGAGCTTTTGCATAAATAATTATTTTCCAGCCAACTGTGTTGAAGTTTAGCTAACCAAGAAGCGAGAACCTATGCTTTTTATTCATACGGTACAGTGCAGTTCATTATTTTACCTTACTCGCTTTATTTATTTTCTATTGGAGGAATCAGGAAACGTTTTACACTACACTGCTCGGTGTCAATAAGAAAAAGATAGACCCCGAATTAACCCTGCGATTGAACACAACAGAACACAACTATCAAATAAAGAATTCATCAATTCTAAAAAAATCTCTAAAGAAAATTAAAACAAAAAAAAAGTTTAAATTTTATTTCCGGAGTCCCATTTTTATTAAGTCGAAAAGTTCTATTAAATATGAACCTTCGAATATGTTCAAATGTATGACAAAAAGGTATACAATTCCGGCATTGTCTACAAACCAACACTGAAACTGAGTACTGCAGCTGTGCATATTCCACAGTAATCTGGTCGCCTCGCACGTAATATTTATACACAGATAGAACGTCTTTAATTTTAGCTGCGGTATTCCAACAAAACAACACATAGAATATAACACTAACTTAAATCCATAAATATAAAAATTTTCTTTTTGGTATTTCCGGTATGACAAAATTTTATTTAAATTTAAAATTAAAAAAAAAATATTTTCTCAAAATAAACAAACTCTTAAAACTTGTTAATTAAATTAGAAACAAAAAAATAATTTACCTGTAATATAAATTAAATATTATTTATTAAATTTAAATAATACATAAATGATTATATTAAATATTATATTATGTAGACTATATAGAGATGATCGTTTATGTATTATAGTAATTATAATTATATAAAGAAAAATTAAAAACACAAAGATAAACTAGCACTGAACTGAGCACTAAGTTATTTTAAATACATTCAATAATGAAAAACGTTTCTCACAAAAAAAAAAAAAAAATTAAGAAAATAAGCGAATTCTTAATTTTTTGTGTGTTTTATAAAATTAAAAATAAATACTCGCTGCTTATTACACAATCACTTAAAAATATACTACAAGAAATTTTAATTAAATTAAATTTTTCGTTTAATTTTTATAATATGGATATGTATTTTATCCGTTTTTTTATTTTTAATTAATTTAGCACACCATATGATAAAATTTTACTTTGATTTTCCATGTAATTTTTGGAAAAAAAATTCTTTATTAAAACTAAAAATAATTAATTTTATTTTTTTGTTTTTCTGTTACAACTTTTTTTTTTTTATTAATTTTATTTAAATTTTTTTTTTTTTTTCTAATTTCGGCACTTGTTTCGAGTCGGAGTATTTTCGAGGTACTGAGCGCACACTGATTAAAAAAAAAAAAATTATAAATAAACGAAAAAACAAATTAATACATTTAAATTTATTTTTATTTAAAATGATGATGATAGTTTGCGGGAGCGGATATGCGATTTTTAAGTTATAATTTTCTAGTAAAAAATATTCTTTTATTTTTAAGATGAGAAACTCGTCGTCAAAATTTGAAATAGACAAAAAAAAACAAATTAATAGTGTTCGAAAAATGAATATGTGCTTTAATTTTATTTTTTTATTTTTTTTGAGTAAATGTGAGTGAGTAAATTTTTATTTCGATCGCGAGCCGCGATTTTATTTTGCGTTTATAAATGACGGATCGTAAAAAAAAAAAAAAAATTAACGAAACAGAAATGTTTTATTTTTATACATTTATTTTGTAAATTAAAAATCAGTCGTTGAAAACATATTTTTTTTCGTTATACGTATACGGAAAACTAATGTTTATATGACTCGTATTAATTAATTAATTTTCGCCCATTTGTCATTACATACACAACCATTTATAGTTTATCAGATTATTAATTAATTGGGTTTCAACCACCTGAAATTTAATATAATCACGCATCGAGTTTTTGATATTAAATATGACTCAATATTCATATTGTTGTTGAATTGCCATGGGCGTCCGGATAAAATACAATAAATAAACATTGCGCGATTAACAAAAATATACGAGTACCTACAAGATTTTTGATTGTCTGATTGTTTTAAGACTATGGCTTTGTTTCAAACCCACTAATAGACAATTTGAACTGACAAGAGAAAACCGTCTATTAACCCTTTGAGCTCAGAATTACTTTTTTATGAATGAAAAATGGTTTAATTGAAAAAATATTGTTGTTATACTCCATTTAATTGATAAGGGTTGGTTGAATTGACCACTAGGAGCTTAAGTAAAATATTTTATGTTGTTCTACTTAGTGTGATATCTAAAAAAATCATTTCTTTTTTTATTTAGGCATAAGACAACATCACATGTACTGTATTTCCACATCGTTCTACAGGGTTCAAGCCGCGTACTGCGTTGTGCACGTCTTAGAGAAGTTGTTCTCATTGGCAAATGTGCGTTTTTGTTATACCTAAATTCTAATGGAACTATTCTTTTAAAATTATTGGCCGGGTTTTCAACTTTTTCCGGCTTCCTCATTTTCTTGGCCCTTGATTTACCCCCATCAATCCTACAGCCGCTAACAGTCGAAATTGTTTTACAGACATAGGTGACTTCAATCTTTCTTGAAAGAGTATTTAAGCATTTACAACTGATGCATCCACAAAATAAAAGGAAATTCGATGCTATTTGAGGCTCTTGTGCGATTTCTACAAAGCGATAAGAAGTAATGCCTAAAGATGAACAGAGGTTGCTGCAGATGATACTCCTAGGTACTTGGGAAAAATGTTATTCCGTTAGTTTTCCTTGGTTAGCCTAAAAAGCGCTTCTTCAAGTTAGGCTTTTTTAGTCAATTGGTTTCAAGTATTGTCCCTATGGTCGTAATAGCACATATTCCTAAGCTAACAATAATTTTAGTTGATGGAATGCTTAAAAGTAAAAAGACTTGATCTAGAATCGAGGATTAAAACCATTACAGGATCGAATACTGATGATCTAAATGCACATGGGCTCTGTTTCATCCATAAACTTTGTTAATTTTCTGTGCATCAGAAAGATTCTAGTTTTCGCAAGATTAATAGTTTGCATTGTTTAGTAAATTTATTTTTTGTCTTTGGAGTGACGCATTGCAGATGTGCATTAAACTTACCATAGAGTTAATATTCCGGCTTTAATTTTCTGTTAGTCCTGGTTCATTTTCGTCATCTGAAGAACGTAGGTTACCAAGCACTTTCTTTCATAATATTATTAGCATTCAGTTCCTGATAAAATTTCATAATTCTTCCTTTAATGCGATCTAAAAAATTCTTAAATATAAAATTTAAAGTTGCATCAGCTCATCGAGTTTTTGAATCTAGAATTTCAAGAACAAATCTCTAATTTTATGTATTTTTATAGAATATCGTCATTCTTAGTCGGTTTATTAATTAATTTAGATTGAATACACCATTTCGGCCACCCTAAAGTTCCCTCGCCGATACACATACAATAAATGTTATAATTACGGGTTTTAATGAATAGTTTGTCATATAATTAAATCCGGCACCAAAAGCAGTCATTTTTATTGAGGTAATATAGATGACATCATCTTGTGTATTTGTTATAAAAAATAAACTATTTGTGCAATTAGGTGACGTCATTGCGTACATTCAATTTATTATTTTTATGTGTGAGTCCGAATTGACCAATTTAGACATATTATGCAGTTTTAGAATTTTATCTTGATGAAAATCATTGCTCCGACAATAATCGCAGTAAATGCTCGCTTTGTGTTAGTGGTTTTGGTTAACTCTAAATTTGCCGTACTTTTAAATATTAGACCTCAAACGTGCACTATTAAGTTTACCTCAGATTAATGAACTCTCTTTTGATATTTCAAAATAGTTTGCGTTACATTCAGAAAAATGTAAAAGACTAAGAAATTCGAATATATTCGTAAGAATTAATCTAGACTTTGTTTTATTTTTATCGGATAATTTCCTTTTAGTGAAAATAATCACAGTCATCAGTTTTTAACGGCGCAAAGTCGCTCAAAAATGAAAATTGACAAAAAATTGACTTTTGAATCGCCCAAATAAGAAATTCAAAATCACACAAAACCTAAAATGAATAATCTCCCAACATTTTTGGGTGGTAATTATCTATTTTGAAGAATCGTACTAAATATTGAAAATGAATAATGGTCCAAAAAAAATTTTGGTTGATGATTCATTTTTCAACATATCAACGTGAACAGTCAATTATTGTGGCTCTTTTCTAAGTGGACGTTATCCACATTTTATTCTAGGCAATATGCCAGTTTATAAAAGGCAAATTTTAGGTGATTATCAATTCCAGTTTTTGTGTGATTTTGTTTTGGGCGGTTTTAGAGTCTTTGTTTGGGCAATTGTTCATTTATTTTTTGTCATATGCTTATTGTATAATCAGCCAAATTTTTTGGATCTTTCTTCATTTTTGTATTTTGAGCGATTTTGGTAAATGAACAATCACCCAAACATAACATGAATAAACGTTCAAAAAACATTTATCAAGTTTTCAGAGATAACTAACTCCTGTCGCCGTTTTTAACATTAAATCTCGATTTCAAAAATTTAATTTTATGGCAAAGTATGGACTAAATTAACAAATTTTAATACCACAACTCACAGTTTTGAATTGGGCCACCACTATTTACGTTGCTAATCCCATTATCAACCAACGCAATGCAAATTTATTTATTTTGGTTAGTTATGTATGTATATTCAAAAGCGGAATAGTCATATATACACAAAACACAAAGCATTAACACAATTTGAATAACAATTAACAATAATTGTTTTTGTTGGAATTAATTCTATCTAAATATGGATCTATAGATACTTTTGATTTTTTTTTTGTTTTATCGTGCGTTTGATATGTAATTCTAATAATAACAAATAATAAATCATCCAGCCAGCCAAGTTACAACAGTAAACAATCGTTTTTTTTTTTAATTTCCATATTAAATTTTCTTTTTATTTGCAATTTTTTCCGTACTGATAATAAAATTTATAATCAAATTGTTGAAAAAATTAAATTGAACATAAATGTCTAAAGAAATAAAAATATTTAAATCTTAAACTCATACAATATATATCAAAATTAAATAAAATCTTAAAATTAAAAATTAAAATACTTATTTGTTGTTGTTGTTTTAAATATTACTTGTACTATTGTGAATTGAAATATTAAGAAAATTGAAAACAAAACAGAATATTAACGAAATACGTTTTAGAAAGATGCACATGCTTAAACGGTTCAAAATTTTTGAGTTTTTTTTTCTTAATAGTCCTGCTCATCGTCACCATTTGTTGGTTTTAGTTTTGTTTTCGTTGCTGGTGACAACATATGTTCAGCCTGCGTTGAATTTGTGCCCAATGCCATTGTCAATAATTTAATCATACATTTGTGTTCTTGCACATCCTCTTCGGCACCATCGTTTGTCACTTCTTTTTCTAAATTTAGTTTTTCAGCAGTTAAATTTATACCCAAACCGCCAGCCCTTGTCGACAGAAGAAATACAAAATAATCTGAATCCTCTTTATACTCGTTAATCAAACTTTGTCGTTCAACGACTGCTGTTTGGCCGTCTAGTCGCATATACCCAAAATCACGTATTTCTAAATACTTTTCGAGTACATCGAGCATGATGATAAATTGGCTAAATATCAGGACTCGATGTCCTTCCTCTTTTAATTTTGGGAGTAAAATATCGAGTTGTTTAATTTTACCTGCTTCTAATATCAATTCATTCGGTAGTCACATTGGCCGCTAACTATTAATAGGATATAAAAATATATCTGTTATAATTAGGGCCTTTGTATACTAAATTTATAATTTAAAAAAAAAAACTATAAATCAACACCAAATATTAATAACTAATTAATAGTTAATTAATTTGGTGTTTTTTTTTAAATTTATGTGTGGATTAGTTTTATTTATGAGGCATAGCCCCAAATATAAAATATTCTTCCCGGCATTCACATCCCTGTTCCAATTAATTTTGCATTGTGAACAGTATTGATATCGGTGAGGTGATTTAGACGTCTTATTTTCTGAATGACATTTGGACCACAATTTAGTTGTGCGAAATTAATTTATTTCTAATACGTCTGCGTATTTTTTAAACTCCTTTAACAATTTTGATTGTGGCATCCTGATGTATCCTTTCATAGGCGAATTGTTAGCTATTTTGCTTGATCCTATTATTATTAAAGCTTTTTGTTGTACTCTTCCGATAATTTCAATTGCCAGTTTTTTGCATGCCTTATCAATACAAATAAATTTTTGTAATTTTAGTCTGGCTACTTTTCGCCTACCACATTCTTCTTGTCTTTTGTTAAAAATAGACAGTTGGTAATTTGTATATTGTAAATAATTTTTCGACATAGGCGATATTTCATTATTTTCGGTTGATGGTGTCCATTTATGTAATTTTTCAATCTAGTATGAACTCCTGTTAAATTTCTGTAATAACTACTTTTAATTTTTATTGGTATTTCATTTCTTATACCTCCAACAATTAATTTTAACCCCGGATCTAATCCAATTTTCACGTCGTAATTGTTTATGTTTTCTCTTATTTTTATTAGATTATCGTTATGTTGTTTATCTTCTTGATTAGATTTTTGTTTTTTGTTTTTCTTATTAACTGTGCCCGGTTTGGTCATTAGAAATGACACAGACACACCATCTGTTGAAATGGAATAATCAAATTTTTTATTAATTGTTTCGGGAAAAATAAAATATTTCCTCCATTCTGCGTCTCTTTGAAATGTTCCCCATACACCTTTAAATAATGTTTGAGAACACAATAAATTATATAACGCTCTTGTATCGTATCTAATATGGTGTAAACCAAATTTGTGAATTGGTATTAAATTAAAATTTTTAATTTTATTTTCTTCGTTATACCGTTGTAATTGATAATAAAATTGAACATGTTTAAAATATGTTTTTGAATTATTAATATCAGTAAATTTTTCGCCGTTCCAATTTAATTTATTTTTTAATTCATTTATTAAATTTTCTTTTTATTTGCAATTTTTCCGTACTGATAATAAAATTTATAATCAAATTGTTGAAAAAATTAAATTGAACATAAATGTCTAAAGAAATAAAAATATTTAAATCTTAAACTCATACAATATATATCAAAATTAAATAAAATCTTAAAATTAAAAATTAAAATACTTATTTGTTGTTGTTGCTTTAAATATTACTTGTACTATTGTGAATTGAAATAATATTATTAAGAAAATTGAAAACAAAACAGAATATTAACGAAATACGTTTTAGAAAGATGCACATGCTTAAACGGTTCAACATTTTTGAGTTTTTTTTTCTTAATAGTCCTGCTCATCGTCACCATTTGTTGGTTTTAGTTTTGTTTTCGTTGCTGGTGACAACATATGTTCAGCCTGCGTTGAGTTTGTGCCCAATGCCATTGTCAATAATTTAATCATACATTTATGTTCTTGCACATCCTCTTCGGCACCATCGTTTGTCACTTCTTTTTCTAAATTTAGTTTTTCTTCCGCCACCATAAACATGCCTTCATCTATAGTACCCTCCGATATTAATTTATATATTTTCACTGGATTTTTTTGCCCCATGCGATGACAACGATCTTCTGCTTGTTTATCGTTGTATGGATTAAAATCAATGTCGTAAATAATCACGGTGTCTGCAGCAGTTAAATTTATACCCAAACCGCCAGCCCTTGTCGACAGAAGAAATACAAAATAATCTGAATCCTCTTTATATTCGTTAATCAAACTTTGTCGTTCAACGACTGCTGTTTGGCCGTCTAGTCGCATATACCCAAAATCACGTATTTCTAAATACTTTTCGAGTACATCGAGCATGATGATAAATTGGCTAAATATCAGGACTCGATGTCCTTCCTCTTTTAATTTTGGCAGTAAAATATCGAGTTGTTTAATTTTACCTGCTTCTAATATCAATTCATTCGGCAGCTTAAAACTTCGAAGACTCTACAAAATTAGAATTATTGAATTTTGATTGGTTTATTTGGAAAATTATTTACCAACCGAATATTTTTGTGTTAATTCATATACTTGAAAATCCGATAGAATCGCAATATCTTCGAAAATATACTGCGGGTTGGTTTCCTTATATGTCATATCGGTTGATAGAATTGTACTCATCTTCCGTAAATCTTCATCTGTGAAATAGTAACGCATCAGGAGCGGATGATTCGATAGCTTTCGCATGTCCATCATCATTGATATTCCACTTTGATCATGCGTAGCTTTAACAATACCGGTCTCAGACGAAAAACTTTGTACCAACTCGGTATATTTTTCCTTTTGTGAGTCGACCATTGGAACTTTTAACTGAAAAAAAAGAAAATGTTCTTAGATAATATTTGACAATAAATACTGTACATACTTACCACTTCTGTTGTTTTGGGTGGCAAGGACTTTAGAACGTCTCGTTTTAATCGCCGCAATACGAATGGTTTCATTATTCGTTTGGCCTGTTCAATTTGGTTTTGTTCAAATTTATTGCTCTCCTTATTACTATCTCCAGATTCTTTAGGTTTTATCTAGTGTAAATTAAATAAACAAATAAATAAATAAATTTTTAATGTGATATATACTGACGTGGACTTACAGCTTTTTGGAAAAGACTCTTGATGTCCTCGGATTTTTTTGCAAAAATCGAAGGCATAACAAAACACAGTAACGACATTAATTCTAGCAAATTATTCTGTAGAGGTGTTCCGGTCAATAAAATTCGCCGTTCTGCATTTATTCGAACCAAATAAGAATAACGTTGTGTCGTCATATTTTTTAGCATGTGAGCCTCATCAAATACAACATATTGAATTGGTGATATTCGAAACATTTTCTTCTCTTCAGGTGTCGAAATGACGGTACGATACGTTGTTAAAATTACATCAATTCCCTTGAAACCATTTTTAGCCCATAGGATTCGCATTGAACGTCTTTCATCTGAGCTACCATAATATTTTGCTACAACTAATGAGGGACACCATTTTTGAAATTCAAAATCCCAATTGTCTAACGTAGAAGAAGGTACAATTACAAGATGAGTACTTTTAGCAAGTCCAGCTTCCTTCAAGTAACTTAAAAATGCTATAACCTGGATTGTTTTACCCAAACCCATTTCATCGGCTAGAATTCCGTTTGTCTGTTCATTATGCATTACAGCCAACCAATTCAATCCAACTAGTTGATATTCAGTCAATTTTAAATCTGGATTTAATAAGGACGGCTGGTTTGCAACTCCACCTCCAACCGAAACTGCAGTTTCTAGGCGTTGTACAATTTTTGTACATTTTTTCATGATATTATTTAAATTTTCACGCCTTGTCAAAAACGCTTGA
The DNA here is from genome assembly GCA_958295665.1 of Tipula vernalis. Taxonomy (NCBI): domain Eukaryota; kingdom Metazoa; phylum Arthropoda; class Insecta; order Diptera; family Tipulidae; genus Tipula; species Tipula vernalis. The sequence goes on along the minus strand of OY282558.1, from coordinate 41,082,571 downwards.
CATTCATTAAGCAGATCTGTTTTCACGATTTTATTCGTCTGAAGTTTTGTCACCAAATCGGGCCAGCTGGCGAACGGTCGTAACGAAATTAATGCTTCAGCTTTTCGTTGTGAACATGTTTTGATCCCAATCAGTTCATTTTCTTTGGCATTATTGAAAAATTCGATAATATTCCTTCGAGATTTCGACATTTGTACGGAATCACCGCCACCGGCATCACTGTCATCATCACTATCGAATACATTTTCTATTGGTTTTTCTGTATCGGAATTGCTGTCGTCCCCATTACCGGATTTATCACGCGACGAATGTTTTGGTTTACGATTGGAGGGCTGATGATTGTTATGATGATTTCTTGAATGTGATGATGCATTAGAACTGGAATTGGTTGCTTGATGCGTTGGTTTACGAGTATAATCGAACAAAGGTCTTGGTTTGATGGAATGCTCGCTGTTTAAACCGTTTGGAAGTTTAACTGTAACCTTTTGTAAAGTTTCTGATTTGAGCGGTGTTTCAAATTTACGTTTTTTAACGCCGGGATTATTATTGATGTAATCAATAGCTTTGCTCACATCCCATTCGTTGCGTACTAACGCGTCTTGCATCGCCATTGTATCAATGTCAGGTTTTTCACATTTTACTGCAATCAGACGTGCTTCTTTTTCGGCTATGCTTAAATTCGCTGATTCCGGTGGGATGCTATAAGTAGTGAGCTTTTTTGGTGAGTCTACATCACTGTCACTATCGGCCAAAAGTTTGATACGTTTGCGCCCTGGGATGTTTACTAGATTCGATGATGAGGCTGTAATTAGATTAAATAGAAGTAAGTTACTACATCGACCTAAATTAATGTTGGTGAATCAACAGGGTCTCCTGGAAAACGTTTTACTTTCCCCAAGCACTACAAGAAGAAGTTGATTCACATTCAACAGCCGAAATATTTTAGAAAGTGTGAAGAGGTTCAAATATTTGTTAATTAAATTAGTTCATTGTGTGTAGCCTTTAGGTCGACATAAATAATAAATTTCCAATAATCTGGTGACCCAAAACAAACACTACACACATCGTGACCTTAGAAAATTTCGCGCACGAAGAATGCACTAAAAATAAGAATCTAACATGTGTTTTTTGTCTCTTTCGAGTCCACTGATTTTTTGTATAAATATTAAATGTCAAAATGAGAAAATGTATAAATAAAATAAAAATAGTTCAATTTTCATAATGGAAATTTTTACACATAATTAAATGCAATGAACATCCTTACGTGATGAACCCTCCGAAACGCTGGCCTTCTGAAAACGATATTGACGTAAACCGCTAAGTTTTTTGGATCCATTTTCGTCCGACATTTTTTTCTGCTGATTTCAACACAATAGAAATTATTTTTCCAACTTTTATCGCTGTTTCCTACACAATATATATAATTTTAACGAATTATTTAATAAATAATACTCCTTTAATATATTTAAATTGATTATGAAACAATTAGTTTATTGATTTTAATAAAATTTTCTATTTTTTACTACAGTACAAATTGATTGCGGTTGTTCTTGAATGAAATAAAATATAAAAAAAACGAGTTGTCAAAATTAAGTTGAAAAAATAGACACCAAAAATTTTTTTTTTTTATGCTACACTGTTAAAATTTTCTATATAAAAACGGCCTTGTGCGTTCGTTAATTAGAAAACATAACCACAATATTTATAATTCCAATTGGATTTGAGTGTATTGTAAACGCGGTTTGCCGCACGAACACATAAACATCGCACATCTGTCATGCAATACCGATACAAAATTTTCATTCTATTTTTTTTATTTTGTGTGTGTGTTTGCATTGTGTATTATTATTGTTGGTATGGTAGAAATGGAAAAAGAAAATTTTTGTTAGTATTTTTATTTATTTATTCCATTTAGTGTAGTTAATTTCTAAATTATCAATTAGAATACAAAATAATGGTGATCAGAAGTGTTTTACAATGAAAAAATTTAAATTAGAATTATGATTCATTCAAAGTTTGTATCTCAACAATAAACTCGAATCCTTTTTTTTATAAATTTGTGTTGTGTCGGAAATAAAATCCTAAAGGAAGATTATTGCATCACGGCAACTCGAATATGTGGTCTATAAAATCGAGTTTTAGTTGAAATGGTTTTGGTTAAGTGTTTATTTTTGGAATATTTAAATTAAAAATGAAGGTAATTTATGTTTTGTATACAAATTTTATTTAATTCGACTCGGTGGTGTGAACGTTTTTTAAGAAAATCTGTGTAATGTAGAAAATTGAGACAGTGCCGATTTTCTTTAAAAAAAAAAAAAAAAAAAAAAATCGCCGCTCCTTACGTTATTGCGGGTGGAAAATTTGTGTGAACTGTGAAGTCATCAATTTACTTTTTTTCATTTTCGTCGATAACTAATATTAACACGGTTTTAACGGGGCTGATTTAAAATTTAAATTACCCGTTGTTCTCTTGATTTCTAACTAAATTGGGATAAATTCAGATAGATATGGGCTCCATTTACATTCTAAATTTACCGGCTAAAATCAGTAAGTTGTTACTTACTCTTACTTCTTGTTATCATTTTGAACTCTTGGTAAACGCGAAATTTAGAATTACAAAACTATTGGGTTCTTAATCTAAGTACGTAAGTTGTGAAGTTCATTTTTAAAACTTTGATGTTTAGAACTTTGATGGCTATTTTGGACGATATAAGGTTATTCTTTTACTTAGTTACTAGTGACCAGAACTTCACCTTTTCTAGAACAATGCACAAAATAATAATGACTATTAGATACGATTAACTACCTGCAGAAATTTTTGTTGTTATTTCACTAATTTCGAAAATTTCATAAAAATACATATTGCAATATTTTTACTATTAAAAATACAGGTAACCCTTGAGTTACGTCTTCGATATGTTCTTGAAAACGCGGCGTAAGTCAAAACTGCTCTGGTTATTTTATATGGTGACATTTGATCGATTCTGCTGTCGATTTGTCAAGAAAAGTCAATTCGTCGAGCAAAATGTTTGTTGGTTTACGAATCTCGAATTTTTGGCAGATTTGTTTGATAGCAGAAAGATCATCTGTCATCGAGTCGGATTGCTTTTTCTTGGTGAATCGAAATCGTCATTAAATTCTACAAATGATCCTCAAGCCTATAAAATTCAATCTTTTAAATTCCTTCAGAGTTTTATGTAAAATTTGTGTTTTGTTCAGCGCATAACACGGTGTGGTTGAACTGTTATTTATATGGCGAATAAATTACGATTAGATTAACAATAAATACAGCTCGCGGTTGGTTTATTTAAATTAAATTAAATTTTAAGTTAACCAATTTTTTTAGACTTCAGAATGTAAACTACCGTACCAAATATATTTTACATGTGTAGCAATTTGGGCAAAAATGTAGTTATGTAAAATATGTTTAGCATCGTAGTAATTTTAAAGTTGTACTGTTCGGCCGCCCGTGTCCTTATTCAAACCGGCCGCCCTTTTGAGCCAATAGTATATAAACCAAACGTTAGAACTAGCAACATCGTTAAAAAATTGTTTTTTTGTTCAAAATGCATATCCCACAGATCTGTAGTCGTGAATCTAATGTCGAATTATTTGAGGGGGAAAAATTGATTCAGATCAAAAAAAAAAATGATATGAATCAACAAATTGATATTACATTCCTACGAAAAAAAAAAAAAAACAAATCTGTATTTTTTGGTAGATTTGATCCGAATTTCTTAGCGCTCATTGGAAAAAAATTAAGGCGTTATTTTACGTACTAGGTACGTCGAGAAAATCAGGTAAGAAGTATATTTTTTGAAAATTGTCGAATGTTGGATTGTGTATCTACAGTCTTTAGGAGGTGTAAGCCCTTTTTTCTGAGAAACAATCCCGTTTTCCGGGAAACCGTTTACTTACTAAATTTTAGTTAAAATTAGTGCTAGTCCAGGAATTGAGAAGATACAAAAATAATTTTCCATTTGCGCCTAAAAGACGGTAAACACTTCAAAAATAAAATTTATTTTTCAGCGGAGGTCATGACAGTTTGGCCAATAAACTTGATTTTCCACCAATAAACACATTGAACAAATTTATGCTTATCACAAAAATATAAATTTCGGCTATTTTCACTGATAAAACGATGAAAAATGTAAATCGACCAATACATTTTTAATCATTTAAGATTCATCCCGAGTTGAACAACAAAAAATGTGATTTACATAAACCAATAAGAATGTGGTGCTTGATTTCACATTCCGTTGCGATAGATCCCATTTCCATTACAAAAACCATTCAATTTAAAGTAACATTTTAACTGTCCCACTTCGAACAAACGACAAATTTGTGTTAATTCGTGCTCATTGGTAAAAATTAGTGGTAATCCTTAAGTTGAAAAAATGGGATTTTTTTTTTATATTTCGCCTAAAAAATGCAAAAAACCGAAACCTTTTTTCAGTGGAATCCAGAAAGTATAACCGATAAACTTAATATTTTCTAGTAGTAAAGACTTTGAAAAAAATTGTGTTTTTACACTTACTCGTATACATATATGAATTTGTTAAAAACATACAAAATGTTCACTTATTTCACCGTTTGGTCGGTTATTTTAAATTGATTCTGGCTAATTCTAGATTAGCACAAATTCAACCGCAACTTTTTTGAATAGCTATGAACCCCTATTATAACATTTTAAGTTGGAAATTCATTAAATCAATTTTTTGTTATTCAATTCGGGAATTATTGAACATTTATTAGCTGTATTTCACTGATGTTAGCAAACTACTCACTGTTCATAGATTAAGAAGAATGTAGAAAATCCAACGTGGACATGTTCAGATGAGTGCCGTAGAATGATTACTCTTCGAGAACCTCTCGCGGATGAGCTCATTGCTGAATCCAGTAGATGGCAAAAGATAGATAAGCATATGTATTTTGCGGGTGAGTTTGTAAATCTGAAGAAGGTACTGGGAGAGTTAATTGAGTCTCAACAGTTTATGTCTGACAAATTCGACAATACTACAAAAGGATTTGACGCAATTGTATTGGAAAACCATCACCTTGGTAAAGATTTGAATATCCTACCAGTGGAGAACAAAAAGCTTACTTGCAGAGGAAATGTATTGGAGTCAATGTCTGATAGTAGTCGCATTTCTTGACGTTTGATTTGATCCAGGTCAGATCATGTCTCATGAAACGACACCAAAATGCGTAAAACAAACAAACACCAAATTTCAATCTTCTGTATCGTTTAGTTTTGAATCTGCCTCTTCATACTCGTACTGCATTTCATCATATTCTTTGTCGCTTTACAAAATATTGTTCAACTACTTTTAGATCACCATTCGTGATCCAAAATGAGTGTTGAATTAAATGTTATTGTTGCTTCACATGTAAATTTTGATCTGATCCGGATCACTATGCGCCAAGAAATGCAGCTAATGTTAATCAACATAACAACATAACTAATGTTATTTTGGCTGGATTACCAAACTCTGAATGCAGTACTTCTGACGTTGTTATCAAAATATTCAATGCATTTGAATGAACCAATCATAATGATGTGATATCCACCGAATATTTGGCGAATAAAAACTCCAATAGAGTTACTCTAGTGCAAGTGCGAACATCTCACAAATTATCAGCAATAACCTTACCACGCAGCTCAACAATTAAAGAACAATTTGAAATTCAAAATTATGAGGGTCAAAAATGGGATGATTCTTCTTCGTGAGAAAGAGAGTGGCAAGGTATATCAAATTAATTCACAAAACGATATTAATAAGCTCCAAAGCCTATTTCGAAATATTGATGGAGAAGTACACAAATAAAACGGGTAGGTCATAAAATCTTACTTTATAAAATCTTACTTTTGTCTAAAATCTTACATTTTCAAAATCTTACTTTTTCAAAATCTTACTTTTTTAAAATCTTACTTTTTCAAAATCTTACTTTTCAAAATCTTAGTTTTGACAATGCCATTTTTATCAATTCGGGCGCCCGAGTTGATAAAAGTGGCATTGTCAAAACTAAGATTTTGAAAAGTAAGCGCACGAAAAATAACTAAAATAAGGATATAATTGGGGGATTCCCAACTATGATTTTGAAAAGTAAGCGCACGAAAAATAAAAAAAATAAGGATATAACTGGGGGATTCCCAACTATGATCTCCAATTTTTTGGACAATTTTGGATAATATAGAAAGCAATGTCCCACGTACCCAGAACTCCGTTGAAGCTTGGCATCGGCGGTTGCAGGTTTTAATTGGAAAATCACACATTGGGCTTTACCAACTTGTCTCTGAATTAGCAAAGGAAACAATAATAGCTAAAACACGAATACAGGAAGTACGTGCTGGAGCACCTTGCCAAGTAAAAAAAAAGCTACTAGCACGAAATATAAAAATTGCCAACGTTATAAAACAAAGGCATAATATGGATAAAATTAGTTACTTACAAAATATAGCCCACAATTTGGCACTGCAAAAATGAATTGAAAAATGATTTTTTTTACTTTTAAACTTGAATTTTCTTATTTTATTTTCTATTTACATGTTTTGAAAAGTGGATTAATATTTTTTTAGTTATGAATTATGAATGAATTATTTTCCGTTCTTTTCAGAACGACCACACAGTTCAATTAAAAAAAAGGATAGGATAATACAAATAATTTGTTAATATGTAGTAAAATATTTTTTACTAATCATAATATACTAAGATTTTTAGAAAAAGTAAGATTTTTCAAAAAAGTAAGATCTTTCAGTAAGATTTTAAAAACTAAGATATTGTAAAAGTAAGATTTTGAAAAAGTAAGGTTTTGAAAAAATAAGATTTTCAAAAAGTAAAAAGTAAGATTTTGATGTAATAAGATTTTGAAAAATAAGATTTCGTTACGCTCCCCATCCTAGAGTTAGTTCTCGTGGCTTTCTTGAATTTCAATTAAAAATTTTTATACTTTTTGTTTATAAATATGAAATTAACTACGGCGATGGTTGATAACATTGTGGACGTAAACAAGTTGATGACTGTCAAATATTTTAACACAATAAGTACAAACAATTCTGGTGTCGGTAATACATAATATCCGTAATAAAATTTATGATATTGAATCGGTTGTAGAAAGTATGTTTTGTAACATTGTTATTGTAACTGAAATTTGGCTAACAGAAAACGAAAACAGATTCTATAACATTAATAATTTCAACTAATATTTTTGTCACCGTAGTGACACGTACGGCGAAACTGCTATCTATGTGAAAAATAATTTAAATTCGGCCAAAATATACAGATAGTATATAGTATATATACTATCGATAGTATATAGATAGTATATAGATCCCAGCGAAACTTGATGACAAATTTTAACCACCAAAACAGCTTCATAATAGGTGATTTTAATATCGACCTTTTGGACTCTGATGGCAGTAATCTTAATGACTATTAACTTAAATGGGTTTGCAATATTAAAGGTTTTGAAATGGATATCCGACCCGATGTAACAATGGAATCTTTGGTAGTATCATTCATTTATCATGTACTTTCTGATTTATTCAAATACACCTGTCCCTTGATTAACACGGTACTTGATTAACACGGATTTGATTTAACACGGTCAACGAATTGAGACAAAGTCTTGATTAACACGCATCCGCGTTAATCAAGTACCGTGTTAATCGAGAGACAGGTATATTAGTCGAGATTAAAACGGTTTTGAGTTACACGATAATTTGGCGGAACGTAATTACCGTGTTAATCGAGGGACAGGTGTATAAATACGCAATTTCACTTTTTGATACTGATTTATCTGATCATAAGGTAATATATATGTAAAATTTAGTGCCCTAAAAATACGAAAAAAACAGATATTAGGCCAATATCTTTTCTAAACTATGATTCAATTGTAAAACATTATTTATTTCAACAAATGCTTAACTCTAATGGTATTGAACAATTCTCAAATAGTCTGACGCAAATTGTTAAAGACTGCACAGAAAGGAAAACAACTAGAAAGCATTTTATAAACAGTGAATGGATGACAAATGAAATAAGAGCGTCAATTGCGAAGATTGGCCAAATTCATAGTTTAAGAAAAATACATCCAACTAGCGAATATATTAAAAAGAAACACAGGGAACTTAATACAATCTTTGTAAAGAAAATTAGACAAGCAAAGAAAAATTACTTTGTAAAAAAAAAAAAAAATAGAGGAAGATATAGGAAGTTCAAAAAGGCTATGGGTCCATTTAAAAAAAACTTATATTAATAAAACCCGTGACAGTTCAAATACAATAAATCTTTGAATAAATTAATAATTGAGAAATTACAAATTATTTTAATCATTATTTTATATCGGTAGTTACAGATTTAACCCTTCATCTTTCCGCAGTTAACTCTGTTGACTTTGTCGATGTATTATAGGTATGTATATTTCCATTAAAATCATTTTGTAAACTTAAATAAAGTAAAAACAAAAAAAAAAAACAAAATTGTCATTTAGGGGTGCCTATTGATTGATTTAATTTTCCATCATTTATCAATGAAACTGGTCGAAATTTAAATTTTTTTGAAAAGCACCAATTTTTTCAATGTGTTTACTATTGAAATATATTAGGACAATTGATTAAGCTTATCTGATATATCTGAACATTGGCGATTCATGTTTTCGTTTTTTATCGTCTTTCAGGCGATATAAGAATCTTTGTCAAGGTGGGTAACTGCAGTGGGAAACATAAGAATTTAAGAATGAAACCAAATTTGGGCTAATTAGAGCTCTTTAGAAAAAATTAGGGCTAGTCAGGAAGCCAAGAAAATGGATAAAATCTTCATGTTTCATCTAAAAGCGATAAAAAACGCAAAAATGAAACCCGATTTCCAGTGGAAATCATTTTCCATTAGTGAAAACATTAAAAAATTTGTGTTTTTCACAAAAATTTAAATTTCGATTATATTACCCCTAAATGACGCTAGGTCGAATCATAATCACTATGCGGTCAATAATTTTGAATTGAACAACAAAAACAATGGATTTCGTCGATAAATATTATGTCTGATGTTCCGTTGTTTCATAGCCATTAGAAAAACATTGACGCTGAAATTTCACATAATTACGAGAATATCAACATAACTCCAAAATTTCATAATTTTACAGGTGCTGGATTTTGAGATATAAAAGATATGGGTCCGGGTCAAAATGCCGCGTTTTAAAATGTCGCGTTTTAAAATGTCGCGTTTTAAAATGTCGCGTTTTAAAATGTCGCGTTTCAAAATGCCGCGAGGTACAAAATGTCGCGTCTTAAAATGTCGCGTTTCAAAATGCCGCGAGGTACAAAATTTCGCGAGATACAAAAAGACGCGTTTTAAAATGTCGCGTTTCACAATGCCGCGAGGTACAAAATGTCGCGTGATACAAAAAGACGCGTTTTAAAATGTCGCGTTTCACAATGCCGCGACGTACAAAATGTCGCGTGGTACAAAATGTCTTGTTTTAAAATGTCGATAAAAAATCGTCGAAAATATATAAGGACTTAACTTTAACATTTTAGTGAAGGAATATTCTAATAAATTTCAACATTTGCGTTCTTTTTCTTAGACCCACTTTATAATTACATAAAATTACATTTATAAATAATTTCCATTCAGTGAAGGAAAATTTTACTATATGTTTAAACACAATTTGCTTGTTTCAAATAATTTGTATTAAATTATTTATTATTTTACATCATATTGTATTGATTTATAAGGGATTTTTCAAAACGCGTCATTTTAAAACGCGTCATTTTGTACCACGCGGTTTTTTAAACCACGCGGCATTTTGAAACGCGACATTTTAAAACGCGACATTTTGTACCACGCGACATTTTGTACCTCGCGGCATTTTGAAACGCGACATTTTAAGACGCGACATTTTGTACCACGCGACATTTTATACCTCGCGGCATTTTGGAACGCGACATTTTAAAACGCGACATTTTGTACCACGCGGCATTTTGAAACGCGGTATTTTAAAACGCGACATTTTAAAACGCGGCATTATGAACGGTTCCCAAAAGATATACAACAAACAGACTTTTTCAAAAAATGGTCAATTTCGACTTCCGTTTTTACCTGTACAACGAGATTCATTTGTCGGGACTTGGCTCGATTTTTAAACGTTAACTTTAAAAAAATATTGCAATAAATCTTGTGAAAAAATACGTTTAGAACTAAATAAAAGAAATACGAAAAACTTAATAGAGGAGGAAGTGTTTTCTTTTGATAACGAAATGGAATCCGATATGCAAGGCGCAAAGTAGAACGGTAAAAGTGAACTGCGAAAGTGTTGGGAGTGTCTTGAGCCCCAGAAAAGAATGCATAGAATAAAACGAAAAAAAAAGTCAAAATGATTCTAAAAGGATAACTACAATCAAAATGTTTTTACTAAAGAAGCTTTCGAGTTTCAAATTTCAAGTATTTACAAACGATTTATATTTTGGGGATTAAGATATAAAATCAATGGTGTCTGTATAAATTTGGTTGAGATCGAAATTGCCATTTTTTTTTTTGTCGAACAAGAATCTCATGATTACCGATAATGTGAGCCATTTCCAAAAATGAACGATTTTGTAATCTTTACACTCATCCTTACGTCATAAACACAAGCTGGTGCGTAGCCGTAGCCATATTATTTATCTACCTACACATTTAAACTATTTTGAGCTGTTGACAAAGCACTGGATACTCCTGATGTTCACTCTTCTGAGGTCCGTCAGGTCATTTAAAAGGAGTGCTCCTAGAAACTTTAGCCTGGGTACTCTCTTCCTTGTCTTTGTCTTCACAACTATGACAGTACAAGTTTACTCGCTTGCCTGCCTATGAGACAGTGCCTTGTAATCACTCCAACAACCATCCTCGCCAAATCTAACCAGACCTGCCAGGTTATTACACATGAGATACTATTTGACCATTTGTGGTTTGTCAACTTACTAGCTTATTTCTGAAGCAGTAGTTTGCATGACGCAAGAGGCATTTCTATATATTCGTTCTACTTTTTGTGGTATGGCCCGTGATGCCACGTCGAGGCAGCTCATCGTCTTTTATATTCCCTTTACTATTAAAATGCTCTGGCACCCAAATTAGATGGACCGATCTGTCGACTGAACCACTTTAATGGCAGCCTGACTCCATATTATGCGTCCGATATTACAAGTTGGATATTACGTTGCCAATAATTGCTAAAACAGTGTGCCCATTTCAATACAATTTAACGCTAAGACATTTTTTTAAATTTATATATTGATTTTGATAGTTTAGTGGAATATTATTTAGTTGGAAAAATGAAAAGAGATTTACACCAGAAATGAGGTAACTGATAGCATTATAATATTGCAAAGGAAATTCAACAAAAGGTACAATTGCAGCAGATTTAGAGTCCTCAAAGAAGATGGTTTATCGTGCCATTGAAACCTCTAAAGAAACTGGGGAATTCGAAAACAGACCCAGAAAAGAACGAGCACGAAAAACAACATAAAGGGAAGATGATGGCAGGCAAATTAATAAAGCCAAATCACCTCAAATTGCGTAGAGTTGCTCGGCTGTTTGAATCTGGAGCGCCAATCAACGTATTTCCAAACAAAACTTAAAACGAAAGGAAAGTCCCACGCGGCTTTCGACCAGTGTTTATTCATAAGCGAATGGACCAACATGTGTACAAATACCTATATCGTGAAAAGATCCATTTTCCTTCGAGAACATGCCGAGGTCATTTATCTATCATTAGGATAACTATCCTAAACACACTGCAAAGTTAGTGAAATTTTTGTTTATGGATAAAAAATTGATATTTTTGACTGGCCACCGCAAAGCCCTAACCTTAACCCAATCGAGAAAACTTATAAGCAGAAGTTAAGCGTTGATTGCTGTTTCAAAATATTAAGAAAATCTGGAAAAACATTCCATTGTCGCATTATCGAAAATTAGCAGCCTATCATTCGAAACGCTGTGCTAGGACTACCCCACTAATGCAGCACGATATTTACGGCACGTGCTTAATGTGTCCAGGCGTTAATCTGCCCCTGCGCACAATCAATATAATCAAACTAACAATTATTTTGTTTAGATAAAGGTTTTAGGCTTTGACTATTTTTATAGTTATTTAAAGTTATCGAATCCTTTTCGAAAATTTCTTGTGATTAGTACCACAAAGAAACTTGGTTCGATATCTAAATTTTCGTTTTTGGTTTCCCAACTCTTACAAAATTAACGCCATAAAAATTTTGACCCTACAAATTTTAGAACAAAAAGATTTTCACATAAATCCTGTTTCTCGGCCAGAAAATGAAACCACAAATTATTTGGCCATCCCTTATGTTAAAAATCTCCAAAAAATATAATTTCCAAATTGTAGGAAGTGTTTCAGCAACAATTTGGTTTCTAAAAATATATAGATAAAGATTACAATGCAACAAGACGTGCCTTTTTGGTACATCTGATTTTATTCTATTTTGAAACATTTCCATACATTTTAACGTATTTGGTATTCTTTGCAAAAATTTAGTGATTTGGTTAAATTTGAATTTACTGTCGTAACAAAAATATGTTGTTTGGATTAGGGTTAAAAAAAATATGTTTTTAAAATAATCATAGAGCCTAAAACCAATAATAAATTGTTTAATTATTTAAATATTGGCTCAAGAAAATAAATATAATTACATATGTACTTGAAATCCATAATTTTATTGTACTTACTGATTATTGTTTCAGTTGCTGGCTAGATAAGCTAGTTTCTAGTGTTTTTGTTCTTTTTTCATATATAATCAGAATACAAATGTAACAAAATAAATACCAAAAAAAAAAAAAATTATCTCGAAAATTGAAACAAAAAATTACGAACCCGTAGTTATACATACAATTCCCAATCGTCAATTTAAATTTTAAACATCCGGAGATTTATGCAAATTTTTCTGTTATATGTAGTTTCTCTCGACACTCGACCGAATTATTTTGTGTTCTGTGTTTATTATTATTTTATCCTAGTGTTACGCGTAATATTCTTCTGAAATCATTTATGCGGAGTGAAAATAAAAAAACAAAAAAAAATTGGTTTTGTTAGTAAAATGTAATCAATAATATAAATATGTGATTATTAAATGTGTCCAAGACAATTAAGTACTTAAATAAAAAATATAAAAAATAAGTTAAATTATAAAATTACGATAGAAACTAAACAATTCAAAATGTGTTAATTTTTTTTTTTGCAGAAAACAACCGTTTAAGCCAAAAGTTATGGAAGCGATAAATGATTTGAGTGAGTATTATGTATATGATACATATGATACCAACTATCAGAATCGCGATTAATGTGTGGTCCAATTAAAAATGAATTTGTACATAATAGGCATATTAATGCGTTGGCTGATATTATAATCGTGGTGCACAAGACAATATACGGTCCATAGTGCATGACTGATTATATATAGAATAGTTTTTTTGTATGATGTCCGCGAATAACTGGCTCATATTTTTGAGAGATTGCTATCTTGGTAGTAATTCATTAAGCGGCCAAGCGTTATACACGGTATGTTACATCGAAATTGTGGAGGTCGTTTTTTTTTTATTTTTATTCTATTATATTTAAAGTGATCACACATTCATCGTATTAAAAGCACGTGTTTTTTTTACTTATATATGAATCTGGTCGCCATCAATAGCTTGTTTCTATTTGTAAACAAACATTGATCTATTTATTGCATTGTACAACTGCACTTTCATTATAAGTTAGAAATGATACGTAATTTATATGTTATCTAGAATTTTTTTTTTTTGCACTTGACAACGTTATAGTTAATGCTTGGAGGCACTATGTGGAAGAACAATACAAAAAGTAAGTCGTTAACATACCATATTGTGATAGCCCACAAAATTTGTGTGATAAGAAATTATGTTTCATTATTTAAGATAAATAATGTAGAAATATTTACTTGTGTAAAGGATTTCATTTAGAACTTTATTTCTGAAAATATTGTTTCAATTTAATTCGTGTAAGTAGTTGAATAGTTTGAACTGTTTGGTTTGTGTTTGTATTTATTGCGGAAATTATAATTTTTGTGGTCTACTGATGATAAAAAAAACAGTTGCACGAAAGCAAAGAGAACCAAAAGAGTTATGTGAAATTTGAAATTATATATTCTGCTATGAGTTGTTAAGCATTTTATTAAAATTTCCAATTTTAAGAGTTTTTAATTCGGCGAGAAATTTGAAAATTTCACCAAAAAATCGAAATAAATTGCTGAAAATGAAATTTGCAAAGTATGGTTTAATTTAACCCTACAATGCCAAATCGTCGAATGAAAAATAAAAATTCGAAATGTACGTATGTGCTCACCAAATATAAAGTACAACTTTCAGGCATTCTTAATTTTTGTTTCTGTTTTCAAATTTTTGTTATGCATTTGTTTAAGAATTATAATATCAATTTCCGAATAAAACCTAATATGTAATTGAAAATTTAAAACCATTCTTTCTTTTTAATTAAAATATTAAAATATTAAACATTTAAACAACAAATAATTTTCAAATTCCAAATATTTCATGAATTAGCAAATAATTTAAATACTTTAGGCAATATATTCGTTTCGAGAAACTGCAAATGGACACATTTAGGTTGCTTTCTAGTGTTACTTTCTCTATTATTGGTGTTTTAGGAAGTACAGGGTTTACAGTACCAAGATGCATAGTTAGGCAATATTTCAATTCTGTTAGATCACAAAATGTTAAATTGGTACGAACACAGAGAGAGGAGCTTCAGCAACTAGATTATAATTTGTGTTTCTTTACAATTAATTTTCAATAAGGCAGATTATGTCTTATTTCAGCTAAAATGTTCTAATAATTTTGTGATATTTTATTGAATTCCAAACCTAGACTTAATATAAAGCGATCAATTTAAGAATTCCGATATCAATTCATATTTGTCCTTATTAATAATTAATTGAATAGTTAATTTTTGATGCAGCATTTCGAGGTTATCCAGTTATTCGTCGATTGTATGTACATTGAGCTTATCGACTATTCGTGAACAGTGACCGATGATTATTTCTGTACAAATACCAGCTATAATCTAAGCTTTAAAGGTGCTTGCCTTTAAATTCAAAGTCAAATTGATTATAGGTTTATTTTATTGGCATCATACTAGCATTAATAAAATTTTGTGTAAACAAATAAATGGTAATTTATTTACATAGCGGTGTAAGGTGTAACCTTATCTATTTAAAAATCTAATAAAAATTTGTGTTTGACAAGAAATCATATAAATACATAAAAGTCAAGTAAGGTTGTTAGATTTCTTATCAGTCAACAATTACCTAATTTAAATTGAATTAGACTATTTTAGTGATAAAGTAAAGTACTTTTGTAAATAAAGCAGCGATTGGTTCCTTTTGTGTAATTTGTCACCATCTATTTATTTTGAAAATCGTTTTTTGATTTTCCGTAATTTATTTATGTTTGAACAGTGGTTTGACAAATTAAATAGTTGGTGAATTAAATCGTCGAAGGATTTAAAAAAATTCCTATTAATGATCCAAATGAACAAGTCTTACAGAAGTAGAAATATTTTAGACAGCCGTAATTTAATTGAGTTAATTAATATTTACACCTAGATATAATTTTCTAATCTATCTTCCTAATCATCTCAAATGTTTACAATAGATTTGATTTTATGTTTACAAAAGGCTGTTTTTGTAGTTTTCTTCAAAAATTATTAAACAGTTACTTTTAAATCTAATTAAAAATTTGTAAATTGTGCCCATTCCTGTAACTTTATGAACTTGGAACTTTCCCAGCAACTAGCAAGAAATTGTTTATCGCCAAACGTTTTCGTGTAAACATCAGTGAACAAAGTAAAAACAAACTTAAAAGATTATATAGCACAAGGAATAATATAAATTGGGTAAATCGCTTTAGACTAAGGAGCAATCGTTTAACGAAAAAAATCGCTAAGACCGTTAATACCATTCTTTTTTGGAGATCGTTGAAATCCAAGTAAAGATGTGGAACTGACGGATATAACTAAAACGAGAGCTCCGATCATTTCGAAATTTGCTGTCATTTTTACTATCATGTTTAGCTGCTTTCGGAAATTCAGTTTGAGACATTTGTGCATTTTTGTTTTTTATGAATTGTGCACAAGTTTGAGAGCACGCTGCTCGACGATTCAAAGCAACCTCTGCTCATCTTGATCAGTTTGTCTAATGAGCACTTGATGATTGATACATTTCTTGAATATTTCCTCCTATGACAACTTTTCCGGGTTTATTTGGGTTTATTACAGCAAAGAGAAGAAGATACCAAAATTTTACATCTGGTGGTTGCTCTGCATTATTAATTTTTTGTACGTAGCCTTGTTCGGTATAATGTTGTATAAACTTTTTCATATTTTCAAGACGTTTTCTTGCCATCTCAAAACTATTTGGGAAACTAAAATTATCACATCGCCATAAAAGTCCTATTCGTACTTGGCGTCTACTTTCTTTGTTGTAGCTTCCATTATATCAACAGCTCTTTGATTTTTGTTTGATAACATTGGTGTTCTTTTTTCAACATCAGCAACTTCTAATTTGTAATGCTTTTGCATGAGATTAAACATGGCATCATCAACATTGCATTCACAAAATTCTAACATGATTTGCTTCGGGTTTTTTAGCACCTTTACTTAGTGGTCCTCCAATCAACCAACCTAATCGTGTTTTGGTAGCAATTGGATCATTTTGTCAATATATGAATTAATATATATAGAATAGTTTTTTTGTATGATGTCCGCGAATAACTGGCTCATATTTTTGAGAGATTGCTATCTTGATAGTAATTCATTAAGCGGCCAAGCGTTATACACGGTATGTTACATCGAAATTGTGGAGGTCGTTTTTTTTTATTTTTATTCTATTATATTTAAAGTGATCCTGATCACACATTCATCGTATTAAAAGCACGTGTTTTTTTACTTATATATGAATCTGGTCGCCTTCAATAGCTTGTTTATATTTGTAAACAAACATTGATCAATTTATTGCTTGTACAACTGCACTTTCATTGTAAGTAAGAAATGATACGTAATTTATATGTTATCTAGAATTTTTTTTTTTGCTCTTGACAACGTTATAGTTAATGCTTGGAGGCACTATGTGGAAGAACAATACAAAAAGTAAGTCGTTAACATACCATATTGTGATAGTCCACAAAATTTGTGTGATAAGAAATTATGTTTCATTATTTAAGATAAATAACGTAGAAATATTTACTTATGTAAAGGATTTCATTTAGAACTTTATTCCTGAAAATATTGTTTCAATTTAATTCATAGTTGAGTAGTTTGAACTGTTTGGTTTGTGTTTGTATTTATTGCGGAAATTATAATTTTTGTGGTCTACTGATGATAAAAAAAACAGTTGCACGAAAGCAAAGAGAACCAAAAGAGTTATGTGAAATTTGAAATTATATATTCTGCTATGAGTTGTTGAGCATTTTATTAAAATTTCCAATTTTAAGAGTTTTTAATTCGGCGAGAAATTTGACAATTTCACCAAAAAATCGAAAAAAATTGCTGAAAATGAAATTTGCAAAGTATGGTTTAATTTAACCCTACAATGCCAAATCGTCGAATGAAAAATAAAAATTCGAAATGTACGTATGTGCTCACGAAATATGAAGTACAACTTTCAGGCATTCTTAATTTTTGTTTCTGTTTTCAAATTTTTGTTATGCATTTGTTTAAGAATTATAATATCAATTTCCGAATAAAACCTAATATGTAATTGAAAATTTAAAACCATTCTTTCTTTTTAATTAAAATATTAAAATATTAAACATTTAAACAACAAATAATTTTCAAATTCCAAATATTTCATGAATTAGCAAATAATTTAAATACTTTAGGCAATATATTCGTTTCGAGAAACTGCAAATGGACACATTTAGGTTGCTTTCTAGTGTTACTTTCTCTATTATTGGTGTTTTAGGAAGTACAGGGTTTACAGTACCAAGATGCATAGTTAGGCAATATTTCAATTCTGTTAGATCACAAAATGTTAAATTGGTAAGAACACAGAGAGAGGAGCTTCAGCAACTAGATTATAATTTGTGTTTCTTTACAATTAATTTTCAATAAGGCCGATTATGTCTTATTTCAGCTAAAATGTTCTAATAATTTTGTGAAATTTTATTGAATTCCACACCTAGACTTAATATAAAGCGATAAATTTAAGAATTCCGATATCAGTTCATAAAGTTTGTCCTTATTAATAATTAATTGAATAGTTAATTTTTGATGCAGCATTTCGAGGTTATCCAGTTATTCGTCGATTGTATTTATCGTACATTGAGCTTATCGACTATTCGTGAACAGTCACCGATGATTATTTCTGTACAAATACCAGCTATAATCTAAGCTTTAAAGGTGCTTGCCTTTAAATTCCACAAAGTCAAATTGATTATAGGTTTATTTTATTGCCATCATACTACACAAACAGTGCTATATATAACGATTATGTTTAAAAACCAAATCGAATTAATAAAATTTTGTGTAAACAAATAAATGGTAATTTATTTACATAACGGTGTAAGGTGTAACCTTATCTATTTAAAAATTTAATAAAAATTTGTGTTTGACAAGAAATCATATAAATACATAAAAGTCAAGTAAGGTTGTTTGATTTCTTATCAGTCAACAATTACCTAATTTAAATTGAATTAGACTATTTTAGTGATAAAGTAAAGTACTTTTGTAAATAAAGCAGCGATTGCTTCCTTTTGTGTAATTTGTCACCATCTATTTATTTTGAAAATCGTTTTTTGATTTTCCGTAATTTATTTATGTTTGAACAGTGGTTTGACAAATTAAATAGTTGGCGTATTAAATCGTCGAAGGATTTAAAAAAAATTCCTATTAATGATCCAAATGAACAAGTCTTACAGAAGTAGAAATATTTTAGACAGCCGTAATTTAATTGAGTTAATTGATATTTACACCTGATATAATTTTCTAATCTATCTTCCTAATCATCTCAAATGTTTACAATAGATTTGATTTTCTGTTTTTGTAGTTTTCTTCAAAAATTATTAAACAATTACTTTTAAATCTAATTAAAAATTTGTAAATTGTGCCCATTCCCGTAACTTTATGAATTTGGAACTTTCCTAGCAACTAGCAAGAAATTGTTTATCGCCAAACGTTTTCGTGTAAACATCAGTGAACAAAGTAAAAACAAACTTAAAAGATTATATAGCACAAGGAATAATATAAATTGGGTAAATCGCTTTAGAATAAGGAGCAATCGTTTAACGAAAAAAAACGCTAGGACCGTTAATACCATTCTTTTTTGGAGATCGTTGAAATCCAAGTAAAGATGTGGAACTGACGGATATAACTAAAACGAGAGCTCCGATCAAATTTGCTGTCATTTTTACTATCATGTTTACTATCATGTTTAGCTGCTTTCGGAAATTCAGTTTGAAACATTTGTGCATTTTTGTTTTTTATGGATTGTGCACAAGTTGAAGAGCACGCTGCTCCTAAAATCACTGCATTCAAGACGATTCAAAGCAATCTCTGCTCATCTTGATCAGTTTCTCTAATGAGCACTTGATGATACATTTCTTGAATATTTGCTCCTATGACAACTTTTCCGATTGTAAATTTATACACAGTACGTTGACCAATGAACAAAGCATTTCATGACCTTATGTAGCATTAACCTTTGATGCTTCCACATTAGTCTAAATTTTCCGGGGTTATTTGGGTTTATTACAGCAAAGAGAGGAAGATACCAAAATATTCCATCTGGTGGTTGCTCTGCATTATTAATTTTTTGTACGTAGCCTTGTTCGGTATCATGTTGTATAAACTTTTTCATGGAAACTTTACTGGAAGCATTCTTAACAGAACTGATTTGATGCTGGCATTTCCAGCATTGCAATTTGCAATGTTTATCGATTCATTGCTTCTAGAATCATTAACTTTAACATTGCGCTTAACACAGTTGTAACAAATTTTCTTAGAGACAAAATAAGAAAAAATCCGAAAATAAGCTTCTCTTTTTCGCGTATTTCTATTCTTTGGCATAGAACAAATAGATAAGCCCTAATAGTTACTTAGTAAGGGCAGAAATGACATAATGAAGATACCATCATTTCGAAGTATTTTGCCTGCTTGGTGTTTTTCACCTTATTTTTAACCTAGAATTACGTTTCTCACACCTCTCACTTCTTTCCAAAACCATTCTCCCATATGAATTTATGGTTCACTTCCACGACAGACTTTGACTTCTGACTAAGTAAAATCCGCAATTTTCGCAATTATGATTTTCTTGGTTTTTGATAAAAATCACGATTTACTTATTATTTAATTGTTGCGCTGTTAAATTTTTGATTCAGGAAATATTTTCTGGTTAAGCATTAAATCGTAAAGTTTATTTATTGAAGTATTTATTCTGTTGTTCAACATAAATCGCTTGTCTTTATTTTTATATATTTCGAATTCTTCGGTACGACTTAGCCAGCACATCCCCTTTATTCATCCTGTGTATTAGTTGCAAATTTATTTCAAAGTTTGTGATTGTGTTATGTAGAATTTATATGTTTAGCGAATTTTGACTCAGGGTTGATTTCTCATATGAAGCGAAAAAAGTTTTATTTCACAATAACGGGGAACTTATTAATAAACGAATACACCCATCCCCCGATTTACACGGTAGATTGGTTCCGCAGAAAACCTTGTAAATGGAAAATCGGGTTTTGTATGGAAAATCATGTAAATGGCAAAATAAAATAAAATTCGTAGC
Source organism: Tipula vernalis (assembly GCA_958295665.1). NCBI lineage: Eukaryota > Metazoa > Arthropoda > Insecta > Diptera > Tipulidae > Tipula > Tipula vernalis. The sequence continues at coordinate 41,061,765 of OY282558.1, read as the reverse complement.
TAACGGTTGTTTTTTAATAATTCATTTATTTCAACGTCAAATATAAATAGTAAATTAGTAATGTCAAATAAAAACTTTAAAAAAAATAGTTTCAATTTTTAAAAATTTTTTAATAAATTTTTTTTTTTCAAACTGTGTAAAAGCGAAATCGTTTTATATCGTGCGTGATACCGTGTAAATCGGCGGATGGGTGTATATATACAAATCAAAAATAAAATATTTAATTGATTCACATGTACCGGAATCATGAATTTCGTTAAAATTTTTATCATTAAAAAACTACATGTAAACGTAGTTTCATTAATTGTAAATTAAATTTGTCTATTAAAAGGCAAATAATGGTAACGTATAATATTTGTATAGTATAAAAGTTGTCAAGCTTTTAGAGGATGAACTCATAAAAATGTTAAACCATACAATTTTTAATAAAGTTTAAAAGAATAAGTGAAGCAAATTTTTAAAATAGTATCGGACAAAGTGTTCTGCAAATGACAAGATTGGAAAATTACATTTTTAGATTATATAATTATCTGGATCAGATCAAAGTTTACATTGGAAGCAACCAAAAAAAAAAATTTGAGAAATTCTATTTTTGGATCAACATTTTGATCCGAGCAGTTGTTTTTATTGCTTGTCTCATGAAACATGAAAACGTCGAAAAATGCGGCTAGTATTAAGAGGGAGCAAACGAGCGCTTAAAATAATCGGCGGTAAAACATTCAAAATTATTGATCGTCGTGTATCCATTACTATCATAATGAAGTGTGCAATATAATGTATGTATAATATATATATATATATATATATATATATATATATATATATATATATATATATATATATATACATGTCCATTTCTTAGTTTTTCAAACTGGTGCATAGTTAGCAGCATTGTTAAGGCGTGTCCGATTTCTTTGGAAAATATTTCCGCTGTAATGACATTATTTTGTATCCAACCACATTATCAACAGCGACTACGTGTTGCATAGAAAAAAAAATTGATTATTATCAAAGAATATTGATTTCATACAAACCAAACGCTATTTCGATATGGAACCAAATGATGTTACGTTGATTTTTTAGTATGTGCAATATAAATAAATCAAAAAAAAAAAAAAAAAAGTGGAAACATTGGGGAATATTCAAAAAGAACATTTCGGCGACCATTTTGAAAAGTGAGAAATGAAAGATAAAACCACTTTTATATTTATTTTATAATCCCTATTCATTTATCTTTAAAATGAGCCCAATTTTATAATTTTCGGATAGTTAGTTTTTTTTTTCTATAGCAATAAATACAATTGACGATTGTATAAGTAGGGAAACCGCCTCCCGAGGAAAAAAGTTAAAATGAGACAACTGACAAAATGACATTTCTCACAAATGCGACGAAAGAAAATTTTGCAATCCGGTAATTAAAAATGGTTTTTATAATCCAAAATTGAAGTTATTTACAACTATTAGCAATCTGGAAAGTAAAAATTGTGTTTACAGTTCAAAATTGGAATTCTTTACAACAATTTCGAACGTCAAATTATCAGCTAGCTCAGTTTAAAAAATTTCCACTAGGTGGAATCTGTGATGCTCCAATCGTCAATAGTACGTGTAAGAAAATTTTAAATGTTTCACACTGTATCTTGAAAAAACAACAATAACGAAAAAGGGGATTTAGTAAATGTGCACGGCGAAATTTTTTTTTTGAGGACTGCTACCGATTTTCCATCGTCATAGTATAATAATATAATAGTATTATACTATTATAATACGACGATGGAAAACCGAACTTGATAGTATAATAGTATAGTTCAGCGATTAAAATCACTCTTCAGTTTGTTTTTATTCCCTTTCTTCTAGTTTTAAGTGAATTTTCCAATTATCTTTTCTCTTTTTCGATCAAAATAGTAAACCAAAAATTCACGTATACTATTCAATAACAAATAAATAATGAGCGAAGAAAAGAAACAAAATGAGAGAATCGATCTACTGAAAAGAATTGAAATATATTTTTCTTCTGTTTTGTTCACTGCTGAATGAATAATTAGTGAATAATTTTTGAATAGGAATTTAATGTACAAGTTTTATTAAAGGTGCAAAATTGTTTTGATTTATTTTTGGGGCTGTATCGACAATTGCGTTCGAACAGTGATAATTTTGGCCAAAAATTCGAATATTTTATGATAATTTGGTGTAAAACGACAAATTTTATTTTCCTTATGCGCAACTTAAACAAAATTAATCTTCCATTCTTAAGTTTCACTCTCTCCTTTGTTTGAATAACGAATAGAATATTTCGTATTATTGAATTGACTGAGCAGAGAATATTTTTTCTTTTCTTCTTTGTTCGACGCAAAATAAATAATCATCAGAATATGTTTTGGTTTTCTACTCACTATTCAAATCGATCAGTTGTAAAAATTATTATTCGATGTGTAGAAAGGAAATAAGAAATTTTACAGAGCGAGTTTTAAAACGCTGGTATAATTATAATATTTTGTTATACTAGCTATCAAAAATATAATAGGTAGCAAATTGCGTTTTTAACATTGTAAATTTATCTGACAGTGTATTATTTTGACAATTCACTAAATTCATTCGATTTTTTTTTTTTTGTGGTATCTGCATAGTGCATACATTTTATTAATTTTTTAAAAACACAACTAATGCGTATGCTTGGTTATTTTTAACTGTTTTTTTATTATGAATACACGTTAAAATTTTCAAAATAGGAATTATACCTACGTTCACATAAAAAAAACTATAATTGGTGCTAACTTCGTCGCATGCGATGGAAAACCGACAAGGAATAATAGTATATTAGTATTATACTATTATGCTATTATACTATTGACGATGGAAAATCGGTATGTGTTTCAATCGGGTAAAAAGTTAAATTTTTTAACTTTGGTAAAAAATATTAAATTTTCCCAAAGCTTTCCTAGATATACATATATTTAGGAATGATTTGATTTTCCTCACTTTTTAATCGTTTTGGTGTTTCAAATGAAACTGGTTAAAAATGTGAAGTTTATGTTTTTTATTTTTGTTTTCCGTAGAGAAAAGCAAAATAGAAGCTACAAATTTTTAACTTGTCCGTGACCAGTTAAACTTTTTGTGGTGAATAAAATGTCAAAAATTTAACATTTTAACTTTTTATGCGATCTTTTATTCGTTTGAAACACAGTCTAAGGCTGTGTTCCAAACGAAAAAAATAGTCCGTTTGCATCATAACATTATATAAATAATATTCATAATAACAAAATCGTGAATATTATTTATAATATGATACGAGGGTGGAATGAAACATTTTTTTTTTTGTCGAAGTTTAAGATGCATTTACGAAAAATAGGTTGGTGTACATTAAGAACGAGCGAAAAATCGTAACTTTTAATTAACTATAGTTAAAATATCGTGCAATCGTGAGTTTACCATAAATAAAGTTTTAAAATTTTATATATTAATATAGGTATACAAAATTTCAGTTTATCGTCGTAAATTAAAAATTATCGACAGCAAATTGAAATTTTGTATTAACTGTTAAAATTTGATTACTCTAGTTATATAGATAGTTAAAAACAAATAAATTAAATTACGCTTAGGGCCATAAAACATAACAATGTAACTAATTATTTTTTAAATGGGTCTAAAGCAATTCTTCGAGCGTGAAAGGCACGGCTTCACGGCAAGTGTTAGGAAAATTTAGTCAAAACATATCTTGGTTATATTATTAAATATTTTTAGCAAGAACTGAGATATTCTGAATTTGTAACGTACATATGAGCTAGATTTTTTGATAAATATAAAAGAATTAGGCCAAAAATGTGATTTGCAGGCGCTTCGCTTTGTACTACTTTAAAATGTTGCAGTCGAGTGTGGAACGCATTGCCCTGGCTTTACAGTTAACTTCATTGCAATATATTTTGATTTTTTTAAAATTATCACTTAAAAATAAATTATTTTTCAACAAATTGAATTTATTTCTATAAAATTAAACGTTGTCAATCAAATAAGACTAATTTGCAAAACTTGAAAAATGAAATAAAGAATTTTTATTTTTGAAGCTCAAAGCCGAGGCGCTGGTATGAAAAGTACTTAATTATATGTTTCAATGTGCGATTTGATCGTACACGAAAAAATAAAAATTTTAAACCACTAACATTGTAAAGTATGTGTGGCTAACTAGAAATATTCGGTAATCTCTAATAAAAATATTTAATATTTTAATAAAAAAAAAAAAAAAATGTTTTAAATATTCCTATCACTTGCCATGGAGCTACGCCTTAAACAATTTTGACAATTTATTTGAAATTGTAGTTAACTTCATTCTTTTTTTCTTAGGGGAAAAGATATAATTTTGTTAACTTTTTCCTTAAGGCCAACATAATGAGCAAAACATTTTTTTTCTCAAAAATAAATTTCATACAAAGCTTGGAAGGCCAAAGTAAAAAGTTTTTCATTGTGCTGATGCTCCATAACTTACAGGTTAGTACGAATTTCAAAATATAACGAACCAAAATTTGTAATTATTATGTTGGAAATTCATACAATCCTTTAAGTTGAAAGTAAAAATAATGATCTAGGTCTTTCATTAATTTAACAAGTAGAGGTGTGTGTTTATTTAAAATTTTAGTCCGTTACCATCGTAACTTATCGTCTACCTCGAATTATTTTGTTGTAAGTGATTATGAAAATTTCTTTTATCAAAACATTATGTCTGTAGAAATATTTGCTTTTAAACTTTTGGAAGGCTCTCAGATGACAGTACCTCCGAAAGAATTGGAACTAGGGAGGGGTTTGAACCCCAAACAGATTACATTAATTAAAATACAAAGAAATAAATTGCTTGTTGTAGTAATTATATTTTGCTGGGAAACATTTTATTTTTTATTATTCAAATTTATGTAATTTCCGTCACAATTATTTTTATCAAGTAGTGAAGGCTTTCATTTCTTTTGGTAATACTGTGTGCTAGTTTCGTTAATCACTGTGCACTATTGCTAAAATTAATTACACTACTAAAAGTCAAATTATGATCAAAAATTGAATTTTCTGTCTTGAAGTTTACAATAGAAATTGGTCTGATTTATTTAAATATGATATAGAACAATTATTTATAGGACTTCCAACATTCGTTGGATCGTCGATAATCAGTTGATAAAAAATCCATCTCGGGATTCGGACCTGTTACTGTGCTTTTTGCGGCCCATTCCAACTTAATAATTGCATTGAATCGTAAAACGTAATTAATTATACGGGCGTTTTTGTCTGAATAGTTTCCGATCTAAACATGAAGATAGTAGCACTTATTAACGAAATTATGGGAATGTGTTTGCGCATGGGTTGAAAGGTAGGTACTCATCAACATTTCGGCCATTTTGGACTCGTAGTTGTTGTTTCGTTTGAGTGAGTCGATGTGAGTGTTTTGTGTGAAATGGAAAAAATCGAGTATCGAACTGTCATTAAATATTTGTTTTTGCAAGGCAATACGCGGGTCGTCCAAAAACTGCAACCACTGACGATAACATCGCTTAAGTTCACCAAATGGTGGTAGACAACCATCGAATTAAAGTTAGAGTGATAGGAGAGGCTATGAATATTTCCAAAGAAAGTATTTGTCACATATTGAATTAAGATTTAGGCATGAGTAAGCTGTCCGCACGTTGGGTGCCGCGTTTTAGTTATAACGAAGTAAATATTCTAATCAGATCAGATCACATCGATTAAAAAAATGTCGTATCCTTCGTTCATTCTGTCCAGTTTTACATTTTTGTTATTTTGAATTCGCCTCCCATTCGTCTCACGAACATTGATAGTTTTGGTTGAAATTTTATACAAAGATGCGTTTAGCCCTAGACCCGTGTTCTGGGCACTGAGTGCCCCAAGCGATTTTCAAATCGAAATACCGTAAGTAGAATTAAAAATATTTTAAGAATTAAATATATTTAAAGGTAAAGGAAAGTCGTCCACATTGCATCTGTATACATTTAATATATAAACTATATGGGGCACTATGTGCCCCAGCACACGATAAGTAAGAAATTATATAGTACACGGGTCTAGGGTTAGTGTAGACTGCGTGTCGAAAAACCTGAAGTCTTTTGGCAAGCAGCAGCCTTCAAGGAACACAAAGTGTTAGCAAAGAGAGGAGGAAAAAACTTCCATATTCGTACCCTAACAACAGAAGTATTCACAATAGATATCATGGTTCTGTTGTTAGTAATATTTTAATCCCGCCCCCCACCCTCCTAAACTGCACATTTGTTGACTAGGGGCGTGACCCTACATTTAAAAAATATAAAATTCAAATTATTTCAAATTATTCACGATTAAAGCCTCAATTCCACTGTGAATCAAATTTTGTCAGTAAAAATAACTTGAGATAAAAATATAAAATCGGTGGTTGTGTGAACGAGACACACAACGGAATCAGTCTAGATTTTATTTACAAAAAATGTGTGTCTGTATTAGTGCACTGAGATCGAAATTTTAAAAAAAGTATCAAATCGAGAACATTTTATGGCAGTCCAACTAATACATGTACATAAATGTTGTGTACCGGTGCAAAATATTTCTCGCACACACTGATAATTTTAATAGTTTGGCATTTTTATGGGAAAGATTTTTTAAATTTTGTGTTTTGTGACGGAAATAATTTGTATAAAATAATTCTGATAGGAGTATTAATAATAATTAATTTTTTAAATTATTTTGAAACGTGAAAATAATCCATTTAACACTAATTCATATTTTTTTTTAATAATTCTTGGTTTTGTTTTTGTTTGTTGTCAAAATGTATCCATAAAATTTGCTATAAAAAAATCAATAACAAAATACTTTATCTTTGTTACTCTGATGGATTATTTTTTTTTGTCTTCTGCCAACTTTGAAAATAATCTAACAAATGATTTATTATTAATACTCATGTCAGAATTATTTTATTCAAATTATTTCTTCATCGGTACACAATATTTATGTACATGTATTAGTTGAACTGCCATAAAATATTGTCGATTTGATACTTTTATTTAAATTTCGATCTCAATGCACTAACACAGACACACATTTTTTGTAAGTAAAATCTTGACTGACTACGTTGTGTGTCTCGTTTGCACAACCACCGATTTTATATTTTTATCTCAAGTTATTTTTACTGACAAACTTTGATTCACAGTGGAATTGAGGCATAAAAGAAAGCATTCGAATTGTTGATTGTGTTTGCTTTTGATTGCTAGTGCCGTAAAAAATTCGTTACTTTTTGTATTTAACTAATCAATAATTTTTTTAGGGAAAAATCGTGCACTTTAAATTTTATTATAACGATACGGCTTATCAGCAAATTAAAGTCTTTAAAGCGCATTAATTATTTTATAATTGCATAAAAATCGATCTACAATATTTTCTATATTTTGAATTTAGTTCTAATTGTATCGTTCTAGGTGGATGAGCTTGATGAAATTTATCATTGTCAAATAGAAGCTTAAAATGATGATTAAACATTCTGAAGGTATTCGAGAAATCAGATTATTAATTTTAAAATGTTTTCAATTTACTTTTTTATAATTTTTTTTTTTTTTTTTTTGTTTTGTTTTATAATTAAGGTGTTCGGCACATCTTGAGTCGACGTTCTATATTTACTTTAATATTTGGAATTGCCATTGGTTTTACAATGGCACTTTTTTTTATATCAAACCCGTCGCTTAATTCGCGGCTAGCGATGGATTGGAATCATCATCATCACAGCGAATATAATGATCCCCACGAGGGACATCATTTAGCCGAAGCACATGGACCCGAACGTGATGTCGGGCAACACAATCATAATGAGGAAGTGCATGCTTTAGAGAATACAACGGCTGCAAAATATTTGGAGAGTGAAGTGAGGGTGTTGTGTTGGATCATGACCAATCCGAGTAATCATGAAAAAAAGGCACGACATATTAAGCGAACTTGGGGTAAACGGTGTAATAAACTGATTTTCATGAGTTCAGAGAAAAATGAGGAATTAGATTCAGTTGCTTTACCGGTTAAGGAAGGTCGTGATCATTTGTGGGATAAAACTCGAGAGGCTTTTAAATATATTTATGATAATCACCTAGATGATTTTGATTGGTTCTTGAAGGCAGATGATGATACGTAAAGAATTTTATTATTAAATGTTACAATTTTTAATTACTTAATTTAATTCTATATTTTGTTTTAGATACGTAATTGTAGAAAATTTAAGGTACATGTTGTATTCTTATTCACCAAACGATCCACTATATTTTGGATGTAAATTTAAGCCGTTCGTTAAACAAGGTTATATGTCCGGTGGTGCTGGTTACGCGTTAAGTCGAGAAGCTGTTAAAAGGCTTGTTGATTTCGGATTTTCAGACGAATCCAAATGCAAAGGAGCGAATCGTGGTGGGGCTGAAGATGTTGAAATTGGTAAATGTTTAGAAAATGTAAATGTATTCGCGGGCGATTCACGTGACACATCGGGTCGTGGCCGATTTTTTCCTTTCGTGCCCGAGCATCATTTGATCCCCGGCCACGTAGATAAAAGTTTTTGGTATTGGAAATATATTTTCTATGATACCAATGAAGGACTTGATTGCTGCTCCGATAATGCCATATCTTTTCATTATGTATCACCAAATCAAATGTACGTACTAGATTATTTAATTTATCATTTAAGACCATATGGAATTTTTGCATATCCCCAATCGTTACCGAATAAAGTAACAATAAATCAGTTGTTATATGGTACGGCGACGATTTCTAGTAGTCTTAACCAAAATATGGTCGAAAAAGTAACAGAAACCAAATCGTAAAATTAACCAAAGAATTTAGTTTGTAATTTTATAAACCGAACATCCTTTTTGGGATAGAAAGGTAAGCCAGCCATATAGTCGTTATCTCTGCACTATAAATACGATTATTTATTAACTTTTATACATAAGAAAATGAGTGTGATTTAAATAAATTAATTTATACTAATTATTATTTAGTCTTAAATTGTAAAAAAGGAAAAATAATTATAGATTTTAAAAATATTTATATTTTCACTTATATTTAACCTTATTTATAAATTGTATTATTTTAAGAATATGAAGACTTGATAATTAAGTAACCTCTTTTTCCGTTAAAAGACGTGGCTTCTTAGAGAAAAAATTGTTTTTTTTTTACAAAAAAATAGGCTTAATAATGGGATGTGGCCTATTATAAGTGTGCGTCTACTTTAAATAATTCCAAATATCGAATGATTAAAAAAATTATATAAATAGAAACCGCAAGAGAAATTCTCATTTAATCGTCTTTATTATTTTATTTCCTTGTTTACTTAGTAAAGTTATACGACTTATATCAGAGTGCGGCTTATAAAAGGGCGCGTCAAAGAAGCCGCGGTTTATAACCTAAAAAGAGGGTAGTATAATTTTATTTTTGGGCAATAATGTATTTATTAGCCGAAAAGAAATTTTTCTAATCTTATCTACTCTAGTCAAAGCAAAATAAATAAATAGAAAGAATTTGACACACAAATGTTTGACTCTCTTAATTTTATATTATATTCCGAATACATATGTATGTAGCTGTAAAGAAATGTAATGTCTCATTACACATGGTGTATTGAATAAACAAATAAAAGTTTTTAAGTAAACAATTAATTTTGTGTTTGCGCACCTATTAATAAGTACATAAATATTTTTTTAAAAAGTCGATAACACTTTAAATTTAAACAAAAAATATGCAGAGTTTTCTCGCTATAGCACAATAACAGCAGTTGCAGCAGATTTTTGTCGCTGAGGTGGTTTCCACCCATTTTTTCAAAAACATAGAATTTGATAATCTTACACAAAATTTCATTTTAACACCACTGTACGTAAGATAAAAAATGTATACCTACCTCAAAATATAACTAATTATCACGTAAACAAAACACAAAAAAAAACGAATTTCAGCTTGTTCAGACGTATATTTACTATATAATATGATTTCCTCGTTTATTACCTCTTTGCCTATAAATTAATTTTGGAGTGGGGATATTTGTGTTATAGTTTTTCCTCAAAAATTTTTATTGCGGCACGATTTGTTAGATACTAATCACTGAAAAACCAATAAAATCATTTTCATTTGAAATATGACCATTGTGGGAGTAACTAAAAAAATTAAATCATTTTTGATTTTGGTTTAGGTTTTTTCGTCTTTTTAAACGTGTTTGAGGCAGCGTTTTAAAACTCGCTCTGTAAAATTTGTTATTCGCTCTTTACTAATCGAATAATAATTTTTACAACCGATCGATTTGAATAGTGAGTAGAAAACAAAGATTCTAGGCCTATTCGACTAGCACATTTCCACTAGACACAACTCCACTGCACACAATTCCACTGGCACAATTCCACTTGGCACAATTCCACTTGGCACAATTCCACTTGGCACAATTCAACTTGCACAATTCAACTTGCACAATTCAACTTACACAATTTAACTTTTTGATAATCAAACGCATTTAGGATGGTAAATCGCGCGCGCGATTTACCATCCTAAATGCGTTTGATTATCAAAAGGCTAAATTGTGCAAGTTAAATTCGTTTAATTATAAAAAAAGTTAAACTTAAAAGCTACCTGAAGAAAGAACTACGAATGTTAAATACGAATTAAACGAAAACACGAATTGGATGCAGTGAAATTCTGTCTCGTGGAATTGTGCTAGTGGAATAAGCCTAGAATCGTAATAACTACAGCCAACAGAAATATTTTTTACCATTGCTATCTACACCATTTTTTTGAAAGCTATCCCCTTCTTTTATTATCAATTAGCTTTTTTACACATTGCAGTTTTTATTAATTTACAATCCGTAGTTATAATTATCTTCGTAATTATGTTTCAATCACACCAATAAAATATTAAAGTGTGTGTTGGCGTTTCATTAGTGTAACTGTACAAGTTATAATGCAAGTTAAATTGTGCAAGTTAAATTGTTCCCCAGTCGAATTGTGCCAAGTGGAATTGTCCCAGTGGAATTGCGGTTAGTGGAATTGTGTCTAGTGGAATTGTGCTAGTGGAATCGCCCGGCTACCGAAAACAAAACATTTGGTGATGATTATTCATTTTGCATCGAATAAAGAAGAAAATAAAAATATTCTCTACTCAGTTAATTCAATACTACGAAATATTCTACTCTTTATTCAAATAAATAGAAGAGTGAAACTAAAGAATGGAAGAGTAATTTTGTTTAATTTTCTTTAATAAAACTTGTATATTAAAATCCTATTCAAAAATTATTCACTAATTATTCATTTAGCAGTGAACAAAACAGAAGAAAAATATATTTCTGTTCTATTCCAAAGATCGATTCTCTCATTTTTTTCTATTCTTCGCTCATTATTCTTTGTTACTGAATAGTATTCATGAATCATTGGTTTACTAATGTGATCGTAGAAGAGAAAAGAGAACTGGAAAATTCATTTAAAACGAAAAGAATGGAAATAAAAACCAACTGAAGAGTAATTTTGAACGCTGGTTTTAGGTTTAAGTAAACATTTATTTCATTTTTATTATTATATGGTTGGTGTTGTTAAGGGAAAGAGATTGGTATTTTTTTACTACTAAATTACCTATTAATTTACCACTAAATTATTTATCGATCTTTATTTATCAAAAACTAAAATATTAATATGTATATACCATATATGTATATATAAAATATACGTTTTTTCTCCGCTAGCCAGAATGGTGACGACTAAACAAAATTGTTTGTTAAAAATGTTTGATTTTCTTGTTGTTTCAACGTTCGACATTTTACATGTGAACGCGAAATGTGTGTAGTGATGTGTTGTAGTAAATATACGTCTGAACAGGCGGAAGGGTATACACACAGTCGTTGTCCAAAAAATTTGGGCGACTACAACATTTCAACATTTTAAATACAATTACATTATGTTTTCTGTTCTTCTTTGAGTTTGCTTCTACTTTTTTTATACGACATGCAGGTGGAATTCATCTTCGTGGTCTTGTAGTAAATGCTCGATCGCTTAAGCGTATCTCTGTGTGTGTTTTTTCACAGCGTACACAACCTTTTACCTTTTACTTACAGGTTTGTATGAATTTCCAACAAAACGAACAAACATTTTTGTTTGTTATGTTGGAAACTTATTCAAACCTATAAGTAAAAGGTAAAAGGTTTTTGCATTGCGAATGATCTGATAGTTATAGCACAGGTTTGTATGAATTTCCAATTTAACGAACAATAATTTTTGCTCTATGTTGAAAATTCATACAAACTTGTCAGTCAAAAGTAAAAAGTTTTTCATTGTGAATGCTATCGTTGGTTAATTAGTTGTTATTTAAAAGTGTTTTTTTTTGTAGATAGTAAAGTATGTTTCATACCATGTGCCTCGCCTCAAAATTTTTAGTTACCACCAGTGGCGTAATTACAAATTTCGGCCCCACCTCACCTCCCGCAAAATGTTTCTTGAGCCCCTAAAACGTTTCTTGTATATCTATGAACAAGTAAAGCTGTTAGTGAAAAACTAATTTCTTCCTATTGTCCCAGCCTCGCATTAATTAAAAGTATTTGATTTCGAGAGTTTAGACGATACAGAACGTGATTCAGTTCAATGGCTTCAAATAAAACGAAATTTCTTACAATCAACTCAGTGCTATGATAATTTCAAAATATATTGATAGAGCATCACAAATTTCGAATATACATAATTTGAAAAATATCAAGAATTTCGAAATAATCACAAAAATGTCGAATTTTCAAAATATCTTGAATATATACTAGAAAATTTTCAAATATCGAATTATCCTTAAGTATCTAAAACCAAAGGAAATCCTATACGGACAAATCACCTGGTCATTCTTGAATAATTTCGAATATCCTAGGAAACTAGAGAAATATCGAAATTTTTAGCATAATCTTGAAAAATCTACTAAAGATCAAGATTCAAATTTATATGTGTAACTTTGCAAGTTTCCACAACTCAAAGCTAAGCGCAGAACATTGCCATACAAAATTCGAATAAATTTGAAAATTTTTAAAATCTCGATTGATCTCGAACGATTTCAATAATACTGGAAAATTTGGATATTAATGAATAATTTCGGAAAGCCTGTAAAAATCTAGAAAGCCTACGAAAATATCGAAAATTCAAGTAAATATCGAACTATTAAATTTGTCAGGTAACTTAATGTTACTAGTACCACCAAGCAAAATGCTACTAAGTAAGTTAGGACTATGCTCAACAAAACAATATGCAATAAGAGTTTGCCCTCAAATAGTACCGGATAATTTCGTAAATATCGAACAGTCATATTCTTCAAATAGGCTCTAAGATTCTCGAGTAACATTGAACTATCAAATACACCCGACAATCTCTTAAATGTTTCGAAACACCGAATCACCAATTAAGTGTCGAACATCACGCATCCCATTTCCATGGTAGACTCCAATAACCTTGAGAAATTTCAAAAAGTGATTAAAACATGAAATCAGAGATAAGGGGATATGAAACAGGAGCATCCGTCGAAAACAATCAAAACAAAACACCATCACTAATTGCAAAATTAATTTGGAATTTTACAATTTCCTTATATTTAGAATAATATTTCAAAATAAACCGGGTTTTTACCGTTGACTGATAATAAAAACCATTCAGTAAATGAAAAACTATAAATCGAACGAATTCATTATATAAACTGACTGGTTTGGTTCAAGCATCCGTTGATTTCCTTTCTAAAAACAAAGGCGCTTCTAACTAGGGAAACAAGAAATTGTTTTCCGTCGCGGTTAAATATTTTTCTAGAAAGAAAGTTTCAACAATTTTTCTGATTTTTCAGATTAGGATTAGCTCCCTTCAACAAGTCGTCATCCTTTTTCAAATCAAATTTAACCTTTCTAATTAAAACTTTATTTCTAAAGCAAACACTAAAATCAGTTTAGCAAATTTTCTTCTAAATCTAAATATCTGTCAGAACCTTATAAGCCACCTTTATTTCTATGGAGTCAAATTATGCATAATTACTGACTTTCACCTTCAGCAACCGAGGATAAAATTTTGGGCAAGTCTACCTGTAACTAGACCACCGCCCATTCTTAAACATTTCCTAAAAATCTCCCGTTCTATAATTTTGAACGGGTAGTCTACTTTAAGCTTAATCTGAGCTGCCATCTATTTAATATTGACTTTGAACAAATATTCAAACGCTTGATAAATCTCGTAGGCCCTCAATAACCGTGGGATCCTCGCGGCTACGGGTGCTGCGGATACCTAGTTACGCCACTGGTTACCACAAATGTGAAACTGAGACCATTTTATACCGGTGTCGTCGGCTTTGAAATTATAGCAAGAATTGAGATATTCTGAGTTTGTAACTTATGAACATACCAGCTAGATTTTTCGGTAAATATAAAAGAATTGTGCTAAAAATGTGATTTGTAGGTTATGTTGACAAAACATTTCGCTTTATACTGCTTTAAAATGTTGCAGTTGTGTGTGGATTGGATTGCTTTGGCTTTACAGATAACTTCATTGCAATATATTTCGATTTTTTTAAAATTATCAATTAAAAATAAATTATTTTTCAACAAATTGAATTTATTTCATAAAATTAAACATTATCAATCAAATGAAAACAATTTACATAATTCAAAAATGAAATAAAGAATTTTTATTTTTGAAGCTCAAAGCCGAGGCGAGGCGCCTGGTATGAAAAGTACTTAGTGTGTACCAATCGGCCTCTTTAGACGATCTATAAAGCGCATAATGTATCTTCCCCGCTTTTTACCTCTTTGCCTATGAAAATACCTCCCATTACAATATAGTTTATACGCAAAGAAGTAAAAAGCGAGGAAATCACATCATGCAGTGGGCCGATCGTCAAAATCATCATCGTCTAAACAGGGACATTCAACAATAAAAGTTACGTACAGTGGTGTTAAAGTGAAATTTTGTGTAAGATAATCAAATTCTATGTTTTTGGAAAATTGGGTGGAAAGGACATCAGCGACAAAGAAAAATCGGCTGCACTCGCTATCATTGAAACCGGGCTAATCTTGTAGCGCTATAGCCCGAAATCTGTGCATATTTTTTTAAATTTAAATAGTGTAATCGAATTTTCAAAAAAATATTTATGTTAATTCAATAGGTGAGCAAGTTTTTTGCCCAAGGACCTTACGTTGTTGATGATGGTATCCCTTTCTAAACGTGTGGTTAAGGTTTTTCGGATTTTCAAACAAAAACCAAACAGTGAAAAATTTTAAAAATTTTATTTAAATTTCTACAAACATAAACACAAAAACAAAATCATAATTAACCAATAAAAAATATTTAGTAACGTGTATTGCCCCTCTCCTCTGCCCCGAGCTTAAATAAACACACTGTCATCCTCCGTCACTTATTTTTGATAATGTGTTGGATGTTGCACTGTTAGATATGTTCCCAGTCCTCTAAGAACGCGCTTTGAAGTTGTTGAATTCTTCTGTCAAGAATGTCCCAAACATGTTCTATGGGATCCAAATCGGGACCCCTTGCGGTCCATGTCATCTTCGAATTATTTACATCTGCCATGTATTCATTCACGACTCTGGCAACACGAGGTATTGCGTTATCGTGCATTAGCACGAAGCTATTGCCTATAAATAGTGCTTAGGGAACAACATATTCTTCCAATATTTCATTAATAAAGCGAATGGCTGTTATAGATCCGATTGGAACCAGGTAAAGCTCGGTGCGTGCTTCCTGACTGATCCGCCTCGAACCCTTGCGCTGAAGTTGCATAGAGCGTACCACCCTCCCCTGGTCCTCGCCAAACATGTTCTCGTCCATCAGAAGACCGCAAACAAATTCTCCATTCATCGGTGGATAATAGGCCGTATTGTTTTTTCGCTTACATTTATACTACCACGTACGTGTAACAATTCATTGCAGGTTTCAACAACGGTTGCATGGGGATTTCTAAGAGTTGATGAAACTACAAGACGGTCCTAAGAGTTAATTACTATTTCTAAGAGTTGATGAATCCACGAAACAACACCTCGATTGCCGCTACTCTTTCTGACTTTAGCGACATAATATTCACGTTTCACGTAACACACACACACACACACACACAAAGGAAAATGTAAACTCGACAATAAAACGATTCAATATTACAAAAACAATTTAATTTGCCGATACATTTAAATTTTCCTTGAGATCCCACATTTTCTAAGATAGTTTTGAATGACCAGAATTTTGTTTTTGTTTCATGTTTCCAGCTAGCGCGGTTCAAGAGGTTTATTTATTTATTTATTACCAGCACTAACAAATAGCATAGGTTACAATACCAATAATTTTGTATATAAAAAAGTGTTACAAGTTATTATTTCGAATACGACCCTTAAAAAGATCCCTTGAAATTTTAAAATCGAAAAGTTCTGAATATTGGTTAAAATATTTTGACGTACGCGCAACCGGTTCATCAATTCCATAATTCGTACGATGAAAAGCAATACTCAGTTTTAACTGTCGTGGACGAAGAATTCTCTTAGGAACGTAAAATGAATATAAGTCAAGCAATACCGGGCAATTAATCTTAGCACAAATTACATCCCGAGCAAATACTGCATGAATCATCCCTCTTCTGAATTCAAGGCTACGAATGTTCAAAAGTGTACAACGACCGGCATAAGAAGGTAAACTAAATTCTGAAGTTGACCTTGGAAGTTTTCGGAGGGCAAATATTAAGAACTTTTCCCATTTGAAAATTTAGTTATAAGCCATGTTGTGGGATAAATAAAAAAAACTCAGCCACATGATTAGACAAAGTGTGCTATGTAATATTTTCTAAGATTATTTTGAATGACCTTGAATTTGATTTTTGTTTTAAGTTTCCAGTTAGTGCGGTTCAGAAGATGTTCGCATAAAAAAACAAATTTTTGGTTGGTCCGTTTTCTCTGCCGGTGAGTGTAAATGCCCCAACTGGACAATTATTTGAATAATGTGTGCGCGAAGTGAAAATAAATGTTGGGAATAAAATCATGGCATTAGTTAAATATTGTATAGGAATACTAGAGCAAAATCGGCCTTATTACAAAACGAGTAAGAAAACTGTATCAATATTTTGACCTACAGCGAAACTGGCATCATTCGACATAACCAACATGTATACAAACATACTAACTTAAGAAACAATTCAAAATCAAATAACCAAGGAACTGTTACAGAAAAACGAAACCAAGATAACAACAATCACAGAACAAAAGTATTTTTAACACAACAACCAATTCTATTCACAGACTTGAGATCCAATGATGGACTTCCAATGGGTATCCCTCTATCAGGAACCTTAGCTAACATATACATGAACTACATTGAAAATCAGCATATATTAACGGAATCAAGCAACAAAAAGCAAATAATCAGGTCCTGGGACAGATACGTGAACGATATTCTAATACTATTTAACGGCACACTGAGTCAACTAAAAGCAATCTTGACAAGAACCTAAACAATAAACATCCGAACATAAAATTTACTCTAGAATCAGAGACAAACAAATCCAATAATTTCTTAGACTTGACAATAACAAATATTAACAACAAGCATACATTCAAAATATACAGAAAATATAAGCAAACGGATTACGTTATAGAAAAATCATCTAATCACCCATACCAACATAAGATGGCGGCGTTCGATTTTTTAATAAACAGTAAACACGATCCCAATGAACAATCAAAGTATACGGAAGAAACGGATTTAACATGAACTTAATTGACAAAATGAACGATAGGTACGTTTAGAAGAAACAGCATAATATGATGACCACATTAAATCACTATAGAGTGTATCAACAACCTCAACAACAAATAACGAAGGTTTTGAAAAACACGGATACAAGATGGCATCGGAAGGGGATCGACTGAAACAATGTAACATAAATACCCACAAAGACATCGGAATCTACAAGAATACATGTAATGATTTCTCCAAATTCTAAGAACGATTTTGGTTTAAGTTCTGAAATATGGCTGTTGGCTGTTTCTTAACAGATTATAAAGAAATTCGACATATTAGATGCAAATGGGATTCCAAAAGGAGTTTTAGGTGAAATTCTGGGATATGCACAATAATGATGGAACTCGACTATTTCTTAACCGATGATGATAAAATTCGACATGTGCGATGGAAATATGATTTTAAAATGGTTTTTAGATGAAGTTCTGGGATATGGCCAATTTTGATGGAACTTGGCTATTTCTTAACCGATTATGATGAAATTCGACAAATGTAATGGGATTCTAAAATGAGTTTTAGGTGAAGTTCTGCAATTTGGCCAATAAGAATGGGAATCGGCTATTTCTTAACCAATTATGATGAAATTTAACAAATGCGAAGGAAATGGGATTCTAAAATGGTTTAAGTATGGCTTAATATAATTTTATTTCACGGAAATAAAAATATTGGTATCGGGAAGTGCTCGATATTTATAATTTTTAATTTTTATTTAAATCTAATTTTAAAAGTAAAAATATGTACATAAATTACTCCTTCATTTATTTTATTTTTATTTATTTATTTACATAGAAATTTACTAAGGTTTTGGCACACTCTATTTTGAGCTAAAGCTCATTCACAACACAGCGTGCCAAAAACTTTTGATTTATTTATAAAAAAAAACAGTAAATTTATAAGACAGCAGGTGCGTAATTTCCATCCAGCAATTGGTCAACTTCGCCTGGACTTTGGTTTGGTATCACTCGATCAGCGGGGGGCCGTCCGATCATCATTTCTTTTTTCCCCAAAAACTTAATCTGATAATTAGATTTTTTTTCCTTCAGATAATATCTTTCTTCGGATGATGCGATTAGGATATTGTAGCTTTGCTGCATTTGGTGCACAAATAAATACGTAAATTGAAGTTAGCAAAAAAAAAAAAAAATGTATTCACGATAAATAATTTTACAGAAAAAACAGTCCAATTGACGTGAAAGTCAAAGCACCTTGTTTCTCAAAATCAGGTTTATTTTTATTTAAAGAAGGAACGAATTTTGTACCAACAGCACAATTTAGCAACATTATTATTATTATTATTATTGAAGTACCAAGTGGGCGATTGCTCTCCCTCCTAGATGTTTACTACATCATGTAGTTCCGCTAGAAAGACGGTAGTATTGGAACCCAATGACTTCGAGAGGGCTCTTCCACTCCCATATATTTCTACCCCTGCCCCGTCTTCCGTTTGATTTTACTCTTACGAGTTGCTGGGAATTGCAAATCGCCTGTAGGTCACCCAGATTTACTACAGGAAGGCTTAATAAAACTGGAGGGTGCCTGGTACTCAGAGTCCATATACTTGATTAATCTATCAGCCATTCATCCATCGGCATATGCTGTTCCACCTTAGATTAGGGTTTTTTGTCAAGGTTTTCTCCTTTAGCGCCACACAATTGTATCCATTATGCAGCTACAAAATACATGAACAGAACAGCTCACGTGATGCGCACCCTACTGGAAGGTTACGGAGCTGGTAGATTAATCTACTCAACTTTGATCCCTCCCCCCCCCCCCCATCGTCCAATAGACGCCAAACCACCAATTTAGCAACATAATTGGCTAATGGCGAATTTATTCAAGGATTTTTTATTATTATAGTAATGGTTTTTTTTCGAACCACTAGTATGAACTCGTTTATAAGTATTTAAAAAAATCCTAATCTATATGCCCAATGTACAATATGCTGTTTTGAAATATGTCATTTTAAAATATGCCATAGTGTACCATATACCGTAGTGTACCATATGCCGTTTTGAAATATACCGTAGCATATCTTATGCGGTAGTGTACCATATATGTCGTTTTGGAATGTGGCGTTTTGAAAAATGTCATATTGTACCATATGTTGTTTTAAAATATGCCGTGTTGAAATACGGCGTTTTGTCATTTTCCGCAATGAAATATGCCGTATCAACTGGGACCCAAATTCAAAGATGGTAGACCTGGTACGTTAACCTCTTACTTACATATTCATATTAGCCTTACAAGCACACATCAACACGCCCATATATACAAATGGCTCACACTCTTTCAATATCTGCGGGAGAAAGATTATCCCTTACTCTCAGGTAATTATATAAATATTAATATTTCTTGTTATATAATATGTTAATTTATTTTAATTTTAGATATCTTGCTAGTGGGGACAGTATGGTGTCAATTGGAAGGTATGGTTTCCGTATTGGGAAAGCAACAACAACTATAATTATTCGGGATACTTGCCAAAAAATATGGAATATTATGCAGCAGCGTGTTTTCCCAAATTTTAGTCAAGAATTTTGGACAGACACTGCTGCCGAATTTGGCAATAAATGGAATTTTCCACATTGTATGGGTGCAATGGATGGAAAACACGTTGTAGTTCAGGTAAATAAATTATATTATTTTTAAAATATATTCACTTACGTATATTATTTTTAAATAAATTATTTATAAAATTATTAACAGATAAAATATAAATATTTTCGTTTTTTATTACAAATTCTTATGACGGACCAGGTATATTTACGTTTGTGCACATTTTTTAATTGTGTTTTATTAAGTGTTTAATAAAAAATATAAATCTCATCATATTGATTACAGGCACATTTTCTCACTCTGGAACAATATATCGCAACTACAAAAATAGTTTCAGCATTGTGTTATTTGCAGTTTGCGATGCAAACTACAAATTTATTTCTGTATAGTTGTGGGGCCAAGTGGACATATGGGCGATAGTACGGTATTCCGTAACATCCATTTTGGAAAGTCATTGGTAGATGGTGGTGCTAATCTATTTATTCCAGATCCAACAAACTTACCGGGATCAACAATTATAGCTCCATATGTTATAGTTGGAGATGAAGCATTTCCGTTGCTGCCAAACTTGATGAGACCGTATCCAGGTCGAAATACATTTGTGCTACCTACGGACAAAAGTGTATATAATTATCGTATAATAAAGCGTAAAAAAGGCATTCGAATTGTTGACTGTTTTTGCTTTTGATTGCTAGTGCCGTGAAAAATTCGTTACTTTTTGTTTTTAAATAATCAATAATTTTTTTTAGCTAAAAATCGTTCACTTTATATTTTATTATAACGATACGCCTTATCAGCAAATTAAAGTTTTTAAAGCGCATTAATAATTTTATAAATATGTATATTGCATAAAAATCGATCTACAATATTTTCTATATTTTGAATTTAGTTCTAATTGTAGCGTTCATTGTCAAATAGAAGCTTAAAATGATGATTAAACATTCTGAAGGTTTTCACGAAATCAGATTATTAATTTTAAAATGTTTTCAATTTACTTTTTTATATATTTTAATTTTTTTTTGTTTTGTTTTATAATTAAGGTGTTCGGTACATTTTGAGTCAACGTTCTATATTTACTTTAATATTTGGAATTGCCATTGGTTTTACAATGGCATTTGTTTTTATATCAAACCCGTCGCTTAATTCGCGGCTAGCGATGGATTGGAGTCATCATCATCATCACAGCGAATATAATGATTCCTACGATGGACATCATCTAGCCGAAGCACATGGACCCGAACGTGATGTCGGGCAACACAATCATAATGAGGAAGTGCATGCTTTAGAGAATACAACGGCTGCAAAATATTTGGAGAGTGAAGTGAGGGTGTTATGTTGGATCATGACCAATCCGAGTAATCATGAAACAAAGGCACGACATGTTAAGCGAACTTGGGGTAAACGATGTAATAAGCTGATTTTCATGAGTACAGCGAAAAATGAGGAATTAGATTCAGTTGCTTTACCGGTTAAGGAAGGTCGTGATCATTTGTGGGATAAAACTCGAGAGGCTTTTAAATATATTTATGATAATCACCTAGATGATTTTGATTGGTTCTTGAAAGCAGATGATGATACGTAAAGAATTTTATTATTAAATGTTACAATTTTTAATTACTTAATTTAATTCTATATTTTGTTTTAGATACGTAATTGTAGAAAATTTAAGGTACATGTTGTACTCTTATTCACCAAATGATCCACTATATTTTGGATGTAAATATAAGCCGTTCGTTAAACAAGGTTATATGTCCGGTGGTGCTGGTTACGCATTAAGTCGAGAAGCTGTTAAAAGGCTGGTTGATTTCGGATTTTCAGACGAATCCAAATGCAAAGGAGCGAATCGTGGTGGGGCTGAAGATGTTGAAATTGGTAAATGTTTAGAAAATGTAAATGTATTTGCGGGCGATTCTCGTGATACATCGGGTCGTGGCCGATTTTTTCCTTTCGTGCCCGAGCTTCATTTGATCCCCCGCCGCGTAAATACAAGTTATTGGTATTGGAAATATATTTTCTATAAAACCAACGAAGGACTTGATTGTTGTTCTGACAATGCCATATCTTTTCATTATGTGACGCCAAATCAAATGTACGTACTAGACTATTTAATTTATCACTTAAGACCATATGGAATTTTTGCATATCCCCAATCGTTACCGAATAAAGTAACAATAAATCAGTTGTTATATGGTACGGCGATGATTTCTAGTAGTCTTAACCAAAATATGGTCGAAAAAGTAACAGAAACCAAATCGTAAAATTAACCAAAGAATTTAGTTTGTAATTTTATAAACCGAACATCCGTTTTTGGGATAGAGAGGTAAGCCGGCCATATAGTCGTTATCTCTGCAGCATAAATACAATTATTTATTAACTTTTTAATAAGAAAATGAGTGTGATTTAAATAAATTAATTTATACTAATTATTATTTAGTCTTAAATTTTAAAAAAAGCAAAATAATCATAGATTTTAAAAATATTTATATTTTCACTTATATTTAACCTTATTTATAAATTGTATTATTTTAAAACACTTTTTAAATCACTTTTTAATTCCTTTATAATCTTTACTCTATCGCTTACCAAATATTACTAATCCAATTCGTCTTCGTTCGCCTTTTTTATATACACAAACCAAAAGTTCTAGAAAGCTCATGACTTTTCCAGTTAGAATAGCGTAGAAACATTACGTAACAATTTTTATCATGGAAAATTCCATTTTAGTACAGTTAAACATTGAGCTATTCAATTATCTTCTTGTATTACACTCTAGGTGTCACCGTCACACTACCCCCACCTAAGCCTGTTCGTACCGAACAGGACCCAAATCACCTCCTCTGTATAGGGCCAGCCTATCCAAATGCACTACCTTTGGTTTACCTCGATGTCCCTTCCGTATCCGATAAACCACGTCGTTCATCCTTGTGATGACAGTGTAAGGTCCTTTCCATGCTGGTTGCAGCTTCGATGATAATCCCTTTTTCCGTTGCGGGTTGTGAAGCCATACTTTTTGCCCTTCCTGGAAGCCCTGGTTATTTGCTCGTATGTCATATCGAGCCTTCATCCGGTCACTTGACATCCGTATTTTCTCCCGTACAAATTGATGAATCTCATTAAGTTCCTCTTTCATTCGGTCTACGTAATCCTGTCCACATAAAGTCGATGATGGTACAGCCCCAAACTTAAGATCTCCAGGTAACCGTAGATTATCTCCAAATAACGTTTTAGGTGGTGTCATTCCGGTTGTGTCATGTATTGCTGATCGACAGGCCTCCTGAAACATCGGTATATGTCGATCCCAGTTGCGTTGGTTTTTCTCAACGACCTTTGCTAGATATTCCTCCAATGTACCATTGAATCTTTCCACCATACCATCAGACTGTGGATGCAAAGGCGTTGTTCTCGTTTTATTTATACCGAGCATCTGGCATAGTTTTTGAAACACCACCGATTCAAAATTCCGTTCTTGATCGGTATGAATCTCCAACGGCACTCCAAATCTGCTAATCCAGTTGTTTACCACGGCATCAGCTATTGTTGTTGTCTCCTGATTGGGAATGGGGTATACCTCCTGCCATTTGCTGAAATAATCCATTATTACTAGCACATATTTGTTGCCGCTCTCAATGGTGGGTAATGACCCCGCTACATCCATTGCAATTCTTTCGAATGGTGCACCAACGTTATATTGTTTCATGGTTCCACGACTTTTGCGTGCGGGTCCCTTCACCGCCGCACATTGGTCACATTTTTGGCACCGTTCTATCACTGACTGCCTACATCCTGCCCAGTAGAATCGTTGACGTATCTTTGCTATTGTTTTATTAATTCGTAGGTGGCCCCACTTGCTCCTCCATGATACTCATTCAGGATTTCCGCAATCCGGCACTTTGGTATCACCAGCAACAATTGCTTTACTTTCCCATCCGTGCTTTCCCACAATCGTTTCAAACAGCCATTCTCAAGACGGAGGCTATCCCATTGAGCTCAATAAGCCTTGATGATGGCAGTTTTGTCCGCGATCTCGCTCCAAGTTGGCCGGTGTTCCTATTCCTTCCATTCCATTATAACTGATAAATCCGTATCATCCGTACCAATTGCTCTTTCCTGGTGTGTATCCCTGTAACTATATAAACTCATGTCGCATTATTTATTGTGCAATTTAAAAATTAAATTAAAATAGTTGCATTTAGTTTATAATAATAATAAACAGTTCAACATAAATATAAACTTTGATGTGTTTCATTAATACACTCAAAACGTTTATTTTTACCGTTTATGTTGTGATTTTAGTGAATTTTATATCATCCATTGTGTATTTTTGATTAGTGATATTAATACGGTATTTTAAATGCTACAGGGATATGAACCAGTGTGTTGAAGGTGCATCGTTGCAATGTGAAGTGATGTGGTCGAAATTCAAAAATATGTGTGTTAAATTAAATCTTAAAACACATTTGACACACATATTGTTAGTTCAATGAAACTATATCTAGATTATTAAATGTTTTTGTGAAAAATGTGAATAAATTGATTTTTTATAGTGAATCAAAGTAAAAAATTTGGACATGTTATAATCATGTTCAAAATGTTGATTTGAACCGTTCTACTCAGGTAAGTGATTGTAAAAAAACATTTAATAAGTCTAATTATTATTATATTAGTTTTGTAGTATAGTGGCTTTGGGTTTGTGTGTTTATGTGTGTTCTGATGATATTGAAAAGGAGGAAATGTCTTATGGAACTTTTGGAACCCTGGTGGTTAGGGCATGTACATTTACCGAAAATTTCATTTACCGGTAAACAGTAATAATTAAAAAAAAAGATTAATCGGTAAAAACCGGTAAACAATTTTATTTTTTTTTTTTAAAAACAATTTAATAATAATTATGTTT
Organism: Tipula vernalis; assembly: GCA_958295665.1. NCBI lineage: Eukaryota > Metazoa > Arthropoda > Insecta > Diptera > Tipulidae > Tipula > Tipula vernalis. Next base: position 41,036,552 of record OY282558.1, on the reverse strand, counting down.
CGGTTAGAAAAAAAATCTGTTGTTATATAAAAAATAATTTAATTCATTATACCTACTATTGTATTCACTTGTATAGTGTTGCATAATCTATAAAAAAATTAAAAGTAAAAAGGTTAATTTTAGTGAAGCCGTTCCCTTTCAATCTTTCATCTTAAATTCCTTATTAAAATAGGCCCATAAATTGATGATTGTTTAATTTTGTGTCGTTGATGCTTGATCGAATTTTTTGTGACGATTTGACCAGCAGCTGAAAAGCTTTTTCAGATTCGATACTTGTTGGTTTGATGGCTAGTAAATATTTCAACGATAGTTCCAAATATTTGCATCTTACTTTGCCCATCTCAAATAAGGTTATTTCTTGTTTTATGATTATTTCTAAAGTTGTAATATTAGTGAATAACAAGTGTTTTCACTGCACCTGAATATCTCAAATCTTTGTTTTGTTTGATTGCCAGGTGTAGTCGTTCTTCCATTGAAGAAGGCTTTTGTTCTTGTAAATCGACTTCATCATCTGACAGATCATTTTGATCCAAATCCGCTGGCCACGGTTCATCTGAGTTTTTTTATAGTCATACACCCAATAAATGCAACACTAACTTGCAAGATCTTTCTCATTCAATATTTTGTACTATGTGGGATGGTGTAAATATTGTAAAACATCAGAATATTCTGTTCGCCGCTGTTGAATTCTATGTATATATTAATTCAGAATGTAGTTCTTTGGTAAAGTCGGAAGAACCTAGTGATTCAACTATTATTGGTTGTCTAATATTACGGCTCTCTATATACGGCTCTAATGAGATGACGTTCGTGTTAGCGAGACGTTTAAAATTCTTCTTCTTTTTACATTTTTTTATTATTATGATTTTTAATTTATACATATATTATGAAATATAACACTGTATAGAAATCCGTGACCTGGTTGTTTAGCTAGATAAAATGTCGAGGAGTATGAAAGAATTCCAAGCAGAGACTCTTGCCCAAATCAGAGTGTGGTTATTCGTTGGTGACTTCTTTGAATTTAAACAGGATGACCACACCAAACCAGGAGTAATCTTGGCCGAAATATTGTAATGCCAATTCTTGCATTTGTACATTCTTATAAATGAGCTCCTATATGCTCAAAATAATGGATTTATGATGGAGTAGATATGGGAGTTCAAAATTCATATTACTAAATAAATAAATAAAATAATATTAGTTCTAGTTCACTGTTTCTTCCAAATTGTTGTACAACATTTCTTTGTAAAATTTAATTTTTTGTGGGAGATAGTCGAAATATTTTGACAACTTTCCTAATTTTTGCAATAAGAACACTTAAATCTTTGTGCCATTATTAATCAATGGTTCACCGTTGACTGTATATGCAAATCTGCATCAGCATCACCATTGTCAAAATTTTCATTATTCAATTAATCGTCAGACGAAGTGAATTGCTCCAATTCAGAATATTTTACATTCTGTTTTTATAAAATTTGAATTACTGCCAGCTGGATTCCTTGTGCGAAACCCAATTGATGGATGGTCTTTAGGTCAGATCCAACTTTTTTCATAATAGCTGCACCATACGTATTAATTTCAACAATATTATTAAAGTTAATTCCAAAATCTTTTAATTTACTTCCCAATAACTCAATACATTTATTTGCAGTCATTGAGCCATGAATTCTAGAAAGTCCTAAATTCCAATAAGTTTTTTCAACATGAATATTAATGTTCATGTATCTTCGAATTTTAATAGAAGTCCATTCGTCGAATGTGAGACTATAGATTTTTCACCATTGTTCAACTGATTTGATATATCTTGACGTACTTCATTTCGCATTTTATCTCCATATTTCATTACAATTTCTTTAATTGAGTTTGGTGATTTCGGTATTGTAAATCCTTTGTCCACTAATAGTTTTCTTATGATATAAGAATTGCCAAACTTGCTGAATAGTAGTATGTCCTTTGCAATCATTCTTGAAATTACAGCAGATAAAGATTCGTCAATTGTTATAACTGGTTATTAAACCACCTTTTTATTAACTAGCGGCTTGGTAGATGTAGAAGGAAGCGGTTTATCAGCATCATCATTTCGTTGAAATAAATTAATACTGTGCTGCCTTTTGAGATGTGAGTGCCCACTCGTAGAGCCTCCACTATATTTTAAAACTCTATTGCATTTTTTTACATTTCGCTACATCTTTCCCTTGAAGGGGGGGCGAGTAGCAGTTCAAATTGAAATTTGAAAATGCCGAAAGATGTTGTACCGTCGAAGTTTGGTGGTTTTAACTTAACTGATTGAACGGTTTGTATCACATGCGTCGTTGTTCCACTTGCTTTGACGTCAATCAGCTCTTTCTCGAGACGTTTAACCTCCGTTTGAAATTCAGCTTGTAATTTATGTTCCACATCTTGAATCTCCATTTTAAATTCCGTTTTAGCGTGTTGAATTTCAGTTTGCAATTCCGTTTGCAATTTTTCTACTTCTTCACGTATCATAGTGGATAACTCGATAAATTTCTCGTCCATTCTCTTTTGACCATCTGCAATTTCCTGGATTGGTTGTTCAATTTTCTCTATTTGTTGTTCCATTTCTTGGTTAGACTGATTTTGTTGTTCCAACTGTTTTTATTTCTTCGTTTGACTGGTTTATAGTCTCCAACTGCCGCACATTTTGTTGTTCCATTCCATTTTTAATTTGTTGGTTTGATTGCATTGCTTGTTGCGCCATCATCTGCTTCATAGCAGCCATTAACTGTGACAAATTGAAACTTCCAGATGGTGTTTGTGTTGTTTCGGCTGACGGTTGTTTATCTCCTTTTTTCTGCTCTACGGTCGCCGCATCCGCTACTTTCTCTCCAAAATCATGTTGATCCGCGTCTAACCCTTCTTTCTCCATGGCATCACGTAGACGCGCTTGTAAAGTTGCTTTACTACCATCAGTAGCCAAACCCCGTTTCTCAAGTTCCCTCTTTAATTCTGGAACTTTCAATTCGTTGAGAATCATTTTCTTTATCTTATTATTCACAATACCACCGCTGTCACCAATTGTTACGGTTTTGCCTTGCCACTCAAGGTTCGTATCACTGGATTGTGAATAATACAAAATCAATTTAATTTATCCCAACGAATTTATTTATTTCACAAAATTTATTACAACACAGTTTATCAATCAAAATTCACAAAATTCCTTTATATAAATTATTCTCAAATTTTACTGATCACTTTTACTTTTTATTTCGCACAAAAACACTTTTTAAATCACTTTTTAATTCCTTTTTAATCTTTATACTAACGCTTACCAAATATTACTAATCTTACAAGTTTACTCTATCGCGTTCCAAATTCGAATAATCCAATTCGATCTTGTTCGCCTTTTTATATACACAAACCAAGCTTCTCGAAAGTTCATGACTTTTCCAGTTAGAATAGTGTAGAACAATTTTATCATGAAAAATTCCATTTTAGTACAGTTTAACATTGAGCTATTAATTTTACTTATTCTATCACACGCTAGGTGTCACCGTCACAATACTAATTTATTTTTTATATTGTGACGGTGACACCTAGTGTGTAATAGAATAAGTAAAACTAATAGCTCAATGTTTACTGTACTAAATGGAATTTTCCATGATAAAAATTGTTACGTAATGTTTCTACGCTATTCCAACTGGAAAAGTCGTGAACTTTCGAGAAGCTTGGTTTGTGTATATAAAAAGGCGAACAAGATCGAATTGGATTATTAGTATTTGGAACGCGATAGTGTAAAGTTGTAAGAATAAGTAATATTTGGAAAGCGATAGTATAAAGATTAAAAAGGAATTAAAAAGTGATTTAAAAAGTGTTTTTGTGCGAAATAAAAAGTAAAAGTGATTAGTAAAATTTGAGAATAATTTATATAAAGTGATTTTGTGAATTTTGATTGATAAACTGTGTTGTAATAAATTTTGTGAAATAAATAAATTCGTTGGTGATAAATTGAATTGAGTTTGTATTATTCACAATCCAGTGATACGAACCTTGATTGACAAGGCAAAAACGTAACAATATTTTCACATGTTTTAATCTCTTCGTTTTCAAGTTTTGTTCTTTTTCATTTTTCTAGCATTAATGGCATCTGCAGAAGATTAATGGAACTGTCGACTTAAATTGAGTGACGTAGACAGTATGGGTATGGGTTGTATATTCTAGACGGCATTGATACAATCGACTTTGCTACATGTATATATTTGTACATCATCAGCATAAAGATGCTAATTGCAATATTTAATTACGGATGCGATATCATTGATAAAAAGCATAAACAATATAGGCCCAAGTATTAATCTTTGCGGCACCCCGCGCACGTTATTTTGAGTTGCGCTGTTGCCATACTGTGTTTAACCCTGAAACCAGATTTAAATTTGTTAATCATTTTATTATTCACCAAATATCGGACCATTTGATCATACATCACTCTTTCAAGAACTTTGGATAACATAGGTAATATGCTAATGGGTCTTAAGTCCTTAATATCTTTAGGATTTGAACACTTGGTAACCGGCACAAATCTCGAAATTTTCCATTGAGAAGGAAATCGCGATTCACTTAAACAACTATTAATCAAATAGCAAAGAACTGGTGAGATATATTCTAAAATGAATTTATTAAATTTTAATTGAATTCCGTCGTCACCAATTGAGTTGGACTTAATTCGCAACACGGCCTGTTTTACTGCAGTTTCATCAACTGTATAGAAATTAAATTTATGTTCTACATTATGATCAACGTTACTAATACTTATATTATCAATATCATCACTATTTGATGTAATCTTTGCAAACCAAGTGTTAATTTCAAGCTGAAAAATGAGGAGTTGTTACAGCTACATCTCTACAAAGTCCAAGGTTACGGATTTATTCCACAAATTTCTGGGCGGCAAATTGTGGTGAAGCATTTTATTCAGGAATTTGGATTTCGCTGATCTAATGAGCTTTTTGTCATTGCTTCTACTTTTACAAAAGGCTATACGGTTCTCACTCGTTTTATTATATTTCCAAAGCTTATAGCATATTTCCTTATCAATTACCGCAATCTCAATCTCCGCACTGAACCATAAGGGCGTTATCCGTTTAGGAGCAATAAAAGTTTTAATTGGAACATGTTTATCAAATAAGCCAAGAATGTATTTATTAAGTAACGAAAATTTCTGGTCAATGGTTTCGGCTACAAATATGGATTCCCAATTCATATTAAGGCAGTCATAAGCCAACGCTTCATAATTAGTGTTTTTATAAGATCTATATTGAAATGTAGAATTTGGAGCTTTAACCACCGGCAAAGAGTATGATAAATAGAAAAAATCATGATCAAAATTCGACACATCCAGTTGCACAAGTCATTCTATTTTAGAACTATCCTTAGTAATGAAATCCAAAATCTGCAATTGTGCTCCGATTGCGGTTCTTTATAGCTCGAATGATAGGTCTTGGGGCCTGTAATTGTTATGCCAAGCCGCATTTACAAAATTTGATTTGAAGAAAATCACCTTACTGTAGATCAGCCGATTCAGAGCCCTAAAAATCCAAAATCTGCAATTGTGCTCCGATTGCGGTTCTTTATAGCTCGAATGATAGGTCTCGGGACCTATAATTGTTATGCCAAACCGCACTTACAAAATTTGAGTTGAAGAAAATCACCTTACTGTAGATCAGCCGATTCAGAGCCCTAAAAATCCAAAATCAGCAATGCTCCGATTGCGGTTCTTTATATATAGCTAGAATGATAGGTCTCGGGATCTGTAATTGTTACGCCAAACCGCTAGATTAGATCTAGTAACGATGGACTTATGTAGGTTGGTTATTAGGGAGGTAACTTAGGTTTTGACTGACGAGAATATTTTTGAACTGATCCGCAGGATTACCATTTTTAAGCATATCTATATTGAAGTCACCAGCTATTAAAATATCATCATAAGGCATCCACATTTCCACCTCCAGTATTATATACCAAACCAACTACAATGACCAAATCATTAATAAAAACTTCTATGAACAAAAATTCAGTTAAACCATTATTAGACTGATCAAGGAGCTTCCATTTCAAATATTATTTATATAGACAGCTACGCCACTGCCACGTGTTAGACGATCATTCCTTATTAGTGTGTAACCAGGTATATTTACAGCATTGGAAGATACCCATGGTTTAAGCCAAGTCTCAGTAACGGCAATGAAATGAAAATTTAGAAATTTAGAATCCATATTTAAACTTCGCGAATTAAAATATGCCATTTTGACATTACAATCTCTATGATTTAAAGAGCATTTCACGACACAATTAGCAATGTTAGTGGATATGGAACTCATTGTAACAGGATTAACCAACACCATCTTTAGCATACGACATCAATACCGATCCAAGAATATGAAATGAGACTTGATGAAACATTAAAAACACAGCACACAGCAAAAAAGGGCACACAGTGCCACCTACAATTATAAATAGAATTATATTAATAAAATAATAATAATAATAATATTAAAACATGGTAGTAAAAACTCATAATACGCATTTCGATGTTTATCGTTTCCATTGCTTCAAACACATTAGCTTGATATGTCGTCCGCCAAATCTTGCAAAATAGTAAACTCAGTTATTGCTAGTGCAGATTCAATTCCTGTTTTCCTAATATGCACAATTCCATTTCTAGTAAACACTTGATGTAATTTACCATTTCGTTTTAACTTTGGCACGCACATATGGCGTATTCTAAAACTTGGCTATTTTTATAATCGGCTATATGATGAAATTTGACAAGTGAAAGAAAGAAGTTGTGAAATATGGTCAATTAAGGTGGAACTTGGCTATTTATTAACCGAATAAATGATGAAATTCAACATATACGATAAAAATGGAATTCTACATATAATATTGCCAATTATTATGGAAGTTGGCTGTTTCTCAACAGATTATGAAGAAATTCGAAATATACGATGGAAACGGGATTCAAAAAGGAGTTTTAGGTGAAATTCTGGAAAATGGCCAATAATGATGGAACTCAGCTATTTCTTAACCGATGATGATAAAATTTGACATGTGCGATGGAAATGTGATTTTAAAATGGTTTTGAGATGAAGTTCTGTGATATGGCCAATTTTTATGGAACTTGGTGTTGTGTTTTTGGTTTAATAAAACTCGATGATCTAAGATTAGTTAACCTTTACATCTTTCTTTAATATTGATTTTATTGATAAATGTGACATTGTACATGTAGTCAACGAAACGTATGAAAGGGAAGTGCTTGTGGTGTCGCTACAGTCGCTTTTCCAATTCCCCATTGGTGTTACCGAATGCAAATATTAGTACCTTATTTATCATCATTTTAGCACACCCAGTTAGCACTTTATTTATTTGTATCCTAGTACACCACAGTCGCTCCCTCTTTTAACAAACTTATAACTGATTTCTATACTCTACATTAATTCCTTCTGATTTATAATCAAATGTATATACTTATTCTTTGTACATACATATGTAAACTTATTTCTGAATTCAAGATTAATTTCTAATGGTTATATTAATTTTAAGATTACTAGAACGTACTGGTTCCTTATTTATACATATATTTGAAACTTAAAATTAATTTTTCTTCTTCTTTTAATTTCATCGAAGAAATTTATATTTAATATCGTCGGAGAATTCTTTTCATGAGCTATGTGTCACTTTTATAATTAACATTAGATTTAATGCATATGTGTAGGCATTATGTACTTCAATCATCTCTGTATCTCAAAGGCCTACTGAGCGTACTTCTATCTCGCAGTTTCCTTTGTTCTTCCTTACGTATATATATGTATATCTCTTTCTAAATTTTCATTCTCTCTCTCATCCTCATAAATTTCATTTCTTTCTATACTCATATCATCAGCGTTGTTGCTTCTAAGGGGTTCGCAACCCATCCTAATATTAGTTGGATTTTCAACACACGTTTTATCGTCGTGGGATCTCGAACCGTTACCTGTCTTTTTATCTTCACTACCCTTGTATACCCTAATATTTTCCTTACCATCATAACTATTTGCGTTACTATCTTTATACTCAAAATCTCTAATCTTATTTGATCAATGTGTCTTTTTGTAATTCTATCACCTTTTAATCTACACAAATACATTCGTAGACCTAATCGTTTAACGATGTGCGCTTTTATCCATTCGCTTTTATTTTGTCGGTGATTTCGAATCATTACCGTATCTACTGCTTTAAAATTACGGGTTCGTTTTTCCTCAACCTCCCCAATCACTTCTGCAGTTTTTTCTTTCATCGGAACTAATAAGTCTAACTTTATTTTTGGTTTATAATTTAAAATTTTTGAGACTGGACTCCTTTGGGTAGTACAATGCACCGAGTTTCTGTAATCCGTTAAAAAATTACATAATATTTCATCTAAATTACTTTGATTATTTAGAAACCCAGTGCTGTATAATGCATTTTTTATTGTATGGACTGAATTTTCCGCCGCTCCATTAGTAGCTGGAAAATATGGTGCAGTAAAACAATATTTTATGCCATTTGATTTTAAAAATTCTTGAAAATTTTCAGCCGTGAACTGCGTTCCATTGTCCGATACCAATTTATCCGGTATACCGTAACGAGAAAATAAGTATGATAAACACTTAATCGTAAAATTTGAAATTGGGCTTCGAGTATGGTTTACTTCGACCCACTTACTGTATGCATCCACCATAGTAAATAATTGGTATTTTTTATGGCCCCCGCAAAATCTACGTGAACACGTTTAAATGGACCTTCCGGTATCGCCTATGGCATTACTATCGGTTTTGGTGGATTAGGTAATGTTACAATGCATGCCTCACAACCTTTAATTAACTGTTCAATTTGGCTATCCAACTTTGGCCACCAAACATATGATCTTAATAAGGACTTGGTCTTTACTATGCCTAAATGTGTGACATGCACCTATTGGAGTAATTCATTTCGCAACGATGTCTGTATCACCACTCTATAACCCCACATTAAAATTTCGCTCTCAACCCCCTCTCAACCCCCTCTCAACCCCCTCTCAACCCCCTCTCAACCCCCTCTCAACCCCCTCTCAACCCCCTTTTCCTTATCTAATTCGTGGAGTTTGCCTTCATTTACTGCCTTAATAACTGCCAATGAAGTTTCATCTTTAGCTGTCTCTTTCTCTTACCCTATTTACATCTATCGGAATATTTTTATTTTTTCCTGCTAACGCTAAATAATTAATATTTAATGATTCGTCCCCTTCGGATTTACACGGAAAACGTGAAATACAATCGGCACAATTTTTTTCTGAATTCACATGTCGTATTGTATAATTGAAACAAGAGAGATGAAACGCCCATTTTTGTAGTCTTCCTGAAGAAATTTGCGGTATTCCCCGTTTCTCTCCGAAAATTTCCAGTAAAGGCTTATGGTCCGTGACCAAAACGAAATGTTTCCCGATCAAATATTCAAACAACTTTTTTGTTCCGAAAATTATGGCCAAACCTTCTTTCTCGATTACACTGTAGTTTTTTTCGGTTTCCGATAATGTTCGCGAAGCGAATTCTTGTGGGGAACTTATGTGCTAATACAGCACCTAGACCTACGTTTGAGGCATCACACGACAATATTAACGGAAGCTCAGGATCAAATTTAACTAAAACTTTGTCCGAAACTATTTCCTTTTTTATCAGATCGAACGCTTTCTGGCATTCTTCTAACCATACAAGTTGGTCCCCCTTATTAATTAATCCATATATGGGTGACATCATTGTTGCACAATCTTTTATAAACTTTCCAAAATAATTTACCAGGCCCGCGAAAGCCCTTACTTCCGTAATATTTTTTGGAGTTTCGAAACTTAAAATTGCCTCGTTTTTATTATTTCTAAAAATATCCTCATTTGAAATTGTATAGCCCAAATAGGTTATTTTATCTTTCGCAAATTCACATTTACTATAATTTAATTTTAAACCTGAATCTTCTAATCGCTCTAGAACTAATCTCAACCTCTGATTGTGAACTTTCATATTAGGTGCTGATGTCAAGAAATCATCTAAAAAATTAGTTACCCCTGGTATGTCCCCTATAACTTTTTCAATCTCTCGCTGGTATATTCCCATACCGGTTTTACCCCGTATGGTAACCTATTTACCCTAAAATTCCCGACATGTGTACTCCACGTTACTAAATCTTTTGATACCTCATCTAATTCTAACTGGTTATATGCCCTTGACAAATCTAACTTCGAAAAAATTTTGCCCTCTCGATGCTTGAATAACACATCTTCAATTCTCGGCAATGGATAATTCGTTTCCCTTAAAAATTTATTCACTGTGACCTTATAGTCGGCACATATCCTAACACACTTCCATCCTCTTTTAAAATCGGCACCAGCGGTGTACCCCAATCTGTGCTTTCCACCTTTTCTATAATCCCTTCTTGGACTAAACTCTCTAATTGCCTTTCTATGTCTTTTAGAAAAGCAAATGATACTTTTCTCGCTTTCACAAATACCGGTCCTACCCCTTTGCCATATCTAAATGTACCTTCACATTTTTTAATTTACCGATATTCTCGCTGAACAAACCTTTATGCCTCACCAGAATCTGATTTAAACTATCTTTATCGCTTGACACTTAGTTAATATTTATTTGTTTAATCGCGAATTCATGAAAACAATCTCGTCCGATTATCGCTCCTTCTGCCCCTTCTATTACCAAAAACTTAAATTTTTTTCTTATATTATTATAATAAATGATTGGGCTACGCGAACCTAACACCACTAAAGTGTGGTGTGTTACCACCATATCCTTTTACTGATATATTTTCCACTTCCAACTTAATATTTTTAAAATAAACACAAAATATTTTTGCCGGAATGGCTGAAACTGATGCACCTGAATCAATTTGAAATTTTAAACCTTTATCATAAATATTTAAAGTTATTTCCATCGCATTACTATTATTCGAAAAATTAGCAAAAATCTCATTAGGTTCATTACTAAAACTATTATTACTATTATCTACGTTATCTGGCACTTCGTCATAAATTTGACCATCTACTGTATTGATACTATTTGCTTTTGTGTTTATCCCTTCTTTTACACTATTTAATTCCCTATTAAACGCTTTATGCTGCGATTGCACTTTATTTTGACACACCCTATTTATATGACCTCGATTACCACACATACTACAATAACTATCTCTAAATTTACAAATATTGCCTAAATGATTAGTGTACCCACAATGAATACAAGGGTTAAATGTTACAGCGTTTGAAGATTTATTATAACTAGGATAATTAAAATTATTATACCTTTTAAAACTGCTTGTCTCCGGTTTGGTGTTGTTCCCGTTTCGATTTGGGTTCTCTCTCATAGCATTTTCTTGCTGCCTTCTCCCCGCGACCACATTAATACAATCACTTTCCATGGCCACTTTATTATGTCTCAGTTCGTATTTTTTTGTAATTTCCAGGGCCTTCTTTAAATCCAGGACCGCATTTTCTTCACACAGGCGGTCGAATACTTTGCCATCCATTCCTGTTACAAATTTGTCTTTCAACAGCTCATCTAAACGTTATTATGGTAGCTTAAGTACATTATTATTGATTAACCGATTTGCATTACAAGTTAGTTACATTTTTGTTCACATACATATACGTATAACTTCAAAATTGACGGGTTATAAACAATAAATAAATAAAGCGAACAAATTAGTGATTGACAAGTAAGTATACATTATAAATATATATTATAATTATGAATTAATTGAACAAGATAGATTTTCTCAGTTGTTTTTCAGGTACTTAATTCTAGTTAACACGTTTGCAAATGCTAAATATTGCATACAATTATCTAATTTCTTTTACTTTTAGGCTGATGAACACTAGTGAGATAATGTGTCTTGAAAAGTACTAATTGTGTAATTTAACGTTTACATACAATTTTTAATTCATAAATATGATAAATCTGTTTTAAGTTTTTCTTTTTTTGTGTTGACGTCATTCTTCTGAACAAAATATGTCATTTTAAAATATGTCATAGTGTACCACATGCCGTTTTAAAATATACGGTTTTGAAATATGCCGTTTTGTCATTTTCCGCAATGCAACATGTGCCGTATCAACCGCGACGCAAATTCAAAGATGGTAGACCTGGGGGTCAATTCTCGTTCCGTGAGAAGTAAAATGGAAAGTATTTTCAGTGAGAAATATACATTTCCGATTCATGTTCCTTGAGAAGGAAAAAAATGACGTCAAAATCTTTTCATATGAATAAAACTTTCTCACCGACCATTTTGGCGGTGAGAACATCATAAATATGGAAATAAAATTCTATTAAAACTAAAGTTGTAATTTTAGCATAAAATGTGCATTGAAACTGTAATATGATTCATTTTAAACTTAACTAATAAGTAAATCTATTAAAAACAATTCCGTTTATTTAAGAAAAGCCTCCAAATAATTAATTTTGTTTAGTTTTAAAAATAATTTGGTCATTTTTATAATTTATTTTATATTTTGACAGGCAATAACGAAAACTGATTATCTAAATCTACTTTATCATTTATTTAGCTAATATTTACACCATTTGCTGTATCATCTAGCGGAAATCTATATGAAACTCGATAAAATGTCTGTTTACAGTGTAGCTTACTATGAAAACAACTTATTAAGCGTTTTTTTCACGATTCTTTTTCATTCGGACATCGAGAATCGCTTATTGTCGTTTTGTGAAATGTTATAAATGAAAAAGGCTTGATGGAAACATTTTTTCATTAGGTTTTTTCACAGAACGAGAATTGACCCCCAGGTACGTTAACCTCTTACTTACATATTCATATTACCCTATGCCAGATACTTATACAAACACACATCAATACGCCCATATATACAAATATTTTTCAGTCGTTTTTAATGAAGGAATGTAACATCTTGCACAAACGAATGGCCCAAAGATTTCAAACTTGTTTGTCAAAATATGTAAGCAACCATATCGCCCCATCGCGACTGAAAATGTGACTGAAATTAATATAAACAAGCGAATTTTTCTTAGCAGTTATATGGAAATATCGTCCAAATAATTTTAATACTACCAGTACAAAATGTAAAATACGGTTTTCCTATATTTTAACAGTTAATTTAGCGCCATTGAGTACATACAATATAATATAATTATAATCTATGCTATAAAATTAATAAAGTTTTGTTCAAACAAACCAAAAAAATATAATTGGTGATTTATTTAGATAACGGTGTATCTTATCTATTTGAAAATCAACTATTTAGTCATAAAAACTATGTAAGGTTGTTAGATATTTTATCAGTGATTTAGTAATATTATATCTAGTATTTGTGTAATTGATCAATTAATGGGCGCTTTCAGGTCCGCCAACTGTTGTTATGTTAAGTAAATTATTCATGTTATTTTCTAAACGCAACCGTTTATCGTAAATTTCACGGCATTGTGATAGTTCAAATATTTGAATGTTATTTTGTCCAATTTTCAACGCCAACATGTTGCGAGAACTGAAAACGCCCAATGTTACTGAAATATTTAGTGGATGCAACACAAAACATGCTGTTTACTTTATTACAGTTGGCTTTATAATAATCTCAACTTTTACAGTAGTGATTATTATTCCAATAAATAGATTGTTGATCAGTCGAGAGCGCCAAGATAATGGCCGAAATTGTATAATTTGAATTTGGAACGTCACGTTAAATGTACAGTCGAGGAAATTAACATACAGTGGAGAACCATATGAAAAAATATTCTATTGAAGAAGTCTTACAGAAATTGAACTATTTTAAACACCCATAATTTTGTAATTTCATCTAAAAATCGTAAACAATTTCATTATTTCAAAGTATTAACATTTGCTATTTTCCAACCTAACTTTTCAAACCGCATTTAACCCGAGCTTCCCCTTATGCAAGTAAAGAAAGGATCATCTTAGACCATCTTCTTTATTCTAAATTCTCCAACCTTTTGTAAATTTCGAGTAATATCGAAAAACTTGAAATAAGCATAGAATCACATGATAATCTTAAAAAGAAATCACTGAGAAAATCCAATAACTTCATGCCCATTAATTTAGATTAATCTAAAAATCTCGAGGATATTTTCTATTTCTCTAACCACCTGGAATTGTCATGGTGCTGCTCAAAAATGATTAAACAAAACCAATTGTTTTATTGAGTTCAATGTTAATACATTTTTACATTTCTAACGTAAATATTTAAATATTTACTATTCGTGCTTTTATAACTAGCTGTACTCGGGACGCGTTACTGTGGCTCAGTCTGTACTCTGGTTAAATGAAAAAAAAAAGAAAAAGAGAAAGCACACGTTTCTAATATGTTTAATTTCACAATGCTTGTGGGTATGGTTGTTGTTCCATTGCAACAACCCACCGACTGTCTACTTCGATGTCACCGTTTCGCTTTTGTATGATTGCTAATCTACTGCCATCTTCTGCTGATCTTCTTCTGTATAAAGGATATCCATCATTTCCTGTAACTGTGTTAGCTAATAATGCTCGAGGATATCACTCAGAGTATTTTCCGTCTATCATGCATGGTGAATTTAGATCAGTATACCGCAAGGTTCATGTATGATATTTTTCGTTACAACTTCATGCAAATCCTTATTAACGTCGCGGCATCGAATATTTCAGTGCACATTACATCGTCGATTTGTGGTCCTCTCTTTCGCCATTCCACTGAGTACATCCAGCAGCGCAAAAACCCAAACATTTCATCAGCGATTTCAGCTTCTGTCTGAAAACATGTGCTGTGATGTCATGCCTATCCACCAGCGATGACCCAGAAAGTAAGAGCTGTTGTATATCGTTCCAAGCTGGATTGCATGTGAATGTAATGAATAGGTCTGGACGCCCGTAGAAAACATGCGCAATTGCTATTTTATTTTTATTGCTATTAAATGAAGATGGCAAAATCATTAGTCTTCCAACGTTATAGTTGTACTACCGTCATTTACATCAGTATTTCACAAATTAACGTATTCGTCAGAGCGAAGCTTGGTCTGAGTCGAGTCTGCACGGAAACAGATTTGCGACGAACGATGGTGTTTGAAAAATCGCTTGACAATACAAATATTGAAATGTTGGAAAATTGGTGGATGAAGTTGAAAGGAGATTACATTGAAGTTTTAATAAAAACATTGCCAAAAAAGTTGCATTTTATTATCAATACAGGAAACTTTTCAGCCCACCCATTTACGTAACACTCAGAAAATCAAAAAAAGTTGATTTTTTGTTTTTATGATAACTGAATGATATCACGAAATTTTTTATCATTTTTGCTCAATTGACCATTAATTATTGTTAACGTGTTATTTTCTATATTTTGGTGTTAGTTCTAATTGTATCGTTCCAGGTGACTAAACTTGATGAAATTTTTTAATTGTCAAATCGTAGTAAGCTTCGATTTTGATTGATAGTGCCATGAATAATTCGTTAGTTTTTGTTTTTAAATAATCAATAATTTTGTTTAACGAAAATTTGTCCACCTTAAATTTTATTATAACGATACGCCTTATCAGCAAATTAAAGTTTTTAAAGCGCATAAAAATCGATCTACAATATTTTCTATATTTTGAATTTAGTTCTTAAATAAATAGGAGCTTAAAATGATGATTAAACATTCTGAAGGTACTAAAGAAATGAAATTATTAATTTTAAAAATGTTTTTAATCTGTTTGTTTTGTTTTTGTTTTAATTAAGGTGTTCGACACATTTTAAGTCGACGTTCTATATTTACTTTAATATTTGGAATTGCCATTGGTTTTACAATGGCACTTTTTATTATTCCAAACTCTTCACTTAATTGGTGCCTAGCGATGGAAAAGTATCATCGTCACGGCGAATTTAATTTAGCCGAAGCGAATGAATCTGAGCATGATGTCCGGCAGCAACAGCATAATGACGATGTGCATGCTTTAGAAAATACAACGGTAGCAAAATATTTGGAAACTGAAGTGAGGGTGTTATGCTGGATCATGACCAATCCGAATAATCATGAAACAAAGGCACGACATATTAAGCGAACTTGGGGTAAACGATGTAATAAACTGATTTTTATGAGTACAGAGAAAAATGCGGAATTAGACTCAGTTGCTTTACCGGTTAAGGAAGGTCGTGATCATTTGTGGGATAAAACTCGAGAGGCTTTTAAATATATTTATAATAATCATATCGATGATTTTGATTGGTTCTTGAAGGCGGATGATGATACGTAAGGAAATATATTATTTATTTTAATTAATTAATTTAATTCTATATTTTGTTTTAGATACGTAATTGTAGAAAATTTAAGGTACTTGCTGTACTCATATTCGCCAAACGATCCACTATATTTTGGATGTAAATTTAAGCCGTTCGTTAAACAAGGTTATATGTCCGGTGGTGCTGGTTACGCGTTAAGTCGAGAAGCTGTTAAAAGGATGGTTGATTTCGGATTTTCAGACGAATCCAAATGCAAAGGACCGAATCATCTTGTGCATGAAGAAGATGTTGAACTTGGTCAATGTTTAGAAAATGTAAATGTATTTGCGGGTGATTCTCGTGATACGTTGCGTCGTGGCCGATTTTTTTCTTTCGTGCCCGAGTATCATTTAATCCCCATCCCACCCGTAACCACAAAATATTGGTATTGGGATTATATTTTCTATAAAACCAACGAAGGACTTGATTGTTGTTCTGACAATGCCATATCTTTTCATTATGTGACGCCAAATCAAATGTACGTACTAGATTATTTAATTTATCACTTAAGACCATATGGAATTTTTGCATATCCGCAACCGTTACCAAACAAAGTGACAATAAGTGAGTTACTTAATGAAACGGCGACGATTTTAAGTAGTCTTAACAAAACTGTGGTTGAAATAATAACAGAAACCAAATCGTAAAATTAATCAAAGAATTTAGTTTGCAATTTTATAAACCGAACATCCGTTTTTGGGATAGAGGGGTAAGCCGACCATATAGTCGTTATCTCTGCACTATAAATACGATATTAACTTTTATACATCAGAAAATGAGTGTGATTTAAATAAATTAATTTATACTAATTATTATTTAGTCTTAAATTGTAAAAAAGCAAAATAATTATAGATTTTAAAAATATTTTTATTTTCACTTATATTTAACCTTATTTATAAATTGCATTATTTTAAGAATATGAAGACTTGATAATCCTAAATTTGATTTTTTTTTTTAAAAATAGTAAATATTTATATTATTCGATTTTACTTGCTCTGAAATATCGCCAATTAAGGTGGAACGTGGCTTTTTATTAACCGAATATGATGAAATTCAACATATACGATAAAAATGGGATTCTACATATAATATTACCAATTATTATAGAAGTTGGCTGTTTCTCAACAGGTTATGATTAAATTCGACATACGCGATGGAAATGTGATTTTAAAATGGTTTTTAGATGAAATACTGGAATATGGCCAATTTTGATGGAACTTGGATATGAAATTCAACAAATGTAATGGAAATAGGATTCTAAAATGGTTTAAGTCATCAACTGAAAAAAAAATCAAATCGCTTAATATAATTTTCCTTCACATAATGCAATTAAATTTATTCTCCAAACGGAAATAAAAATATTAGTAATGAAGATATAATCGGGAAGTGCTCAATATTTATAATTTTTATTTAAATCTAATTTTAAAATTAAAAATATGTATCCTACTCCTTCAGGTTTATTTTTATTTATTTTAATTATTTTTAAAGAAGGAGCAAATTTTGTATCAAGATCAAAATTTAGCAACATAATTGGCTAATGGCGAATTTATTCACGGATTTTTTATTACAATGGCAATGTTTTTTTTCGAACCACTATAGTATGAACTCGTTTATAAATAATTATATGCCGTTTTGAAATATGTGTGTACCATATGCCGTGCTGTAACGATTACGTTTAAAAACTAAAACGAATAAATAAAATTTTGTTCAAACAAACCAAAAAAAATATAATTGGTGATTTATTTAGATAACAGTGTATCTTATCTATTTGAAAATCAACTACTTCATGTAAGGTTGTTAGATATTTTATCAGTGATGTAGTAATATTATGTCTAGTATTTGTGTAATTGCCAACTGTTGCGAACATGTTAAGTAAATTATTCATGTTATTTTCTAAACGCAACCGTTTATCGTAAATTTCACGGCATTGTGATAGTTCAAATATTTGAATGTTATTTTGTCCAATTTTCAACGCCAACATGTTGCGAGAACTGAAAGCGCCCAATGTGACTGAAATATTTAGTGGATGGAACACAAAACATGCTGTTTACTTTATTACAGCTGGCTTTATAATAATCTCAACTTTTACAGTATTGATTATTATTCCAAGAGAGCGCCAAGATAATGACCGAATATCAAAGAGAAATTGTAAAATATGTATTTGGTAACGTCACGTTAAATGTACAGTCGAGGAAATTAACATTCAGTGGAGAACCATATGAAAAAATATTCTATTGAAGAAATCTTACAGAAATTGAACTATTTTAAACACCCATAATTTTGTAATTTCATCTAAAAATCGTAAACAATTTCAATATTTCAAAGTATTAACATTTGCTATTTTCCAACCTAACTTTACAAATCGCATTTTATTTTATTTTTGGTAAAATTGTGAAGAAATAAAATATAATATGGATAGAATTGAGCTTCACCTTATGCAACGAAAGAAGGGATCACCTTAGACCATCTTTATTCTAGATATTTCCAACCCTTTGTAAATTTCGAGTAATGTCGAAAAACATGATTATTCACAAAACATTTCGAATATACCCGAAAAACTTGAAATAAGCATAGAATCACATGATAATCTTAAAAAGAAATCACTGAGCCTCGAATTTCGAGAATCTCGAGGATATTTCTGCAAGCCGGCATCGTAGGTAAGTTTTAATAATGTGCCTTTCTCGGAAAAACAATTCGACTTAACTGAATAAACACAGGAATCTGCATACATGCGTTTCAAAAGAAAAACTGCACGCAGCCAAAACTGCTAGAAAAATTTTTCATACGAAATTTTTTTTAGTGTAACATACGAAGGTATCTCTAAAGAGAATTACATAGCCGTTGAATATTTCAGTGGAAATTTTTTTGAAAATTTTAAATTTTATACGATATTCGTGAAAGTTTTCTACGCATTTTAAGTAAAATTAAACTAATTATTTAAAAATATAACAAAAACGTTTAGTATATAAAATTATAATATAAAGGTGAAGATAATAGTACAAAATATGTTAAGTTTTGTTTGTGACTTATTTTTTCGTTTTGTTAAGAACAAAATACTTGTATAGAAACAAGTATTTTACATACAATAAACATACAAATTTATTTTATTTTATTTTAATAAAGTGTATTAAATAAATTTTTAGTCGAAAGCGAACCGGTTAGGAAATCGCCAGAAAGATGCACTTATTGATTTGGTAGAGGAGCATTTTGAATTTATTCAAGGCAAATTTAACAAAAAATGTCGGCCATATTCCCAGCAAATTGCTTTATAAATTCAAATTTTATTGTGTTTTATTGTAGGAAAACATGCAACAGCTCGCGAGGCCAACGATAAAAAAGCCACTTGGCTTATAATAACATATTCAGTCAACGTAGTTGGACCGATTTCAAAGACTGCTGAACAATGGCTTAAAGTATAATTTAAAATTTTTATTATAATTTAAATTGTTAAAAAAAAAATTATTTTATTTTTATTTTAGACATGGAATAGTTTAAAATATAAAGTCAAAGAAAAGCTAAAAATGACCCGGAACCACAAGAATTGCACTGGAATGGTACCGCTAGAAAATGAGTACAAATAACGGAATGCGACTGGAGGATCATTAATATGTGTGAGCTGGAATTGTTAGATGGACATGCAGAAGTTGAGTGTGGCTTTAATTTAATAGTAAACAAATACATACATTTGTTTTGTAAATACTTTTATTTAATATAGGTAATTTTATTACAGTCTCCTTCACCGCCTATCCGAACTCAGTCACCACAGCCGTCCACTTCAAGGATTAACGAATCGCCTATTAGCCCTCAAATACCACAGCCGTTAACTTCGAGGATAAATATAACTTCAACCATTCCAGTAAGTAGTTCCAGCATATAATAATATTAATTTTGGGGGAAATTGATTAATCCATATTAACAATAATATTTAAATTTTTACAACTCAGTTAGCTTCTCCATCCTTTCACGAAACTCGAGGACAAGTAGTGGAACTATTTATAGAACCGGCAGAATATTTGCAATTCATCACCATTACGAGTAGAAACACAGTCGGTTCACACACCACCTGTAAATAGCACTCCACATTCCTTAAACTTTAACACGCCTCCTGCAAGTAGAAGTCCCAATACACTTCGCCCACGTTGAGTTCGGGGTCAACATAGTAGACCAAGAGTAAGTAATCAATGAAACAGTGTCATTATAGTAGTATCTCCTAAAATATCAGTTTCAGAATCCAACTATAATGGATTCAATCCAGAGGTCCCTTCGACTCCAAGAAGAGCAAAATAAGCAACAAAGGATTATTATTCAACAAAATGAGAAAATTATAAAAAATCAGGAAGAAGTAATTAAAACTTCAAATGAGACAAACAAATTATTGGGAAAATCTAATTTATTATTATTGTCAATAAATAATAAAACCTAAATGTACAATAATAATATAATAATAAAATATAACATACGTTAAGAATATGAATTCTTTTTTGTAACTACCTATAACTTATAATGCCTTTATTAAAAAATGGAATTATTTTTTTTAGTTGAAATGTAATGTATTTAGTTTAACGTTGCTACTTATCCTGCAAACTGCAATAAACAATGACACCAAAAATAGAAACCAACGGAAATAAGAAATTAGTCATATTATTAAATTTATTTCATATTTTTAAAATTCAAAACCGGCTACAGCCGACTTTGGATAACTTTTTCAGATTCCTTTAATCCATTGATACTCGAAGCATATTCAAAGAGAGAAAATTCGATTTACCGGTAATATGCTTCCGATCAATGCATTACGGTCTGGGATAACTGTAGAAAACCCTGACCAAGAGAGTATTTAAAAAAATTAAAAAATAAACGTCTTCATGAAATTACATGCCTTGAAAACCCTAAAATTAAAAGAATAAAAAGGAGACGAGTCCCTTGGTTAATGCAAAAGATGCCTTCCATACACATTTTGCGGAATTAAATTTTTTATATTAATATTGGCGAAAATACAGTTTATAATAAAAAGTAAAATATCGAAAAAATTAAAAGTTTAATTCTAAAATAAATTAAGAAAAATAAGACCAAGCAATACGAAATTCAAAGGCACCTTAAAGCTTAATTTAAGTTTATACTTACCTGATATTCTTAAATTCTATGGCCTAGATTATTCAAAAGTCAATCACGGTTTTGTTGCCCAGCAATGAATAAAGAACCCCCCCCCCCTTCCCCCCTTTGGTTATTTCGGCTCTCCAATCCTTCTCGTACCGGTGTGTTGAATTCCTCGTGTGGAATGCGATTATTTACTAGAACGTTGTGTAAAACAACGCAGGAAATAATTATGTTGGTGGCAATTCGAGGCTCATAGCGTAATTTACGTTCACCCAAGGTACATCTGCAATTTGTTTAAAAAATAAATTTTTTTCTATAGATATAAAATTGTATACACATGTAATTACCGAAACCGATTCTTCAATAAACCAATGCAGCGCTCTATTTTGCAACGAATTTTGCAATGCAGCTGCTTGTAATGCCGGTCTTTTTGTGTCCTGGGATTTTTGATGTTCGTCATAAGAAACGGTTGCAAAGGATACCCACTATCACCTATAAACATTTTGTTATTTTAACTGTAATATTTAGATATACGGAATAAATTGCGTTACCCAATAACCATTCCCGTCTTTCACCTTGTCGGTATCGCAATTGCAAAAATGCAAAACATTGACTACATCCCCATATGTAGCTGTCATGAGTGGAGCTGTAATGCAAACATTTTATATTCTTAATATAACAACTAACTAATTAACTTGAAAAAAATTTTATTGGCTTTGGGCTCTTCTCTCCTATTTCGGAATTTCTTTTTCGAAAGCTAAAGCTGTAAAATAATTTTTTGAAATAAAGAGCCCAAAACCAATATAAAATTTGTTCAAGTATTAAAATATTGGATCAAAAATATAAATATAATTAATCAATAATACTTACCCACAATATCTTGCATTGCAATTCGTAATCCTTAAATCATTGTCACATACCTAAAAAAACATATAAAACAAATATACATGCTAGTAATCAGTTAAATTAGATTAAAATATTTAAGCTTACCAATTGGGTATTTATCGAATGAAACCCTTTACGGTTGACATAGGCATGTTCAACATCCTTTTTAAGCCCGGTTATTGCAATGTGGGTTCCATCAACAATCCCTACGATGTGTGGAAAGCCATATTCTGCCAAAAAACTATGAGAAGGGTAGTCATTTAAATTTTGCAGTAAGATAGCTAATCTGTGAATGTACCTAGCCTTGGTCGATTCAATTTCAGGCGCTGTCTGAGGAAACCTTACATATTTTCCCCGACAGTTTCTCGGTAATAATGTTAGTGTATTTTGTTACACAGTTGGATATTTTCGGTTGGCTCATGAATGCCAACGCATCACTTCCGACTCTCTTCTGGTAACTGCCATTTGCCAAAAAATTTAGGACAGCTAATATCTTAAATGGCAGAAACAATTATTTAATTTTACAACAAAACAATAAACAAATTAATTACCTACATACCTCTAAATGAATAGGAATTTTTTGTTGGGTGTCACTTAGGTTAGCAACATCTTTCACTTCCTCAACAAAATCTTTCAACAGGTTTATTGGAAGTCTATACATTTCCATGAATCTAAAACAGAAAAAATAATAATTTTAATCATATTTCCTAAATATAACAGTAAAACTTAAGGCAATACCCCTTACACAAACGGCAAACCGGCCGTTCAATCCGTCAAATCTAATTTTTGACACAATTATTTCACTAAGCAATATGAAAACTAGTTAAAATTTATAAGTATCACTTATAAAAAAACATATTTATCATTGAAAACTCCAAATTTTATATTTTGACAGACGCAAAAAAACATGCAAATTAAACAATTTTGTCAAAAATTGGATTTAACGGCTTGAAATGCCGGTTTGCCGTTTGTGCCTGAGGTAATGCCTTTATCATAAATCTTACCGTTTTTCTGGAATATCAAATGGGTTCATCGTATCCCTCATCCTTTTACGTAAAATTCTCATATGATTAGTATTCTCGTAATGTAAGGCGGCCAAAGCAACTACACTCATTTTTCTAATGAAAATAATTATATAAGACTAATAAACTATTTTTTATTAATTTAAATATTTAGTTATTTACAATATATTATTGTAGACAAATTCTTATTATTGTACAATTTTAAATTTTGTTTGTCAAATAACACAAAACTGCTAAAAATCGAAATGTCAAACATAAATACAAAATATATAAGCAGCGACATACGTCTGCAGCAAAAAAACAATTCGTTCAATGATGGGCGTACGTTTTTATAGCAATTTACAAGAAATTTTGTCGATTTTATTTTTCCACTAAAATTTTGCGCTTAATGCCTAGACAGGTATATTGTCAGAGTGCTGCTCAAAAATGATTAAACAAAACCAATTGTTTTATTGGTTAAAAAAAAAAAATTGTACCGTACGTAAATATTTAAATATTTACTATTCGTGCTTTTATTACTAGCTGTACTCGGGAGGCGTTACTGTAGCTCAATCTGTACTCTGGTTAAATGAAAAAAAAAAAAGAAAAGAAAAGAGAAAGCACGCGTTTCTAATATGTTTAATTTCACAATGGACTGTCTACTTAGATGTCACCGATGGTTGCTAATCTACTGCCATCTTCTGCTGATCTTCTTCTGTTTGAAGGATATCCATCGTTTCCTGTAACTGTGTTAGCTAATAATGCTCGATGATATCGCTCAGAGATTCATTAAACCGCAAGGTCCGCATGTATGATATTTTTCGTTACAACTTCATGCCAATATTACATCGTCGATTTCGTTTGAAGTGATTTTGTTATAGAGCCAGATTTGGATATGTATGTGTGTGTGGCAATCCTCTCTGTTTACCATTCTGCTGATTACATCGCGCAGCGCAAATACCCAAACATTTCATATTTTACTAAGAAATCCATCAGCGATTTCAGCTTCTGTCTGAAAACACGTGCTGTGATGTCATGTCTATCCACCAGCGATGACCCAGAAAGTAAGAGCTGTTCTATATCGTCCCAAGCTGGATTGCATGTGAATGTAATGAATAGGTCTGGACGCCCGTAGTGGCGAACATACGCAATTGCGCAAATTCGTCAGTTTTCCAACGTTAGTTGAACTACCGTCATTTACAACTGTATTTTGCAAATTAACGTATTCGTCAGAGCGAAGCTTGGTCTGATCAATGCCGTCTAGAATATACAAGCCATACTGCTAAAAGCAAAAATTATTTTTTTTTAATTCAGCGACATAACCTAGATGGCAATTAACATTCGAAAAATGAAAGAGTTGAGAGAAACAGAGAATAAAACATTTCAAAAATAAAAAAATTATTTAGTATTATCTCATGCGTACGAAAGGAAGGTTGTACATATTTTTATCTCTGCTAATTTTCTGCATAATTTAAAACTAATAATATTATTAATAAAATAATGATTTAAATATAATCAAATATTAACTAAAAATATAATATGAGTTGG
Organism: Tipula vernalis; assembly: GCA_958295665.1. NCBI lineage: Eukaryota > Metazoa > Arthropoda > Insecta > Diptera > Tipulidae > Tipula > Tipula vernalis. The sequence goes on along the minus strand of OY282558.1, from coordinate 41,011,734 downwards.
AAAAATTTATATGAACTATTTTTTATTAATAATTTTAAATTATGAAAAATACACGACGTACAACCTCCCTTTCTTGCGCTTGGATTAATACTAATTTATTATTTTTATTTTTCACATGTTTTAATCTCTTCGTTTTCAAGTTTTGTTCTCTTTCATTTTTGTAGCATTAATGCCATCTGCAGAAGATTAATGGAACTGTCGACATAAATTAAGTGACGTAGACAGTAATATGGCTTGTATATTCTAGACGGCATTGGTCTGATTCAATACTGCACGGAAACAGATTTGCGACGAACGATGGTGTTTGAAATAAAAGGAGATGTAGGGAAATAACTGTACCCGATGGCCTCAAATTAAATAAAAATACTTTAAAACTATTTCGATGTTTACTGATTACTTTATTTTTCACTTTTTTTATAAATTGCAACCATTGCACTTCGCTGTTCACATTTCTCTGTTCTCAAACTTTTCTTTCTTCTTTCTTTTACATTTTTCTCTATCGTTTAAAACATAAACTAATAATAATAATTTCATACTGATAGCGAATGCCATCTATGTACAGACATAAGAAATACAATATTTTAAATTTAAATTCAAACTTATTCGTTAATTAACTTAAACTACTACAGAGATTAAATTGAAGTTTTAATAAAAACATTGCCAAAAAAGTTGCGTTTTATTATCAATACAGGAAACTTTTCAGCCCATGTACTCGTACATACGTAACACTCAGAAAATCAAAAAAAAAAAAAAGTTGATTATATTTAGTGATAACTGAATGGTATTATGCCAATAATTATAAAAAAATATCACGACATTTTTTATCATTTTTGCTCAATTGACTATTAATTATTGTTAAAATATGTGTGTACATAGAAATCGTGTTATTTTCTATATTTTGGTGTTTAGTTCTAATTGTATCGTTCCAGCAGGTGGCTAAACTTGATGAAATTTATAATTGTCAAATCGTAGTAAGCTTCGATTTTGATTGCTAGTGCCGTGAATAATTCGTTACTTTTTGTTTTTAAATAATCAATAATTTTGTTTAGCGAAAAATCGTCCATTTTAAATTTTATTATAACGATACGCCTTATCAGCGAATTAAGGATTTTAAAGCGCATTAATTATTTTATAAATATGTATATTACATAAAAATCGATCTACAATATTTTCTAAATTTAGTTCTAATTGTAGCGTTCTAGGTGGATGAGCTTGATGAAATTTATTATTGTCAAATAGAAGCTTAAAATGATGATTAAACATTCTGAAGGTAGCTATTCAAGAAATCAAATTATTATTTTCAAAATGTTTTCAATTTACTTTTTTATATATTTTTGTTTTTTTTTTTATAATTAAGGTGTTCGGCACATCTTGAGTCGACGTTCTATATTTACTTTAATATTTGGAATTGCCATTGGTTTTACAATGGCACTTTTTTTTATATCAAACCCGTCGCTTAATTCGCGGCTAGCGATGGATTGGAGTCATCATCATCATCACGGCGAATATAATGATTCCTACTATGGACATCATCTAGCCGAAGCATATGGACCCGAACGTGATGTCGGGCAACATAATCATAATGAGGAAGTGCATGCTTTAGAGAATACAACGGCTGCAAAATATTTGGAGAGTGAAGTGAGGGTGTTATGTTGGATCATGACCAATCCGAATAATCATGAAAAAAAGGCACGACATGTTAAGCGAACTTGGGGTAAACGATGTAATAAACTGATTTTCATGAGTTCAGAGAAAAATGAGGAATTAGATTCAGTTGCTTTACCGGTTAAGGAAGGACGTGATCATTTGTGGCATAAAACTCGAGAGGCTTTTAAATATATTTATAATAACCATATTGATGATTTTGATTGGTTCTTGAAGGCGGATGATGATACGTAAGGAAATATATTATTTATTTTAAATAATTAATTTAATTCTATATTTTGTTTTAGATATGTAATTGTAGAAAATTTAAGGTATTTGCTGTACTCCTATTCGCCAAACGATGCACTATATTTTGGATGTAAATATAAGCCGTTCGTAAAACAAGGTTATATGTCCGGTGGTGCTGGTTACGTGTTAAGTCGAGAAGCTGTTAAAAGGATGGTTGATTTCGGATATTCAGACGAATCCAAATGCAAAGGAGCGAATCATAGTGGGGCTGAAGATGTTGAACTTGGTAAATGTTTAGAAAATGTAAATGTATTTGCGGGCGATTCTCGAGACACATTGCATCGTGGCCGATTTTTTCCTTTCGAGCTCGATCATCATTTATTCCCCAACCCACCCGTAACCGCAAAATATTGGTATTGGGATTATATTTTCTATAAAACCAAGGATGGACTTGATTGTTGTTCTGACAATGCCATATCTTTTCATTATGTAAAGCCAAATCAAATGTACGTACTAGATTATTTAATTTATCACTTAAGACCATATGGAATTGTTGCATATCCCCAACCGTTACCGAACAAAGTGACAATAAGTGAGTTAATAAATGAAACGACGACCATTTTAAGTAGTCTTAACAAAACTGTGGTTGAAATAGTAACAGAAAGCGAATCGTAATAAAAGGAAAAAGCTAAAGATTTTAGTTTGTAAACCGAACATCGTTTTACGGTAGAGCTAGATTGGTAAGCCAGTCACACAGTCGTTATCTCCGCACTATAGATACGATTGTTTTTTTTGTAAATTTAGTCTTAAGTTGTCAAAATAATAGTTTATATTTTCATTTAACCTTATTTATAAATAATTTTAGTTTAGGAATATGAACCCTTGATGATTATGTAATTTAATTTTATTTTTGGGATTTGTCGAATAAAAAATTTTCTAATCTTATCTACTCTAGCCAAAGCAAAATAAATAATAAAATGAATTTGAAACACAAAACTCGAATATCTTTAATTTTATCGTATATACCACGTCTTAAATCGATTAAGTACTGAACGTAATACCCTAAAAGAGTTTTTTTTTAAAGCTAGTAAGAATATGATAGCAATCTACTTTTCGCTTTATTGCATGGTTGCACTTGATATAAAAATATATCTTATAATTAGGGCCTTTGTATACTAAATTTATAATTTTAAAAAAAAAACTACAAATCAACACCAAATATTAATAACTAATTAATACGAGTAGTTAATTAATTTGGTGTTTTTTTTAAAATTTATGTGTGGATTAGTTTTATTTATGAGGCATAGCCCCAAATATAAAATATTCTTCCCGGCATTCACATCCCTGTTCCAATTAATTTTGCATTTTGAACAGTATTGATTCGGGGAGGTGATTTAGACGTCTTATTTTCTGAATGACATTTGGAACACAATTTAGTTGTGCGAAATTCATTTATTTCTAATACGTCTGCGTATTTTTTAAACTCCTTTAATAATTTTGATTGTGGCGTCCTGGTGTATCCTTTCATAGGCGAATTGTTAGCTATTTTGCTTGATCCTATTATTATTAAAGCTTTTTGTTGTACGCTTCCGATAATTTCAATTGCCAGTTTTTTGCATGCCTTATCAATACAAATAAATTTTTATAATTTTAGTCTGTCTACTTTTCGCCTACCACATTCTTCTTGTCTTTTGATAAAAATAGACAGTTGGTAATTTGTATATTGTAAATAATTTTTCGACATAGGCGATATTTCATTATTTTCAGTTGATGGTGTCCATTTATGTAATTTTTTCAATCTAGTATGAACTCCTGTTAAATTTCTGTAATAACTACTTTTAATTTTTATTGGTATTTCATTTCTTATACCTCCAACAATTAATTTTAACCCCGGATCTAATCCAATTTTCACGTCGTAATTGTTTATGTTTTCTCTTATTTTTATTAGATTATCGTTATGTTGTTTATCTTCTTGATTAGATTTTTGTTTTTTGTTTTTCTTATTAACTGTGCCCGGTTTGGTCATTAGAAATGACACAGAGACACCATCTGTTGAAATGGAATAATCAAATTTTTTATTAATTGTTTCGGGAAAAATAAAATATTTCCTCCATTCTGTGTCTTTTTGAAATGTTCCCCATACACCTTTAAATAATGTTTGAGAACACAATAAATTATATAATGCTCTTGTGTCGTATCTAATATGGTGTAAACCAAATTTGTGAATTGGTATTAAATTAAAATTTTTAATTTTATTTTCTTCGTTATACCGTTGTAATTGATAATAAAATTGAACATGTTTAAAATATGTTTTTGAATTATTGATATCAGTAAATTTTCCGCCGTTCCAATTTAATTTATTTTTTAATTCATTTATTAAATTTTCTTTTGGTTTTTTTTGACTATTTATATTAAATAAAAAATCCAAAGTATCATAAATATCACAATTGTTTGTTTCAAATTTTTTTTAAAATTTTCGTACTCTCTTGTAGGCATGTATCCATAGATTATTATGGAACATTGTCTCGTAATGGTTAGCCGCAAATGTGAACTGATTTGTTTTATAGCTCGAATCATATAATTTTACGTGATATTTGTTACGTATATTATTATACTCTGGATCGATATTGTATTTATTTTTTGATTTCTTCATTAAATGATAAAAATAGTCTAAAAAATTAATTTTTTCAAAATCATTGTTAGACCATTTTTTCATTAGTGCGTAATGAATATATCTTGAAACTTCTATAATCAATTTGGACATTTCGTTAACATCTTGTTGAATTTTATTAAAAACTAATTCGTTTTTAATTTTTGTTTTCAATCCACATTTTACTGTAACATTTATGTTGGGGGGTTCATTATTCCCCCCTTCGACTTTCCTTTTTGGCATCTAAAATCACAAAAAAAATATTTTTTTTTTGGGATAATATATTTATTGACATAAAAAAACCAAATTAGTTTTATTCATTAGCCAGAAGGATTAAAAAATTGAAAAGAAGAAAAAAATGTATAATGTGTCCCGATTGCCGACTCCGTTTTATCACCATCACTATACCCCCCTGATTGTCCCAATAATGGGACACAGATAAATATAGCGAACACGGCGATAGCCCGTCAGTCGGTTCTGTATTTGCACCCACAATCATGCCCACCAGTGTATTTGGTCAGGAGTATCCGCAGCAGGATTGTGTGTAACCAAAAACAGGGCCAAGTATAAATTTGCAATATAAAAATAATAAAAAATTATTTAATATTAAAATCAAAACAAATTTTTATTTAATTTTTTGTTATCTAGTAATTGTGATGATAAAATTTAAGGTAAAGATTATGTTTGTTACCATATAAAACAATGAAAATGAAAATTATTTTGTTTTAAAAAAAAAATTAATTAAAACTTACCAATTAATTCGGTGTTTAAAATTCAAAATAATTAGTTTATTCTAAAATTTATATACATATATATACATATTTATAAAATGAATTAAGAAGAATGAATTATCTGGAAAAAAATAAAGAGAAAAATATTTTATTAATTTTTTTATTCGGAGTTTTATTGCTCTATTTAAAATTCAAAATTTTTAAGTGCCACCGTGGATATATAGTATTTTATGCCACAGTAAGAAATGGGACGTTCTTCCCAAACCGTGAGTTAAAATCAACGGGAGTTAATTTTAAATTAACTCTGTTTTAAAATTAAATTTATTATTGTTATTAGTAGTTTAAATATACGTATCTCCAAAAAATCCATTCATCTAACCCAAAAAAATTGTTAGGTGCAGTTAAATCGCTCAGGAGTTAAAATTTAACACTGGTTTGTTATTACAAACAATCTATTTCCGTAATATTGTTCCAATCTTTTTAAAAGATTTGAGCGAGTTTTGAACTTATTGTTTGTCGATTGACTTATTTTAATATAAAACAGGAAACTCACATTGTTGGAATTTTGGTGCTCGACGGAGATGGACGTGTTTTTGTCTGTCTCCGTAAGTGAAATTTATTTTGTTTTATGTTTGTTTTAATTTAAATTTAAATTTAAGGTTAATAATTTAAAGTTAATCTTAATTTTATTTTGCGTTTTATGTTTAAATTTAATAAGTTTTTAAAATGTGTAGTTGAAATATAATAGTGTAGTGTATTTTTAGTTTTGTTGTGTGATAAAGTGAAAGTGTTGTTCAGTTAATGTATACTATATACATATGTACTATATGGATGTTCATATTCTTAAGTAGTGATGTCGAAATAGTGTAGTGATTTAGTGTTAAAAATAGTGAACACATCAAAATTTATTATAGAAATTAGTTTCTGGGATGTTGTGGCCGAAAAAATTCTAACGGTACTTTCATAGTATCGAAAAAGGTATATTTCATATTACATGTACTGTTCTCTGTACATATGCACATGTAATATGAATGTGTGTAAAAAATGATTGCTCTTTTATTTTTATAGATTAGTATTGATTATTTGGTGGAGATAGATTGAAACCAACAAGAATGTTTGTACACAAATGTGTACAAACATTTTTTGTTTTTGTTTGGATGTATGCAGAGTCGATAGCGTTTCTTTGTATACATGTTGGACAAAGAATTACTGTATGAATATCCAAGCTGTTATATTAAGGATATATTTTATTTTGTTTGATTTGTGTAAATATGTGTAGTATTTTGTTGCTTGTTTTTTTTGTTCTTGGTTGTAGATTTGGTATGCATACGGGGCCGGCAAAGGTGTCTGTCTATACAAATATAAATATTTTTGTTGGTTTTGATGCATGTGATCGGATATGAACGTGGAAAAACATGAAATATTGTTATGTTTTGTCATGTTATATTTATATGGGGAATCAGGTTTGTGTACAAGTATGTATGCATGATTGTAGAAATGTAATTATAATTACTTGAGATGTATATTTGTGTTTTATGTAGATGTATATAAGTGTGATGCGGTACATAGTGCGGTACGTTTCTCTCTTGTGTTTTGTTTCTTGTCCTTGTTGTAGATTTGATGTACATATAATGTGATGCGGAACACTGTAAAATGTGAAAATGTTATTATGGTTTGTCATGTTGTATGTATGTGGAGCATCATGTTTGGATACATGCATATATACATATGTATATGCGTGACAAATTAATGTACTCGTTGTTGTTTATATTTGTTTTTATATATAATTGTATATTTATATGCATCACAGATTTAAATTATAGGGTGGCTCAACAGTTTTTTAAAATTTTAAACTGCGGCTTGGAAGAAATTTTATGTCAACTTCATAAGAGTATTATATTATACAAATTATATTATTATATTACTTTACTATATGATGTTAATGTATGTGAGGTTAATTTAAGATGATTAATCTTATTTTATTGTGTATTATTGAATTTTATATTATTTTATTTATGTTATTATCATATCTCGCCTTTATCATTGTGAACTAGACAAGAGACGCAGTGAAGCAGAATTTGAGTCTGAAGTTATAAATTGTGTTGTTTTGTGCCAATGTATTTTTACTACATTATTCTATGTAGCGTAGAAATTGTATTGGCTTGTAATATCTATTTTATTTTTTATTTAGTACTAACTAAATTATATAAGTTAATTTCTATTAATTAAGTAGTAAAGCAATTTAGTTTTCAGACTAACCCGGGAAACTCTATTTGAAACTCTAGTATATAATAATTAATTTAAACATTATTAACTTAGTAAATAAATAAGTAATTTAAGCATTATTAATATCCTTTTGCAAGATTTTTAGGAAATTGTCGATTAGGTGAATTTTTAATAGTATGGTTAAATATATAAAATATATATTTTTTCAGCTTTTATTTTTGAATCTAGTTGCAGTAGGTAAACCATTAATTAACTATCTACAGGAGAACGGTGGCTAATGAAACAAGTGCTGTGAATTTGAATTATAACTTAGCAATTTATAATTTTTTAACATTCCCGTAGAATTTTATTGTTGATGTTGAATTATTCATATGGTTTAATATTATGGTTGAGGTTGGTATTGGTATTGAAGTGGGTGTTGGTATTGGTGTTCGTACTGGTGTTAATGTTCATACTTTTTGGTATAATTGTTAATGATAGTTTTGGTATTAGTATTCATATTGGTTAATTAAAACGGTTTTAGTTTAGAACACTCCTGAGAAACTCGACCAAGATGACAATTGCTGTGATGACAGCACGATGGCCAGATGGTAGTTGGTTGAATGATTGTCAAACTATTAATGGTTATTTATTTGTGGTACACAGGGATTGATCTAGAATTTATTTCAGAGAATCAAATTTATACTTAATTAATTTTTAAATAGTTATTATAAAGAATTAATGCATATTTTAAATTTAGGAATGTCTTGAAGAACCTGAAACAACCTTACAGGAGTTGGAGCAGTAGATGAACTTTAAATTGTATTGTCTTGTGCTAAATAAATTACTAAAAATATATTACTAACAGATTTACTAACTATCAACTACTTAGGTGTCTGGAACCGGGTTGAGTCTTTGTTGCTAACATTCCTTTCCTGTCCCTCGATTTTGTTATATGTAAAAAGGTGTACGACGGCGGCCTGGCCAGGGGCGGATATCACAACTATTAGACTTATGTGGTTATCGATGTGGCGCCTTCCTTTACGGAGTGAAATATTGCTATGTTGGCTTTATGAAAAGCTGAGTATGATGGTAAATATTTCCTTGGTAAGGGAGAGTTATGGTGTCGTGTTTCAACATGGGTATAGTGGTGTGGTATTCGCATTTATAATACGGGAGACTTGCTTAATGCTTGATCGTACATCGCAATCAATCAATCAATCAATCTTTTTAAAAGATTTGAGCGTTTAGTATGTGTTTAGTATTTAGTATGTTTATGTTTTTTTTCATTTTCAGCTTTTCCTAATTTTTCTTAATATGAAGCTAAAAGAAACAATAATTGTGCTGGCGCATTCAAAAATGGTTAACCAAACAAAAATTGCCAAAAAATAATATACAATGTAATTCAAAATTAAAATTTACTTGGTTAAACTGATTAGTTAGTATAATATTATCCAAATTGCGTATTACTAGATTAAGTGTAAGGATAATTGTTAAGTGTTTGTCGCTACGCCTGAATAAACTATTTAATTTTTTATTTTTAATAATTCGTTGCCGACAATTCTCCAAATTCTTGTTTCTTGCTTTATTTATTGATTGTTAATAATAAAAAACTAAACAGTCAAATTTACGGTAATGAGCTATATAATGGCATAAACTACTCAATAAATCATTTAGCTAAATGTAACAAAAAGAACAGAGTGTGGTTTTAGTAACAATTGATTTATTTAACTAAACTACTGCCATACATTTATTATGGACAAGCACACGCTTTTTAATCATCTCAAACAATGAAAACCCAACCAAATTTTGAAAAATGAATAATTTTTTATAGTAAGCGAACTGTTGAAGGTATCCTCTAATCCTATGAAACCCAAAATACGGCGCGCGGGCGTAATATTTTCACAGACTTAAAATTGTTGATCCAAAACAAAAAGAATTAATTCCTGAATTTGGTGATGAAGTATGGTAGAAACAACTTTAATTATTAAAATGCGAGCGAGGCAATAAGAAATTATATTCAGCGTAACTTATGCGAACTGCAAAATTTGGCAACCATATTAAAAATAATTTGTAGACAAGCTTATGAGAATAATTTCAAGCATTTACCAATTTTTATATAAAAAAATTTGGTCCGCCTAGTTCCGTGAATTTAATTTTTTTACACAAGTAAAAATAAGTTTGGGTATCGCTACCAACTAAAAAAATTCTGCTCCATTTTTACTTTTATAAACCAATATTTGGTAAAGGTTTAGAAACTATTATACACCATCCTAACATCGGAATTTTTTCAAAAATATCACACTTTTACGTATTTTGAATAAAATTATAACAAAAATGTTTTAAAAAAAAAGGTAAAATCTTCCCGGAACCTCCTAAAATCTATAAATTCGCTATCCTACATTAAAAAATTTTCAAAAAATATTCTTCTCCCCCTGTAATTACAAATTAGCCCAAATAAATGATAATTTTTTGGTTTCGGTATATGGTATAATACGATTTTTATAGAAAATTGAGATGATTGTAAAACTACAGAGTGACTACAGAGTGTTTACAAATAATGTAAAGGCGAAAAAAATCTTAAAATTTTTCACATCATCTCAATCTTCAAAAACCGTATTAACAAACGTACATCATAATATAAAAATTTAGTACATACCCTTATTTAAAAAAAATAATAATAAATACTAAAATTTTGGTGTGGAAACTTACAAATCACTCGTATATTTTCCGGACAAGGGCAATTCCAAAATTTAGATTTCAGGAATTCCACACAAGCTTATTCAATCAATAAGGAAAAATGAAATCTTAATTTTTAAATTGCCTTTGCTTGGGAAATATACGACCAAAATTATTGTAATTTTTATTTTTATTTTTTTATTAAGAATATGTACTCGATTTTTGGTTTTTGATGTACGGTTATGAATAACACGATTTTTCAGAAAAATTGAGATTATTTGTAAAATTTAAATATATTTTCGCCTACATAAGTACGAGACATATTCCAGTCGACGATTCTAATTGTGAAAAGATATTGTAATTTAATAATTTATTTAATAAAAATTTGGCGTCTAATTTTCGCAAAAAAAATCAAGTATTCTTTGAACTATTCGGACGTGTTTTATTTATTTTCCTGCTGAAAAAAAAAAAAAAAAAAAAAAAATAAAATAAAAAAATTAATAAAAATAATAATAAAAAATAAATAGTGAATTCAATAACTGTATAATGATATATGTACATATATAAATATATGTATACCGTATATATTTTTACTTGTTATTACTTAATATGAGTAATTGCATTAAATGTGATTTACCCACTGCATGTGAGAACATTTTAGTTTGCAGTGGATTGTACAAAGAAGTTGCACACTTCAGATGTGTTGGTTTGCGAAAAGCTGCATTCGAATTAATTAATAATTCTGACAACATACGTTGGTTTTGTGACAGTTGCATAATTTTATATGTGCAATATGTAAATAAACTGGAAAAATTAATTTACATTTCCATTAAATCAGTAGCTGAGAATATTATTGCAAACAAACCAATTGCTTCTGCTGTTGGCCTAAATGAATGTGAGTTGTGTATTAGTGATGAAACCTTGACGCCAACTGTACCAGCTTCCCTGCAACCTACTAAAGCTGTATCTGCTGGTTCCAGTATAAATAATTTTAATAATAATATGGAACCCATTAGTACTTTTGCTGAGGTGGTATCTGGCTGTTCGAGTACACAAACTAAGGAAAAGAAAAGGAGTTCCCGACATCTAAGTACCAAACCGATCCTTGGTACTCGGCAATTTGAAGAGGATTTTGGTGTTAAGGCAAATGTTCCTATGCTATGGTTACGTGTGTCTAAGTTCGATCCTGCTACCACAGAACAGGATATTACATCGATGGTGCAAACTTGCCTGGGCATTGATAAGTCCAAAGTGTTCAAACTGATTCCTAAAGATTGAGTTTTTGAATCTTTGGAGTACGTATGCTACAAAGTGGGGGTTAGTAGTGACTTTAGAACTAAGGCGCTTGATCCTGATACCTGGCCATTAGGTGTACAAATTCGGGAATTTTATAGTAAAGCTTTGGAAACCAGTTGTAGTCAATTCAACAATATATTAAATTTAAATTATTGTAAATCTGAGAGCAAATCTGTTACAGGTGATGTTTTGCAGGTAAATATTAATGTATGTCTGAAATTTGGCCATTTAAATGTCCGTAGTTTGGTAAAACATTTTAATGATATTGTTATTTTATTGAATGAATATAAATTTGATTTCCTTGCTTTGACAGAAACTTTTCTTGACGATAAGATTTCAAACGGGTCGCTTCATATTAATAATTATAATATAATGCGGTTTGATCGAGTTAACAACACGCGATGGGGTGGGGTTGCTATATATTTTAGGAGTACATTAAAAACCAATAAATTATTTTGTGGAACTTTGGGCAAACTTGAAATTTTAGCATCTGAGGTCATTGGGTGTTTTGGTAAAATTCTTGTTTTAGTTATTTATAATCCTCCTCCGGCTGGTACTGATGATATAACTAATTTACAAATTGTGTTTTCACAATACTTATCCCAGTATGAAAAAGTTATTTGTTGTGGGGATTTTAACTTTAATATGTTAATTAATAATAAACTTAGTGCTTGCTTGAGTTTAATTAATTTAAGCTATTTATGTTTTAACCCAACAAGATTAGATAGCAGTCTTTTGGATTTAATTATTTTGCATGAGCCTGATATACACAATATCATTTCTTTTGGTCAACTTGCTGTTCCAGCTATTTCCGATCATGACTTGATTTTTGCCTGTTATAGGTTCAGTCGTATTAGAGATAAAATTTCTTATACTGTGGTACCTGATTACAAGGCAATTAATTATGATGACTTTTTACTTGGTTTCTCTTCGTTAGATTGGAATGATCTTTATTTTTATCATGATGTAAATGATATTATTAAAGTATTTAATTCAAATATCTTAGAGTTGGATAGGAATTGTGTACCACGAAAACAAGGCATTAGGAGGTGTCGCACAGCTCCATGGTTAAATGCTTTTATTTTAAATTTAATGGAGCGTAGAGATCTGGCTTATGGTAAATATAAAAGATTTAAATCAGAATTTGATTTAAAATCTTTTAAATATTTAAGAAATAAAACAAACAGGTGTATTAATCAAGCTAAAAATCGGTTTTATTTTGGTAATATGAGTAATACTAAAATAACGTGGAACAATTTAAAAAAGCTTGGTATATCATGTTTTTCGACTGAAGCTGTTATTGACTTTTCCGCTGATGACATTTTAGCTGGTTTTAGTAAACTTTCTGAATCTTTAGTGGTATTGTCGTTACCTGATTTAAATTTTACTGGTTCTGATAATTGTGGTTTTGTTTTTGATTGTGTAGATGAACTTATGGTGTTGAATGCAATCCGTGTCATTAGATCAGATGTGATGGCATATGACATGATAAACTTCAAAATACTGAAACTATTTATTGATTTATTTTTACCACATATTACATTCATCATTAACCAATGCTTGACTAAATCTGTATTTCCGGATTTGTGGAAAGTGGCTTCGATTATTCCCATTCCTAAAAAGGATGTAATCAATAATATAAGTGATATTCGTCCAATTAGTATTTTGCCTGCACTATCCAAGGTTCTTGAAAAAATTATACAAATTCAAATTCTTGAGCATCTTAATAATTTTAATTTTTTATGCAAGTTTCAATCAGGATATAAATCTGGCCACAGTACTACTACTGCACTTGTAAATATAGTTGATGATATAACTGCTATCTTGGATAAAAGTAATTCCTTTGTTGTTTTAGTTTTATTAGACTTTTCAAAAGCTTTTGATTGTGTCAATCATACGCAATTGCTACAAAAGTTAAAATTGTATTATAAGTTTTCTGATTCCGCTATTATGTTGCTTCATTCTTATTTAAGTAACCGGAAACAGTTCGTCAAACTTGGTGATGATTTTTCTAACCTAAGTGATGTAATTGCTGGAGTTCCACAAGGATCAATTTTAGGCCCTTTACTGTTTTCTATTTACATTAATGACCTACCTTGGCATATTTTGAACTGTCAATTTCATCTTTATGCTGATGATTTGCAGTTATATATTGGTGGTGATTTGGTAACATTGGATGACTTAATTATACAACTTAATGCCGATCTGAATAGGATATCGTTATGGTCTAGTAATAATTCACTTTCTATTAATCCTAATAAAAGTAAAGCTTTATTTTTAACTAGACATAAAGTACATTATATAAAACCTGTGCTCGTTTTGAATAATGATATAATCTCATTTGTTCCAACAATTAATAATCTAGGATTAGTATTGAATACTACTCTTACATGGACTGATCATGTAAGCTCTCTGTGTAAGCGTGTTAACTATAGCTTATATTCGCTTAGATTAATAAAAAAGTTTTGTCCTGTTAAGTTACGTATATATCTTGTCAAAACTTTAATTATTCCAATTTTCACCTATTGTGATGTGATATTTTCTAATTGTGATAGTTCCTCAAAACATTTACTTGAGATTACTTTTAATAATTGTGTGAGATACGTCTATGACCTTAGAAAGTTTGACCATATATCTGAATTTAGGAGCTCAATCCTTGGATGCGACTTGTTTGAGTTTTACTGTTATAGAACTGCTATGTTTGTTTTCCGTATAATAAAATCAGGTATACCCACGTACTTGTATGATAAATTAAATTTTTCTGCATCGTTACGCACAAGGAATATTAATTTGCCACTAAATAGAACAAATGTTTACCATAACTCCGGATTGATAAATGCGATTCTCACCTGGAACAGTTTGCCAGCGGAATTAAAAAATATTAGTTCTGTTTCTAAATTTAAAACTGTTATGTTAAAATCTATAACATAGAACATGTACATATTTGCAAATTATTATTGATTATGTAAGTGGAAGTTTGTTTTGTTCATTGTTATACTTTATTTAAAATGTTAATTGTTAATTTTAAGTTTGTTATTAAATTGTAAAAATGTTATGCACAAAAGCCATCGGCTTACGCTTTAGTCAATAAAATATTATTATTATTATTATTATTATTGTAGATAAACATCACAAACTGTTTAAAGAATTATACCCTAAGTATCCTTTAAAGCCAAAACAAATAACAAGTGATAATCATAGAATTAATTTGAAAAATTTTCCAAAAAAAAAAATTACCAAAATAGAAATAAAAAAATTTAGTAATACGATGAGGAATAATATTTATAAAAAATAAATTTAATTTCCCAATATTAAGAAGATTTAATTATAACAGACCTGGGGGTCAATTCTCGTTCTATGAAAAAACCTAATGAAAAAAAAGTTTTCATTTTGATCCCATCAAGTCTTTTTCATTTATAACATTTCACACAACGACAATAAGCGATTCTCGATGTCCAAATGAAAAAGAATCGTGAGAAAAACGCTGAATAAGTTATTTCCATAGTAAGCTACACTGTAAACACACATTTTTTCGAATTTCATGTATATTTCCGCTAGCTAATACAACAATTGGTTTAAATATTAGCTAAATAAATGATAAAGTAGATTTAGTTAATCATTTTTTGTCATTGGCTGTCAAAATATAAAGTAAATTATAAAATTGACCAAATTATTTTTAAAACTTAACTAAATTAATTATTTGGAGGCTTTTCTTAAATAAACGGAATAGTTTTTAATAGATTTACATATTAGTTAAGTTTAAAGTGAATCATATTATAGTTTCAATGCACATTTAATGGTAAAAATACAAATTTAGTTTTTATAGAATTTTATTTCCATATTTATGATGTTCTCACCGCCAAAATGGTCGGTGAGAAAGTTTTATTCATATGAAAAGATTTTGACGTCATTTTTTTCCTTCTCAAGGAACATGAATCGGAAATGTGTATTTCTCATTGAAAATACTTTTCATTTTACTTTTCACGGAACGAGAATTGACCCCCAGAACATGAACGTGAAATCAAAATATCAGAAATTATTTAAAACAGAGCGATTCTATGTTTACTATCTAAATTTACTCATACCAGACCTCCTCACAAATTTAAAATAGTTTTATATATGGTGACATAATTAGATTAATTAAAAAATTAAATTCGAGAGGAATGGACAGACACTTATGAGAATTTAATAATTTCTAAGGGTTTATATTATAAACAACTCTTTCAGACAATTTCCATACAACTAATGGTTTAAAGAATTTGATTTTAATTTATAAATATATAAAAGTTTGAAATAGACTAAGATCAGGCCATTCCAATAGCATATTTGGTTATGATACGATAGCGGATAACGACTACATATTTGATGATTTTACCAGAATTAATTTCCCATTAATAAATGAAAAAATTTTTTTTTTTTTAAATTAAATTAAAACTTACCAATTAATTCGTTGTTTTAAATTCAAAATAATTGTTTTATTCTATAATTTTTATTTATGAATTACTCGTATCTGGAAAGAAATAAAGAGAAAAATATTTTATTAATTTTTTTAATTAGAATAAATAATGTTGCGATTTTAAAAAATAAATAAACATTTTAAATTTTAATGATTTGAACACCGCTTTATAAAATGATAATGCCCGTAATAACTTAAATAAAAAATATGGTGGTATCCAAATTTAAATATGGCGAGTATTACATTATCACATTTAAATAATTATATACGTAATTATAAATTTTTATTATAACCAAAATTCTATTATATTTAGCTTAATGAAACTAAATATAACATTATTTTATTTGTAAAAAAATATAATTACATATACAATTTCGATAATGCAATATCCACCATTAAAACAATTTATAGAATTCTCAATTATAATAAACTCAACTGTAACAGGCACTAAATGGAATGAACTAGATTTTACAATTTTAAATAAAAGAAATATTTATTCAGTAAAAAAAAAAAATGAAATCTTGATATGTAACAAAATATTGTGCAAGGCTTACCACCTTAATGATTTTCAGAATTTAGATATTAATTCAGACTTGGTCATGGTATTCAGGATATTTAGAACCTAAATCGTTCTACTGCTTCTTTTCTAGAGATTTGAAATAAATGAAAAGATTTGAAAATGTATATTTAGCGTCCCTCTTGGTACCCAGCGTCCTTTCCAACCCATATATTTGATGTTTTAGGGAATCGGAGGCAGGATGATGTCTTCTACACTGATTTTGTAACGCTTTCGATTCGATTCTATTATCAAAATTGTTTAATTATAGCTTTGATTTTATTCCGAATGATTGTTTATTTTATCTCCACATTCGTAAGCAGTATGTTAGTACATATATATGATTATCAAGTAAAAAATCAAGTAGCTTGTATTTAATTTGTATTATGATATGAACTAAATCACAATTTCCCAAAATAAAAAGGGCTGAATTTCTATAATATGTATACTCCAAACATATCAACAGTGAATGTCCACCATTAAAACAATTTATAAAAAAAACGCATTAATTATTATACAAATATATAATAAACTCACCTGTAGTACACGGCACTAAATGGAATGAACTTCATTTGAAAATTTTAAACAAAAGAAATATTTATTCAATAAAAAATTGCAAAAAATCATCAAATAAATCAATAAAATAAATAAATCAATATTAATAATAATCAATAAATAAATAAGAATCAAGTAAATTTAAAAAAATTTCTCTGTTTGATGGTGATATTTCCAAAGCGCGTACTAATATAAGTAAAATGATTAGCAGCTAACCAACTACTACGATTCGTTGGGCATCGCTCAACAAAGACCGCCAAACTTATAATTATACGCCAAAACCAATCTTCGTTTTCGAAATAAGTCCGTCAGAATTGCAGATTTCAGTACATCAACATTAATCTGATTGAACTTATACCGCTGGGAACATATGTATGTGGTTTGATAATGATCGGTTTAATACATGATATTTTACAACCCCGTTTGAAGATATTACAGCAGAAATAAGAAGTTGCAAGACATCTTATTTCGGGCTAAATTCGGACATCAGTTTAAGTCGCAATTGTTCAATTTTTGACATAAAAATGTTATCAAATGTAATCAAAATGACGACTGGTGTATGGACATCTCCAGAGGAACTTGCACCAGGACACAAACTCGCACCGCAAGCGTATTCCAAAGAAATTCTGCATACCGCACCTGTTCTCATCACCACAACAAGAAAGCTTTTATTCAAAAGGATTTGCCCATCTGCAGACCCTGAAATAACCAATTTCATCTTGTCTACACTTCGAATCGATTTTCGTCATCACTTAGCAATTACTTGGTTAATGTCCTCGAGTATACGCAACTTTGCACACAGCACTACCAGAAGGAAAATAAAGAAAAGGAAAGGGATTATTAAAAGGAGATTCCAGTCTTCGAATATTCGGTTTTTGATATTTAATTTTAATCTTTGTAAATTATAAGCCAAGAGAAAGGCCCTTTTATCCGGTCCGTTCCGTAATCGAGTGGTTCGTAAAAAAGAAAACCAATTTTTGAACTTATTAGTATTGGCAAATTCACTTCAAGGTTGTAACGACGAACTGGTCGTCTTAGAGTTCTTGAAGGCCTAGCTAGGCCAGGCGTAAGTTCATAGAGCTCAGCTGAGCACATATCGTCAAAATACTTGTAGAACATAGATAAAGCTCCTACATTCCGTCGGTGGGAGAGGGAGTCAAGGGAGGAAGAGAGACTAATATCCGAAATCAATCGGCATGCCCTCGTTTGTACCCGATACCTTAGAACAAATCAAAGCCTTGGGTGTTATATGAGTGTCAAGGCAGATCTCGAAAATCTCCAAGAATTGATGGAAACGTTCTCGTGAAATCAGATTACCGAGACTAATGCTGGCAACATTTCATGGAAACTGTTAAGAATGGCAGTCATTCAATGATGTTTTTATGACGACAGAATACGAGTTTATCAGGTGTACAGAACGTGTGATATCGTCCGGTCACATCAAAAGTTGGTTAAAAGATATAGGAAAAGGAAATTATCATAAATGCATACATCAACACTTTTGAGAATCAGCTGAGAGTACCAAACGCGTCAGCCAAGATTAGGGCTTTAGGAAATGTTGCAGAAGGTCGTGACCAATGGCTCATTTATTTGGTGCTTGCTAAATTGGATGATGATACTAGAGAGCGTTGGGCAAATAAAACTACCGAAGTCAACGTTCCTGCCTGGCAATCTTTCAACGACTTTTAGAATAAATGAGCAGATGCATTAGAAAATTATCAGTCAACACCAAAATCACCACAATCACGATCTACCAACATTCATAGTCTTACAACAACAAAGTAATTCATGTAAAGGGCAATTCGGTGTTACATCTGTCTGTGTGGTTCACATATAGTGTCCAAATCCTGTCTAAAATGCGATAAACGTTACCACATCATGCTTCATCTCAACGTGGTGCCAGATAAAGCCGAAGAAAACGCTGTAAATGCTCCAGATGATAAACCTGCTACAACGGCTACTTTAGTTTGTGGAGCAAATAACCAGTAGTTTACTTGTAGGACGTGGCTGGTTTCCAGAAGTTTAGATTCCTTTATTTCGGAAGCGTATGTCGAGAAGTTAGGCCTAAGTCGTACCAACCAACGAATATTAGTAGAGGGCCTAGTATCAGCCGAGGTAGGAACAACTAAAGTAAAGGTGAGTTTGGAGGTGTTTTCGTAAACTCGACCAGAACTATCGTTCAATACAGAAGGTCTTATTCTACCATTAATCACGTCGCAATAACCACAAAGAACCATAGGCTACCACCACTGGGAAGAATTCAACCACCTGCACCAAGCAGACTCGACGTTCAACAAGCCTGGTGATATTGATATTTTGATTGCTTGTAACCACTATCTGTCATTAATATTAGACAGATCACAGCCAAAGCACCAATACCAATCTGATAGCATCAAAAACGTGCTAGGCTGGATAATATCAGGAGCATTGAATAACCGGGAACCGTCGAAAATGACAACATGACTTGTCATTTGATCCTGAGGCTACACCGCTTGGAGAATTCAAAACACAGATTACCAAACGACTCCGACCCATCGAACGCAGGCTAGCCAGAAATCCAGGTCTGAAATCAAAATATATTGAATTTATGAGAAAATATCATAAATTGGGCCACATGGAATGTATACCGGAGGCCGAAATAGACATACCACGGAACTAGTCATACTACTTACCACATCATTTTGTCTATAAAGACCCCAGTACCACAACTAAGGTGCGAGTGGTCTTTGATAATTTTGCTAAAATCAAACCAGGCCGATCGCTAAACCAAAATCTGTTAGTTGGACCACGGATACAGCAGACTAGAAAAAATATTTAGGCAGATCTTAATTACAACACCCCATACGAAATGTTATCGAATTTTTTTAGAGAAAAAAACCAACTTACATATGTCACCGCACCAGCCAGATTTTTGTCTACCCGCGTGTTAGAGCAGATTGCTAACGACAACAGAGCCACTTTTCCAAGGGTGACCATCACGCTAAGGCAAGTAATTATATCGATAATGAAGGCTGTCTAGTTTTCTACCTGACGAACAAGGTTCAACCGACACAAAAAAATGCTGCTTTTAAAGGTATTTGGTAATTACTGGAACCCAGTTTCTGGTATTTTTATCTACAGAGTTTCACTAAACGAAACCCCACAACACTCATCAACGGGACACAACCAATTAAAACATCACCTGAAGCGAACTTTAGC
The DNA here is from genome assembly GCA_958295665.1 of Tipula vernalis. Taxonomy (NCBI): domain Eukaryota; kingdom Metazoa; phylum Arthropoda; class Insecta; order Diptera; family Tipulidae; genus Tipula; species Tipula vernalis. The sequence continues at coordinate 40,991,515 of OY282558.1, read as the reverse complement.
AGGAGAACGATTTTGCCGCAGATCGACGATATATTTAACACCAGGTCACTTTGTGTCACTTCAATGAAGATATAAATACTCGTACGTTGACATCGGCACATTTTTTGATCGGGCACCTTTACACATACCTAACTTATCAGGACTTGAGCTACCTAAAATTAAATCACCTATCACGATGGCAATATTTGCAACGATTACGGCAGGAATTTTGGCGAAACTGGCACACGACATACTTAACTTCATTACAAAAAAAGGCAAAGTGGCAGATTAAACTGCAAGAAAACTAAACGACACAGTATTGAGAGTACTGTCATCAGCATAAGAATGAATAGGATTGAGAGTTAATGATAGAAGGTTCTTCACGGTGAACATAACTTTTGCTTTTAAGTCGGCATCAACTCCCACTTTAAAACAGACACACTTCATGTCGGTAAGTTTGCGCCCATTTGATATCAACTTGGTAACTGCAGTGTTAGAAATACCAAAGTTGTTATTTACAAAATCGGTAATAGCAGCTTCCTCAACAGTGGTATCGAAGTGCGACAAATGAAACCAAAACTTTGGTTTAATCATCCGAACACTATTAGGCAGAGAACAAGGTTTGGTTCCACATATCGAAGCATACGAAGGACGATACATGGCGGCAGCTGCAAATTAAATAGTTGGGAGAGTTGAAGTCGATGTCTCGGGAGAAAGTGTGGCAGTGTGAGCGGTAAGAGTCATTCATCATTAACTGCTTTTATCCAACTGTCAACCAGTTCATGTGATAGAATTAATTTTCGAATTTAACAGAATTTCAGAATTTTGGGTTGTTTTTAGATTTTTCTGTTGATTCGAAATATTTGAAAAATGGTTGGACTTAATTTATGGCCCAATATTCTGAATTTTTATTTTAGTATTGGACAGTATTTACTAATACTGCTGGATAATTTTGCTAATAGGTACTTTGGCATTCAGAGAGAATATCTGAATGAAGGAAAAATGAGCTTTGACTGTCGGTTAGGCAGACGTGTTTTGTGTTAATTTTCCTGAAAAACAGTAAATTAATTCAATGTTCTTCCTAATCAAATTAAAATAAGCAAAGTTTTGTTCTAAGGTACCTTAACGAAAAGGATACCTTCAGGAATGTAATTAGCAGATTTTTAGAAAATTTGGCCGATAATTCACTCGCCGCCATTTTACAAGGTTAGAGAGATCAGAGAAATTACAATATTGCTTGAAGGAATGGTATCGCTGCTTGGCAATGGCCATGGCTTATTTGAAGAAATTTAATGTACAGGGTGAGTCATCTCCTAAAATACCCCAGACACAAAAAAATAGTTTAGACAGAAATAGTCAGTAATTAGTACAGATAGATAACCCCCCCCCCCTAAGGGTGACCTTCAGGTTAATTTTCAAGGCCATTTGAAGGTCAAGGTAATTTTTTTAGAAGAAACCCCTAGTTTTTTCAGCGTATTCGAAAAGGGTGGGCAATTGTACGTCCGAATATGTATTAACCATGAATGAATATGGATTAGTCCGAAAATTTCCCACTGTCGAATCCGGAGTCAAAAATAGGGGCTTCCGTTAAAAAAAATCACCTTGATCTTCAAATGACTTTGAAAATTGACCTGAAGGTTAAGGGCATTAAATACAGATAGATGACCTTCATTGCCCTTGACATTTTTTGTCTAAGCCATTTTTTTCGTAGCTGGAAATCCGTAGATTAAAATGGCTGACCCTGTATACTCCTTTTTTTACAATAACACGCTATTGTTAAGCAGCTCCTGCTCAAAATAGGGTGTCTCAAAATTTAAGTAAATAAATAAATAAAATGAGTTTGGAAAACATAATTTATAATTTAAAATGGTCAGCTTATTTTTACTGTAATCCGCCCCTGACCTTCTATGGTTTTAAAACCATTTTTCAATACTCGATGACTTTTTTTTACCTCGGACCTTTAGATACGTATCACGTTGTGTTAGATATATTTATTCTGACAACCGATCGCGAAAATTATCGCGCATTCACTGTAAAAATACCATGTTTTTCGATTGAGAGCGAGCTTATTTCTCTTTCATCCAGAGCGAATGTATTATGTATTGTACATTAAATTAGTGTATATTTATTGCTTGCCTTGGCGACACGTACATCAAGTTATAATTCGCGCGCTATTTACATTAAAATATTATTTTAAATGAATGTTACCTACTTATGTGGCGTACGTAAGTTCCATGTATCCCAAAAGAATTCTTTTGTACCACTTTAACGAAATTCTTTGTATAAAAATTCGCGAACACTAATTATTTTATTTTTATAGTTGCGAATAAAAAACGTGATTTACCCATTTTATCCATTTAAGGCATACATATACATATTCCATAAGATGAATATTCATTTAAATTCATTGTGCAAATACGCAGAGAGTGAATTTATGTCTGTATTAATTAAAAAAATTAAATTTCATTCAACTTGTGCCGCTCGCGATACGCGATTTTATCCCCCATAATGTTGTGTAATGTTTTTCGTCTTATATGCAAGACATTTTTAATGTAGACATAAAATCTTTTGTAGATATAATTAATAATCTTGTATGCTAAATAACCGGACATAACGATATCACGAATACGTGACAATCTCTAATGGAATGATTAATGTAAAATATTTTTAACAAGATTCTCAATCAATGTACATACACGATAATTGGAATTTTAATGAACACGATTAATTTCGCTGATGCGGCTGAGATGCTGTTGCTTATCTTTCGCAATATTATGTTTTTACGAAAATGTCAATCGTTCTAAAAAAAGGAAAAAAAAAAAAAATTTTAACCGGGTACGTATATTCGTAAAATATGCTGGCCTTGAAGTTAATCCAATTTAAGATACATAATCTTAGTGGTGTAATAAAATAGTAACACAATTTATAATTTTAAGTTTTAAACAAACAACCAAACTATCCAAGAATAACAACAACAACAACAAAAATGATCTTGATTTATAGGTTTTGTTATAGAGAGACTCGCTATTTTAGAAATTTTCTAATTAATCAACGTTCAGCTGAATTGTTAAAAATAATTAAAATATCAATTTTTGTCGAGTGTTTTGTTCGATTTGCCTGTTTGCGTTTAACAATGTTAACAAATCATCAAACCGTAACGAAAACATCGTCAATTATATTTTTAAAAACATTACAACTTCTTAGAATTTGATGGAACATAAGACGGCTTTGTAATGATGTTGTAATCGATCAAGTTTTACACGAATCTTCTTGTATACTACATATTTTGTATGTCCAATTTAGTAATTAGAGCGATTTCATTGACCTCATATTGTGTCTCTGACTCCTTGACCAGATTGAGAATTGATTTTAGTCACCAAACTAAATCACTTTTCTGAGTGAGAGTGTTATGTAGGTGATATGATTTTAAGTTACACATCGTTTATCACATTTTAATCAAATTGGAACGTTAACTTTTAATATTGAAAAGTCGTAACATTTGAGAACGGCACGACATTCAGGGTCACCAGAATATAATTTGGTATCAAAACAAAATAAATTCGTTAATTTAGAATGCCTTGTTTCATTAAATCTGCTGAAAGCAAATTTTATTAACTGCTAATGAAATATAGTTTATCTTCTAGCTCAGTGTGCTTGTGTTTTAGCACAATAAGTCCCCCTTTTGATGGGCTATACTCTCTAGTTTTATGATAAAGTGTATTTCTTGATTAAAATTTCATGATAGAATTTAATTTCAAATTTGTCTTTTTGACATCTTGGTTCAAAGTTGCTCTAGAACAAATGTAGAGCAATTTTGAATCAAGATGCCAAAATGATAAATTTGAAATTAAATTCTATCATGAAATTCTAATCAAGAAATATCGTTAAACTAGTGAGTATAGTCCGTCCTAGGACGGATAAAATTTCGTTTGTAAAACTTAGATTTGGGAATGGTTTTGGTTGGTGAATGACTGGTTTAATATTTAATCTAAATTTTAAGAGCACCGAACAAATCTCTATTTTTCGGAATATTTCAAATCTTCCTTTTCAAGAAAATTGAACAGTGGAATAAGTCTTCAAAATAATTTTTGAGGTGTTATATCATATCCGATATTTGGGGAATTACTTTCATAATAAAATATGTTCCCAACTCAGCAAATGAACTAAATTCGCATTAGGTTTCAAGTTCCATAGTAATTGTGGGCACTTATTTTATTTATGGCTTGGGGGCTATTTTCTACAGCTGATAACACCATCTTTGATTTGAATAACCACACAGCAGGCAAAATATAGAGATGTAATCATCTGAAATGAAATACAAAAATTTATTAAAATACATTTTTGTAGCCTTGTGTATATTGATTGGATTCTATTGTCTAGCTCACGAAAAACAATCGACCAGCATTTGCTTTTTCCTTGGTTATTGAGGCTTTCTTTTATGCAGCGTCTAAAAATATAAGGTGGTAAATTTATCCTTGTACTTACCTATGGTGGCCATTTATTTTTCAATACGTTATACAAGCAAATGAAGTAGCCCTATTGTAACGTATTATAACATATAACGCATAAGTGGTTACTCTAAAATTCTTATAATTGTGAAAGTCAAGATTACTCACTGTTAATCACTCGAAATCTTATATTACATCAATTAAAGCTGTTACCATAGTGCAGAAGCTGTCAGTCCACAGCATATTTGTTTATTTTTAATTTTGCAAATACAGCAGTGTATGTGGAAGATTAGAATTATCCGCAAAATTACGAAAATGTTCTGAAAGAACTCCGAAGATTTTCTTGCAAGTATATCTTAGAGCCTCTCTGGTTTTGTATTATTTTGGAAATGTCTTCAAAAGACGGCTTGCAATTGTAGAACTCTCCACCAGTTTTGATGTCCTCTAGCTAACTTTTATGCTACGATCATTATTTGCTTCTTCGCATCATATTTTTAAACATAAAACTGGAATACGAAAGCATACCATTTGAAAACGATTTTTGAGCATGAGCTTTCGCCATATTTGATATCGGAAAGGATATAAAGAAGTTGCACCTACTTCTACATTACATGGGGCAAGAATCATACGATATTTTGTGTGACAAAATTGCGCCAGGAAAACCTACCGAAAAGAAATATGAAGATAACACAAAATTATTGAGTGATTATTTTAATCCAACTCCATTGGAAATAGTGGAAATTACCGGTTTTACTTACGAAAGCAGAAGGAAGGCGAAACTGTCGACGAATAAATGGTAGCATTACGCAAATTATCAATAAATTGTAATTTTGGGGATTACCTAAATACGGCGTTACGTAATCAACTAGTTTTTGGATTGCGCAGTGGCAGAATTCAGAACCGATTATTGGAAGAGGAAAAGTTAACATTAGATTCAGCATTGTCGAAGGCAAAAGCTATGGAATTATCTGCCCTTGGAGGGGCAGAAATACAACGAGCAATGACATCAACGGGGACATTGCACATAATAAATAGGAAAAATAATTTCTCAGAACAGATTAATGAAGTGTCACGGAGTACATTCAACCCAAATAAACAGAGGTGTTTTAGATGTGGTGATGAAGCACATTACGCGAATAAATGTCTATTTATCAATTCAAAATGTAATTTTTGCAATAAAATTGGACACATAGAAAAGGTTAGGACAAAACAAAAAGGAAAAACAAATTTAGTGGAGGAAAAGGATGATGACGATATCGAAATAGATGAAATCTGTAATATTACAGATAAAAATGAAAAACTGCCGATTTGGACAAGGCAACACATAATGATTGGGACAATAACTACGGAGGCACTTCTGGTATGAATTTTAATACAAATTTAGATACTAATGTTGAAAATAAGCAAGCCAAATTGAATTCAAATTTAATTAATATTTTAGATCCTTCAGATCAGAATTTAAATTTAGAGGGTAATTATAATTTGCACCCCCAGGGTAGATTATATATTCGTAACATAAAAAAAAAGAAGTCGGGGAGTTGCGATCTAAGTTTTGGATTAAAGCCTGGATTGATGGTGTTGGGTTGAGTTTCGAAGTAGATTCGGGGTCTCCGGTGTCGTTAAAAAAAAATATTAAATATTTCTCAAATGCAGAGATCCATAGATCAGATACTGAACTGGTGAGTTACTGTAACACTGCAATTAAAGTGTTTGGTTATATAAATTGTAATGTTTGCATAGAGGGACAGTATCGGGAGTTGAAACTTTATATTGTCGATTCGAAGCGACATCCTCTGTTGGGACGTGAGTGGATAAGAGCGTTTGAATTCGATTGGAACTCATTGATAAAAAACCAAGTAAAAACAGACGGCGTTTGTCAAATTATAGATGGTTTAAAACATAATAAAGTAATACCTACTTTGGTAAAAAAATTAATAGCAAATTACCCAAGGGTGTTTCATGACTCTATGGGTCAGATTACAAACATTCAAGCGAAATTGACATTAAAATCAGATTTTAAACCAGTGTTCTTAAAAGCCAGGCCAATTCCTTTCGCTATAAAAGAGATAGTCGAGGGGGAGTTGCAAAATTTAGTTAACCAGGGCGTTCTTATAAAAGTTGACCATAGTCGTTGGGCTACGCCGATAGTGCCCGTGCTGAAAGCAAATCACAAAATCCATATTTGTGGAGACTATAAAATTACAGTCAATCTCAATTTAGAAATTGATAAACACCCCTTACCAACAATTGAGGAGTTGTTTGCCTCAATGGCCGGAGGAGACAAGTTCACAAAAATTGATTTGACCAAGGCTTATTTACAACTCGAAGTTAGTGCCGAAGATAGAGAAATTTTAACCCTAAATACGCATAAAGGGCTGTACCAACCTACACGGTTGATGTATGGGGTGGCCTCAGCTCCAGCTATTTGGCAAAGACATATCGAACAGATACTACAAGACATTCCGGGTGTCTCAGTTTTCTTGGACGATATCAAAATTACCGGCCAAGATGACCATAGACACCTCATGCGGCTTGAGGAGGTACTTTAGCGATTGAGTAGTTACAATATGAGAGTTAACGTTGAGAAGTGCGAATTCCTTTCAGAAAGGATTGAGTATTGTGGCTATATTATCGATCGTAAAGGCATTCATAAAATGAAAAATAAAATTGAGGCAATTCAAGATATGCCAAGACCCCAAAACCGAGAGCAGATCCGTGCATTTGTGGGACTTGTTAATTATTACGGCCGATTCCTTAAAAATTCGAGTACCTTATTGTACCCGATTAATAACTTGCTGAAAAAGGAGGTTCCATTTCAGTGGAGCAACCACTGTGAAGAGGCTTTCACACGGGTTAAAAACGAAATGCAGTCCGAAGGTTTTTTGGTGCATTATGATCCTAGGCTGCCTTTGATACTGCCAACTAATGCGTCGCATTACGGAGTGGGAGCAGTGTTGAGTCACCTATGTCCAGACGGTTCTGAACGACCAATACAGTATGCCTCAAAAACATTAAATGCGACGCAGCAGAGATATTCACAAATAGATAAAGAGGCTTTCGCAATTATTTTCGGAATACGAAAGTTTTACCAATTCCTCTATTCTAGGAAATTTACACACATAACAGATAATAAGCCTCTTCTGCAAATATTTTCGCCACATAAAGGGTTACCAACGATGTCTGCGATGCGAATGCAACATTACACTATTTTTTACAGTCATTTAATTACGAAATATGCCATCGAAATACGAAATTACATGGAAACGCAGACGCTATGTCTCGGTTGCCAGGGGGCGATATAGATAATAAAATGGATGAAATTGACATAGTGGAGGTCAATATGATCGAAACCTTGCCTGTTACAGTAACAGAGTTGGCCGCTGCCACAGCGGAAGATAAAATGTTGAACAATTTATTACAGGGGTTGAAAAATGGGCGTTTGGTAGAACCTTATGACAGATTTAATATTGACCTACTAGAATTTAGTATTCAAGGGGGTTGTTTATTGCGTGGAATTCGCGTTTATACCTACAGTACTGCGAAAACGAATCCTGGATGAATTACACTCCACACATTTTGGGGCTATACGGATGAAAACATTCGCACGCGGATATTGTTGGTGGGAGAACATAGATCGTGGCATTGATGAAATTGTGAGGAATTGCACAGATTGTCAGATGGTTAGGCCAAATCCTACTGTAGTCCCAAAACATTGCTGGGAACGTGCTACTGAACCTTTTCAAAAGGTACACATAGATTTCGCAGGTCCATTTAGGGGAGTGTATTTCCTAGTTTATGTGGATGCATACTCAAAATGGCCCGAAGTTCGTGATCTGCGAAACATTACAGAAGGAACAACGATTGAAGTTTTAAGAGAGATTTTCTCAACTTTCGGTACACCGATGGTACTAGTTAGTGATAGAGGTACACAGTTGACTTCTGCAGAGTTCGAGAATTGTTTAAAAATAAATGGTGGGACTCATAAAATGGGAGCACCTTATCATTCTGCTACCAACGGACAGGCTGAGCGATACGTACATACAATTAAGAACAAATTAACAATTTTAAAATGCGAAAAAGACAATTTGCAAAAGGAAATTTGTAACATTTTGCTCACATATCGGAAGATGATACACCTAACAACTGGAAAATCTCCATCCATGATGGTTTTCAACCGTCAAATTAGGTCAAGAATGAATTTAATTGTACCAAGGGATTCTAAAGGGAGGGAAGATATCTCAGATTCCATAAAAGTTAGAGAGTTTCAGTTGGGGACAGAGTAGCAGTGCGGGAATATCTGGAAAGAGATATTAAATGGCGTTTCGGATTGATTATAAATAGATTGGGGAAATTACATTATAGCATTAAGTTGGACGATGGGCGACTTTGGACGCGCCATATAGATCAAAAGCACAAAATAGTCCTGATGTGTATGATAGTGGAGTGGGTCTCGACGATGATTTAGATAGGAACTCAAATATTGGTAAACAGGGGAATAAGGAAATGAGTAATGAAGTTTCCGGTCCGAGTGATATTACAGTGGTACCACCACAGAGGATAAGTGATAAGGACGCTCCTATTGCGACACATGACGATGTTGAGGTTATTGCGAGAACACCATCAGTCGTGGCTGACAGTTCCTCGACTGAAATTGACAAGTTACCGGCTCAGCCAAAAATAGAATATCCGTCAGTTAGAAGGTCGGGTAGAGTACGTAGAACCCCAATTAAACTCGATTTATAATTTTTGACTTGCAGATAAGGAATTCAAAGTAAATATGTACACTTATGATAAAAAAAAAAAATAAATGGTTTATTTACAAATAAGTAAGTTCTTATATCAAATACATAAATGAAATATAATTGATATTTTGTAGTTTAGATAGGTTACCATACATTGTTAAGTTAGTAAATGAATTAGATACTAAAATTATAATTTGGAACTTTGTAAGAGGCGAAGAAATGTCATGTTCAAATACATTAGATGTCATGACCAATGTTTTATGTACATTGGGTTACGGCGCATCGTGTTGGTTGGGAATGATATTTGTTCATCCTCCTAAATTAATATTCATTCCGTACTTCAGTCTTATAATAGGGTTCCACCATGCGGATGGAATTTCCATTGTTTTTAATATAAATAAATAAGATATAATAAACGTGCGTACAAAATTTATTTATGAGATAAGATATAATAATAATCAATGCCAACCACCGATGGAGCAAATATTAAGTCAAAAAAACAACATGTCTATCCAACTTTGAAGTTTTGTTCCGGCCTTTGCCAATCATATTACATAGGGGTGGTTCATATGTTTACTTCACTTCAAAATCAATCACTATCCTATCTTTACTTTTTATTATAAAATACAAGAAATCTTCAATTTCAGAAGTTTATCAATATTTTATGGTCCTGTTTTACATTTGGATCATCTGCAATGCATTATAATTTCAGCAGTCATCGTAATAAGCAAAATAGTCCAATGATTGGAATTAAGTATAGTGCTGATACAATTTCTAAGAACCTATTATTTACGATTAATGTCAAACCAATTCAAGGCTTCAACCAATCTATCTCTTCAAATGAAGTTAAAATTGCCAAAATGAGGTGGAAGCTTATAGTTTCAGTATCTCTTAAATTACGAACAAAAGTTTTATCATATATCAGACAACTACCAAGAACACATCGTAGCACATTTGTCTTTGAAATGGCTTCAAACAATTCTTAGTATAATATTCAGATTTCATTAGGGCTCCAATTTTTGGAATAAATTACAAATTTGATGTCGTTTCGACTACTTGGTGAGTTAACTTCAAACATTTTGCTTCTTTGTATGAGAATGAAACATTGATTTTGTGTAAACCTGCAATCCATTTTTAATACAATTTAATTGATTCACCTTAGGAAAATCTCACAAAATGTATATGATTCATACTTAAACGATGCCTTGATCCAATGAACAATCACTTAACATTGGCTGCAGTAATACACATGTAATTCTAAATTATAGGAATTGAACGAATTATTTCAAAATACAATTTAATTTTAATTTAATTTTAAATGAATCATTTTTGTGAAATCTAACATCGTTTTTATATTTTAAAACTCTATATATTTACAGAAGTGTTTTGTGTTAAAATAAATTTGCTAATAACGATAATAAGATAAAAACAAAGTCCTTGATTAAATAGAAATGAAAAAAACCCGTAATATCTTCTTTAAAATACGTGGGTTTGTGCGCATACTAGGCTGAGAATCTCTTTTAAATTACTGGGATTTTTTAGAAATTCCAACAATGGAATAATTGAAATTTCAAAAAAACGTTTTAATTTTACTGTTTGTTTATTATGATTGTGTCCGGTAATTTACATGAAGGTGACCAGATGTAAACGCTAGGTGACGTATAAAAAAACGTGAAAACTGGCGGCCAATTCTCGTTCTGTGAAAAGTATAATGAAAAGTATTTTCATTGGGAAATACACATCTCCGATTCATGATCCTTGAGAAGGAAAAAATGACGTCAACATTTTTTCATATGAATAAAATTTTCTCATCGACCATTTTGCCCGTGAGACCATCATAAATATGGAAATAAAATTCTATAAAATTCTCTTCTCTTTACTAATAAGTAAATCTATTAAAAACTATTCCGTTTATTTAAGAACAGCCTCCAAATAATCATTTAGTTAAGTTTTTAAAATAATTTGGTCATTTTTATAATTTATTTTATATTTTGACAGGCAATGACGAAAACTCATTAACTAAATCTACTTTATCATTTATTTAGCTAATATTTAAACCAATTGCTGTATCATCTAGCGGAAATTTATATGAAACTCGATAAAATGTGTTTTTATTGGCGATTGGAAAACTGCAAAATGCGATATCTATCGGAAATAATGTAAACCCTAAGCTCTGCATGAAATGACATATCTCTCCATATAAAACATATGGAGAGTGAAACTATCGGAATTAAATTGAACCCTACGCTCTGCATGCAAAATCATGACAGTCCAATCGTCAATTGACGATTGGACTGTCATGATTTTGCATGCAGAGCGTAGGGTTTAATTTAATTCCGGTAGTTTCACTCTTCATATTGTTACGTTTTTGCCTTGTCAATCAAGGTTCGTATCACTGGATTGTGAATAATACAAACTCAATTCAATTTATCACCAACGAATTTATTTATTTCACAAAATTTATTACTACACAGTTTATCAATAAAAATTCACAAAATCACTTTATATAAATTATTCTTAAATTTTACTGATCACTTTTACTTTATTTATCGCACTATAAAACTTTTTTAAATCACTTTTTAATTCCTTTTAATCTTTATACTATCGCTTACCAAATATTACTTATTCTTACAACTTTACACTATCGCGTTCCAAATACTAATAATCCAATTCGATCTTGTTCGCCTTTTTATATACACAAACCAAGCTTCTCGAAAGTTCACGACTTTTTCAGTTGGAATAGCGTAGAAACATTACGTAACAATTTTTATCATGGAAAATTCCATTTAGTACAGTAAACATTGAGCTATTAGTTTTACTTATTCTATTACACACTAGGTGTCACCGTCACAATATGTTTTATATGGAGAGAAATATCATTTCATGCAGAGCGTAGGGTTTACATTATTTCCGATAGGTATCGCATTTTGCAGTTTTCCAATCGCCAATAGTGTAGCTTACTAAGAAAGCAACTTATTCAGCGTTTTTTCGAGAATCGCTTATTATCATTGTGTGAAACGTTATAAATGAGAAACACTTGTTGGAAACAAAATGGAAACAGTTTTTTTATTAGGTTTTTTCATAGAACGAGAATTGACCTCCAGAGCGAGTTTTTATATTGAGCGTCTGTCGAACGGTGCGTCGCTGTCCTAGGATAAAAAAAAAATAATTTCTATCTAACTCAAGTGCAAATAAATATTATTTATGAGTTATATTTCTTTATTTATTTGAATTTTGTTAGAGGGTTTTCTTAAGATACATTTAGAGTTGAATTTCTAAGTAAAACATGTCAGGGCTTTATGAAGAACGTGTCTGCATTTTTACAAATAATTATTTTAATATTTATTAAAGTTTTTTAATACTAAATCCCAGACACACTATTGGCGAACTCCCTTACTTATTGAAAAATCCTGCTACACTCGATCAATTTTAAGTAAAAAAATTATGAGAAAATTAGTACCGACTTGTTGACGACAGAAATAAAGTCAAGTAAGTTAAGATTAATGCCCCTGTTCAGAAAATGTAACTTAATTCTTTAACCCTTGTGTCTATTTTGGGTTATCCGGGTAACCTTTTCGACTTTAATCGATAAAATTTCTATTTTATCAGTGGAATTTTGGCTCTAGGGCCTAGGAATGCCAAAATCATTTATTTGTGATAGTTACATTTTTAAGTGATATTCGAATAAATCTGATAAGATTACTGGATAACCCTTAATTTATTAACGTAAGAATAAAAATACATAGACATAAGGGTTAAACATAAATTATGGTATGTAAGTTTACAGCGACAAATTTGTTGACGTAGAGCTCCATATCTTGATTTTAAGGGCCAGTACCTAAGGCATCGTTGGATCACGTGGCAATTTTTCGACGTGACATTTGTCAGAAAGTACTACTCTCGTTTACCTGTAAGAAATCAAGAATTTAGTTTAGCTGTTCACTAAAAATTGTTTATATTTGGATTTCTTTGTATTTTAACGAATCGATATTCGTATGCTTCATTGTGCTTGAAATTATTTTGCAATTGTTTTTTCCGGAACTAAAGGGCTAACCAGCGAATCAGTAAGAATCGTTACAGAATTTGACGAAATTATTTCCTTACAGAATATTTGACAAATTGGCCACCGAATCTGTAAAAATTGACAAATACAGTATTAAAATTGTAATGTGAATATCCAAATTTATTATTTTTAAGAAAAGTATGCTTTGAAAATTTTGATGTATTCTGACATATCCTTCAGTTTGCGCCTAATGTCGTTTTCGATTCGCTTTTACCACCTCTTTCAAAAATCAATCCGTGAATCGAACAAGAAAATCAAATTGCCCGGTTATTTTTATGTGGGTGTGTATTTTTGACTTCTTGAAAAAAATTATTGAACATAATATTCAAGTAGGCATAGCAACAAAATGACAGTTTTAGTGAAAATGACAGCGAATAATATAATTTATGACCGAGCAAACATTTTGCTCGACCGATTGATTTTATTGGTCGAATCGAATAACTTGACAGCAGAAAAATAAATCGATTGCGTCACCGATTAATTTTATTTGGTGAATCGAAGACGACATTAATTTTCGCTCTGTTAAGTAACATGTACTTTCCATATATCGCTTTCTTACTTAAAATTGTTACTGACTCGCTGGTTCCCTCATTTGATGAAATTTTGTGGAAATGTCAATCAATCTAAAACAACATCTGATCCCATTTAACTAAACTTTTAGATACTCCATTTCCAGTCATTGACTAAGGCAATGTCATTTCAGCGGATATCCGGAAAATCAGTCAGTCGAAAATAAAACGTGGTCGCTGACTCATTATCGCACATAAGTGAGCATTCAAATCAATCTTCAATTGAGGATTCATGTGCTTTATCTGATTGTGTTGATGCGACATATTGTGAATGTGAAAATACATGTTGAGCAATTATTTTATCGAACTGGTTCAATATAACTTATGAAAATGCCGGGCAGTTAGCCGCCCAAACTTACCGTAACAAACTGAGTAAATCGCTTTCGATGAGCTGCGAAAATTGTCACATGCAGGTATAGGATCGACAAGGAAATTGGTTGCATCAAAATGTTTCTGGCCTCATACGAACAAAAATTTGATGGAATGGATCAAGGTATGCGTGTCCTGACCAAAATCGAAAATTTTCCTTCATACCATAACCGAATACTCCAAATCATGTCCATTTGGACATGGGGAAACTACCGCATTCAAACGAGTTCACCTATACATTCTCACATTGGTCGATTCTTTCAAGGATATAACCATACAAGCGGTCGCAAAAACTTTTGCAAATCAGTATGTTTAGAAGTTTGATGTTACCAATCTAGTATATGGGCAAAATCTGAAAGTCCCGGGTAAAATATTTGTACCAATTTCAAATGCAGACTCTAGACTAATATGGTGAATAAACTAAGTACGGTGATGAAGAAGTTGAAACTCGCAGGAACGCGCCAATTAACTCAAAATAACACATACTTATATTCCTAAGACACTGGATCATTACGAAAACGTTTTTATTCGAGTAAATTGCGTAAATTTTAATGTTTGCAAGTTGATGTAGACCGAAAAAAATCTCAACTAAAGCAGTGGAAGATAGTTTCTTTACCCCTAAAACCCTTTACCATTTATCGGTAAACTTTGCGACTTCCCATTTACCTGTAATTTCTACCAGTAATTAAAATTAATCAAAATGTTGCTTGAAATCGTTATTGAATAGAGAAATACACAATTTTACGCTGCTAACCAAAGTATTTTTTATGAAAGAAACGTGATAACCTGCCACGAAACAAATAATATTAATAATTTCGAAATAATCTCAAAAATGTCGAATTTTCAAAGTATCTTGAATATTCTAGAAAGTTCTCACACGTCGAATTATTCGTAATTACGTAAAACTGAAGGAAATCCTACACGAGATAATCAATCATTATAGAGACTGACTAGTTTGGGTCAAATATCCCATTGATTCCTTCTCTAAAACAAAGCCGTTTCTAATGAGCGAAATTTTTTTCTCTCTCTTGTGACTCCAAATTTACCCCATTTGCACTTCAAGTTCAACCTTTTACAAATCAAATTAATGTTGAATATGATTTGAAAAAGGATGAACCTAACTTACATTGGTGTACGTCAATTTTTACGATGAACGAGATTATTGAACAAAGAGTTTGCTTTAAATTTTGTGTTGCAAACGAAATTTCTTAGGCTGATGCGAAAAAAGTGACCGGAGTTATGAGAAAAAGGAGTTTAATGAATTTTCTTTTAATTTTTTTTTTTTTTTGTTAAATTATGCATTTTTTCTATTTTATACTCATTCAATTCTTAAAATAATAATGAATAAAGTATATAAACGTTTATCCCCCATAAAAGAAAGCTAAATGCATTTACCAAATTTAGAAGATTTACTCGAAAATTCAACCGCAGCCTAAATCTAAATAGCTGTCAGAACCTAGAGGGATTTTTATTTCTAACGAGTCACATTACTTGTAGTTACTCAGACAATAACCTACAGCAACGGTGAATAAATTATGAGGTTTGTCTTAAGAAAAGACCCAACAGTGTCAGAAACAACTTCTTCATTCTCTAAAAATTAGACCACCGTTTTGCTAATTTGAAAATGTGGTCTAATTTAAGCTTAATCTAATATCCGAACAATTGGCGGAGCGAGACCAAATTGTTATTTATGTAGAGGTGATAATTCAGTACTTCCACCTTGGTACATTAGAAAATCGTAGGGCTTACCGCTCTTCCCGCACAATACAAAAACTTTCAATCCCCACGGTCACGGTTTCCCTGAAATTAGAATTTTAATTTGTTAAATAAATAAAAGGCGTCATAACATATATATTATATACCTTTGACATACTGTTTTATAGACAGATGTTCCTTAAAAGGAACCATTTGCTCGGCTAGGCATAAATTGGTCTCAGGTTGATGTTGGAACAGATGGCTTCGAATTGCATTCAATGAAAGTCATAGTTTAAAATATTTGGTTTTTTTAGCGTCTGCAGATACCGCCATATTATCCACAATTATGTAAATTTGTTCGAAGACTTTGAAATCTAATTTTAGTCATCACGTCGCTTACCACATACATAAATTCCAATAAAGCTAATTCAGTACATTTTGAGCTGGGAGAAGCCAGTACTCCCAAGAAATATATGCAAGCCGAAAAACTTGTTGAGTTCGATTACATTCGTAAATTTAAAAGTTACCTGATTATTTTAAAGTAATATATATATATATATATATATATATATATATATATATATATATATATATATATATATATATATATATATATATACATATATATATATATATATATATATATATATATATATATATATATATATATATATATATATCGTTATATAAATGTGGGATCACCCTGTAAATATACTTACCAATAAATCTTCCAGATGTCTCCGTGGGAATTAATTTTGTTTTTAGAGACAAAGAAGAACAGGCATTTGCAAAATTGAAAGAGAAGTTACTTGAAGAACCTGTATTGCGAATTTACTCAGTAGCGGCTGAAACTGAGCTACACACGGATGCTTGCAAGATGGGTATCGGAGCAATTATGCTCCAGAAGTCAAAAGAAGACAAAGGATTCCATCCAGTCTTCTATTATAGCAAGAAAACGACTAAGGCGGAGGAGAAGTAGTTATGAACATATAGTAGTTATGAACTAGAAGTTCTGGCAATTATTACGGCGCTGAAAAAATTTCATGTTTATCTTTTTGGCTTGGGCCTTTTTTCGCGACCGATTGTGCAGCATTTAAAGCAACTATGGAGAAATGGGAGCTGACTTCCAGGATTGCCGGATGGGATCTTCAATTGCAAGAGTTCAGTTATAAATTGGAGCATCGTCCTGGAATTCGAATGCGGCATGTCGACGCTTTAAGTCGAAATCCTGTGATACTGACTCTTCAATACAACCTTATTACAAGAGTCAGAGCTGCACAGCGTGAAGACGATGCACTCAAACTGATATTCGAGCTGTTAAAATCAGGTGAGTTCGATGATTACTCTATTAATGGTGGTCTTCCTTTTAAGATGGCCAAAGATAGCCTATCTCTGGTGGTTCCAAGAGCAATGGAACGAGAAGTGATCTCAGCTTACCATAATCAGGGTCATTTTGCAGTAAGAAAAACTACAGAACTCATAGTGCGTGAATACTTTATCCCGAAACTAAAATCAAAAGTCGAGAAGGCAATAAGGAACTGCATACATTGTATTCTGGCCGAGAGGAAAGCTGTAAAGAGGGACGGGTTGCTGAATCCACTACCAAAAGGTGACACACCACTAGTAAATTATCACATCGATCATTTGGGCAGTTTAACAGCTACTAGAAAGTCATACAAGTACATCCTGTGCATAATCGACGGATTTTCTAAATTTGTTTGGCTTTATCCAACGAAGACTGTTACTACCAAGGAGACATTGCAGAAGCTGGATATACAGAAGGCAGTATTCGGAAATCCAGAACATATCATCACTGATCGGGGAACTGCGTTTACGTCATCCGAATTTGAAGAATACTGTAAAGCAGGAAACATAAGGCATTCGAAAATAACGACAGGTGCACCTACTGTGAACGGGCAAGCAGAGCGTATTAACCCTTTAATTATTCCAGTGCTTACCAAACTCGCCCTTAACAATGAGGAAAATTGGTTCAAATATGTAGAGATGTTGCAAAGGTACCTGAACAACTCTTTCCATCGAAGTATAGCGATGAGCCCATTCCAGTTATTAACCGGAGTTAAGATGAGATGCCCTGAACATTTGCAGTTAAGTAAATTAATCGAGTAAGAGGAAGCCATAATATTTATGGATGAGCGACAGTACCTGCGAGATGAAGCAAAGCAAAATATTTTGCGAATTCAAGACGAAAATAAGAGAGAATATAACCGACGAAGAAAACAGGCATATCAGTATAAAATTGGAGACATCGTAGCAATTAAGCGATCCCAATTTGGAGGTGGTTCAAAAATCCAGACAAAATATTTGGGTCCATACGAGATTGTGCAGGTGAAAGACAAAGACCGCTATGATGTGAAAAAAATTGGGAGATTTTAGGGTCCCAATAACACTTCCACAGCGGCGGAATTTTTGAAATTGTACTACGACGGGATATCCGATGAAGACGAAGAAACCCACAATGAAAATTCAGACTCAACCGAGGCGGATGAGGGAACAGGAGGGCCGTGTGGTATCACCCTGTAAATATACTTACCAATAAATCTTCCAGATGTCTCCGTAATCTATATTTCAAGTAAACGTACCTTAAAATTTGATGAATTAGTATTGACGATTGGAAATAGAGAGAAAGCACTACCTATCGGAATAAAATAAAGCTGTAATACCATACAAAAATTAGCATCAGCGCTCGCAGAACGACTGAAATATGGTATAGTGGACATTTTTTGAAGTTGTAATGCCGACAAATATTTTGTCTAAAATCACGGTTCCAACCGTCAATTGGTATCTAAACGTATAAAAACAGCATATTAAAAAATTATAAATATAGTCGTCGAATAGTTGTTGCACTAGAAATGTCAGTTTATTTTAAAATAAATGTTTTATTTAATTTCCAAGTTGTGTCAAATAAAATCCTACATATATATGTATATATATATATATATATATATATATATATATATATATATATATATATATATATATATATATATATTTGTTTATTGTACCATCGTTTCGAACCACTTGTTTGTAAGATATTGGTACAATGGCCTGGTAAATCGAATGATTCATTTTCGTTGCCTTCGTTAGGTTCAAAATTGATTGATGGAGTGTCAAAGTCACCGAATTTCCATTTAATACATTTTATCGGAGTAACAATTAAATGTTGCATTTCGTCGATTATTTCGATGTCAATATTTGAGGCTACTTCATACTTTCCTGAATCTGAAACACCGGCGATATGAATTAACTCCGGCCGTACACCCCAATTCCCATAGTCGTGTCATTTCAAGTGACATGACTATAGTCGTCTCATGTCACTTGAAAATTGATATTCTTGAAGGCGAACCAAGTGACACGACTGCAACATGAAATATATTAGGCAAATAAGAAATAAAATCGTTTTAAAACAACAAAATATTTAAAAGATTGCACAAAATTATTCAAAAAACAACATTTTTAAATATATAAAATAAAATAATTGTGTCTTTCCATTTTGTGGTATTTGTCTGTCACTTGCAAAAATCAAGTGACATCTGACGTATAAAGTGACTTTAGTCGTAATAAACGACTAAGAGAATGGCAAAATTGATGTGATGTGACTATAGTCATCTAAAATGACGTGACGCGACTATGGTAATTGGGGTGGTAGTCTTCTTCAATATTAGCTTCAATGTAAGGTTCGTAATACGGTTTTTTTTTTGATTTTTTTTATTACATCACAAATAATATCAATATGATCAATTTAAACCGGTGGTATCAAATTTTCACTTTCTACAAAATTCCAAAAATGCACCCAAATTTTGCACCCACATCTTCATCCAGCTCTTCGTCACTTCTGTTAATTTTATCCCTCGGCGACTATGTCGTTTCAATATTCAATACTTTATACAAACAAAACACGTTTTTTAAATTAAATTCTAAGTATAATTAAACTTTAAATATCATTTCTTCCCGTTTTAAAATGAACCTAAAATATCGTTCGACTGACAGTAAAAAAAATGATCGTAGCCATATTTGAAAGACAAACTGACGAAAATATAAAATAATGAATTGAGCAACAGAAATGAAAAACTGATCTACATGTACTGTTTTAACGAAAGACTGACATTCGTATCAGGCAAGAACTATGCACGTTGTGGTACATCGTCTGCCTATAGTAGAGTTAAACAATACACTCATATACCGTATCCAATATAAGCCGCACGTTTGGTCACCCCGTTTAATTGTAAAAGAAAACACACCGAATCAACAATTCGCAACTTTCTCCGCACACCGACAGACGAAATTTTCTTTTTCTTTTCGTTTAACATTTTTTATATAATATCTCTGTGTATTGTATTTTGTCTTTTGTATGGCCGATGCACAAACAAACAAAAGAGTTTAAACGACGAACCCGATTAAAAGATTTGTAGGAGTAAAAGGAAAGGATTTGTTTTGGTCGATTATAATCAAATGAAATACATACAATACAATTAAAAAATTGTATTGCCCCCACTTCAATTGAATCACCAAAAAAAGCATGTACACATTGTGTTACACACTTTTTAATTTTATATGTATATGATGATGCATGGTATGTAGTTGATACTGGTATATACAGTGAGCGAAGTATCTGCGATAATATTTGATTAATTTGGGTAAATAAATATTGCAAGTTCGCGTACTTTACATCATTTGTATATATATACATACACACGTGAGAAGAAACCAACATAAAAATCTGTAAATTTTTTTTTAAACCAGTCAGATTATTGTGTGATGTTTTAATGGTATTTGTGTTATAGGTGTATTATAGTGTGGCAAAAATTAATATAAAAAATAAAATTTAGTTCTCGATTTGTTGCCAAAGAGTACGGTGTTTTAAAAGCGAAAAAAAAAAGAAAAGTTTTTTGGTATTTCTTAAGTGTCAAAATTAATAATTTTTTTATTTTTTATTTTTAAAGTAAGAGCTTTTTTTAAGGTTTTATTGGGTTGCCCAATAATATGTGTGTTTTATTATTTTTGTTGTTGTTGTTGAGTGTATTTATACAGTGAATCTTATGTGTTTTACATTTATATTTCATATAAAATTGAAATTCGTATTATAAAAGAAGATTAATAAATAAATAAATTAGCAATAGACCTTCAAGAAAATACAAAAAAAAAAATTTCATAAAAATAAAAATTGTGTGACGATTCCTCTCTCTTTTTCTTGTATAAATTGCTATTAACAATACATTATTTTGTGTTGAATGAAGAAGTTTTTTATCAATATGCATGTTAAGTATACGTGTAATAAGATATACCGCGCGATCTTAGAGCATACGTACAGTGTTTAAGAACTTTAAATCTCCCAAAAAAAGCAACAAAAAAAAGCGAGTTGTGAGTGTACGTTTAGTGTGTGTTGAATTTAAACTTTCTTTTTATTGCTTGTTGAATACATATATGTTTCATTCATGAAAGCTCGAGCACTCTATATACTACATACATACGTAACACCATATCTCAAGAAATGTTTCGCATTACGCGAATTGGTGTGATTGATATCTCTATCTAAATGATTAAGTAATTATATATACTTTTCAAAATAATCGCATTGAAATTACCGTTTGACATTTTTGTATTCATTATTCAATAACATCTCGTAAAGATAAATTATATGGCGCGAAAGGAAATATTTATGTATAAGCAAAGTGGTATTTAAGCATTAAATGTACACTTAACAAAGTCCTTGGTTTTTGGTGTTAAACAACAAACAATGTATTTAGATTTATACATATAGTCAACAGCATTTAGAGCATTTTGGTAATTTTTTTTTAACTTCCTGGACTGTAGATATATTTGGCTTTAAACCTAGGTTAAATTTCTTAAAGAACAAAACAAAACAAAAAAATTATATTTGTATGGTAATTTCGGTTTTGGAATTTCCATCTCAGCTCTTTAACTGTTTGGGTTTAATTGGAAAAAAAATTACGCGGATAAATTGATAAGTGTTCTTAATTCTATACGTGATTTTTGAACCTCCATTGAAATGCATCGGAATCTGTTTAACTAAACCAATAAATGGATAATGTAAATATTGACCTCAATTTTTTGTACATTTTGGGTATAATTTTTTATAAGTTGTTTTGTCATGCGCTTATATGGGCTTTTATTACGGATTATCTCTTGAATTGGATGGTAAATTTAATATTTTGTTAACTTTATTTTTTAATAATTCCACAAATTGTTTTTTGAACTTGACCCCATCGATATGAATATTAATTACCAGTCGGGTGCTTTGATTCTGCGTTTTTAAAATTCTTAGATTTAATTTCATCATTCACTTGATTTTAACTTGTATTCTGTATCTAATACCTATTAGAGAAAAGGTACACTAAACTTTGTTCGTTAAAATCTTAGCGCTTTACTCACTAACTTTCCAAAAAAGGTGTCTCAAATTTTTCAAATCGATTTTTAATTTAAAACTAATTAAAACAAAATAGATCAAAACACTTTTACTTTGATTTTATCTTAAAATTAGATTTCATACAATTTAAATTTAATTAAATTATTTGTCCAATTCCAATACTGTGTCAAAAGTTTCAAAGATTGTTTAAAAATCTGTTTTACTCAGCGAAAGTCTTTTTCTGCTTTTAAAAATCGTTTCCTGTTCAGAATGCTCCTTTGCCGGAATATCTGATAATAATATATAATCTAAGTACCAATATGTCTACGGTCTTCGATATAATATTATGTAGCTATACCACTACAGTTTGAAGTCTACAATTTGTAATCGTTTTTCCATATTTCCATATTTTTTGAAATAAATTAATTAAAAAATTCAGTTTGAATTAGATCGAAATTAAAAAGTTTGATAATCCCAAATTAATTAAAAATAAAATGAATTATTTCGATTCGAAATTTCGAAAGTGTTAATTTTCTCACATAATTAATTCGAATTGAAATTTTAACGAAATTCGTTAGTTCTAGTGATAAAATTTCAAATTGTGTTGTAAAATTTACGACTATTTAATCGTATAGTATGTTCCAATTCTGATATTTAGAATTTCCAAATTTCGGCATACGATTACGTATTCAATTTTGCGAACAAAAAATTGACTGAAATTTCAGTATAGTGTGTAAGCGACTAGTAGCTACTTTTTTGCCATTGTACTTCATCTAAACAATTTTATGGACTTGAACCTAAATTTATCTAGGGTTTGGGATACATACAAGATACATAAATTGTTGTTGTATAAATAAATTACTTCATCTTTATTTGTTACTGGAGGTAGAATAAGCATGTTAATTCGACCATTATTGTTGTTAATGATGGACCTACCAATATCATGTGAATGTCTACTTAACATTTTTAGCCGAAATTATGATCGCATGATGAGTTGTTTTAAATTTGAGGTTGATGATCATTGATCACGAATCTAATGTAAGAATCATTGGATCAAACATCTTTTAAATGATGAAGGTGATTTTAGTTTAAAATCATGTAAAATGTGTCAGTGCAAGTTAAATAATTGAAAGATGTAACAAACCTTGACTTTTAAGTGCGTGCCCAGTATTTGTCTACCTAAAAAAATAAATTAACCAAATTTCTTAATACACACAGCCATTAATAAAATTTTAATAATTCGTCACAAAAAATCACTTGGTTTGTCTATCACTTGGTAAGGTCGGGTCAAAAATCATATATGCAAATTTATTTTGATTTTCGTTATTTGATTTTGTTAACTGAATTTTTCAAAACCAAAATAAAATTTCGCTATCATATACCCGAGTGGACAATTGTAGAATGGTATTTTCTTAAATTTATTGTTAATTATTGTATAAATAAAATTGAACTTTGATTTAAAAAGAAAAATTCTACTTTTCCTCGATAGGTTAGGTTAGATTGGGGTGGTTGCCCAAAGGACCGTCATAGACACAAATATGGTCCGTAGAAATACCATATAAAATTTCTTCAATGTCCATTTCATTGACATTCGCCAGGTCACTGAGGAGAGGGGCTCCTAGAAATGTTCATCTGATTTGCGCTAGACGGGGACGCGCAGAGTAAGTGGAGTAGTTTCTTTCCCCTCTTCATCCTCGTAACTATCATTAGACTATTTATAGTTCGTATCTGTCCTAGCTTGTTCCTGACGCTAGAGTTTACATGTAGCAAGCGGAATTTCAACATTTACCTGACTTGGTTAAATGAGGCAATATGTACCTTGACGAGCGAGTTCATCAGGATTTTATTACGCCGCAACACAGAAGTGCCCTCACACGCACGTTAATTGGATGTTGAACGGACTATTCCCCATTATTCGTTGCATGAATTTCTCAGACTACCGATTTTGGTCCGAAGGAGAGTTGCAAGTTTCATATATATTCAAAATGGAATTGGTTTTCATTACATTGCATTGGTGCATACTGATGTGTTTGATAATGCCTAAGAAATTTCCTTAATGTACATTTTGCATTATCTTGAGTGTATTTATGTCTTGGGATGTCTCAGAATTTTGTATAAATTTCGATAGGCGACTTAGTCAGCATCAGCAAGCAAAAAGAAAAAAAAAAGTGTTGAGTAAAATACCGGCTAGTATTTAGCCAAATAATCTTATCATATGCATTGCTCAAGGTTTTCGAAATGCTGCTGAAATCCAGGAATAATTTGTAATCTAAATTTTTAATTAAATTAATGTTAAAGGGTTATTTCCAATCAAATTAATCAGACCCTTTTGTGTTAAACGGAATTTTGTACTTCACGAGGAGTTTAACTCCAATGGTTTAACTCCTGCGTCAATCAATCGTACGCAGTGCTAGATCAAGATTTTCAAGTACCCTACGCGAGATTTGTTGAACCGATACTTTTATTTTTTATTTTTAACAAGGAGAGAAATAATGCAATTGACGCAATATAGCAAGACGGTCTACTGAATTTGTCCTCTTTAGTGACAATTATTTCAATCTCGGTTTTAGTTAATCATATTACGTATTTTATTGTATAAAGTACCTATAGCTGATCGTTTTGCCATGCAGATTTTGGTGTTTCTAGAGTGTTAGGATCTTAGGATCCGACAATTTATTAGAACTATTTTTGAAATTACATTCTGAATCTTGGGTATTTGAATTTATATTGAAACAATTTCCGAGAACAGT
This sequence comes from Tipula vernalis, assembly GCA_958295665.1. Classification (NCBI taxonomy): domain Eukaryota; kingdom Metazoa; phylum Arthropoda; class Insecta; order Diptera; family Tipulidae; genus Tipula; species Tipula vernalis. The sequence goes on along the minus strand of OY282558.1, from coordinate 40,966,515 downwards.
GGTTGGTGTTTAAATTATCGTTAGAATTTTAATTTATGCGAAATTGGTTAAAAGGAAAGATTAAAACAGATTTGCGGTAGTGATTGCAAATTCAGCTTTAAAACAATGAATTTTAAAGATAATTGCTCAAATATGCCTGAAGGTAACTTACATATATTTGTGGTCAGAAAAATGGGGAAGCAGTGGAAAAATTCATTAAAGTTAAAAAGTTAATATTGTGAGCACTCCCAGTATTTTGTTTAGTTAAAATATAAAGTAAATTTAGTTTTTCTTTTGGAGACACACGAATAATAAACGAATAAAATAGTTGCTGTCTATTTTTGTTTTCCTCGCGGATTTTTGTGCCTGAAAAACTGTTTTGCCTTTCTAGAGGTACGTTTAGAGTCATTCTCTTCCATGCTAACTCATCTCAGAGGCACGTTGTGTTCTGAATAAGGGTACATGACATTTTTGAGGATATCATCCACGTAGACGTTTCGGTCTATACTCTTTTATCCAATATACGGACCCTAAACCATTACACGAGAAGCGCCCCAAGGTAGAATATTCCCTCTCCCATGTTAATTTGCCACAATATGTTTCGCCACTTTTTTAGCCATTATCACCTTTCCAATCAGCATGATCTTTTGTAAATCGAATTCTTTTCCTGACATGCATTTTACTTTTCTGTGGTACTAATCGGACAGTTCTACCAAGAAAACTACCAGTCTTACTAATTTCAAGACGTAACTCTTTCTTGACTTCAACAGATGTTCAATCGGGCAAGATAAAACCTTTTAATTTCGTCTTGACGAGTTTTAATATGAGACACCGCTTATTTTGCGACCTGCCCCTCTTATAGCGTTTGCGATGAAACTCTTCGATTTCCCTTGATCCCTTATTTTCTCAATCAGCCTTCTTTCCTCTGGCGAACAATCGACGTATCGTCCCTTCATTATTAAACACAAATCGTTTATTTTTATTTATTTTATCACATTCAATAAACTATAATGCTTCATTTTCAATAAATACTAACTGTTCATTTTAAACACAAAATATCAAAAACAACGATATTTATTCACTATTATTTGACGTTTCCACCTATTTGGTGGGATTCCCCACATACCTAAATAATCTGATTCTATTTTGCAGTAGTTGCACTGCGCTCTAAGTACACTACTACTCAATAGATGTCTCATCAATAAACGAAAGTGTTTTATTGAATATCGAGTTTTTGTTTTATTATTTCCATAGTACATATTCATTACCATAGTACAGTTGAACGAGCTAATACTTATCATCATTTTCTTTAACTTGGTTTTGACTTTCTAATGTTGTCAAATAAGGTTGTATTTTGATTGAAAATGTTTATCCTTTAAGATGACTTAAACAATTTCTGGATATGTTTTGGGAATAAATTTACGGTAAGTGCCACTATTCTTGTATTCCCGGGGAATTGGAAATTGACTTATTGTGACTTTCTAGTGTATTGTGCTATTATTTTTTCCAAAGCATACTGTGGCGACTGGTATTTTTCTAGAAATAAAAAACTACACGACAAAATCACATTCAATCAATTCACAAATCCCAATTCTCTGGGAAAACCGGAGTATTGCCACAAGAAGGAGATAAATTGACAAATTGTTTCATATATGTATATAGCAGAGCGTATGTTTGGAGTAGTATATTTAATTGATTGTTGTTAGATGCCGTAAATTGGTAGTAAAAACAACTTTCAAAAATTCAATTACACTAAATATAAACATCTGTCATAAAGACCAGGTCGTTTAAAATGTCGAGTTCTAGTTCAACAAGACAAGTCCAAAATACATGAATTGTGACCTTAGTTAGATTAAGGCAAAATTGTATCGTTACTTACAGGAATTAAATGAGAATTGCGCACGACTACTTGATTTAATCCAATATTTTGTGACCGGGGAAAAATTTGGAAGAATGCTATCCCATAAATAATCTCCCAACTCTTTGTTAGTCAAAAATTAAAAGTTTACGAATTGGATTTGTTTATTCAGATTATCAATTTTACAATATAGTAACATCAGGGAATTTTTTAAAGTTGACAATTTAGAGGGCTGAGGATTGGGATAACAACATTTCTTAAAATTTGATAATTGTTATGTCGGAACAGGCGAAACATTTTAACAGCCTTAAATTTATAATTTTGTTAATATGGAAAGAGTTATTAAAAAATTCATTGATGTTGCAAATTATTTTCCGTTTCTACTCAGGTTTTATAAGTTTTAGATTTTTAAAAGTAATTGCTGAGTTTACAACTCATCGAATAATCTTAGCTGCTTACTTTCAAATGGTGGCTATCGGGAGATCAGATATTTTGTTTCGAGAATTGTACTAGTGGATCAAGTAAGTCCTTTTCCCTTTCCCGTGCTTCCCTTTTACGAAAGATGTATTCCAAATTAGGATTTTCTGTATGAATTTTTCATGGGACAAATCCTCAATGTATATCGATATTAACACGAAGGTTTCCCGGTCCCGAATGGCGGATGACCTAGGTCCGAAAGTTTGGTGCAATGCCGTAATTCTTTTGAAGAAATTACGCGAGTTAAATTCATTACTGATTTGTTGCACTTTCAAAACTTTGGCCTTCTACCACTCATGCTGTTTTCGTCTACAAATTCAAGCAAGGATCGCATTGTTTTTTTTTGTGCGATTTTTTATTGCTCAGCACTGAAAAAAACATTCCTCATCAAACCAACCATTTTTGGGTTTGTTTTTTAATACACGAAGAGTTTGCTGAGAAGCACTGACGACAGAAGTTTTTAGAACCATCTAAACAGTATTGACTTCCTCACACCGGTAATTGGCTTCCATAACACTATTGCTGACTAGATCTTGAAATTGTTGTTTTGTATTTACATTTAACAGACTTTCACACTTGAAACATCTTGTGCCATTTGTCCTCTACCTGGAGGGGAATATCTTCTTTGCTTTGCAGTGACCAAATGATGATCACTTCCTACGAATTTGGTAGCCGATCGATAAGAGCATACGTTTTGAACATCCAAGCCCCAAGCGACAGACAACAATTCTAAACGAACATGTGTCAAAGTCAAGTTCTTCCTATACTAGCCATAAATTCAGGTGTCCACTTGGGTACGAAATATAGGCCGGATTACATAAAGGGACGGAACACACCCGTCCTAAGTCACTTATACTTCAGATATTTGGAAGTTGGTATAAATTACATATACGGACGGAAAATATCTGTCGTACGTCTTACATATCTTGCAGATTTTGTGAAGTTGTTTTTTTTGAGATTAAAATGTTTTTGGATTTTTAATCCAATTTTGGTCGGAAAATAGGATTTGAGAAATGAGAGTTTTATGAGTTCGGGTACACAACTTATCGAATTGAAATTTAATTCTACAGTTTGCTTTACTGAAAATTTGAAAGTTGAATATTTAAAAAATTTTTAGTAAATTTTAATTGTAAACGTGTACAATTTTTTGGCATAACGTACTTATTACTTCCGTTTATTTTAATTTCATGTTTTACAAGGCAACTCAAATTTGTTTTTTAATTTTGAGAAAGTTCCGGAATTAAAAATTTTATTTCCAAACTAGAATACAATGTTGTTGTTGTTTTATTTAGCTAAAAATCATTCTTCAAACATACTGACATCATGTTTCTGTGTAGATTAACACCGTGTGATTTTTTTTTTTTTTTTTGCTAAAAATTGCATGATCTTTAACTTGTTTTTGGTTTCATGTGTGTCTGAAAATGGTTTCTTCTCAATTAAAATCATCATTTTTCATTGTATTCTTTATCAACACTTTAAATTTGAAGTTCATGCTGTCATGAAATATTATGTGATACTATGTCAAACTTATTTGACATGATTGCTTTCGATATGGCATACAAAATATTCGATTATTTTGTTAGAAAAATAATTTTACGTCTTGAAGTCAATATAAAATCCGGCTTCAGTTAAGCTTACCGACAATTATATAAATTAACTGAAAGTTAATACCATAGTGCTAACCACGTTTATTAAAAAAATACAAAATTTTCACATTTATCGACCGTGTGATTTATATCCAAATTTTCTCACAATTAAAAGCTGGGTCATTAAATCTTGTTGCTACCAACCAACCACACCATAAAAATTTTGTTACCGTTTGTGTTTGAAAAAACCTTCAAATTTTGTGATATGGATCTGTTGTGAGTAAAAAATGAGAATTTAAATTGTCTTCAAATTTCAAAAGCCCTAGGCAATTTTATCTTTGTAATCTATATTGTACGTAATAATATACTCAAATTTTTTGTGACATTCACCTGTCAAAAAATAAAACTTTAAACAAATTTCAAAATTTAAGTGAACATTTTAGTTTATACCATATACACACATACTCAAAGTGTTACTTAGATATATGTACGATAATCGTTTCGTAAATGTACTTACACGTATGTTTATTCAAAATAAAATATGAGGAAGTTAAAAAGCACAAAACGAAGTGCATTAAATCGTTTACGTCATTTTTGTGTACTATCTACGAATACCAAAAAAATTGTCACCTTCACTCTTTCTTCTTTAATACGAGAGAAATGAAAAGAAGCTTTGTCTATATTTTTGTTTTGAGAAGGCGATGATGACAACAACGATGGACAACAATCTGGGTCATATATGTAAAATTAATAATACATAGAAATGTTATAATTTGATTGATTCATTTAAAATATTATTAAATTGTGCTATTATTGTTGTTGTCATGTACATAAATACGTGATCTTATATTAAAAACATAAAATTCTTCAAGGTGATACAAATATCTATAAAGCTCTTTGATTAATCAAACAAAATTTCCCTTTTTTTTGGCCAAAATCAGAAATTACCATACGTGTCATATTTATGTAAACAAATTAAGTCAAATTCATAAAATCATAATAACAATTATTTTTGTGTATGTTCGATACGAGAGCTTGCATAAACACCTGGAATGATTAAATAAAAATGCCATAACCATTATACATTGTTTATACATACATACATACATACATACATAGTACCACAACAATGCGGTGCGCTGTGTGATACAAATTTTTGCATGAGATTAACTTTCACTAAAAAAAAGGCTGGTTATGTGCTGTATGCGATACAATTGTTGCGGACTTGAAAAATGTGGTAGGTACTCTTGAGTCTTGACTAGCAAGTTTTATTTTTGTTTTGTATTATTCATGTATTTATGTAAATAATTTATTAATGTTGCACAACCATGTAAATAAGTATACAAGAATATTGTTGTATGCCTGAATAGATTCTTGATGTAGGCCATATACTGCAGACAAATGGTCGTACAGAATTCAGGTCAAATTGAAATAGATCTAAAGTTATTTTTTTTTAAATTTCTACATAATAAAATAAAAAAAATAAATTTCTACATAACACAATTTCTCATAATACGTAATTATGGCGATGTAAGATTTGGAATAGACATTTTTGTAATATATGTAATTATAATACGATTATTTGGTTAGTGACACTAATTTCAACTTGAAAAAAGATTCGTATTTTGCTTAGTCATTAGATTTGGAAGTAAATTTGTATGTTTTTCAAGTTCAAGGTAGAAAGATTGATGAGTTTTTGTAATAACAATGAGACAAATTGTTTTTTTTATTTGGGATATTCTGGTTAGAGATGATTAGTCTAGCGTCGAAATAAATTCTTGCACGTAAAACCTGTAAACCTGTAATTTAAGTATCAGATTAAGTAGTGTTGAAAAACCTTACGTTATTTTTTCGTAAATTGTGGTAAATAATTATTACTTTTCAGTATGTTAACAAATGTCATATTATTGGTCATATTTCATAGGAATTGCATACCTGATTTTTCTTGTATACTGCTCCGACTTAATCTATACGACGTAATTTTCCTCAAACTTAGCCTTAGATCTACGTAAATCATAAACATACAACCTACGACAAAGAAATAAACAAACAAACGACAAATAAGCAAGAATTACTTAGCACGTGACTAATGGGCTCCTTCCCTACCTTGGTTAAACTAGATGTTTTTTCGAGCTCTTATCTAATATCTAACATAATTTGTACGAGTTGCTTTTCAAAAACCGACATAATAATATTCAATAAAAATTGCAGAGAACTGCAACTTAAATTTTTATAAACCACCAGTAAGATTTCTTACGGATTTGGCTAACCACTATCCGTAAGAAGCCTTACAAATTATTTTCTTATATACAGAAGAGGTTCGTCTTAAACATCAACCTTTTGAACGAACCATACCCAACGGGCAATCAATAACGTGTTATTCTTCTCTACCCAAAACTCATTATTCTCATATCACTATAGTCATGTCAACTATACGTAATAACGTCGCTCAATTCTGGTAGTTCGTTACCGGAGAGCGACGAAAAATAAAGGTCCCTCCTTTTGCATAAACGGCAGGTATCGTAATTAGATAAATCCAGATTTAGAGATGTACAAGCATGTTCACCTTTCATTTTATATGTTTTTTGTAAAATGCTTAATCTAGACAAATCGACATTATGTCTTTGTATAATCTGCTGGTGAATTATTCTAAGACATTGAATACATTATTGGTATCAGAAGTATATTTGTCTAAACCTGCGAAAGCCTCTTGGTAGCATATAGAATTTTTTACCATTGCCAATGACTTTTTTCTCCCTTGCGATATAATTTGGGATCGTTATCACAGTTGATACAGAGTCGAAACATCAATATAACGGTGGAAATCTTAACGGAACTTTTTAGAAATCCCATATTACCAAGAATTAAAATTAAAATATCAGTAGAACATCGAATAGAAACTGGGCCTCGTTGAATAATTTGACAAACGAGGTAAACAATTTTGGTATCTGCCTCCTCATGTTATTGGCAAGTAAGACCTTCACTAATTATTTATTTAACAACTTGTTGTGACCAATTATTAATTAAAAATTTGACCAGAGCCTCTTTAAACTTTAAATTTTTCAATTCTTTCGTGAAATCCGAAGGTCTCCGAATGTTCGTCGAATGTCTATTAAGGTATGAAAATGAAACCATCAATGATTAAAACCTCCATAGATTTTGGCTCAGTGTTCCGTCCATGTGAAAAAGTGACACTTTTACAATACTTATTTTTTTTTTTAAGGATAACACCGGGCTTTTAGCCATCCAACTAAATCTCGTTGTAGCTTCAATTCTAGAATGAAGACAGAATTTTTATTTTATTGGCTCTTGAAACCGTGCAAGTCTCTTCTTCGTCTCAGAAATCAAATTACCGTGCAAAATTTGCCCTCGAAATTCAATATTAAGCAGAAAGTCAGCAATATATCCTGTGCAGATTCCCCAGTTGTAATATTATAAAAACTTATCTTCGTCTAATGATTCATATATTGTTCCAAAGTTCTTATATGAACATTTTAACTTGATGGTGACACTTTCGAATTCGAGAACTCTACAGTTCTTCAGAGGTGGTATCTTAATTCTTGGCGATTCCTACGGTCTTTAGCACATGTTGTATTATTTGAGCTCGGGCACTATGATTTATTGTATGTAAACGGCATAAAACTGAGCTGTTAATCCATACTTTGAGTCAAGGAAAGGTTTGTAGCGTTTTTTCACCAAAATTCAATCACATTTTTCTTTGAGCTTCATTAATCCAAATAGATATGTACCGTTTTGACCCGCGATAACATTTTGCCACTTTTTCTGCTAAAACCATTATGCCATCACTGAGGAACTTTTGGGATTTCTGGGCGAAAAACTGAACCAAGTGATTTCCACAGGCCTCTTTGGAAGTCAGCTTTGCACCATTAAGACTGTGTCCGAAACCTGAGATAAATATTTTTTAATACAAGTTCTTGACATTTATTTCAAAAATATTCCCCTACATTGACAATTTTTTATTATGCTGTCCATTGCGAAGCGTTATCGCCTTGGTCGAAGTGATATTGTAAAACGCAATTACTTTTGACTGAGTGGACAAATGTCACAATGTTAATTTTTTAATAATCTATGGACTGTCACCTATCAAACGTTTATGGTATGGCCTGATAAGACTAGTATTATCAAAGTCATGCTACTCTAAAGCCATCGATTGGAAAAGACGCCACGAAGCTTTTATTTGAAAAACAATAACCTTAAAGATTTTAACTTAACTCTACAGTTTTCTCATACATTTACTACTAAATTAATTAAAATTGATGACAATTTAAAACAAGAAGAAAATATTTTAACACACCATTTTATTTGTAACATTTGGCTCCTTTTAAAACAGCCAGATCCAATCAAAAACTAACCCAATCCAGCTGTAAAACAGTCGGCTGGATTTTATAATTTTCGCCAGTTAAAGACAACCGATCAAACCAGTCAAATCTCACTGGACAACAGTCAACATTGTAACACTGTTTCCGAACTCGTGGAGCAACTACGACTTAACAATTTGACTTAACAAGAAAAGAATTAAAGGTTGAAACATATTCTATCGAATACGCTCAAATACGAACAAAATTATTAGTTTTCTCTATTGACGATTGTATAAGTAGGGAAAACGCCTCTCGCGGTAAAAATTTAAATTGATCTGGATACATAAATTAAAAAAAAAAATTGACAAATTTGAAACCAACCTAAACCTAAAATAACGTAAAAACAAATAATTAACACGAAAAAATCTGTAATCGCCTCAGTTCAAAAATTTTCCGCTACGTGGAATCTGTGATGCTCCAATCGTAAATTCGGTTTATAGACAGAAATTTTGAAATTTGACCCTTTAACATACGGAGAATCAAACCATCGATTACACATTTGCTTCAGAGTTCATTGTCCGTGACTGTTCCAATCTACTACAAATTGCCAATCTCTTGACGTTTGATCTGATCTGAATCAAGTGATGTCGGACCTAATTTTGGCCCAAAAACAAAACATAGAATATTGTTGTTGCTTTCAATGTACACTATGACCTGATCCGGATCATTTGGTGTCATGAAATGAGGGCAGCTAATAAACTAAATAGATGCTATTTACTGACTACAAAATAGTCTTAGGTAAGAATTTTTCTGTCAGTTAAGGTTTTTGCATTAATTAAGACAATTTCACATTCTACAAGTTATCTTAGCTGTCATTGGTCTTACAAAATAGTTTTATGAAGGACTGACAATTATGGAATAGGGCCGAAAGGCCGAATGTGTTGCAAGGCCGAATGTCGAAAGGCCGAAATGGTTGAAAGGCCGAATATCGAAAAACCGAATTTCGAAAGGCCGAATAGGTCGAAAGGCCGAATGTCGAAAGGCCGATTGTGTCGGAAGGCCGAATGTCGATAGGCCGAATGCGAAAAGGCCGAATGTGTCGAAAGGCCGAATGTGTCGCAAGGCCAAATGTCGAAAGGCCGAAATGGTTGAAAGGCCGAATATCGAAAAGCCGAATTTCGAAAGGCCGAATGTGTCGAAAGGCCGAATAGGTCGAAAGGCCGAATAGGTCGAAAGGCCGAATGTTGAAAGGCCGATTGTGTCGGAAGGCCGAATGTGTAAAGGCCGTTTTTGTCGAAATTGATTTTAATTTTCCATCTTTTTATGAATGAAAATTTTCAAAATTTTTATTACTTTCTTTTACTCTAGTAAAATAAAGTATAGTAATCATGAAAATTTTATACTTTGAGATTTTTAGAGATTTATTTGTTTTGAGGTCCCCTGAGTCCGAAAAAGTTGGTTTCGAAATGGTGTCTGTCTGTCTGTCAGTCTGTCTGTGTCCTCTCTACAGCCCAGATGGTTTAACCAATCGAACTGAAACTTCATATTTAAGCTTTTTTGATAAATTGTGAGGTCCCAGTGAATTTTACTCCAAATCGGCTAACCGGAAGTGGCCACTCCCTTGGTCCAGAAAATTTATTTTGCAAATATCTTAGAAAGTATAAGGTTTACAACTACTTCATACAAAATGTTTCCAAAAATTAAAAACAAATAAAAATAAAAATAAAAAATTAAAAAAAAATTTAAAAATTTAGAACAACAAAAAAGTTTAAAAATTATTAAAAAAATTAAATTTCGCAAAATTCTCTGTTCGTAAAAGAAAGTCGTATGTTGGCCACACCTCCATTTTTTTATGAAAACCAAAATTTATATTTTTATCAAAATTTTTGTATAAAAATGTTTAATAGTAAATCGCCTTAAATATTAAAATCTTCTTACGTTTTTTCTTGTCGGCCATGCGACATTCGGCCTTTCAACATTGAACGGACAATTTTGACGGTCTTAATAGTCTTAATTTGGAATTTGTCTTATAGCAAAATGATGTTGCTTTTACAACAAAGTGCCGCTATAAATTTTGTTTTCCAGCATAAATGCATATAAATATGTTTGTTTATGTATTTTCTAATAGTGAAAATATCTCAAAATATTAATTAAAGCTGAAAAACTAACGAACAAACGGACAGATCTCTTGTAACAGGAACAAAATTGTATTCTATTTCCTTTTTTTCATTACGATTTTTCTAATACGATCTCAGCCTATTGTATACTTTCCCTTTTCTTCACATCGATAAAATATCGCAAACCAAAATTTCAGTGAAAAAGAATGGTAAATAAAAATAGAAAGAATGATGTTTTATTCGAGGTTTAGAAAAAAAATTGACAAAAAACGTTTTAGCTGAGGCAGTCTAAAAGCATTGCTAGATACAGGTGACGTCGACCGGCATTCCAAACCGTAAAGTCCAATTTTTGACTCAATTGTTTCATCTGCAGTATCAAAATTAGTCAAAAAATAGTTCGACTCAACAAAAACCACCATATTCTTCGAAAATTTTGTTAGACCGTTGTCATTATACGTTGTTGAGTCGTAACGTCTGAAACGGGTGGTTACAATATTTACGAGTCTAATGGCGAGCTAAAATTAGTAATTGCGCAGCTATCATTTAGCGCAACATAAATTTCGCCTAATACCCGGAATTTCCGACAACAAAAGTTTGTGAATAAAATTAATACATGTTTTAAAATTGAAATTAGAAAACATTGAAAAATTGTAACGTTTTAAATTAACTTAGGAAAATTCGTTTTTGGTTATAATCGAATTTCATTCGGGAAGAATTCGGGACTAATCGGTTAACCTCTTCACGAGTTTTGAATCGCTAGATTTTTAAAGGTTTTCGGTTTAACAATCGTTTAAAATATCGTTCTTAATAATTCGTTTAATATTCGTAACGTCCTCACTTAATACTTTTCCTCATGGTATTGATTATTCTTGGATGATTTTTTATAGGTTTGTTCGCTTTGCGAGTAAAATCTCAACTATTTTCATTAAAGAGTGATCGTTTTACATAGTGGTTTTATCAAGAGCTAAATGTTTTATCTAGTTTCAATTTGTCTTAAATTTCAATGTTTTAATAAGATTATGAATTTTATTCTACGGTGACTTTAAAATAATTTTTGTTGTTACCTTAAACGCAAATCCGATTAACGATTTCAGATCTGTTTAGAATTTGAATAACGTTAATTATTTAGTGTTAACATTCACGTTTAATTAATATTTTTGGCTTCATTTTTAATTGTTTATCACAAAATCAATACAAATCTTAAACTAAGGAGTTTGAACTCTATTCTAAGACCTACGCATCCACCGACCCAAAATTTTATAATAAACAGGATACAATTTAAAACTTAAGTTTGACTCAATTTTCGACCACATGAAGATGTGTATAATTAAATTAATTCGTGCTAATAATATGTTTATTTTTGCAATTAAGTACACATCCTAGATTATAAATCAAATAGTGAAGCCGCAGTGAAAATCGTGATTGCGGTGATTTTGCGTTGGTTTGTTATGAATAACAATTTTATAATTATTGTTGATTCGTGTAATCGACAAAATCATTGTTTCACCTTGGACGAAATGCTTGTTAATGCGGCTTAAGTCGTTGGCTTCATTTAAGCGTATTATGTAAGTAATCGTCATATTTTTAAATTATATCCGGTAACGTTCCGGTAACAAATTGTGCCCACATTTATTTAGTATTCATTTGAAATTTTATAATATGAGACTTAATCTACATTTTTACCTAGTTATAAGTTTGACTAGACATCTTAAATTATAATGATACATATATTGGAATAAGCCGACGAATAAATTAAGATGAATACAAGAAAAAAAAAATTACTGACCGCGACAACTTTACATATGGTGATTTGTTTTTTGTAGAAATGAAAGCTTTTTGGTTTATTAAATACTTTTCATTTTTTTTGGTTTTTTTGGTTATAAGTATTTAATAGCTCGATAAAAACTATCGATAAAAAACGGTTATCTAATCATCACAGCGGCAATAATATTATGTGGGTCAATGTGTAATAAGAAATTTGTACGAAAACAGCAAATCAAATTTAATTAATAAAACGTGATTATAAATTAAATTAAGAGAATTGATTTTGCTGGTTGGTGGATGTGGTACTGAAATTGTGCGTATATTTACTATCTTCGCTAAGGCTGTTTCTGTATAATTATATAATTGTAAGTTGTATATAGATTTTAATAGGGCTGGCCACTTTAACCGATAATAAGCTAAAATCAAAATATTGTTTCATAAATTTAAAGCTCTATCATTGGGAATAAATTGTAAAATGTGAACGAACAAACTAGTTTCAAAAATACCTACAATTACGTTTATTTGAATACCCCTGTTCCAATCAGATCTTACTTGTATTTGTTAAAATTCCAAACGCGAATTTGTTTCGTCTAAAATTATAACTTCAATTTTACAAAACATATTCACTTGAAATTTGATTAAGAATTCAACACGAATAGAATAGGCAAACCTCAGATTGCGACTAACTGCTTTTTATTTAACGAAATTTTAAAAAACGGTTAATAAAATTGGAATTTAACATTTTAAGTAGAGTTCTAGAATTAAAGGCTCGGTATTCAACTAAACTTAAATGCCGATTAAACTATCTACGATCAGAACTTCGGTTCGGAAAATTACACGCATATGTGATCTCAGTTCAAGTCAACTCAATCTAACCTTCAACCCAACTCCCAAATAAACCCTAACTGAACCCTTAATCTGTTACTTAATCTGTTACCCAAACTTATACCTCAATCGAACACAACATTCAACTCAACCCCCAACTCAACCTGAAATTCAACGCTCAATTCAATTCATGAAGCTATCTTCTAACTCAACTCTAAACTCACCCCCAATTAAATCCGTAAATAAATAATGAACCGTTACTCAATCCAACTCAACTCCCAACTCAATCTTTAGCAAAATCCCAAACTCAACGATTAACGAAATCCCTAAATCACCATCAGTCACCATCTGTAACGATGGTATCTCGATTTGGATTTTTTTTTGTTCTATGGTCAAGACGGAGGGAGAATTGAAAAAGGTTTAGAAGCTGATCGTCAAGAGGATCTGGTATACCTGCCATACGAATTCAGTTAAGGGTTGAGTTTAATTCCATTTGCGGGTTGTATTGCTGTTGAGTTAGGGTTAGTTAGAGTCTAATGAGTAGATCAGATATATTTTATAATATAAATGCTGGTTTGAGGGTTGAGTTGTAGTTGAGATGGAGTTGAGTTGGGGTTGGGTTATTATGATTTAGTGAACAGTTCAGTTGATGTTAAATTAGGCTAGAATAGGATTTAAGTTGAAGGTGGGTTGGATTTGTTTGAGGAGTTCGGTTGGGGGAGATTAGATTGAGTTGGTTTGAATTGAGTTCACACACACATGTAGCTTTCGAATCGAGTTGATTTGGAGTTGATGGATTCGGTTGGTGGTTGATTCGTTGATTGGGTTAGACGTTGAGTTTGGAATTTGAAAGTTAATTTGGGGTTAATCTGGTGATTGAGTCGAGGGTTGCGTTGGAGGTGTTGTGAAATCTCGATAACCGCTTGTTAATAAACCTACATTAACTCGGATTCCAAAGATTTGGCGATTGCTTTGCGATTGAGTTGTGGAGGTATAAGTTATATATTGAGTTATACGGGCATGATAATGATTTCTATAGGCATGATACTACCTATTAGACTCTTTGATTAAACATTTTCAATCTTAAATGTAATATTTTTATATATACATATAATAAGAAATTTACGGCCATGCACCCACAGATTACAGAAAGATGTATTCATCTGTTTTACTTATTTATGTTGGGACTTAGTAAGTTGCTTCGAGTTGAGTCAAATTAATCCGCCAGCTCCACTCCTGGTAGAGCCCTTCCGTCAATTCCTTTCAGTTTCAACTTTGCAACCATACTCCTCCATGTATGTTACTTTATTCAATTGTTGGCTGGCATCGTTTATGGTCAGAATTAGGGCGGTATCTGATCGTCTTCGAACATCAAACTTCTGTTCTTGATTAATGAAAACATGTTTCGGAAATGCTTCGATCAAAAGACAGAACTTCTGGAATGCCCACTAAGTGCTTTCAAAATGTTTGCTAAATTTGGTCCTCAAAAATACATGCGTATAATTTTTAATCATTTTTGACAGGATTTCAATACTTTAGTCTTCTTAGACCGAAGTAACTGCATTTTTAAATAAGTCAGTTTTGAAACTTAAGAATATTCAATGGTCCTTATTATACGTTGAACTTTTGAAACCCAAATTTAAGAATTATAAAACCATTTCGTTAACCGCAATATTTGTCAAATTCTAAGTTTATTATTCTAATATTCAGAGGAGCTTAACGATGATTTGTCAGAACAATCTACATTTGGTGCACAACTCTCAAAGTCAAGTGAAACAAAATCAAAAGTTCAAGACTTGTTAAACAATTAATTTAAAACTAATCCAAAATGTCTCGATATATTGTAGATTTGATTTTAGTCCGAGAAATCTAGATTCGGAAAGCAGGATCAGAAATAAATCTTCCGAATAAATTCATTAATCTTGAAACAATTTGAAACAAACTAGAAAATTTCCAGTAATCTGTAATGATTCTGATGACAAACCAACTCAACGCTTTGACTGTGTTCGAAACTTGTGATAATTATTTTTTAGTACACATTAGTTGACATTTATTTCAAGAAACCGCATACACCCAAATTACCACTGTCAAATCCTATGATAACTTTTGACATATAAAAAATAAATTCATTATGTGACTGATGTAGTTGCCTTAGCGTTTTACTTCAAAGAAAAGTAGTCTCGTCATTCGTTGTTATGAGGATGCATTTATTCAATAAAACGTGATTTAATTCTCTTGATGTAGTTTTTGTTGTCGAATTAAATAGCGAAATTCTGCTTATTAACGCAGTGTTATTTTGAGTGTAAGAGTATCGTGAGCATCCGATAAATATCCAGAAATCGAAAATTGTTCAATAATGTATGTGAATAGTTGAAATTGTGGTTTATATTATATTGCGGTCGTGTACGAGTTTAGGCAAATTTCCTATTTCTGCGGACGTTTGCATTTCATATTTGCTTATTCCATTTGTATGAGATACACTTATTTTTACACATAGTCGAACTTTCAAAAATTTTATCTTTGTTTTCCGAATACTTCTTTGGAGCCACCGTTTCTTTCTCGACTAATTCTTAACAATTCAATAGCATCAATTAAAAATGGGATTTATTGAACATTTCATAAGTCGTATCGATATATAAATATATGAGGTGGGGAAATTTGCAAAAAACTTATTACACAATTCGGACAGCATTATAAAAAATTGTGAATGTAGGGGAATATTTTTCAAAGAAATGTCAAAAATTTATTTCAAAATTTATATCAAAATTAACACCGTGAAAAATTTGATTAATTAAAACCATTTCGAATAATCTCGAGTCTTCGAATTTGAATTATGTTCGATTAATCCCGATAAGTTAGGGAAAATCCAATAATCTTTTGTACAATTTCGAATAATTTAAGAACTCTCGAAAAACCTTTAAAAGTAAATTCGAATTAAAATTAGAAGTCTCTAACTCTCGAATAATTTTTGGATAATATCAAGAATGCAGGAAGGATTTTTTGTATTCGGGACAAGCTCGAAAATATCGAAACGCCTGTCAACCCTATACTCTCGAGCTTACGGTATAATCTGGTTTTTTCGGTACCGTTTCTAAGACGTATTAACTTTGTTGTCTTAAGGAATAGTTGCTGTTTCGTAGAAATTTGTGAATAATTGCTGTTAATCAACGCAGGTCAAAATGAACAGAACGATTGCCACACTTGAACAGTCTGAGGATACTCCTTAGTCTGAACGAAATTTACGAGTAGCTATTCAATTTTCTAAAAACCTGAATTCCTATAATTTCCCAATTTTTCGATTTTTAGCTTTGCAATTTCCTATCCATACTAAATTCTGAAGCAACTTTACTATTGAATTTTTAAAATTTCTAAATTTTCTACTGTACATAACTTTTAAATTACTAAAATTTATTCAAATTGCGAGCCGCAATCTGTAACTATAAATGTAGGTACTGTAACACTTCGCATGGTCTGGAGAATATCCAAATTCAAAAAAAAACATTTTGAAAACAAAAAAAACAAAAAAAAAAATTAAGGTTACTTTACAAAAAAAAATTATTCTCCAAATCATGTGTCGTGTTAATCAGAATTGGACCCACACAGGGACTCTAGAGCGGTCGTTGCCGGCTAAGCTTCAGGGTGATGTCGTGGGGTTTCTAGAGTTTATGTGGGTCACATAAAACCGCGGGAAGGGGAGGGTGATTCTGAATACCTACCTACCTATTCGGACACTTACCTTGCCCTAATTCATCCTCAGTTTGACGTTCTCAATTATCTCATATTCATTTTTTTTATTCTTTTTTTTATTGAAAACAACGAATTCAACTTTATAACAATAAAATTAATCAATTAATTTATTGATCAAAGCAAACCAAAATGAAATAATGGCAAAAGCAAAAAAAAACAACAGAACACTCAATCTGATAAACTAACCTAACTAGCTAATGCTAATCACCTAACGAAACTTAAATAACTACCCTACACCAGATTAAACTTATACTAAGAAAGGGAAAAATAATAAAAATAAAAAAAAACGAAATATAATTGAATACAAAAAAAAAATTTTAAAATATAATAAATGAAATAAAAACAATTGAAAACTTATCAGCAAACTTGTTGAATGATGTGCGTTGTTTGTTGTGGTGAATTGATCCTAGGTTGATTGCTGTACAGATTTTAATGTATTCTTGGTGTCGGTACGATAAATAACCATCTATATTCTGGTATTTATTTATTTATATTTTTTTTTTTTTTCAGTCTTTGTGTATTGGTATTTTTTTACCAAAAAAAAAAACACACTCACGCACGATTTAATTCACTAATATGGCGGGTTGATATTTTCAAATGTTCACTTTCACAGCATTAGTTTATTATTATGCATTTGTATTTCAAAATGTTTAACGTTTTTGTACACTACAAAAAAAAATTTCTTGATACCATTCACTTATTGGCTCTGTCCATTTATTGGAGAATTAAATTTTTTTTTTCTTTTGTTTTGTCTTTTTCTTTAAATCACTACTATATTCGTAAATTTCATTAAAAAAAAAAAAAAATTAATTTTAAAGAAAATATAATTACAATTCCCCAAGATTAATTAAATTAATTATCGATTGGGCTTGTTTTGTTTGCTTTTGCCAAAAGTTAAAAAAAAATTTATCAATTATTATTGTTATGTAATTGATATAACTATTGAAAACTAACACTGTAACATTGAATTAATTTTATTCAAACAAAAAAAAAAAAAAACTGAACTCATTTAAATTTATTCACCGACTTAAACTTAACTTAAATTTTATAACTTAAAGCCCGATCGGCTGATTACCTTAAAATTAACTTCCAGACTGACTAAAAAAAAAATTTAGAAGTTCACAACGATTCTTCTTTTCCCTTCAAAACAATTATTATATTTTTTTTTTTTTATTTAGAACGGAAACAGAATATCCAATTTAATTACTGTACTTAATGATTTTACAAAAAAAAAATGAAATTACAAAAATTTAATATGAGTTACCGGATTATATTTTTTTTTTGCATAATTGCAAAAAAAAGTGTGAGAAAATTTGGATTGAAAAAAAAAATAAGAACCGTTGTGACGGCGTACACGTGCGTTGTTACAAATCGTGGGGACGCCCCACACCCTGAGAAAGTCTCATGCCGGGCACCAAATTCATGAACCAGATGTACTACTATTTAAGGTACTGGGAACAGCCAATAATTAATCCTTAGCTCGCTAAACACTTAATCTCAATGTCAAGTGCGAATATCTTTCAAGTGGTATATTCCCAAAGTTTTTCCAGCCGAATTTCGAACTTTATATGCAACATTGCCTATTTTTTCTTCGATAATGGCTGGAATAAATTTCGAAGAAAGCTTAGCAGAAAATTTATTTACCGCGTCGCTTTGAGCAGATGAGCGCACAAACACAAACTGCCCCACAGCAAGCTCCCGGTTCCGACTGCGCAAGTTATAGCGGTGGGCTGACCGATCATACGCGATTTTGAGATAATGTTTGATTTGATTACGAATCAAATTTAATCGGTCTGGTTTAGACAAAACGCCAACTTCGTTCTCATCCGGGTTACACAATAATCTCCGTAATTCATAATCGGCACCATGCAATGTCATGTGCTGGCCAAATACCAGGTAGTGGGGCGAGAATTTTGTAGATGCATGTATAACATTACGAAGAGCTGCCGCAATCTCCTGAATATGTAAGTCCCATTCGTTATGCTGACTGTCACTGAGATAAGAGCGAATGGCCGCTAGAATTGTTCTATTGACCCGCTCCGACGCATTGCTCTGTGGTGAATATAATGGAGTACGAATGTGTTTGATTCCGTATTTATGTAAGAGGTCTTGAAACAACTTGGATGTAAATTGTTTACCATTGTCGCTGGTGATAAATTCCGGTACCGAAAATAAGAGGAAGACGTCATCTTCTAGAGCCTTACATATCAAAGCCGCTGATGCTTTTCGCAGGGGTTTGAGAATCACAAATCTGGAATAATGGTCTAAAACGATAAAAATGTACGCGTTGCCGCGCTTTGAACGAGGATATGGTCCCAGCAGATCCATGTATAACCTTTGGAAAGGTCGTTCGGATATACATTGATGTCCCATTTCTGGTTTTGTGGTGTAATTAACGGGCTTGTTTGTTTTGCAGCTGATACAATTGGCCACATATTCTTTGACATCTAGAGCCATTCGCTGCCAGAAGAATTGTCGGCGGAGCCTCTCGATGGTTTTTGCAATACCCATATGTGCGGAGGATGGTGGTAAGTGGGCTTGTTCAATCAAGGAATGAGTAAGCTTATTCGGTACAACCAATCTCCATACAGGCAAATCCGTTTCTTCATATTGTGTGCCAAATGAAGGGGTAAAAAGTAGTTTATTACCCTTTATGCAGAAATTATGGCAATCTGCCCCTAGTTCTCGAATTTTTACTATTTGATCCTGGTATTCGGGATCATTAAAAGCCGCTGAATCTAGGTCAATATGAAGGGGCTCCATTATTACAGCATTATTCAAGTCGGACTTCTTGGTGTTTGTTTCACGGTTTTCATCCTCGCCAACGAGGGCAGACAATATAGGTGTTTCCTCAGAATAAACCCGAGATAACGCGTCTGGCACAACATTGACGGACCCTTTTCTATACCCAATTTCAAAATCAAAGGCCTGCAATTTTAAACTCCATCTGGCAAGCCGCCCGGACAAATCCTTCTGAGACATCAGCCAGCGTAAGCTGGCATGATCGGTGTAGATGGTAAAATGGTACCCCTCTATATACGCACGAAACTTTTTAACACTCAATACTGCTGCGTAACATTCTAATTCCGTGACCGAGTAGTTCCTTTGCGCTGCATTTAATTTATGGGAAAAGAACGATATAGGACGTTCTTCACCAGCGGAATCTAATTGGAAAAGCACGCCTCCTACTCCAGCAGTACTGGCGTCGCATTGTATGAAGAAGGGCCTCTCAAAGTCAGGATTTGCCAGAACGGGAGCTGTTGAGAGAGCGTTTTTGAGCAGATTGAAGGATTCGTTTGCTTCATCTGACCATTTGATCTTTACCCCTTTCTTTGTCAGGTCCGTTAACGGGGCAGCTATGGTAGAGAACTGGCTGATAAAACGCCGGTACCACCCACACATACCTATGAATCGCCTCACCTGTTTGGTGGTTTTTGGGATAGGATATTCCACTATTGCCTTAATCTTTTCTGGATCCGTACGGAGACAACCGTCGCCAACTAAATATCCCAAGTACCGCACCTCCTTGAGCAGGAACCGACTTTTTTCGGTGTTAATTGTTAAACCGGATTTCTTCAGCAACTCCGCGACCTCACTGAGTAGCGCAAAATGTTCGTCTTGAGTGGCCGAAGTGATAAGCAAGTCGTCTAAGTAAACAGAAACACGATCGTGGAGTCGGTACGGTATCACTCTGTGCATGAGGCGGCACATCGTTTGTGGAGCATTGCACAATCCAAATGGCATGACCGTGAATTGATACAAACCCCGTCCCGTCACCGTGAACGCCGTTTTGTCTCTGGATGCTGGGTGGAGCGGGATCTGCCAAAATGCGTCTTTTAGATCAATTGTCGATATGAACCGGGTTTGATCCAATCGACCCAACAGTCCATCGATAATCGGCAACGGATAAGCATCCTTGACGGTTACTTTGTTCAATTCACGGGCATCCAAACACAAACGAACTTTGCCATTTGCCTTCTGCACCAGAGTAACCGGCGAATACCACGAACTCTGACTCTCTTCAATGACACCTAATGACAACATTCGGTCCAACTCTTTGTACATCAGTTCGCGCTTCACAGGGGAAACAGAATAAAATCGTTGTTTCAACGGTTTTGCGAAACCAACGTCTATGACGTGGGATACCAAGTTGGTTTTTCCGAGTCCCAACTGTGCTGATGACGGAAATGAAGCAACGATTTCTACCAGAGTTGCCTTATCCTTAAGAGAGAGATGATGAAATTCGTTAAGTTCGCTGTGGGGTGGGGTGGCCGATATGGTATTTAGGGTAGATATATTCGGGGTGATTCCAAATAAATTCCAAAAATTAATACCCAAATAGAGTGGTTGCTCTAATGAGGGTACAATGTAAAGTTGCATCGTTCGTTCTCTGTTGTTAAAGACGACTTGTGCATTGATGTAGCCGAAAACCCTTTGAGCTTGTCCGCTAGCCGTATTTACGTAACTAGGAAAGTTATGAAACTCGACTTTAGAATCAGTTAACAACCGATCGGATCCAGCTCCAAGTACGCTGATAGTAGCACCACTATCCAACAGACCATTGTACTGAATACCGTTGATGGATACTTGAGCATAGGGTCGTTTGTCTATAGAGTTGGTGTTAATGATTGATGATACTATGTCAGATTTGCGATTCCGTTTTGATTTCCAATAAGAACAACTTCTTAACCGGTGTTTAGGACTATAATACCGTTTAGGCTTTGCAACATTGGATATCGGAACGTTAATTTTGAAAGTATATGGAGGTGGTTCGTCAGAGGAATGGGAATCCGTAGATTCAGAAAAAGTTATTTCGTATTGGTCGTCGCTCCAGGTTTCGTCAGAACTCTCCACGCTGGTTCTGTATTGGCGGCAGCATCTTGTTGAATATGTCTGGGATGGACCGGTCTTTGGGTACTGTGATTCCCAGTTCGCCACAGTCCCTGCTGGTCGTTTCCCTTACATCGGGTGCATCTTGATGTAACCGTATCTTTCATACCGCAACGATAGCAAAACCATCGCGAGGTTGGCACCGGACATTCCATAAAAACATGGCCTATGTCGTCACAATTAAAGCAAATTGCATTTGACTGATTACCGTTATTATTCATAGTTGGGACGGTGAATCGTTCCGCGTGATTTTGCCCACGAGAGTTGAAATTGGATGCCGGTAATTCATCAATCTGGGGAACTGAATGGGGGGGAACAATATTTGTAGATGGTTCGTAGTTTAGGGGATTTTGGTAATAATTAGGACTATAGTCCAACTCATTGATCGCTCGCCTATGAGGGTAACTACCTTGTTCCGTTACATGGGGGGTTCGCTTAGCAGACACGAAGCTATCTGGGTCAACCCTCAGCTCTGCCCATGTACTTTCCCAGCTCGTACAACTATTAATGAGGTCTCCAAGGTGTAGAAATTTTCGATCGGTTAACTGATAACGGAGGCCGGGTCGCATATTTTTCATTAAAATTTTAATTATGTCCCGCTCCGCGTACGGAACACTCAATTGCAGGGTTAGGCTCCACACCTGTTGATAAAACTCGAGAAAGGTTTCGTTAGGATGTTGTTTACGAGCTTCGATTTTTTTCTCGATATCTGAATCAGGTATCCGATGTTTGAATCGCTCCTCAAAGCAATGCCGAAATCCGTGCCATTTAACAGTTGGATTTTGCTGCCGGAACGTCCAATACCAGTGAGCTGCCATTCCTTTCAGAACAAAACTAATTTCAGTTAATAATCTATCGTATGATAAATTCATCGATGATGCCAGAGTTTCTACTTGGAACAAAAACAAAGTTATTGGAATACCGGTTGGAGATCCGTCAAAAGATAACCCACTTCTAGATAAACCACGGTTGTCAGGAATACCTCTTATTCCGGCTACGGTATCTGGATAAGGTTCCCTTAAGTTAGGAGCTGTGGAAGTGGAAGGAATGGCATAATTCCCGTAAGGAACACCATCCATATTATTGGGTATTGATGCCAAGAGGGGATTTTCTGACCTTATTCCAGAATTTAATTGATTTGGGGGAAGAGCCGAATATGTGGATCTGTCGGGTTGTACTGCAGATATCTGAGGACGATTTATATTTGGTGCTAAATATGATGCAGAGGCTGGCATGAATGTAGGATGTGACGAATGTAATTCACGGTTTTGCTCAGATGGAATCGGATTGGTGAACGATACTGTTGGCGGTGGTGGTTTTACCTCGGATTTGGATTTGATCTCACCACACTGTTTGGTTAAATCTAAAACCTATTGGGATAATTGTTGAATTTGCTCCATCATCCAAGTCAATGCAGACATTTGGTTGTCTGGACGGCCTTCTAGATTACCCTCTGTGTTTTTCGGAGAATTGCCAAGCTCACGCTCGTCAGAATTACTAATGTTCACAGCTCCAGCAGCCTCTATTGACTCATTTAATTTAGTTAAGTCGTTTAAATATAACTGGAGACTGCCTAATAAGGTTTCACCGTTTGAAAGCACCTTAATGGCTTCCGCTGAATAAGTTGGTGAAGTTGTAGCGCGTCGCAACCTATTAGTAATGTGCAAAAGTCGAGATTCGATAATCTGTGCTGATTTTAGTTGATTACTTGCATCCAAACTAGCTAATTCGTCAATTTGGTTTTGCAGTTCCTGTAACGTTTCGCGGCATGAGTCAATCTCCAGATTGGGGCGCTTCGCCGCGTTAGGGTGCATTTTCTTCGGCCCCTCACTACGTCCAGTTTCTTCACTAATCACCAGACTTTGCAAAGTTTCAGCCGCAATCTGGTCATTAACTGCGACATTGCGCAATTCGCATTCAATTGCGAATTCGCCTGGATTCAAATGAAATACGTTCATTGGAGTAAATTTTTAATTGTATATATAATAAAACTATATATATAAATATTAATTACTTATCAACTAATAATGTACAAAAAAAAATCTTGAAATATTTAATATAGTAATAATTTATCGATGAGGATGAACCAAGGCAAGAGCCATGTCCACGGAGAACGCTCGATTTCGATGTGCGTTCGCTACTCTTTGGTAGGTAATCAGAATCGTAGGGTAAGAGGAGGAGGATTAGGGAAATAAATCGAAAAGAGAAAAAAGAAACTTGAAGTCACCACTCGTCAAACCAATAACTCAAACAGTAATAATCCACCGGAAATATTTGTAATTGACGATCAGTGAGTTAAACCATTCAACAGATCTTTTACCGCCGGATCATAAAAATCAAACTCTTAAAGAGGAAATAATGTCCGAAGGTAAAGAGCATCCGCTAAACAAGTGACACTTTGAAAAACCAGACGTCAAAACTAATAATCAACACCTCTGGCGGAAATAGAATTATCTCTGGTGTTCCAAAAATAACTAAACGGGAAAAGAATATATAGAAAGGAATTAAAAAGGATAACTTTATAAGAAATGAATAAATTGGATACTACTGTGTTCAAAATTCACATCAACAAATTGAAGAACATTATTTGAAATCTTCATTACTTCGGAAAGTGAGTGAGAACACAGAGAAATGTAAATTATAAATGTAAAATTAACTAATTATGGGATAAGGATGGGGAAAATAATTGCTAATAAGGAAAGCCATATTGTTTGGGCGCCACTGTAACACTTCGCATGGTCTGGAGAATATCCAAATTCAAAAAAAAAACATTTTGAAAACAAAAAAAACAAAAAAAAAAAATGAAATTACAAAAATTTAATATGAGTTACCGGTTTATATTTTTTTTTTGCATAATTGCAAAAAAAAGTGTGAGAAAATTTGGATTGAAAAAAAAAATAAGAACCGTTGTGACGGCGTACACGTGCGTTGTTACAGTACACCATACCGACAGATCCACTATCTAAAAACTGCTTCAGCAACGGTATCAGCTCTATAATATCCGGCACGGGTATAGCTTCAGGCCATCTTGTGTAGTGATCGATAAGTGTCACGCAGTACCGGTTTCCTTCTGATAGCGGGAGTGGTCCTATGATGTCTAAATGTACTTCATTGAACCGGTTGCTACTCATTGGAATAGATCCGATTGGACTTTTAACGTGTCTAGTAATTTTTGCTTTTTGACACTTCGGACAACCCTGTGAACACTTCCGACAATCCGATTTTATTCTGGGCGAAAAATATTTCTGTGAGACCATGGTTACTGTAGCTTTAATATCTGGGTGTGAAAGGTTGTGTAAGTGTATGGTGTCGAAAACTACACGACGAAATTCCTTCGGAATAAATGGTCTTTTTGGTCCGGTAGACGTCTCGCACAAGATGTGTTTTTTTGTACCAAATACTGGAAATTTTTCCATTCTAACTGAGTTCTCGGTTTCGATGAGTGTTTTTAGTTCATCATCTGTTTGTTGTTCTTCCCAGATTCGTTGATAATCTATTTTGCTGTCGACCGTTATTGCATTGATTCGAGAAAGCGCATCCGCGACGACGTTGTCTTTTCAACTTACGTGCTGAATGTCGGATGTATATTGAAATATAAGATCCAGATGTCGAAGTTGTCTTGGAGATGCTGTCTGGGTATTCTTTTGGGATGTGTAAACTAGAGGCTTATGATCGGTATATACGGTAAATTCGCGTCCCTCCAGATAATGTTTGAAGTGCTTAATCGAAGAATATGCTGCCAAGAGTTCGCGATTATACGCGCTGTATCTCTTTTGAGTTTCATTTAGCTTGACTGAAAAGAAACTTAACGTTTGCCAGGCATCATCAACATACTGTTGGACTACGGCACCGATGGAGTTATCTGAAGCGTCAACTGTTACTGCCAGTTTAGCGTTGGGTGATGGATGGCTCAGAAGAGTGGCGTTGACTAACCGTTGTTTGGACAACTCGTAGAAGTTTATCATCCCAAGGTAACGACGTAATTCTGCTACCGTTTCAGGTTTAGGGAATTGTTTAATAGCGTCCACCTTATTTTGTGATGGCCCAATACCTGCCGAGGAAATGTCATGACCCAAGAAAGTGATTTGTTGCACCCCAAATATAGATTTACTGGCATTTAATACAAGTCCGGCTTCTTTGAGCCGTTGAAATATCATCTCGAGGTGTTGTAAGTGCTCCTCTTCCGACTTTGATGCAACCAGCATGTCATCGATGTATACAAAGCAGAAATCCAATTCTCTAAAAACTGAATCCATTAACCTTTGGAATGACTGTGCAGCATTTCGAAGCCCAAAAGTCATTCTTGTAAATTCGAATAAGCCAAATGACGTTCGAATCGCCGTTTCCGGAATATCACGCTCATCGATGGGTGCTTGGAAATAGGCCCGAACTAAATCGATCGCAGAAAAAATTTTGCATCCATTTAGTTGGTGGATAAAGTCGGTTAAGTATGTGATGCTGTACATATCTGGTTGTGTTTGAGCGTTAAGAGCTCTTTAGTCGCCACATGGCCTCCAATAACCGTTTTTTTTACGCGCTAAGTGCAATGGGCTAGACCAATTGCTATTACTTGGTCGACAGATACCTAGTTTAATCATTTCGTCAAATTCCTTTTTTGCGGTTATGTATTTTGCTGAGTCTAGTCGACGTGCTCGCGCAAAACATGGAGGACCCGTTGTTTCAATTATATCAGATACGCCGTGAGCTGCGTCGTTGATACCATATTTCTCGACTGTTATTTCTATAAAGTTGTTTAATAGATTTGCTATTCGTGGATGACATGCGTTTGAAGATATTGCTGTAATTCCTGTTGAGCAACCCTTCGAAACGAAACGTTCGCATTCGATGATAACGACGTTAAGGTATCTATAAGTTTACGATTCTTAACGTCGATCAATAGACCGAAATATCCGACCGTATCTGCCAGTATAAAATTTCATTCAAAATCTCTACGCAATCCTAGGCTGACACCGATTCTTTTCGTACCATGTGTTTTTATTTCCGTCTGATTGGCGGTAAATAATGTGAGATCACTTAGTTTCGCGTCTTTAGGATTGTTGTATTTAATAATAGAAACACTAGCACCAGAGTCGATTAAAAAATTTTGTGATAGTGGTCTATCAAATATTGATAAACGGATGGAATCTATCGATCTCGTGCATCCTTCGATACACGGGTAGTTGTTACGTTTTTTGAATTGCCGTCGTTTTCTGTAGCCTCGGCGGTTGGGGTATGTTTCCTAAAATTACACGGCGTTCTACATTTACGAGCTCGTTCGGCAAAGAAATGGTGGTAATAACAGTTTCCGTTGGGATACTCTCTCGGCCGGCTGCTAGATCTACTTCCGTTTGTATAGATAATTATAATCGGCTTCGTTATGATTCTTTTTTGAATGTCACTCTGTCTGCGTATATGCATTGTCTTTATCAACTTACAGAAAAAGTGGCGAGACTGTTACGCGATTAAAGTCTTCCACTTTATTGGTGTTCCTGCTTCGACGAATTTCTGATGTGGGGCGTAGAACATTTGACGGCGTGCTAAGCTCAATCTCACGGAGTACAAAATTAGTGATCAAAACTCTGTCGAGAATAGAGTTTCCATTCAAATGTCCAAATATAGTCTGACCACCAAATGGTGGACAATTCAAATCTCACTTTTCATTGGAACCGGAAGCTTTACTTGATCATTTAAATCGATTTCGACAAACAAAAATTTCGTCAACCTGTCGTGATAATGCTTATAATTCAAAGTTGCTTAAAACATTCCGCCCATTATCATCTCTTTTGAATTGCGCCGCAAATCTGCTAGAATCTTACTCTCAATGAAGACTGCTTATGCACGAGTGGTCGAATTTTTATAAACACAATATTTTAACATTGTGGCGTTGTTTAACGTCCCATGATGTTTTTTCTGTCTGTTAAAAAAATTATGAAAAACTGTCACAATTGTAAAAAGGAATCGTCAACAATTTTTTTTTTATAATCACATAATTATTCCTAATTTATTTTCTTATTTATTTACTTTGTGTTTTATATTTATTTATAGTTTTGTGTTAAAAGTTGAGAAAAATTTGAATATTTAATTACAAAAAAGCAATAAAAAAAAAAATAACAAAACACCAAAATGAAGTGGGAAATAATGGAAAATCTGTGTTGTTAACCCAAGAAAAATAATAGAATTTTAATTTTAGCCAAGCTAAAATTAAAATTTAACATACAATTAAATACACATAAAAGAAAACATAAATCTTGAGTAGCTGATCATCATCGCAACACAAGAAGCAGAAGAGAAGGGTGTCGGAATAAAATTATGAAATGTCTTAACAAAATAATAACACTAATTGTAATTTTTATTGCAATTAGTGTAGCCGTTGATGATGGTAAGTTATTATTAAATACATTTTATTTATTCTTATATACATACGTAAATAATGTAGGTTAAGGTTTTGTGTATTACAAATAAAAACAAAAAGATACAATTTTAATGTAATTTTATTGTATGATCTTATTAGATTTTAATTTTTTGCTTGAGCAAAACTGTCACTCATAAAATAAAAAAAAAAAAACATTTCACGTATTTATAATATTGTGACTCACCTACTAAATTAAAAGTATTTTAAACACAACAGAAACAAAATTGAATTATGAACGTACGCGGATCTGATAAAATAAAAAATAATTGTGATGATTAGTTCTCGCGTATACGGGCGGCTGAACCACGAGACCATCATTTTTTTTTTTTTCATATTGGAAAAATATAAATCCGGATGTGTGAAGAACATTTTGTTATCAAGTCATTATATGCGGGGTTATTTAACCGGATTTTGAGATCCACACCTCATCTAACACTTGCCTACATATAACTATATCGTGCAAAACAATTAAGATTCATCTCATCAACTAACAACAATGGTACTACATTTTGAAGTATGTGTTTATGGAATTGTATTATGGTAATAATAAAAGATCCAGCTGGTTGAAATATGACTCATAAATTAGTGTACATATAATCATATACGTCTTGAATTTGCTCGATGTTAGATGTCAATTAACATGTTATGTTGTTTGTTTTTTTTTTTTTTTTTTTAAATTAAAATTGTCGATATTTATGATCAGCTCAACAGTAGTTGACCTTATGTACTTACAAGGTGATCATTACCAAACATAAAAATGTGTTTATTTATTGATGTTATTGAACTATTGATAATTAGATGACCTACAGTTTTTATGCAAATTTATTGAAAGCCTTGAAAGATTTCTATAATTTGTCTGAACCTTTAAAAGTTCCTTATAAGTTCATCACCCTCTAACTCTTTTTCAGATTATTTTTGGCGTCCTACCTGCGGTGGATAAAAATTTGTATTTTTTTCAATTGCTTGTTCAAGTTGAATTGGTTAATTCAAGTTAACTTTAATTTGGCCATAATGCTTTTAAAAGAAAATTTCACTACACTGAAATATAATGTTTCAATATATTTAATATTTAAAATTTCAAAATTCAAATATTCATTTTCTGATGGTCTCTCAGACTACTGCTAATTAGGTACTTTCGCAATAACTAAAAATAGGTATGGCGACCCGTTCACGCAGGGATCCAGACACTTTGCAATTTTAATGGAAAATACTTACACTCGAGATAACAACATGTGCCATTCGGATTAAAAAGCAAAAATAAAAGTAAAACAGTCCCGTTATTCAAAAATTACAAAAATAATGTTTAAATTATAATATTTATGATCAAATCACTTTCAATTGGCACAAGCTCGTCCTAATTTTTCATCGTCATGACGATTGTAGACCGGCCATCATTTCAGTTTGTAAAGCATAATTGTTCAATAAGGGGCCATCCATAAACTACGTCACGCTATTTTTGAATAATTTTTATACCCCCCCTCCCCCCTTTTACAATTCCCAAATGAAAAAACAAATAATAAACATGGTGTATAATGAAGAAATAAATAATTTCTTTATTTCCTATTTATATTTTTTCGTATCTTATTTTTTTAATTCTAAAAATTTCATAATATTTCCAAAAACTGTACACACAATAACAAAATAATAAAATAAGCGTTGTTATCATTTAAAAAAATTTACTCTAGAAAATTCTTCAAAAAAAAAAATTGAAATGAATTCATTCCTCATCCTGCCACGCATTTTTGATATACTCATCAACCGATATAATTGGGCAACATCGGACTGGTGTTTCCTCAGGAGGAATATCTATTCCATGCATATCCAACTCCGTTTCATCAAACCAATCTGCAGTTTCTCCGTTTTCTTGATGAGCAATCACGGCCATTAGTTCTCGCTGTCTGCGCGCAGCTATCCGGACTGGTCTTACACGTTTTATTGGCCCTGCATCTTTTTTGTGGGTGGTGGAAACGTGTTTTCGTAACATTGCCTGAGTTCCGAAGTACATATCACATGTATTGCAAACTCTATCTTTTAAAAACAATTTCACTGAAGGACAATACAAGTCGTATGGAACAATTTTGAACGATACATTATTAAGAATATTCTTGTTTTGTAAACTTAATAAAACGAAAAGAGAAGGGTAGTTGAGCGTATTATCTTTCTATGGCAATTCTGGTGCCCGGAGTCCTATATCTGTTTGGATGAGGGGAATAGGCGGAGGAAGAAATCGGTCTCTTATTATGTCAAAATATGAACTTTGAGACTTTGTGCAGCAATGTTTGTTAAAACATTTTACAACCTGTGTCAAATATTGACTCGATCGAACATGAACATCATACCAATGCTGACCTTTCAATATTAGTTGATTTGCCTGTAGTTCAGATTTTTCTGGAACAATAAACTCGGCTACTGTTGGAAAATTATCTATGATTGTTTGGCACCAAATTTCAGCTAAAGTTTGGCCAGCAAAAATAAAATTTTGCTTCTCCAACTCTTTGTCAACTGTTTCGCCTTTGTCATTAAGATGGGTACCATAATGCTCATGAGGTAATATTAGTCCGCTTAAGTCATTACTAAGCGGTGCCATCCTTCTTTCAACGCGGTTGAATGCACTGCGCCCTGGTGCGTTGGTGGCGATAAATACTGCATCAGCATTATGCTTTAAAAAGTGATGAACCGCCACTGTAATCGTTTTTTGATATCGTGGGTTTTCATCTGGCCCACCATCAACGGTAAAAACTAGAACAGGTTTTACTAATCCATCTTTTCCATGTCGAGTAATAGTATTGAATTCCTCTAAATTTAAAATCTTTCCAAAATCCAAAGCGTGACTCATAGCTGTTGATGTTGAATGTTTACCTGATCGTATAGCAATATATATTGATCCAGAATAAGTGACATTTTCAGCTTTACCAAGTCCATCTGACAAAATTTCAATTCCTGCATATACGAGGGCGGATTGAAAATGAAGCTACCTAAGTAGGAAAACAAAATTTTTTTTTGCCAAAAACCTTTTATTTCTCAACATAGTCTCCATTTAATTCGACACACTTAGTAAGACGATATTCCAACTTTTTTATACCATCTGAATAATACGATTTCGGGAACCCCTCAAAATATGCGTTAGTTTCGATAATCACTTCTTCGTTTGAGATGAATCTTTGTCCTGCGAGCCATTTTTTCAAGTTTGGAAACAGGAAAAAGTCACTAGGAGCAAAATCTGGACTATAAGGTGGATGATCAACCAATTCGAAGTGTATTTCACGTAATTTTAGCAGCGTATCTAATGCTGTGTGAACCGGTGCGTTGTCTTGAAGAAAGAGCACTTTTTTCTTCTTTAAATGTGGTCGTTTTTCCTTGATTGCATCAACCAATTGATCCAATAATGCACGATAATACTTTCCTGTGATTGTGGATCCTTTTTCAAGATAATCGATGAGCAATATTCCGTGTGCATCCCAAAATATAGTGGCCATAACCTTGCCAGCCGATTTCACTGCCTTTACCTTCTTCGGAGCACTTCCACCAGCTTTGGTTTCAGGTGTGTAGTGGTGGACCCACGTTTCATCAACAGTAATTAATCGACGCCAAAAATCAACAGGATTACGCTTTACTATGTCCAAACACCGCTGTGAAGTGGTCTGTCGAACTCGTTTTTGTTCGACACTGAGCAAACGCGGCACCCATCTTGCCGATAGCTTTTTCATATGCAAATGTTCATGCAAAATGTTGAACACACGTTCATATGATATGTTTACCATTTCAACAATCTCACGCAACTTGACTCGGCGATCATTCATAACGATATCGAGGATTTTCTTGATATTTTCTTCATTAACCACCTCTTTTGGCCTTCCTGTTGATGGTATTGTTGCAGTGCTTCTTCGGTCGCGTTTAAATTCAGCAATCCAATATTTTACCATGTAATCTGACGGAGCAGACTTACCGTAATGTTTATCGAGCTTTTCTTTTGTCTCTTTCGCCGTTTTCCCTTTCAAATAATAGTGTTTAATCACTGCACGAAATTCGTTTTTTTCCATTTTTCAAGAAACACAAAAGTTGCTTACTTCAAACGACTACAACAAATAAACTAATCGATGAATTTGGGTGAAATTTTAACAGCTGACGTTTGACAGATCGCAATTTCTAAAAAACAAAAAATTTTTGTGTTTGTGCTGCCATCTAGCGCTAGGTAGCTTCATTTTCAATCCGCCCTCGTACTGAAGGGATAAGTTTATGTTGGGTTGCTACAACCCAGTCATGATCAGGCAATTGAATTCTGTATTCTGCATGCATTAAGAGAGGGCTTTGTTTATTGGCTGCTGCAAGACCTAATGATACCCGAGATTTGTCATCTTGGCTTACGAAGCAAACTTCAGAAGGCCCTAGAAGTGAAGATAATTCTTCTAAATACCTAATTGTTGATCGGCAAAACGAACCATCGATATGTTTTGAATGTTTATCATTTTGAGCCCTGATCAGTTTAACTGGGACGGTTTTAACATGGCGTTTTCCTTCAAGAGATGAGCTCCGTTTTGGTAGTAGTCTAAGATACAGCCCGGATCTACTAATATTAAAGCCGTCATTTTTTAATACCATCGATAGTTCATTAAGTGTTCTGACACTACGATATACGTCACTTTGTCGCCGCTCATGGGCTGCCGATCCATGCATAGCTATATTTATAATAGTCTGTAGTAGCTGCGGCTGGTCTTCTTCAATTCTTGGTCTTCCGACATGCTCTCTATCAAAGCTTGGCGTACTTCCGGTTTTTTTTCCATAATCCGTTTTTGTTCCCCTTTCTCCTTTTCAACTGAGCCTCTAAATCGATTTTTTGTTTCTTTTTGGCATTTAAATCTTTTTCCTGAGCATCAGATAGAAGGCCTCGCTTATGGCGTTCATATAAACTAATTATTTCGGAATTCAGTACTTCAATCTCGGATTGTAGTTTCTTTTGAACTATAGCGACTCGTGGTGATTCACGAGTGGTGGATGCTAAATTATCTACAGTTTTGTTTATTAAACTACTAGTATTAGTCAAGTTAGCAGTGGATGTTGATTGAATTTACAATTGTAGCGTTTGAATCCACAATTTTTGTTGCTTGTTTTCCCCAAAATGAAAACATACTTCCTTTTTTCCTTATGGTAATTGCATTTAATTGTTTTAAATAATTGCCCACCTCTGTTTGCAAATCATCTTCATTTTTCATTTTGTTCCATTGTTTTACAACTTCTTCCTGGCATAATTTTCTAGTTTTTTCTGGATATGCTAGTACGTAAGCATTATAAATCGATTGATACATATTATTTTTGTCCATTCTGATACTATAAATTTTATATTTAAATGGGAAATTTTATAAATTTTATGTTTTATTATTTAATACCTTATTCTCGACGAATTAAATTATATTAAAGTACAACAATAACTGCATTTAAACACCTTTAAAATTATTTTCACAATTTCAATTATAATTGAACTCCACTAGCTGATTCTAACAGAATATAATTTTTACTTTTTTATTTGAATGTTTAAAAAATAAAATCGGTTAAAAAATTAAAATCTAAGTAAAATTATTATTGAAAATCTGAATTTTTGTTATTTACCGAATTAAAATAAACTGAACTTGGTGATTCACGGATATGTACACAACTCGAACACTTTTAAAAATACATTTATTACGAGAAGAGAGTTAGAGAAACGAGAACAAAGTGAATATGAAAAATTCTTTTTTGGGTTGAATTTTGTATTTTTTTTTCTCTTTCCTTCGCCGAACACGGAATAAATTTTGCTCCAAAAAAATTGATTTACATCAAATTGAGTGCTAAAAACAAAATAAATAAATATGAAATATGTACTTATCTTTAGTCCTAGTTTCGACCAAGAAATTCGTTGTTTCTTTTACAACGGGAAATTTGGTTTAGATTGTTTTAATATTGGAGTTTTCGCTTGTGTTAGAATTTTCAAATTGGTTTGTTTTTTTAAATTATCCAAGCAGCCAAATTTTTAACAACGATAATCGTCTGTCAACAACACGAGAAAAGTCAAAAATTAAAGGTTGCACTATAATTTCACATGGGAAATTTGGCATTTTAGTACTGATGTAAAAATAACAACCAAAAAACATATCGGTTGTTTTTTCCAAAAATCGGTTATATTTTCCAATATTTTTTTTGTACGTGTGAATTACAAATTGTGTGTCGAGACACAATTTTTTTGGGTATGTGTACTATCCATGTAAGTTTCGTTGTAAAAATTACAATGAAGTTTTTGGTGGAAACTAGGACCTAGCATTTTAAACCGTTTTAATTATGTGACGTCACATTTTAAAATCCCCCTCCCCCCAACATCACACATCATCACGTCAGCCTCCCCCTCCCCCCTGAAGAGCGTGACGTAGTTTATGGATGGCCCCTAAGCAAATAAATTTGTTTCGTAATTTGTTCCTAAATATCGCTACCATACATAAAACAGTCTTTATTTTCTCTTAGATGTTTCGTTGAATGATAAGCCGTTTGTCGTTGGCCACATGTTGTGTAAAATCAATGCGTTGAGACCTGAATACACAAGATACAATCAATTTGCATGGTAATCCATCGTTACATTTTTGATCTCAACATGATTCGAAACCTGAGTTGACTCCATGTTATTTACCACATAAGCTTTGACAAGGTAAGACTGATTGTGGACTCAAATTCGTCCATTTAATTATTTTGACGTAGAACTACTACGTTTAATGCTTCAATTCGCTATTATTGCTCGGAAGTTGGAGGAGCGAAACAGATGATGCTACCCTTAAATAGTTGAAAGAATTGTTCTGTTGAGTTGCACCTGACCCAGCTGGTGACGTTTCAAAAATGAGCGAATTTCGGGCAACTTTTGTCGCCATTCTTTCTTAGATCCCAATAGTTAAATCCCAACAATGGGCAAACGAATGTTATGAGACAAAAACCGTTATTTCCGTCATAATGAATGTAAAAATCGTCGCAATGAAAGTGGAGAAATGAGGAGAAATAGAAAAAATTTCATTTTTATTTTTCCCGTTTTTATTTAAATTTTTTGGTTAGGTATGAAATCAATTCCATAAAACAAACAACGTTAACCGCCATTTACGTAGAGAAAGAAAGGAAAACAAAAGTTTGTGGTTGTTGTTTTTCACATTTTTATTTATGTCCCGATAATGGCCGAAAGGCCGTTAATAAGACAAAATCCTTTAAACGCAGCTCGGCGAGCTTTTGGTAAAGTTTTGTTTGTGAAAATTACGGGCGTTTAAGTGGAGAGAAATGCTCAAATAAAAATGTTTTTCTCATCTAGCGTCGTCGCTCGATGTGTTATTATTGGTGTACGTGAGAATAGCGCCCAGGCTATGTTTACATCATTTCCCGCGCTGTCTTGTTGTGTAGCTAAGCACCAGTTTTTGCTCCTACTGGAAACTTCAATAGCTGTCCTCCATTCACGGTAGTAAAATACTCGCAAGTAGTTGTAGCAACTCATAACTATTCATTCTCATAAGATGCTGTAGAAAACAGAAGTAACGCATCAAATTTGCGCTAGGTGGATTTTAGTTGCGAAAATTCCAATAGATGGCTTTTAGAACTTTTTCGATATTTTTTTATTATGTTCGAGTTTTTTCATGTTTGATAATGTTATATGTCAAATTTAATAGAAAATTATTTTGTGGTTGATGTTACATTTTAAAGAAAAATTTTCCCTTTCGCCTTTGCTACAATAAACAACTACAAAACAAGGTTTCTACTCACAAATACTTGCAAGTAGCAAATTTTTCCCATTGGAAGACGGCTAATGTCTTCATATGTAACGTTATTTGCCTTTTTCTAATTTTATAAGCCGCCAGCTTTTCTTCTAACAAGTATATCAATTGGAATAACACCAGATGGGGTAGCAGCAGTGTTAGTTGGCACCGTTCTGTTTGCATTTGTTATTCCGAGTAGGATTCCGCTTTGAGCACTTGCACTTGCTAGTGTTCTACGGTGGTCGCAATTCATAAGTCATGGTTTCTTCTGCCACTCTCTTTAGTACGAAGAAAACGTTTTTACCACCTTCTGCTGTTCTCTTGACATGAGAGATGACATCGATCCTTAATTTTCAGGCCATTCACTCACAACACGATAATGGAACAACACGATTTTTACAGTTTATACAGTTGATTGACCTTAATTGATTTACGATCAAGCTATATGCCACGGATTTAGTTTAAATATAACGATCAAACTATCCTGGTTTATATACGATCAAATTATTCTATTCGTACCACTGATTTGATTTGAATGCAACTTGGAGCAATACATACTTGCAGCGACTTTATTTGAGTGAAACTAACGCTTCTATTGTGATTAAGCAGTATGGCTCTTACTTTAAAGCATAAACATTTATAGTTATACGTTTAAAGGTCCCATCTCACAACCTGCCACAAACAATGAATGAAAGTTATAAAGTTTGACTGTTAGAATAGAGATTTGGAGAAAAATTGATAAATTGTGTTACTTCAGGTGTCAGTACGACCCCTATACAAATTTTGGGAACACAATCACAGAAATGTGAATTTAGAAATAAAAAAATTGGAGTCTGAAGGGGAGTAAATTTTTTAACGTAGGACATTCTTTCTTTTAAAATTTGAAAATGACTGAACAGTAAGAGGTATAAGAGCCACCCGGAGGCTGTAATGAAATTTTTGACAGTTTTTTTTCTCGTTTATAAATTATATTGAAGTGAAACTTTTTATGCACGTTATGGTTTGATAAAACGAAATTCTGTGACGATGACGGTCATGAAACATAAATTGAAAATATCGGAAACAAAGCGATACAACAACAACAGTATTCTACAATCGAATTTTATTTTGCAATAAATACAACACCATGTTCATGAAAGTTTTAAATATTTGACACCATACTTCAAAAAACAAAAACAACAAATAGAATCATGTTCCATACATTTTTTTTTTAATTAGTGCTATACATCCAAAACATAAAAATCATAAAATTAAAACATGACTTCTGATCCCATATAAAGAATTTGTGATTTCACGTATTTTTCTCCATACTTCTCACATCACAAAGTGACACTTCAATCCGTTCGTGCAATATTGAAAAACAAATTATTTTTAGTACTATGTCTATAGCGCCAGGTCCGTTGACTTTGTCGATTCGCATATATTTTCGTGTAATTAAATTTTTGCGCAATTGCTTTACTGCGCTACAGCGTCGAGACTGTCTAAGTGGTGCGAAATTAAAAAAAATTAGGTCTACCATTCTAGAATTGTAGACATTAGAGCCAATTGGAAAAAAAAAATTCCGAAGGGCCGGCAATTATTAAATAATTAGCATCGAAATCGAAATGCCAAAAGAAAAAATTAGCCTAAGAAAAAAATGTGGTTTGGGCTTCGAAAATTGTATGTTTCGAAAGAAATTATGTCACAATCGGGAAACAGGTTCTTCACTTTACAAATATCTTATATAGTAAAAATAAATATCTCAACAAAATAAATTCTCCGAACAATTTGTAGGGAAAAATAAACGTTTCGATTTTCTTTAAATTTCGAAATAGTACAATCGGAGCAAGAGAATCAAGAACCAATGCTTTTTTAATCACTATCATATTCAATGGAGATTCTCGTTTTGTGACGTTTGACTTTCAAAATTTTTTTTGCATCTGTCAATTTAGCATATTTATTTCTGTACTCTCATCGTCTTTGATACGACTAATATTTGAATACTATAATTCACTAGAATTTAGCTGTATCTACATAGACTTTATTTGTATGGCTCAATTCAGAATATATGCATCATAATAATCAATAATTTTTACCAATAAAATCGCTAAACTGATGAGGTGATTCATTTTATATTAAGACAATAAATATTAACTTTATTATGTACTCGTAATAACAAAATTCAACAAATCAATTCCGGAAATCGATAATATTTTTGTTTAGTTTTTGGTAACGGCTACGTACTTCAATTTATTTCCAATTAGATAAAATTAAAATCTTAATTCGATTCTGCATGCTATGTTGCTATTGAGGATGATTTGGATAAATTCTGTTGTAATTATATACACCTATTAATAATTTTCAACTCAAAAACTACACTATACGCGAAACCTATCATCACTGTGGCGGCTTGATTACAATAAATAGAGTGATTCATTTGAAAACTATTTCCAAAAATTATATAATCATTTATATTGCATATATCGTCGAGCTTTTATATTTGTATATGTATAATGAATATACAAAAATCAAAATTTCCAATCAGCTAATTTATCAAACTATATATTTGTTAATGCTATTGCTTATAAAAAATAGTCTTAAGCAGCACACTATAATACCATACCACTTTTGATTTCACTCACAATAAACGAGTGTACAAAAGTAAAAATGAAAACAGAAATACTTTACTACAACTTTCGACCTCAAACTTCCGTTTAAATAAAACACAAAAAAGCATTAAATATTTATAAGTACATAAGTAGTTGTTGGTTAGTTTGCTAGTTGTCTTGTATATGAGTGTGTACTCTTCATTACATAAAAAAATAAAAATTTCGTTTTGATACGCTAAAATAATTATAAAAAACTATACACAACCGTTATTACACACAATACAGTACATAACGTATTTTGTAGTTTCTATTATTTTTTATTTTTATTTCAATTATAGACAATAACTATTAAATCCAAAATTACAATATATTTCGCTTAATGAATTCTAATTTGGTGGTGTGTCTTTCTACATAAACTCGTAATGTGATTAAATTATGTTATGTCAGCATCTTAATTCAATTAAGACAAAAAAACACAATCTCACTAAATGATTCGTAAATTATCATACATTTTTAGACATGGGATCTAGTAGTAGCAAAACACGTGTTCGTTACCTTAAATGGTTTAATTTTAAATGTCGTGTGTCTAATAAGTTGTATAAATTACAGTAAGTATACGTATCTACGTTTATTTAAATTTGCTTAATGCGACTGCACTCTCCAAAAACATTAAAAATAATGATTTTTTGACATAACCATTCAAGTCACAGTTCAATACCACAGTTGATTAACAATTTTCACTAAGTCAATCAATCTTACATTTTAAATGAAAGAATTAGTGCCAAAGTTAACATCTGCAAAATCTCAACAGATACTTTATGCAATTTCCAACTTATAAAAAGAATCTTACATCATAAATCTCAAATGCTGGATAATACTCGAATGATTAATCTCGAAAAATCTCAACAATCACATAAAAATCTCAAGTAATATTGATTTTTTCTTCTAAGTAAACTTATATTATAAAAAATCGCAAATATATTCTCGAATCATCCCAGAATTTAATAAAAGTCAAAAACATCACATAATTTCTCAAAATATTTCGATTAAACTGAACACTAAAATAAAAAATTTGTCAACACCAAGGGTAAAGCCACCTAATGCTATATTCGAGTTAACCTCATATAAATCACGAATATCCTCGAGAAATCTCGAATCAAATTTATTCAATCAATTTTGTTGTATGAAACAAAACTTAAAAAAAGAACAACGAACGAGTTTCCCAATCATCCCACGTACTTGAATACTATCGGCAGTAACTTTTTTGGTAATTTCGCAACAGAAGAACTTGACGGCGAGAGATTTTTAAGTAATTCCTGATAAAAGATGAGGAAAAAATAATTCTGTCAAGTTCTTCTGTTGCGAAATTACCAAAAAAGTTACTGTCGGTAGATTTCAAAACATACTATATTCTATACAAAGGTGGCTTTGGCTTTCGAGTCAGGCAAACGTTATTTTTTGTTTCCTTCAAAAATTCAAAATTCTTATTTGTTTAATATTTAAATTCAAAGCAATTATTTTTATAAAATGGTAGAATCTAAGAAATAATTTACCGGTATAAATGCCACAGAAGATTATAAAGATTGAGTAGATATATTACTGCACGAAGAAGTTAAGCATTGACCAGCGAGTCTTTAAGAAATTTAAGTAAGAATGCGACCATAGGAACTTGCATGTTACTGGCCAGCGAAACTTAAAGATCTTTTCGTTCAGATTCGTTAAATTTGAATTGTCATTTAAGGTTATTTAACAAGAACGAAAATTATCGCCCAAATTGAAGGAAGAAACGTCAAACAGTGAAACATTGCATTGTGCATAATTAATATTATAAATATTTTAAATATGTACATAATATATATGTAGTGTAATGTGATAAAACAATTATTGCATATATCAAAAATTATAAAATACAAATATGTACAAATATTCTTTTTTTTTCTTGTCAAATCGTGTTACGGATTCGCTGGGCGATCTGTCAAAATTTCCGTAACAATACACTTTCGTTAAGTTCTGTAAGGTTTGCTTATCAGAAGTTTCGTAATTAAGCTGTAAACAAATTTTTATACACGAGGCCACATTAAGAATGAGCTCACCAAAATAGGGCGTCCCAAAACTTTTGTAAATTAATAAATATAAATATCTACTCTGAGAAACCACAACAGATAGTCAAGGCTTTTGATTCCAGCATAACAAATGTTCGATAGAAGACCATGTTTTTGGTTGAAAAAGTCAATAATTTATTCTATTTTGGATTTGGAGGA
Organism: Tipula vernalis; assembly: GCA_958295665.1. Taxonomy (NCBI): domain Eukaryota; kingdom Metazoa; phylum Arthropoda; class Insecta; order Diptera; family Tipulidae; genus Tipula; species Tipula vernalis. The sequence goes on along the minus strand of OY282558.1, from coordinate 40,925,941 downwards.
CGAACCAATTAATAATCGAGATTCGATATCTGCTTGTAGAAGTATGACGAAATTTGTAAATTTTATAATTTCGGTAATTTGTTGGCATCAAGAAATAAAAACGTACGCTCTTCTTTATTGATCCATGATTAACATGAGTAAAGTGTAGCTCTGATAACTTAATGACCTACTATATACCTCCTCTAACCGCTTGTTGAAGATTCTACCTTAAGACTATTGTGCATGGATTGGGCAAAAGCGGGAATTAAACGGAAGCGGTGTAGCTTATTGTCATAACTGACCCATTTGAATTAAATAAAATAGGGCAACAATTGTAGAATTTCATTTTTTCCCTAAATTTCAACCAACATGTACTTTTAGCAAAGTCAGAATTTTGCTTAGTAAACAAAAGAAGTTTGGGAATGTTTTTTTTTCAACGAAATTTGTTTGGCGACTTTGGATGAACTTGAATGACCTTAATTTTTAGGACACATGCAAAAAACGTGTCTTTTAATATGTTTGTGTACTTTTAAGGGACCCTGTAGATAGTCCTCAATAATTTCAGCCACTATACTTTATTTAATTATCGCCATAGCTGTGCCTCAGAAGTATACCAATCCAATAAAAAAACATCTTTGCTAATATTTTCAAAATTAAGGTCGTTCAAGGTCACCAAACAAATTTCCTTCTTCCGTCTACCAACTTTGATAATGGGTATTTTCTCTATATCTCTAATCATTTTCGAGAAAAATGAGATGTGTTTTATAACAGAGAATGTTTACGCTGTGTATGGCAATAAACGTTCCAAAAATGAAAGGGTACAAGAATAAATATCCCTATTCCCTTGGTCATTCGACGTGATAATTGCCGTGCCACTTAAACTTTAAATTGGTTTTCTGCTAGTCGATCGAAGTGAAAAGGGAATAGGGTTGTAATACTCTTTCATTTTCCTAACATGATTGCCATTTGCAGAAGAATAATTGAATTGAGGACGCAGCCACCATATACCATAATACGTACATACATACGGAATTAAAACAAAAAAATTCTCAAAAAACTCTTTTAACTTGTAAATCGGAAATCACCAGGGCTCTTCATCAGGGCGACAACGGCGAAGGCGGCGTCTATCGCTAAGTATGAAAACTAAAAAATGGGATTCTCAAATGATTTTTAGACGAAGTTCTGAAATATTGCCAATTAGGAAGGAACTTGTCCATTTCCTTGTACGATGGAAGTGAGATACTAAAACAGTTATTTGATGTATTTCATGATTTATTCTATAAACCATTTTATAATCCCATTTTCATCGTGCATGCTAAATTTCATCAAAATCGGATAAGAAATGTCCAAGTTCCTTCCTAATTGAACGTATTTCAGAACTAACTAATGCTTCCAATCATCGCAGAAATGCCTGTCCATGTCCGCTCTAATAAAGTGTCTGCTTAACTAAGGTAATGGAAAAACTTAATTTCTTCATTTTTGCATGTGACTTAAAAGTGTGTCCATTGTAGGGAGATGTCCGCTAAAGTGAGTGTCCATTGAAATGAGGTTTCACTGTATGTTGAATTATTTCACTTTGTATGCTAAGGAAAAATCAATTTGCCCTTAAATCAAGGTGTCAGGGTGTAGTTATCAACGCTTCTACTTGTAATTTTTTGGTTTTTATTCCAAATAACTCGAACAACACTCTAAACTCGAACAAAACTACAATGACCTCAATTTCAAACCCACAAAAAATAATCAAGTGGTGTTAAATCCGGGCTTCTTGGTGGCCAAGGAACTTCACAATTCCTTGAAATTATGCGATCAGGAAATTTTGTTGACAATAAATGGATTGTTGCACGATTTGCGTGGCATGTCGCTCCGTCTTGTTGAAACTAAAGGTTGTTGGCACGCAATTCATTCAACGGATGGGCCCCAAAACACCAGTTAACATGTTGCGATAACGTACTCCATTCACTGTATGGGCATTTTCCTGTTCATTTTCAAAGAAAAATAAACCACACCAAACAGTGACTCTTGGAGGATGAAGTTCTGCTTCGTGAATATTTTTCGCTCCCCAAATTGGACAATTTCAGCTTCATCGCTAAAGACGATTTTTGATGAAAAACCTTCATTTCGTTCAAGCATCCAATTAACAAAACGACGACGATTTTAATGGTCTGGTGGCCTCAATTTTTGAGTTAGTTGAATTTTGAATGGATGCAAATGAAGATCAACATGCAAAATGCGTCGTAATGTGGTTCGTGAAATATTTAATTCTTGTGAACGATGCCTGGTTGATATGCTTGATGCATTACGAACACTTTCACTAACAGCTGCCCTGCATCGAACTGGGTGAACATATTGATACGGTCTACGACCTTCCACTGAACCAGTTTCTTCAAAACTCTCACATAATTTACGAAATGTTGTTGTTGTTTCTGAACGATTATTTTCATAATAAATTTGGATAATCAAAATGCGTTGTTGTGTTGTTTGCGACTCCATGATGATAAATGGCATAATTTTGACTTTGTCAAAGAATTTTTTAGAACAGATAACATTAAGTACTGAAATTCATTGATTGAAAAAGGACCAACAGATGGCCCACCTTGTATATGCACTTCGGTTAAGAAAATCGTTTTGATTTTCTTGTAGTAATTAGTTTATTTATACCAAAATTTAAAAAATTTACATAACAACATCATTCTGGTTAAATTGAAATAAAAGCTTAGTACAAATCGTGAGGACACTAAGTAAAGCAACCTTGATTATACAAAGCCATAGTCTAAAAAACGAAGCTTTTATAATGGAATTAGAAACGAGTAAAAAGCCAAACTTTTCATAATAAAACCAAAGCTTACCTAAATATACTTATAGTATTGTGACGGTGACACCTAGTGTGCAATAGAATAAGTAAAACTAATAGCTCAATGTTTACTGTACTAAATGGAATTTTCCATGATAAAAATTGTTATGTAATGTTTCTACGCTATTCCAACTGGAAAAGTCGTGAACTTTCGAGAAGCTTGGTTTGTGTATATAAAAAGGCGAACAAGATCGAATTGGATTATTAGTATTTGGAACGCGATAGAGTAAACGTGTAAGATTATAAGTAATATTTGGAAAGCGATAGTATAAAGATTAAAAAGGAATTAAAAAGTGATTTAAAAAGTGTTTTTGTGCGAAATAAAAAGTAAAAGTGATTAGTAAAATTTGAGAATAATTTATATAAAGTGATTTTGTGAATTTTGATTGATAAACTGTGTTGTAATAAATTTTGTGAAATAAATAAATTCGTTGGAGATAAATTAAATTGATTTTGTATTATTCACAATCCAGTGATACGAACCTTGATTGACAAGGCAAAAACGTAACAATTTGGTGACAGCGGTGGGATTGTGAATAAAAAGATAAAGAAAATGATTCTCAACGAATTAAAAGTGCCAGAATTAAAGAGGGAACTTGAGAAACGAGGTTTGGCTACTGATGGTGGTAAAGCAGCTTTACAAGCGCGACTACGTGACGCCATGGAGAAAGAAGGGCTGGACGCGGAACATCATGATTTTGGAGAGAAAGTAACGGATGCAGCAACCATAGAGCAGAAAGCAGAAGATAAACAACCGTTGGTCGAAAAGACACAAGAACATTCTGGAAGTTTCGATTTGTCGCAGTTAATAGCTGCTATGAACCAAATGACAGGACAGATGTGTCTAATGAAACAGCAAAACGAACGACAAATGGTGAAAATTGAGCAGTCAAACCAAGAAATTAAGAATGAAATGGAACAACAAAATCAGTCAAATCAAGAAATGAAACGACAAATGGTGAAAATTGAGCAGTCAAATGAGCGACAGTTGGAGACTATAAACCAGTCTAACCAAGAAATTAAAGACCAAATTGCAGATGGGCAAAAGAGAACGGACGAGAAAATTCTGGAATTGTCTACAAATGTACAAGGCGAAATAGAGAAACTGCAAACGAATTTTAAGACGGAGATTCAAAAGGTTGACGAAAAATTAGAAAGGAAGGTGCAACATGTTGAAGAGAAATTGCAAACGGAGATTCAACAAGTTGTGGAAAAATGTCAACGTCTCGAGAAAGATCTAACTGATGTCAAGGCAAGTGGAACAACGACGCAAGTGGTACAGACCGTTCAATCAGTTAAGTTAAAACCACCAAACTTCGACGGTACATCATCTTTCGGCATTTTCAAATTTCAATTTGAAACGGCAGCCAATCAAAACCGTTGGAATGATGAACATCTTGTCGCAGCGTTAATAGTGGCCCTTAAAGGTGAAGCTGCGGAGGCCTTACAAACAATTCCGGAAAAAGATCGCAACAGTTATCTCGAAATTATGAAGGCGCTGGATAGGAAGTACGGCAGTGACCACAAGCGTGAAATCTATCGAATGGAATTGAAAAGCCGCTACCAAAAGGGAGGAGAATCACTTCAGGAATTTTCATCGGCAATCGAGCGGCTAGTACATCTAGCACATACCAGTACATCGGCTGATTATATGGAAAGACTAAAAATTGACGCATTCATTGACGGCATTCGAGATCCAGAGACACGCAAAGCGGTAATGTTGTCACCTAAATCAACCTTTGCGGAAACCGTTGCGTTTGCGTTAACCATCGAGGCTGTGCAGAACTTCACCAGACCATCTGTATTTAGGCGTCAAATGAACTCAAACAAGAACGGCAGCATGGAGCGAATGGTACCGACAGTCGGAAGAGGCAGGCTTAGGTGTTGGAAATGTGACAAGTTGGGTCACATCTCAATGGACTGTCGGAAAGTAATACATGGAGAGAGAAGATCGCCACCTTTTATACGAGCAAACACGGAACGGTCGGGACAGAGGTCTAGAGGCAGCGAGCGAAGATGTTGGGTGTGTAACAGGATTGGCCACATCTCGCGAGATTGTTTGGAAGCAAGGGGAAAGCGGCACGGATCACCAACTTCTGTGGAAAGAGCACTAAGAGGAGAGCAGGGATCGGATGAACGGATGGCAACAGTCGGTAAAGTGGAAAGGTTAGAAGTCAGTTTGAAGGAACCGAAGCTGGCTTCGCCGTCTGGTTGCCCCATAACATCCATCCCTGTTACGAGTGAAGCACGAGGCGGAAGCAGCGTCACAGTTGGGGGCGGTGTTGATGGAAGGAGGTGTATTATTACGCTGGATACCGGAGCAACCCACACAATTGTTCGGAAAGATTTGATCGCAGGAGCAGTGCAGCTGATTGATGGGTTAAAACTAAGAATGGCAAATGGGGAGAGTGCAATGATTAAAGGGAAAAAGATCGTGAGCATAAGGATCGGCGAAACCCTTTTCCCACACGAGGTTCTAGTCGCAGACATTGTGGACGAGGTCATTTTGGGAACAGACTTCATGAGGATGAATGGCTTTGTGTTGGATTTTGGCCGAGGAATATTGAGTAGCGATAACATCGAGCTGAAACTTAAGTTTAACGGTACGGATGCGACAGTAAGGCGAGTAACAATCAGTCATTACGAGGAGCTGCCATCGAAATCTGAAACAATTGTTGAGGAAACCAAAGAACACCAGGTTAAGCAGACTTTGGATAAGAAGGGCCGAGTTGTGCGAGGTAGAGTGCGAGTGTCGGGCGACTGGATGAGAACTCGATGTGCCATACGGGCAAATGGCCAGGGATTACACGAGGGGCAATTGGTGTGGCTTCACAACTCGCAACAAAAGAAGGGGGATTTATCGGCGAAAGTGCAGCCTTTATGGACGGCACCCTACAGGACAAGAAAAGGACAAGGAGGTAAACCAATGGCGGTACATTTAGAGAGGCTGGCCCTCTACAGAGGAGGTAATTTCGGTCCTGTTCGGGACGAACAGGCTTAGGTGAGGGGTAGTGTGACGGTGACACCTAGTGTGCAATAGAATAAGTAAAACTAATAGCTCAATGTTTACTGTACTAAATGGAATTTTCCATGATAAAAATTGTTATGTAATGTTTCTACGCTATTCCAACTGGAAAAGTCGTGAACTTTCGAGAAGCTTGGTTTGTGTATATAAAAAGGCGAACAAGATCGAATTGGATTATTAGTATTTGGAACGCGATAGAGTAAACGTGTAAGATTATAAGTAATATTTGGAAAGCGATAGTATAAAGATTAAAAAGGAATTAAAAAGTGATTTAAAAAGTGTTTTTGTGCGAAATAAAAAGTAAAAGTGATTAGTAAAATTTGAGAATAATTTATATAAAGTGATTTTGTGAATTTTGATTGATAAACTGTGTTGTAATAAATTTTGTGAAATAAATAAATTCGTTGGAGATAAATTAAATTGATTTTGTATTATTCACAATCCAGTGATACGAACCTTGATTGACAAGGCAAAAACGTAACAGTATATTAGGTAAGCTTTGATAAAACACACAAAACATATGGGAAATCACTTTTTTCCTAAGACAAAACGTTACAAATTCTTAATTATGATTTCTGAAATATTTTCATAAATGTTTTAATTTGAACATTTATGAATGTCTGTAAGTAAATCGTTTCATTTTCTTGTAATAATTGATTTATTTAAACCAAAATATAAAAAAAAAATCGTAACAACAGCTGTCTGGGGTGACATGTTATAACCATCACTTTTTTCGCTTCGATGCAATTTCGACAGAGTAACGGTATCTTACAACTCAATTGTTTTAAAATGTTATATCTTTAACAAAGGAATACAGTTATTCTATTGAAAATGCATCGAAGCGAAAAATGTGATGGTTATAACCAGAGCCTTCTAGAGTATAGAGCCATAATCTTAATGACGTATTATTTAGAAGCTTTTTTAGTCGTATAAATTTTCACTGATTTCAATAGGAATCCATAGTAAAAATGGTGTTTTTTAGCTGCAAGTTTTTTAGTGAGAAAAGCAAAAATATTATAAAATGTTTATATAAAAGTTTTCTACATATCTCTAAGAACAATATACTAGAAGGCCATATTGGTATTAAGTAAATATTAATTGTAGAAATATTAAAATTAAATTATTTCTAAAATATATTTTATCGAACTTTCATTTTGAAAAATACATCAAAGTTGGCTCTGACAAATTAAAATAATACTTGCTAAATTTATATTTAGTTTTACTAGTGTACGTAAGATGTCTAAAATGGTTACAAAAAAATACTGTTACGTTTTTGCCTTGTCAATTAAGGTTCGTATTACTGGATTGTGAATAATACAAAATCAATTTAATTTATCCCAACGAATTTATTTATTTCACAAAATTTATTACAACACAGTTTATCAATAAAAATTCACAAAAATCACTTTATATAAATTATTCTCAAATTTTACTGATCACTTTTACTTTTTATTTCGCACAAAAACACTTTTTAATTTCTTTTAATTTTTACACTATCGCTTACCAAATATTAATAATAATCTTACAAGTTTACTAGTCTACCGCGTTCCAAATACTAATAATCCAATTGGATCTTGTTCGCCTTTTTATATACACAAACCAAACTTCTCGAAAGCTCATGATTTTTCTAGTTAGAATAGCGTAACAATTTTTATCATGGAAAATTCCATTTAGTACAGTAAAACATTGACCTATTAGTGTTACTTATTCTATTACACACTAGGTGTCACCGTCACAATACGAAAAAAAAATGATTTAATCACAAAATTATCACGCGTTCCTATATTTTATGAATTTGTTTTGCGTTTCATACAATTTTTCATTTTGAAATTTCCGCAGGTGGTAATTTTTGGTACGATTTTTCCAAATTTTGACGGCCATCACTGCCATCTATGTAATGTATGTATATTGACTTAATGACCAAACGAATCGTAGTAAGCTTTTATTTAAATTTGACCAGAATGCTGTTGTTATGAAGTTTTTTTAATATTTTGGTTTAAATAAATCAATTATTACAAGAAAATGTAAACGATTTACTTAAACGATATTCATATATGTTGAAATTCAAACATTTATGAAAGTATTTCAGAAATCATAATTAAGAATTTGTAACGTTTTCATTTAAAAATTTGTCTTAGGAAAAAAAGTTGATATCCCATATGTTTTGTGTGTTTTACTATGAAAAGTTTCGTTTTTTCCTCGTTTCTAATTCCCTTATAAAAGCTCAGATTTTTTGATTATGGCTCTATAAAATACAGGGTGCTCTGTTATAACATGTCACCCCTGGAGAAATGGAAATTAAAGCTTACTACAATTCGTTTGGTCATTAAGTCAATTTACATTACATACATGGCAGTGATTGCCGTAAAAATTTGGTAAAATCGTACCAAAAACTACCACCTGGGGAAATTTCAAAATGAAAAATTGTAGGAAAAGTAAAACAAATTCATAAAATATAGGAACGCGTGATAATTTTGTGATTAAATAATTTTTTTTCGTATTTTTCTGTAAACATTTTAGACATCTTACGTACGCTAGTAAAACTAAAGATAAATTTAGCAAGTACTATTTTTCTTCGTCAGAGCCAACTTCGATGTATTTTCAAAATGAATTTCGAAAAATACATTTTAGACATAATTTAATTTTAATATTTAAATACTATAATTATTTATAAATACTATAAATAAATAAATAAATAAAATAAATAAATAAATTAATAGTTATTTAATATTAATATATTTTTGTTAAAGATATTTAGAAAACTTTTATATAAATGTTTTATAAGATTTTTTGGTTTTTCAATGAAAAACATATAGCTAAAACATCATTTTACTTTCTTTTACTCTAGTAAAATAAAGTATAGTAATCATGAAAATTTTGGAGATTGAGATTTTTAGAGATTTATTTGTTTTGAGGTCCCCTGAGTCCGAAAAAATGGGTTTCGAAATGGTGTCTGTCTATCAGTCTGTCTGTGTCCTCTCTACAGCCCATATGGTTCAATCAATCGAACTGAAACTTCAGATTTAAGCTTTTTTGATAAATTGGGAGGTCCCAGTGAACTTTACTCCAAATCGGCTAATCGGAAGTGGCCACTCCCTTGGTCCAGAAAATTTGTTTTGCAATTATCTTAAAAAGTATAAGGTTTACAAAAAACTACTTAATACAAGATGTTTCCAAAAATTAAAAACAAATAAAAATAAAAAATACAAAATTAAAAAAAAAAATTAAGAAAAAAATAAAATTTCTCAAAATTCTCTGTTCGTAAAAGAAAGTCGTGTGTTGGCCACACCTCAATTTTTTACTATGAATTTGTATGGGGAACAGTGAAAAATTATACCGCTAAAAAAGCTTCTAAAAAATTATAACGTATAAATAAGACTCTATACTCTAGAAGGCTCTGATTCTACTCATTGAGTGTATTTACACTTGGTCTCATGAATCTGGATTCTGTGGTTTCAAAAATCCCATCGTCGTTTACACAAGGATTTATGAATCCGGTTTCATTTAATATATTTCTATGTATGTGTATGAATCTTTTTCACTTCATAAATGCTCTTCAACTGGGAATGTTGCTATGAGAGCCAAAATAAGTTGTGTAGCCATTTTGATTATTGTTGTCAAAAATAATTAGACAAAAAACTTGTCTATATAAATAATTTGTTTGTATTAAAAATTTATTAATTTATATGTCCTCGAGAATTTTTATATTTCATTTTTGTTTGTGTTAGTCCGATGAAACCCGAGAAATACAAAAAAATTTGGTTTAAAAATGAATCCCCAACATGGCGGCAATAAAACCGGTTTTGTTGGTAAAGGAGGGAAATACGAAGAAAGAATCCGGATTCATGAGACCAAGTGTAAATACACTCATTGACGTTATATCCCAATTTTCGTTGACCTTTTTCCATAAAATTTATTACACGACACCAGAGTAAACCTAGTAAGTTATCGTAAAATAGTCTAGAACTCAGCAGAAATGTTATACTGGGTAAATAAAGAAACGAATAAAAGTTAAGTTGATTAATAAAATTAATCGATCTTGATTTAACTGGCCGATCAATGTAATTGAGAAAGACAAATCCGCTATTAAAGCGAACTAGCAGCTGAAGTTGAAGGTTTGACGTGTAAGTGTCGAATACATATACAAAAGTTTGATCCACATTAGATTGGTTCAAACATTTTGTAAATAAAGTCCAGAAAATAGAGGTTTGTGCTTAACAAGAAAAAGTTGTAACCGCTATAAAATTTGAATGGGTTCACAACCAATTTCGAGAAAGAAATGTTGTCAGAATAAATTTAGAGACACAACAATTTCGTGTTCATTGAAATACTATTTGTGTGATTATATTTTACTTTTATATTGGTATTTTTGCATAAGATTTTTGTATTGCCACTTTTTGCAACACTTGTAAATTGTTATTCATAATTTTTCTCGATATTGATGGTCACCATTGTCATCTCGCGAAAATAATTTCTATGTATATTGATTTTTTATTGAGAAATCGTGATGAATCCAAGTATATGGTGAGCCAACACAGTAAAGGAATATTTATTATGACATACAATAAGCTATTGATTGTTTAGTTCCTTAAACTAAGCGATGTGATTTGTGAGAAAATTTTTTAACAGAATTTCGTTTTGATCCAAATCTAACAATTAAAATACTTCAATATTAAGTGCTAATAAAAATCTAAATCTAAATTGTATTACCATTAGATCATCACTAAATAAAAAAATTAAAAAAAAATGATAAAAGTAATTATCTTAAAATGTAATATAACGAAACCGACAGGACTGACCTGAGCAAAATAAAAGAGACTCACATTACTCGATGAATTGATCGAACTGAATGAGATAACAGAAATTAATGACCGGATCAAATTCGATGAATAAGCAAAACTGTCTGTCGATTATATCTACCCAAAAAAAAAAAAAAAATTTGACGAGCTGAAAAAAAGTTATCAAACAAATCTGACGCCCATATCGGGACTACATAGACATTTCACACGCTAAGAGTGTTACTGCTGAGAACTTAATTTATATTGAATACTTTGAGATACTCAATTCTGCCTGAATTAATTTATCCACATGCGAGCTTTCTAATATTGTTTTTAACCTGCGCGCTTATAATGTTTCCATTACATACGGTAACAATGTATTAAATTAGATCAAATTAATTCAATATATTATATATATATATATATATATATATATATATATATATATATATATATATATATATATATATATATATATATATATATATATATATATAATACATTGATTTCCAATCAAATTCGATCGAAATGTACTTACATACACGATCACCTTGATATTTTCAATAATTTTCCATAAGTTTTGTTTAAAATGAAAATCCATTCACGCAAAATTAGTTTTCAATTCTTAAATCAGAGTTAATTATAAAAAAAAAAATTAAAAGTTTGTTTTTATTTTTATATATAGAAGTGTAGTATATAGAACACATTCTTATTTTGATATTTTTTTTTAAAATTAATTAATTAATTTTTTTATAAAGTGACACTAATGAACTATAAAATACGTAAAATATTGAGTAGAAAGAAATAAAAATGGATAAACAGATCACCATTGTTTACAACCAAAACAAACAAACTTCAACTTTTTTGAAACATGAATTGATCATCTCAAAACTCAAATTAAAACGTTAATGACAAACAGCGACAAGGTAATCATATAGCGTGCGCCCCAATCAATCGTCACATCACAATTCACAATCAATTTAAATGAAAGTTTAAGATTTGTTGTCAGGTTTGGTGTCCTTGCTGCCAAAATAAAGCAGACTAACAAAAAAAGCTTCCACAAAACGCAAATTATTCAAAATATTTGTTTTAATTTATGTAAGATATTCACATATTTCATATATTGCCTTTCATCAATTTAAATTTATTGTTGTGCATGTATGTACGATTGTGCACACATATACTCAATACAAAATATATTTGATTAATGTTAAAATTTTACAAATAATCAATAAATTTAAAACGAAACCGTACTCATATATTGGATGTATTAACACTTGATTAAACATTTTTGTTTTTAACCAAAATCGATGAAATGTCTGATTTTTTGGACACGTTTGCTTTAGTTATTAATTGTAAGTACAATCTTTTGATTAATGGTTTTAATAAATTTCGATATTTTGCATATAAATATAAATTAAAGTAATATTCCAGGATACATTATCTGGATATTGTTTTTTTTTTATTAAACTGAAATTTAAACAATTTGAGATAAAACAATTACACCACGCAATGTACATTATATGATCTCTTAAATACATCCATTTATCATTACCTAAATTACTTTGAACTCACATGATTTATGCGCTAGTAAGACGATAAATCATTTCGTATTGAAGTCAATGTGCAATAACGAACTTTTTGGTGAATAATGTGGGATTCTGTAATTAATTTATTTCTATTTTTTATTACCCTTAAGGTTACGATATTTTAAAAAGTATTAAAGAAGTTCATAAGAGAGAGTTAAATTGCAATAAATATGGGTTACAAATGGATTGGTTGAGATTCTGTAAGGACTCATAATTATAATTACAAAACCACTTGGTGTGTCCACTACTCATACTTTGTTTAACGAGAAATTTGTAATTTTGAAATAAATATCGAAAATTCTCAACGGTTTAATCTCCAAGAAATTTCGAAAAACTTTTAAGTGGTTACAAAAAAAAAAATACCAAGTTTGTACAAATTGTTGTTGACCACCATCTCACGTTCAATCTTATACGAATATACTGTGGTGCCTCACAGTCTCATACATACAAATGCTACTGATGCTTAAATGGTAATATTTGCAAGGCTTGCTTTTCCCAATGAGAGAATATTTCTGGAAATTCACTGAAGTGTTAAGTTCATTTTTCACGATGCAATATTTGTTGTACAATATTTTGCAGTATGGATACCGCATAGTGTAAACGTCATAAAATCAGGTTTTATGATAATTGCGTTAAAATTACTGCAACCGATTTTAATTCAATTCTCAAAAAACCTTATTTTTTGGCGTTGCAGTACGCAATGTCATCAACGACCTCCATGCGGTCAATAACAGATCCCAGCCAAAAATCGAATTGCATACTCTATAAATTATTTTATCGCAATGTTGGGGGAATGTCATCGAAGTCTATGGAATTCCGCAATTTTTTTTATTCGATGCATTTCCAATTGTATGCTATTGTGGAAACTGGATTTCATTGTGGAATTTACAACGCTGAATTCTTTCCAAATGATTTTGTTGTTTTTAGATCTGACAGATCACCTTTGAATAGCTCGAAACAAACGAGAGGTGGTGTCCTCTTGGCTGTTCATTCATCACTTCATTGTGAGCGTATCATTGTACCGGGCTGTGTAACAATTGAATTTTTATGTGTTAAAGTTTTTATTTGTAAAAAAACATTTTATTTTATAGTTCTATATGTACCGCCTAGATCTTCTATCGATATTTATTTAAATCACATAGATTGTATAAGTGAAATAGTTAATATGTTTCATTGTAATGATACTATAGTAGTGTTGGGCGATTTTAATTTAACCAATATTAATTGGTCGGTTGATTCCGAATCATTAGATATATTACCTTCTAATGTTCTTCTGTCTATCAATGACTCGGCGGTAATAGACGCATTATTTAGTTTTAATCTTAAACAAATTAATTTATATTCTAATGATAATAATTCGTTTCTAGATTTAATTTTTGTTAATAATACGGAATATTTTTCAGTTTACGAATCTTTGACATCTTTTAAGAACAATGATAAAGATCATAATTCTCTCGAAATTGAATTTCATGTTAATAACGTTAATGCTAAATGTCGTGAATTTTCTGTGGATGATTCGTTTTATGATTTTAAAGCATGCGATTCCCACGGTATGTCTGAGTTTCTCCGATGCATATGCTGGAATGAGTTATTTCTTAGCAATGATATTGATGTAAATGTAAAAAGTTTTAATGATTTGCTGTTTCTAGCCTTTGACCGTTTCGTACCTTTGAAAAGGAAACGTAACTACAGTTACCCTCCATGGTTTGATGCGAATTTGATTAATCTGCGTAACCGTAAGAATAAAGCCTTTTACAGACTTCGAACCAATGATTGTGACTCTAACAAATCTATTTTTGTCAATTTTCGGGATCAATTTAAATCCGAATTTCATACTAAATATCTACAATACATAGAAACGATCGAAGCTAATATCAAACAAAACCCCAAATCATTTTGGAAGTTTGTTAATGATAAGCGCAAAACAACGGGCTTTCCGTCGATTATGATGGAGTTCAGCTCTGCACTGTATCAGAAATATGTACAGGTTTTGCAAGCTTCTTTCAATCGGTTTATAAAGATAATAGTAGTCTTATTGTTGATGACCCTATTGTCAGTAATTGTCAATTTAATATTCCTTATTTATCTATAACTGAAGATGATATACGAGTATATAATTCCCTTTTAGATTTTAATGATGGATGTGGGCCTGACGGTATTCCCTCGTCAATACTTAAATGTTTGCATCATATATTGCAACTCCGTTATGTTTTATTTTTAACCATTCGTTAGTTAACGGCTGTTTTCCAACCGTTTGGAAAGTGTCACATATTGTTCCAATTTACAAAAAGGGGGACCGCTCTGATGTATCCAATTATCGTGGAATCTCAATTCTTTCATCGATCCCAAAACTTTTCGAATTAATTGTGACAAAACATCTGTCATTTCATACAAAAGAAATTATCTCGGATTTTCAGCACGGTTTCACCAGTGGAAAATCTACGACTACCAATCTTTTACAATTTACTAAATTCGCTATTGAATCACTTGAGTCACAAGCCGCCCAGGTTGATGCGATTTACTTTGATTTTGCTAAAGCCTTTGATTCAATTGACCATACAATCATTATAAAAAAGCTCTCAGAAATTGGTGTCGCCCCTAATTTTTAAAATGGATTGGTTCTTATCTGGTGGGAAGAAGACAATGTGTTTTATTGAATCAAGTCAAATCGGATTATATATATTGCCATTCTGGGATTCCGCAGGAATCACATTTGGGCCCAATCATTTTTCTTTTATTTGTGAATGACATTTCGAATATTTTTAAATTTTGTAACTGTTTATTATTTGCAGACGATTTGAAGATTTTTAAACATATTCAATCTTTAAATGGCGCAGAAGTATTTCAATCAGAAATTAATTCATTATCTCGTTGGTGCTCTACGAATAAATTGTTGATCAATATTAATAAATGCAACATCATGTCGTTCTATAGAACATCCAATCCGATTGTTTTCAATTATCAGTTGGAGGGTAATGAACTTTGTAGAGTAACTTCAATTGTTGACTTAGGTGTATTCTTTGATCAAAAATTAACTTTTGCTTTACATCTAGACAAAATAATATTAAAAGCCAATTCTATGTTGGGTTTTATTTTTAGAATGACAAACGAGTTTGTTGATATTTTTTCATGTGTTAGTTTATATACTTCTCTAGTTAGATCTCACCTGGAATATGCGGCGGTGGTTTGGTATCCTCACCATGAAGTACAGATTAAAAGATTGGAATCAATTCAGAAAAGTTTTACCATTTACATTTAGAGAAAGCTTGGTTATCTTTCAGATCGTAATCAGCCTATGTGGCAGCAAGTGCGTAATCTTCCAGGGTATGAAAATCGGTGTCTAAGCCTTCGAATTGATACTTTAGCGAAGCGTCGAAAAATTGCGTCAGCAATGTTTGTCGGGGATTCTTTGAACGGTCGTATAAGATGCCCTAATCTTATTTCTGCCTGGAACATTTATGTGGCAGGTAGAAGTTTGCGGCAAAGGGAATTTCTATTTATCGAATTTCATAGAACTAATTATGGCTATAACGAACCGACGGCTTCAATGGCCAGAATTTTCAATGATTATTATCATTTGTTTCATTTTGAAAAATCGAGAAAATGCTTTCGGTACGAAATTTGTAGTTGCAATTTTTGATTTTATAATATTTTTGACATATATTCCGTATTGTACAAATTTTAATTATTATATTATATTATATTATTATGTAGTTACTATTCATTAAGTTGTTTTTTTAAAGTGTAGAATAGATTTTTGTAAATAAATAAATGTCCATACCGCAAAATTTTGTACAACAAATATAGCATATCGTGTAAAATGAACTTTAGGAGATAAACAAATCAATCGAGGTTTCTAGATAGATCTTAGATTTGAAGAAATAAAAATTTATGAAGTGACTTCGCCGATCTGAAATTTCAAGTAGTGAATTTTAGGCGTCTATAAAATAAGAAAAATTAATTAAATTATAAAAAAGATTTTCATCAAATATCAAAAATATCGAGATATCAATAGAAAAATATCGGTACAGAGCAGTTCTGTAATACCAAATAAAAGTTTAAAGCCACGCAAATATTTCATTTCTCAAATAATCCTCGATACCCTTACAGCATTATGCCATTCAAAAATTTTATTTGATCCGTTTTACAATTATTATCTAACCGACAAAACTCCATTTTGTTGTGTTGTGAACGGGCCGCGCAAAAATTGTAAAATTCAGAACTCATATTTTATAAAAGTCGCGAGGATCTGTTTGGTACAATTAAAAATTAAATCTGGATTATCTGGATTAAATCTGGAAATCTGGATAAATAAACATATTCTTCAAAATCTAGTAACTGTTTTATCTTCAATAAAAATGCTCAACGTGTTTCTGTCTTTATTCATTGGACGTTCAGCTCCGACTCACTTTCCTTTTATTTACCCTATACACCGACTAATAATATGTCTACATGTATCAATCTATATAAGGTTACATGTATACATAACACTCCTCCCCCTATTACAAAATTCGATATACTTTTAAATTTTTAATACTATTACAAAAAATTTCGTATAATAAAGTAATCCCTTAAACATAACATTAGTTTCACTAATAACCAAAAATTGTACATACTAAAATTCCCTTATTACAAAATCAGATTTTTTTCCCATTTCCGCCATTTTATGGGTTTTCTTAACAATGCTGGATTTCTTAATCTATAATTCATTTTAGTTAATCCTGCCGAATTTGGCTTATTTGTAGTCTCATTACTATTATTATTTTCCTTAATCGGCTCTTCATTCATACTTTTATTTGGAAAATATTTAAATAAATTTTCCAGGGACGGATAACGTTATATAACGTTACCCGAATAACGTTAAAAAACGCTAAAATTGCGATGTTTTTCAAGAAAACGTAACTAAACCTATTAGGTTATGTTATAACGTAACCGTAACAGAAACTTTATAAAAAATGTTTTTGTTCCTGGTAGCATTATTTAACACTTGAATTATTGATCCGTCAAAATGACGGATTGTACATTTATTGAATTCACTTTTTCCCCTCATTCTTGAATCCTCATTTTGACTGGTCGGTAGTTCTAAAGTTAAAAAGTTAATAATTTATTTAGCTTTAGATAACGTTATTTGTTCTTTAACGTTAAAAACATTAACTAATCCTAGGTAACGTTACATAACGTAACGATTCACGAAAATTAAGGTTAAATAACGTTATAACGTAATCAAGAAAAATTTGGGAATTTTTTCTAATAACGTAACGAAATCTTAGGGTTTTCCGATCCTTTTCCAAAATTTTTTTAATCGATTTCTATGAGCTGTTCTTATTGCTCCTCTTAAATTAATAACATAAATCCACTTACTTAATCTATTTACAACAGTAGCTACAATCCATTTAGGACCATTGTAATGATTATTTTTATTAAAATATAATACTGATTGATCTCTATCTAAATTTAAATTTGTTTGTTTACAATTAGTGTCATATATTTTTGATTTACATTTACTTTCCCACTTATAATATTTATTTTTATCTAAATTAAATGAAACTGATTTTTTAACTTGCAATTTATTTCTCTTATTCATTATGCTAATTAAAGTTTTCGGGTTATAATTAAAAATGATCCATCGATGTAACCGTAGATGGGGTAACACGATACTTAAACAAAAATTTCGAAACTTGGTCAACTAAACTTTTTCTATCATTTAGTCGTAAATTCTTTTTTAAAACTTCTTTAACCGTCCTTACTGCACGTTCGGCAGCACCATTACTTTGCGGATGGTACGGAGGGGAATGGCTCAACTTTATACCATTCGACTTACAAAACTCGCTAAATTCTCTTCCTCCGAACGGCGGTCCGTTATCCGTCACGATTTCAGAGGGAAACCCAAAAATAGAAAACTGAACTTTTAGTTTCGACACTACAGCAGGAGCTTTACTATTCATTGACAATAAATAAACTTCCAGCCATTTGCTAAAATCATCCACGGATAACAAAAACGTTTGATTACCAAAATAAAATAAATCAAGGTGTATCCTTTCAAATGGATAACTGGTTTTAGGCCACTGAACATTTCTACAATCAGGTTTAGCTACTTGCTCCAAACTGCAGGCTTTAAAAGATTTTACAAAATTTTCAATATCCCGGTCAATACCTAACCACCAAACAACCGATCTACACATTTTTTTCATTCTAACCACGCCTATGTGTTGATCATGAATTACTTTAAGAACGTCTAATTGAATTTTTGCTGGAACTAAAATACGGTTGTTATAAAATATGCATTGATCTTCAATATCCAATGAATCCTTTAAACTATAATATGATTTCCACTCGTTAGGTATATTAACTGGCCAACCCAACCGCAAAAAACTATATAACTTACTCAAACTTTCATCCACTATTGTTTCCTTTTTAATTATCTCTTGACTTATCGGTATCTTTTCCGAACAATTAAACGACAACAACAAAGGTTCTTCTAATTCCGTACATGTCTGCAAAGGTAAACGAGATAAACAGTCAGCATTCTTCATCAATGAACCTTTTCTATATTTAATAGTATAATCAAACTGTGATAAATAAATTGCCCACAGTTGAATTCTTTGTGCTGCTACCGCTGGCAACGCCTTTTTTTCATTAAAAATAATCTCCAACGGTTTATGATCACTAACAATTATAAAATGTTTTCCCATAACATATTTTTCGAACCTTTTAACAGCGAAAACAACCGCTAAAGCTTCTTGATGGATTTGACTATAATTTTTTTCAGCAGGAGTGAGTGTGGAAGACACAAACATAATTGGCCTTTCCTCCCCATCAATTAAATGGGCCAAAACACCACCAACACCATAAGGACTCGCATTACACACAATAATTAGTGGTTTATTGGGGTTGAAAATAGTTAAAACATTATGCTTCAACAATAGCTTTCTCGAATTGTCAAAACTCTCCTGACATTCTTTATTCCATATAAAAGGTTTATTTTTTTATTGGTATAGGGGATATAACCTTGTGTCCTCTAAACTAACACCACCTATTAGAATATCATACAAGTAACATACCACTCCTTCTAAACCCAATAACAATTTGTCCATAACGCTCTGAAATATTGATGGAGCCGAAGAAACCCCAAATGGTAACCGCTGAAATTGAAATAATCCCTTTTGCGTGTTGATCGTAACAAACTTTTTTGATCGTTCAGATAAAGCTAATTGCGGATACGCCCCTGACAAATCCAAAACACAAAAACAACTAAAATTAGCTAAGCTAGCAAAAATATCCTCTACTAACGGAAGGGGATAATGCTCCATACTCAATACTTTATTAATCGAAACTTTAAAGTCTCCACAAATTCTAATGTCGCCCGACTGTTTTGGAACTATTACTATGGGTGACGCCCAGTCGCTATGTCTTACCGGCACCAAAACACCTTCACCAACTAACTTGTCCAATTCCTCCCTAACTTTATCTCTTAAATGAAATGGTACCGAATAAGCCTTACAGCATTTAGGTTAAACATCACCTTCAATTATAATCTCTGCTTCATGTCCCACTATTAGATTTTTATTACTAGAACCAATTATGCTCGGAGCAATTTTTCTAACCTCTTCTAAAATATGCTGTGAAACATCAAAACAATTCACTCTGTTCACTTCGTCTGCCTTCCCCGAACTACAACAATCATCCTTTACAAACAAAATTCTCCATTTTGGAAAAATTTTTGACAGCCAATCTCGCCCCATAATTGGTCTAAAATCTGCTTCTGTGCACAGTTACATCAATAACTCCCCGAACATCAACCCTTGCACCCGAAATTACCCGAACGGAATTTAATTTGTTTGTTGTTTTTGGCTAAAATATTTATTATAAAACTGAGAGCTTATTACCGATATACAAGCACCACTATCAACCTCCATATCCAAAAACATATTGTCGATTTTAATCTCAGTCATTAAGGGTTTTTCATAACTTACATTTTCTAAATTATTTATATTAAAATTTTTTATCTTAAACGATACCTCCTTACGACTCCTACAAAAACGTGCTATGTGACCAGGTTTACCACATACAAAACATGTCCATACACGCCTACCTGCGTTATGCTGATAATTGGATTGTCGACCACCGCCATGGCGTTGATGATTAGATTGTCGACCGCCATTATTAAATTTTGCTTTATCTTGATGTGATCCGACGCTGGAACTTCGATGATTGTTTTTTGTCATATTATGCCCTTTACTATTGTTCTCGACCAATTTATTGATTGTATTTTCACCTCTAATCGCTTTCTGCTCCTGTCTCGACATTTCCATACCACAAGCCTTATCGCAGGCTTTTTGGAAAGTTAACTCCGATTCACTCAACAAGCTATTCAAAATACGTTCATCTCGCAGCCCAAGCACAAATTTGTCTCGTAGCGCTCGTTCCAAAAATGCGAAAAAATTACACGCTGCCGCTAACATTTTAAGTTCCACTATATATTCACTTAGGGACTCGTTCGCCTTTTGGTCTCGCTTGAAAAATTTATAGCTCTCGGCTATTTCAATTGTTTTGGGCGTGAAGTGTGCCTTTAATATTTTTACTACTTCCGCGTACGTTTTTTTTTGACGGTAAATCCGGATAACTTAAAGTGCACAAAATTTCAAAACTTTCCGGTCCCATTAACGTAATTAACAGACAAAGTTTCTTCTCTTCTTTAACTTCATTTACCGTGAAAAATTCCTCCATGAGGTACAGGTATTGTTCAAAATTACCACCCGGCACAAAATTTTCAATTTTACCGATCAACGCCATGACCAAATCACTCCTTTTTTTTTAAATATATTTATTTTAAAACTTTAAAATAATACACAGTAGAAATTCTTTAAACCTTAACAACAACTATATGTGTGAAGTGTGACCATTCATTTTATTTGGTTTTTATCCTCGTCGCCATTGTTTTATCTTCAATAAAAATGCTCAACGTGTTTCTGCCTTTATTCATTGGACGTTCAGCTCCGACTCACTTTCCTTTTATTTACCCTATACACCGACTAATAATATGTCTACATGTATCAATCTATATAAGGTTACATGTATACATAACAGTAACAAAGTCAAATAATCTTTGGTTGGTGTTTGGTGGGGGTTTGGCTTAAATAATCTGTACCAACAAGCAAATGCTCAATATCGAGCAATCCAACTCTGTACCTCTTGGCTAATCACGAAAAATCTCGAGAATCTCCAATAATCATGAAAGGCTCATAAAATCTTGAAATTTCGTGGATAATCGTCGAATCGAAAATAATACAGAAAATGTAGAATGACGTTAAAAATGCTGAAAAATCTCGAACAATTTTGTTAAACTTGAACAAAATACAAGTCAAACAATTTCTACTTTAGAACTTACAAATCTAGAATTGACGAATGTCGAATGTCGAATAACGTGGTCAGCCCTACCTAAAGCGTTGAAGCAAATATCAACACTATTACTCATGTAGTCTATTCCATTTCCCTAGCGATAAGAATTATGTCGATATTTTTTATGATGATTTCAATTTCCCCGAACAACAAAACAGAACTAATTTATTACGTTTTTAACAAAAACTTTTGATCATACCTTCCGAAGATTACCAATAATGGTCTGTATTCGACTTGTAAGCGCCGCAAGAGGATGATCATTCAGAATTTATTGATTGTCCTTAATTAAACTGTGCATTTTTTACATGCCGACCACCTTTTTCTCCAGAGTTTTAATATCGTACAACGGACGTCTGGCAACCACTTTGCGTTAAGTTAAGCGTTCTGGGCAAAAAACAGACCAATTTTTAGAACGATCAGTCTTACCTTGTTAAGTCATATTATCATGGAATAAACCCACTATTTAGTTGAGATTATTAAAGTAGAGCTGAAAGCATAAATGGTTTATTGGTCATCAGCCGCAACAAATACATTATTCTGTCTATTGGGAAAAATTATTAAAATGTCAAATGTTTAGTTTTATAATAAAAAACTGTTCTCTTCTGTCCTGTACCTCAACCGTGAAACACGTTGTTTTAATTTTCTTACACGGCTTCTGGGAGAGTATAATTAAATACTTTCAACTTTTTTTTTTTGTAAATCAAAAGTGAAGTTTTTTTTTTGAGGTTAAAAATAAGTTCTAAAGCAGCATTCTTGGAAAAACGAAGAACAAATAAATTATTAGACGGGAGCATCGTCGTCAAATTTAAAATTGGAAGCGTTGTCAAATTGGTTCACGTGGAAATTCCAAATTAAAGTAATTTTGAAAGCGTTGGAAATATATGACATAACGGAGGGTACGGTGGCTAAGCCAGAATCAAAAACAGAAAATGCCGCAGAGACAACAGCATGGTTAAAAAAGATGCAAAAGCGCAAAGTGTTTTAGTTACTCGATTATCAAATAAAGTTATGTTACAAGTTATGCGAAACATCAAACTCAATATGGGAAAAATTACACACATTTTACGAACGAACATCAGAGACATCGCTTCATTTAGTACAACAAAAATTTTTCTCGATGACATTTCATCCAAGAGACGATATTGCGAGTTTTTTGTGTAAAATAGAGGAAAATGTAAGTCAAATAAAACAATTAGGTGGTGAAATATCGGATAAAATGGTTTTAACAAAAATAGTGACATCTTTGCCTGATACATACAAACATTTTATTTCTGCTTGGGATTCAGTATCCACCGATAAACAAAATTTGTCTGAATTGACAGCAAGATTATTGACTGAGGAACAAAGGATGACAAATAGAGAAGAAGTTACAGCATTAATGTCCAAAAATATTGGAGTAAATAGAAATTGTTTTAGATGTCATTTGAACAAAAATTGTTGGTTCCTGAAAAGTAAAAATGGAAATAATGGCAACGGTGAAAACTTACAAAATGCATTCTTAACGTCACTGATATGTGGTGAAGCTGTTACGATCGTTGTTAGTGGTGCATCAGAACATATGTGTCATGACAAAAATTTATTTTACGAAATGGAGATGTTGTCGTAGTCTAAAACCATAGTCATTGGTGACGGAAATTTGATAAAAGCGGAAGGTAAAGGAAAAATAATAGTTTCAGCTTATAATGGCGAAAAATGGATAGAAACAACAATATTTAATGTATTATATGTGCCAAAATTGACAGTCAATTTATTTTCGGTTAGCGCACCTGTGGACAAGGGATATACAGTAAATGTGAGCAGTGAACAATTTGAGTTTATCAAAAATAATAATGTTCAAGCAATCGCGGTAAGGAAACAAAAAATATATACAATGGTGTTCGTAAATTCTGGATTGTATATCCTATATTAAAGGGAAACAACATAAAATGAAAAATGAAAAAATTGGATCCAGAACTGAACAACCTGGACAATTAATACATATGGATTTATGTGGCCCTATGGAGGTAAATTCTTTGGATGGTTCGAGATATTTCCTATGATTTTTCGAAATACAGAAAAATATATTTTTTAAATAGTAAATAAGAAACAAAGTTTAAAATAAAAGAATTTATCAAATTTACAAAAATAAATCCAGGTTACAGTATTGAAAAAATTAAAATGGATAATAGCACAGAATTTTTAAACAATGTGGTAAAAGGAATTTCGATTGATAATGGAATCCATCCCCTGATCAAAACGGCTGTGTTGAGCGTGAAATGCGAACGATTGTAGAGGCAGCAAGAACATTGTTACTAGAAAATAATTTAGAAAAAAAAATTTGGGCAGAAGCTGTAAACACTGTGACTTACGTAATAAATAGAACAGGTCCGAGTAGAATTGAAGACAGAACTCCATATGAAATATATTTAAAGAAAGACAAATACGATATAAACAAATTAAAATGTTTTGGCTCAAAAGTCGCGGTTCATATTCCTGAGCAAAAACGACAAAAATGGGACTCGAAATCTGAAATAGGAATTTTTCTAGGCTATGGAGAAAATATAAAAGGGTATAGAGTAAACTTACCAGGAAAAAATATCATTTCAGTAAAAAGAGATGTGATATTCTTAAAAAATTCAAAAGGACCAGAAAATAGTAATACAGAAAACATGAAAGTAGAGCAGGAAAACTAAATAGAAGTAGGAATTAATCAACAAACTCCGACAGATACAGAAGACGTAAATCTGGACGATGAAAACTTAATGCAAGAAAAATCAATTGAAAAGCCTGAAATAAACAAAAATGAAGCAACCACGGCAAATATTGAAGAAAAGAACAAGAAAAGGACCAACTTGGTTGAATGATTATGAAGTTAATTTTGTGAAATATGGACCGAGATAGAAGAAAATCCTGGAAAAGAAAAATTAATAAGTAGTAAATGGGTTTTTAAAATCAAAGAAAATGAAAACGGTGAGAAAACGTATAAAGCCAGAGCCATCTAGAGTATAGAGCCATAATCTTAATGACGTATTTTTTAGAAGCTTTTTTAGTGGTATAACTTTTCACTGATTTCCATAGGAATCCATAGTAAAAATGGTGTTTTTTAGCTTCAAGTTTTTCAATGAAAAAATCAAAAATATTATAAAAATTTTCTACATATCTTTAAGAACAATATACTAGAAGGCCATATTGGTATTAAGTAAATATTAATTACAGAAATATTAAAATTAAATTATTTGTAAAATATATTTTTTCGAACTTTCATTTTGAAAAATACATCAAAGTTGGCTCTGACAAATTAAAATAATACTTGCTAAATTTATCTTTAGTTTCACTAGTGTACGTAAGATGTCTAAAATGGTTACAGAAAAATACGAAAAAAAATTATTTAATCGCAAAATTATCACACGTTCCTGTGTTTTGTGAATTTGTTTTGCTTTTCCTACAATTTTTGAACTCGAAATTTCCCCAGGTGGTAATTTTTGGTACGATTTTTCCAAAGTTTTACGGCAATCACTGTCATCTATGTAATGTATATTGACTTAATGGCCAGAAGAATCGTAATAAGATTTTATTTCAATTTGACCAGAATGCTGTTGTTATGATTTTTTTTTATATTTTGGTTTAAATAAATCAATTATTACAAGAAAACGAAAAAGATTTACTTAAACGATATTCATTTATGTTGTAATTCAAATATTTATGAAAGTATTTCAGAAATCATAATTAAGAATTTTTAACGTTTTCATTTAAAAATTTGTCTTAGGAAAAAAAGTGATTTCCCATATGTTTTGTGTGTTTTACTATGAAAAGTTTCGTTTTTTCCTCGTTTCTAATTCCCTTATAAAAGCTCAGATTTTTTGATTATGGCTCTATAAAATACAGAGTGCTCTGATAAAGCTCGTCTAGTAGCTAGAGGATTTGAACAAACGAATTGTGATGATGAAGTATATGCACCAGTAGTAAAATTAACAACGTTTATAACCTTTATATGGCAATAGCAAATAAATTGAATTTGCCGGTGTATCAATTAGATGTGGTAGGCGCTTTTCTGCATGGTGAAATTAATGAAGAGGTTTTCATGAAATTACCAGATGGAAGGTTGTGTAAGCTAAATCGTTCGATTTTTGGACTTAAGAAGTCTCCAAAATATTGGAACGAGAAGTTTGATGAGTTTATGAACAAAGAAAAGTTTACAAGATCTAAAAATGATTTGTGTTTATATCAAAGG
Source organism: Tipula vernalis (assembly GCA_958295665.1). NCBI lineage: Eukaryota > Metazoa > Arthropoda > Insecta > Diptera > Tipulidae > Tipula > Tipula vernalis. Next base: position 40,900,110 of record OY282558.1, on the reverse strand, counting down.
TGTAAAAATAATAATCAACTATACTTACTGGTTTATGTCGATGACATCTTAATTTTTGGAAATAATAACCAGGAAATTGAAAATTTTAAAATATTATTAAACAATAACTTTAAAATCCGAGATTTGGGTTTGGCGAGCAATTTTTTGGGTATAAACATAGGACAAGATCTAAAAAGTGATATCACTGAAATGAATCAAAGGAAATATTTAGAAAAGGTTCCTGTTAAGTTTGGAATGATAGATTGCAAGCCTGTAGAAACTCCAATTGATCAAAATTTTGATTTTCAAATGTTAAATAGACGGGAATCCGAAAGCATATTGATAGAAAAAAAATGCAGACAATTAATTGGCAGTCTACTTTACGCTGTGGGTGGAACTCGACCTGATATAATTGTGGCTGTAAATTTCTTAAGCAGATATCAACATTGTACCAGTACAATGTTATACAAATCATTAAAAAGAGTTTTACGATATATAAAAAATTCATTGAATTTAGGAATTGTATATGAAGGAGGAAAGCAAAATGTTCTGGAAGGTTTCGTAGATGCAGATTATGTGAGGGATCGAAGATCAACGTCAGGGTACATCATTATGTTGTATGGTGGTGTCGTTTCGTGGTCTTCAAGGAAACAAACAGTGACAGCATTATCATCAACCGAATCGGAATATATAGCTCTGAGCAATATAATCGTTGAGATATTATGGATGAAGAAGTTGTTAGTAGACTTTGGATTAAATTATAACAAACCAATATTCATACATGAAGATAATCAATCTGTTATTAAAATTACTGAAAAAAATCAAAACAACAAAAGGCTGAAACATGTTGATGTGTAAAATATAATCATATTTTGGGAAATGTGGAAAATGGAGAAGTTGAACGAATCAGCAGAAAATTTAGCAGACTTGTTTACCCAGCCGTTAGGTAAAATTAAATTTAAGAAATTTAAAAATAATATTTTCAAGTAGAAATCAGTTAACGTACATTTTTTAAGTAATGCTTGAATTTAAGGTTGATTTTACATAAAAGATTAAAATGTTAAAATGTAATCGCTGTGTACAAACATCTCTTAGGATGGAATAAGGTATCTGTTGAGGAGGTGTGTTAAAGTAGATCTAAAAGCATAAATGGTTAATTGGTCATCAGCCGCAACAAATACATTATGGCTGGCAATAAAGTGGCACACAAATAATTAATATTTGAGATACAAAAAATTAATAAAGCGGCACAAATTTATGAGCAACAAAAAAAAAATTTCTTGGCATCATAACATTAATTTTTTAGAACAAAATATAATAATTTGGCAACATTTATTATTTTTTGGCATTATTTGAATGGAACACAAAAAATTATTTTTGGGCATTGAATTAAAGGTTTTGAGAGTCAACCAGTAGAAACAAAAATAATAAATAGGTATCAAATAAAATATTTGGCTGATTACAAATGTCTATACAAAAAATGTTCTTTAAGGAACCAAATAAAATAAAGTGGGGACAAAAATTATCATGAAAATTAATTTATTGCCAACAAATTAATATACTATAGGTCAAATTTATGGGCATACATTTTTTTTTTTTTTTTTTGTAAAGAAAATTGTATGAGGTTTTCGGAAAAATTAAGTAATACGACCTCGTTTTGCGTTATATAAAATTGGTTATTTTAAATTTTCGAATCTCTTTCTTTAATTTGTTACTGAAATGAAACTTTTCTAAATGTGCTACGAAATTTTAGGTTTGCTTTATTTCTTAGACTGGAGTAATTCCTACTTTCATTTTTCTTTTTACAGTGAAAATATAATTTGAATCATTTTGTTCGGCAAATGATAGCATCCAATTAATTTTATTCTTTAAAGTTGATTACATTAAACATACAATTAAAAGTCTTTAACTGTGAAACTGTCATACTTGTAGTCTTACTTTGGGATTATTACAACAACAATACCGTGTATTTTCATTCCGGAATGAATAGTTTCAAACCAACTTTATTTTTGGTATAGAATTATTCTAGAAATAAGTTTGATTTTTTTTTTGTTTTTTTATTTAATTTTTAATGTCAACTGATAAAAGTAAAAGACAATTTTTTTCGGTTTTTATTTTGAGCGTAATTTGCATTTTTATTTTTATACCAATAAGATGAATTCGAGTGTCCAAATGACCAAGTGTTCTTGAGTTTAGTTGTTTATGACCCTTTGAACAAATCGGCTCGTTTTCAATATAAAATTATGTTTGTTCTTTGTTGTTTATTTGCGATTTTCATCAACAAAGGGTGAAACATAAGCGTGAAGGTAGGCGCATGCCAAAAGCCTTCAGGTTTCTCAACACGCATTCTACGCTTATGCCTTTTTCCAATTACCTACTTGTTAGATGGAACCTAACTTATTCAATATAATTTCTTATGTATTAAGTTAGGTTCCACTAAATAAGTAAATAATTGGAAAAGGGCCTTAGGCTCTTCCCGAAAGTTATACTTATTTGTGAACCCTAACTTATTACATAGGAAATTACATTGAATAAGTTAGGTTCCACAAATAACTTTCGGAAAGGGCCTAAGCTGTTTTCGAAACGAATACTTATTTGTGGAACCTAACTTATTCAAATAAGTATCTTATCGAGATCTCTCCGATATAACAAAAAAACGCACGATATGTGTTCGCTAATATGAAACTACATGTATTTTATTTTCAGCGTCTATGTGTTTGGGGCATTAAGCGTGAAAAACACCGAGCAGCGGCAGCGAGCAGCAAATTTAAATATATGTTGATTTGCTTATATATTCATAGATAGTCGTATGTTAAGCAAAAGTATAAGTAATTTTTATAAAAACATTTAAATTTTTGATAATTTTAATAGATGTTGATTAAAAGAAAATCTATCACAAGTGGAATATGTGGGACATGTCTCGCTGCTCTTGGTGTGTTACAGCCTTTATCCATCACATACAAAAAGTTAAGAATACATTTTAATATGACAGCAAAATTCGAAAATGCATTTTGAGAGATAATTCAAAGAAATACAAAATAATTTTTCTAAAATACATTCATATTTATCGTAATTATGAATTCTTTTTTATTTTTATTTGTTTTTACAACCATTTATTCAAAAAGAAAAGAAAATTAACACAACAATTTCTAAAATTAAGGTTGAAACTGAAACACACCAAGAGCAGCGCGACATGTCCCACACATGCCACTTGTGATAGATTTTCTTTTAATCAACATTTATCTATTAAAATTATCAAAAATTTTAATGTTTTTATAAAAATTGCTTATACTTTTGCTTAACATACAAATATCTATGAATACATAAGCAAATCAACATATATTTAAATTTGTTGCTCGCTGCCGCTGCTCGGTGTGTTTTACGCTTTAGCTTGAAGATATCTCATTCGTTCTTAAATAGACACGGCATTAAATTATTCAGGATGTATTTCCGAAAACGCCTAAACTGTAACATTGAGGCTGTTTTCCAAACGTGACTTATTTGATACTAATGGACCTATTTGCCGCTATTTTAAATAACTAAATAAAGTCATTCCAATCGATTTAGCTAATACCCCAAACAGATTAGCGGCGCTCTACGCCTGACTTCGCTTCTCTTCATCTTTATTTTTCTTTTTCAACCACATAAGTGGCTTTCACACGCATCATAATCCAATTCCGAACTGGATTACCTAATCCGAAAAAGGTCGTGTGAAATGTGCAATTCTAATGTCGAAGTGGACTATCAAATATACTTTATTATTCGGTATTATGGCTGTTTTCAAACGATACTTATTTACTTATTTGTGGAACCTAACTTGTTCCATAAGAAGTTACGTTTAATAAGTAAGGTTCCACGAATAAGTAAGTAAATAAGTATCGTTTGGAAATCAGCCTATGTAATCCACTGCGGTACTGAATTACCGTGTGAAAAGAATGACAGATATTAATCTCAAAATTGAATAGATGTTTTTGGAATTTTGATTAATATCTTAATTAATATTTTTTTAGTTGAATTTGATACGTTTATCGAAAATTATTTATTTTTGTTTAATTAAATTCATATATGTAATTGATTTTTAATAAATACATTTTTGACAACCAATTTGTAACATTCGAAATGAAACTAGTTGCGCTTCAGTCAAATTAGCAATCTTCGATACGTGTGAAAAGACATACATTTGAAAGCTAGGTAGGCGCATTCCAAAAGACTTCAGGGGTGACATGTTATAACCATCACTTTTTTCGCTTCGCATGCATTTTTGACAGAGTAACGGTATCTTACAACTAAATTGTTTTCAAATTTTATATTTTTAACAAAGGAATACAGTTATTCTATCGAAAATGCATTGAAGCGAAAAAAGTGATGGTTATAACATGTCACCCCAGGTTTTTCGACACGCATTCTACACTAAGGCTGTTTTCCAAACGATACTTATTTACTTACTTATTTGTGGAACCTAACTTGTTCCATAAGAAATTACACTGAATAAGTTAGGTTCCACAAATAAGTAAGTAAATAAGTATCGTGTGGAAAGCAGCCTAAAAAGATAAATTTATATTATGTGTTTATATTCTAAAAAGTTACTAATTTGTGTTTTGTTGTTGTATTATGTTTAATAATTTTTTATAATATAACACGAGAGAGATGGAAAAAATGTATCTTTTTAGCGTAGAACACGTGTCGAAAAACCCGAAATCTTTTGGCCTGCGCCCACTAAATAAATATATGAGGTGGGGAAATACGCCAAAAAATTATTAAACTATATTTAATATTCGGACAGCATAATAAAAACTTGTGAATATTATAGTTAGCGCCGTTTACCTGTTTAGGGGTTACATCATGCGATTTTGAATTTGGAAACATTCCGATTTCCGTGTGGATTGTTTGTTGGAAATTCCCGACGGCTTTGAGGCCCTTTCTGAAAGTTCCCTCCTGACCAGGCGTAACATAAACGTAGATTTTACGAAGACTTTTTTATACTAAGGTATACATTCGTAAACGGTACGCTAGGACTGAACGGAAATGTAATATAAACGATAATTTCGTCTCATGAGAAGTGAAACAAATTTACGAAGACTTGTATATGTATTAGTATAAATAAAAGTGTTCATAATGTGTACGTCTTAGGCGTGATATTTAGGAGCCTCCTGGGCGTCATATTTATGTACGGTATCGTGCGAATTGCCCCATTTAATTTTAATAAAACAAATTTTTTTAATTCAGATTTTTTATTGTGTTAATCAAAAAATTAATAAAATAATTTAAAAACACAGTTTTTTTTTTACATGCATACATATTGAATTAATTAATACTAAGGACTTTATATTCTGCCTTATTAAAATAAGTACTTACATATATATAAAAATTCAATAAAAACTATTAGGAGTATATAAAAATGTTTGAATTGTTGACGACGGTGACGAATTTGGCATATTGGAACTGTTTTTTTTATGATGTATTCTACATCATAAATCTTCTAAAATGAAATAATATTATTCAATCAATAATTAAATAATACAAATATATCTCAAAATACCTTTTAAAATAAGCATAGTTGTAAATGACTTTACGGGAATGTTGTCGTGCTGGCCATGCCAAGAAAAAACACAAGCTATAATCACTTATCATTATTATTTAAATTGTTGAGTTTCATCACTTATCATTTTTATTTAAATAAATCCACATAAAACACGCACCATAGTCTAGCTTATTATTTCTCAACTTTATACTTAGTAGGATGGTGGATTGGTGGACTAGAATTCTAAAATCTGTAATTGACATCGCTGTGTATGGAATATATGTGTAGTAGTGTGTTATAAAAAAAACGTATACAAACTGTTCGTACGCTGTACATTTTTGCTGTATACATTTTTTCGCCGGGAGGGTTATACTCATCTATTTAGACATACTAATTTAAAAAAGTATGTTGGCGAGGCAACTTAAATATGTTTTTACGAAAAAAAAAAAAAAAAAAAAAATTTAAACTGAAAACCAAAATTCTGTTAACTTCATTGCATATACATACATTGTGATATTATGCATTAATTAAGTTTTATAAAAAATTTAATTAAAAATTGTTTAATAGTTAAAAATTAAATGCGTTGTTATCAAAATAAAAAATAGGTATGTGAAATAAATTCGAATGATTTTACATACATACATACTTATTTAAGTTGGCGGCAAATAAGTGAATAAGTATGACTTTAACGGCAAATAAGTCAATAAGTATAACTTTCGGAAAGAGCCTAAAAGCCATTAGAATAAAAACATACAGAAAATTAAATTTTGTGTTTTTTTATTGTAGGCAAAATTTTTTGTTTGATGCTGAAATATATTTTTTTTGTATTTTCATTGTTTTGTTCCCAAATATTATATTTGTTGCCAATTTATTAATTTTGATGCCAATGTTTGTCGTCACAGTATTTAATTATGTCCTTCAAAAATATTTGTTTGTTTTTTCATATGTTGTTCCAAAATATTATTCGTGATGCCGATTTATTATTTTTGATGCTAATGTTTGTCGCCAAATTTTTTTTCTTGTATGCCCGTTTAAATTGTCGCATACATTATTCTGTCTATTGGAAAAAATTATTAAAATGTCAAATGTTTAGTTTTATAGTAAAAAAACTGTTCTCTTCTGTTCTGTACCTCAACCGTGAAACACGTTGTTTTAATTTTCCTGCACGGCTTCTGGGAGATAATTAAATACTTTCAACAAAGATTATCTAGAATATACGCAAAAAATCTTGAAATGGGTGATTTGGTTTGTCTTATAATAAATCTTGTCGTTCGAAATAATCTCATTTTTGCATCGTTTTTGAGTTGAATTCTCATTTGAGTTAAGCTTCAAATATTTTGGTAAACCACATTTTGAAGTTATGTTAGTCATATCAAATTGTCCATCCTACCACAAGACATAGATTGTATCAATCATTTTGTTTTTTTTCTATTCCAGGCTTCAACAATTTTAGGGGTCAAAAGTATTATTAAAAAGTACAGTGCTTAGTAAATAAAATGTAAAACAAAATCGTTAAGAAGCTTTCAATGTTAAGTTACAACATCATACCATCAATGAATAAGCAAAATTTTATATTTTATTCAATTATTTCTATAAATGGTGTATTACAAAATTTTAGATTTCCGTTTGGTGAAATATTGAATTGTAATTCCGATTTTCTAAACCGCTTACGAACGCATAATACATTCAAAATAAATATGGAAAATCTTTCAAACAATCAATATGATGAGTATACGTATCTCAAGCTTTTTATAGCGTTTTACTAATCGAATTATATACAAGTAAATTACTAATTTACTATTAAATTAGCTAAATTTGTAATGCCCGTTAGCCGCATGATGAATAATTTGTATGAGTAATTTATGTATGTTTGTTGTGTACTTTTTATATTTGTACATCACCGCGAGACTAAAATCTATTATGTTTATAGCCGATGAACAGCGTTTATCTTAGATATGCTTCATGCCTAAATGTATTTTGAGTTTTTACAGAATAACTTGTAATGTCTTGTAAGCAGTTGGATTTGCTCATCGTTTGGGCTTCATTTTCCAAAACTATACCAGGTTACTAAATAACGACTTATACACTTGAGTCTAATAAAAAGCAGCCGATTAACCTTCACTGCGCATCACCAATCTAAAATATTAACAAAAAACAACTTTAATGCATTGGATATTTGAAGAGTCATTCCAATTATAGCAAAAAGGTAGCAAAAATTAATTGAAAATACCGATATAAATAAAAATACTCCAAGATGGTGGTTGCCGATAATCGTCTGGCCGTCAACTGGTCTGGTCATGCTCTAAACACAATTCTTTTCTCGTAATGTAGAGGAAAGATATCCAATATTTTCGTTCCATTCGTTAATCTACTATGGACAGGCACAGTGGATTTAGTTGACAATATATGTTGAGACTCCACTAGATACATAGATATCAGGAATCTTTCGTACTACTTTAGTACTTTCACCTTTGTTATAAAAATTATTTAAAGGAACTTTGAATTTTGAACTCAATAATAATAACTTAAAAATTAAACTTAAACTAAACTAAGTAATTACAATAGTAAATTTCTCAGCAATTCGTTACTGGATTGCAAACAGGAACATAGTAAATGTTCAATTGAGATAAATGCTGTTAAACTCGTAATTTTTAGGCTCCGATTTTGTAATATCTGTAATGGCTTTTGGTACATATACGCTGCATGTTTCTCGTGCTACCATTCTATAAATTAGAATTTTATTATTGATGGATAATTTAGAGGTACGAAATAGTATTGGGTATAATATTTTTATTTGTTTCTGAGTATGTTTGTTTGTTTCTATCTCCGCAATCTTTTCTGGGGCTCAAGGCACTCCCAACTCTTTTGCATTTCGCTTTTTACGTCCTACCTTACGCAGTAGCCAAATCGAAGACATACGGCTAAAGAGCCGTTTTCGTTTAAACGCCACTTTTAAATTTACAATTTAATAAATTATATTTTATTTTAATTTAATTTGTTGTTGTTTATTATTATGTTATTATAAAATTATTTATTGCAAATTAATTTATTATTTTTGTACAAAATTTTTTAATTTATTTATTTATTCCATCGCCATTTTGTGTGTTTCACTTTTAATTGTTGTTTGCTTCACACCAAATCCGAGACGAGACTGATTTAAATTATTTATTTTGTTTTGTGTTTGTTTGTCATTCATATGTTTGTCGTGCTGTGGATTGAGCATGAAAGGGGAAATCGACCCAATGCACCAGAGCCATTTCTTATGTAGTGTATGTGAAGTGATGGCAACGTTGAGCGCACGCCCAACAGGGGGTCGATCGTAATCAGATCCCTTTTGCATCCCGCCCCTATAGCAATTGGAACCCGGTACCTCCCAATCCAACTGCCGCAGCATTAACCACTGCGCCGTTTGGTCGGTTTGTTTCTGGGTTTTTTCTACGATATATTCGATATGATGCTGAAAACGTATTTTTTGATCAAACCAGTAACCTAAGTATTTTACTTGGGACTCCATGTTATTTGCGTTTCATTTACTTGAAGAAGTGAGTATATTGATAGGTACCTAATTGCTTGTCTTCGAGTAAAATTAGTCTGTGTTTGCTTGGGTTTAATTTCATATTCCACTAGTTGCAATATTACATTCATGCATTTATGCATGCAGTGTGTATGTTATATAATACGAGGCGATGGGGGTTTATCTCCACCTATATAGACAAAAAAAATTCGATTATTTAGATAGTTAGGAATTATTTTAATAAGATGTATCGGACATTTATAATTAATTAGTTTATAAATAAGTACATTATGCCAAACACGGTCAAATGGATTTTTAATATCGAAAATTAAAAGCCCTGTTGAATGTTTTTTTGTTTAAAATAGATTTGGCTTGCTGGAACATGCTCAAAGCTTGATGTTGAGTTGGATACGTAACTAGTAAAGATACGATTCTAGCCACGTTCAATGCCAATTCTGCAACTTTGCATGGATTCTAGTTAAAAGCATGCCGCAAGAGTGAAACCGTATATCTCAATCCCAGCTCGATAAACTCGACTACGTCCACCAAATTTTTAAATGTAAATTTATCATTTTCAAGTTTGGACAACCAAATAAATTGTGACGCTTGCTGAGAATCTATCATGTATTCGAATAATATCTGAGCTGAATAAGTCGAAGTTAACTCCAACTTTTTCGTGAGACGAACACTTACTGGAAAACCCAAACTGTTCGTTGGATAGGATATATTTAAACTAACGAATTGGTTAATTCTGCTTTTAAATACCATTTCAAAGAGCTTTCCAATGATGTTTAATATGCTTATGGGTTTCGAATTGCCAGGTTTGGGAATCGGAATTACCTTGGCCGTTTTCCAATGTTTTGAAAAATAGGACAACCTTAAGCAGACATTGAAAATATAAGTCAAAAATAGAACCTGTATCTTTGGTAGGTTTTTATTCAATCTTTCATTGATGGTATCCTCAAAGTTTTTGATTGTCTTAATAATTTGCATTAATTCTTGTGATTTCGTGTAGTTAAATGACATTTCGCTGAATTAGTTATAAAGATTTGATTATTTTCCTTTGGAACTGTTTTACTCCGTTGTCTCAGATTCTACGAATTTTCCAAAATTTATTCGTATTTTTATCTTTATTATTGGTAACAGTTGGTAATTGTAGTAACTCATTTTTATTACTAGTGCTAGAGTTAAAATAAGGTAGGATCTGAACCTGTTGTACCCGCTGTTGTTCAGATCCTGTACCGAACAAAGATTAACTTTTCCATTAATGAATATTTTATAAAAAGCCCAGTTGATAGCCGCATAGTTGAGCTGTTCAAGTTTATTGCCTTAGAATTGAGCTGGGGAGTTTAGGTCAAAATGAACTGGTAGACGGTCTGAGGTTAGATCTTGCACTGACAATGCACTTGTTGTTTGCACTTGCATTGCTCAATTTGTTGAGAATAATTTGTTGGTCAGTTTGAAAATTAAACCATGAAATTATTAAATAACATTTCCTTATAGAAAACAGTGCCCGCTCTGTTACTCTTAAAATTATTCCAATGAGGGTGCTTGGCATTCGATTCACCGCCTAAAATGTATTTAGTATGAAATGCAGTGAGAATTTGTATGTCAGATTTAAATTTACTTAGTACCAGTTTAGCAGTCCCTTCATTGAAATATGCCACTATAACCCTAAAATTGCCTTGATAAGTGGTGATATTAATACCAAGCGCCTCAATAATCTGTATAGGTTAAAGGAAGGTAAAATGATGACTCTGCACTTACTATTGGTTTGCCTTTTTAAATTATACGCTTTATAATTTTGATGAAATAAGAATTTATCGCTTTTTAGCTACCTTTCTATAATAAGTGTGATGTCTATATTATGATTTACTAAGTAGATAAAAGTTTCGTCTAATTTATTATTTATACTATGTGCGTTCCATATTAAAAATTTTAGGCTTTGGTTGTACTGCAGATTTAACTATTCTACCATTATTTAAGATTACTATAGAGATATGTAATTGTTAAGCGCGCTAAAACATCGAATTGTTCTGATTTGTTTTTGCAATTTGTTAAACCAGAGACCATATATATCACTTACTAGAGCTAAGATTTCATCGTATGAAAATAGAGAATTCTTTTCTTCATCGTTTGTTAAAGTCGGGTCTATTTCCGCTGTTTAACATAAATATTTGCGCCAGGGCGTTCTTGTGCGTTATTATTGAATTTCGAGTTCTCCACTATTTGGTTTAGATTTGTATGAAAAATATAACTTCATAATTCGTGCATCACTGTTGTTCGTAGGGCTGCAAGCTGTAGAAATGTTTGACCATTAGTTACATTTGATGCTGTCTGTGGTACCTGTGCTTGTTGAGTGTTCGTATGGTGCTTTTAAATTTTATTTTATTTTAATTTCTCTTGAATAAACACGTATTCGTTTAACTTAGAGCAGTTAGGTGAGTTTACTGCATGGTTTCCATTACAAAGGCAACATTTTAACCGAGGCTGCGGTATATTGAATTTTGTTGATTTATGATTGTCACCATACTTGATACATCTTAATTTTTTGATGCAGTATGAAGCAGCGTGTCAGTACAATGCTACAACAGCGACATTGAGTAGTAGTAGATTTCAAAGGTGTATGTATGTACAGCCTTGGCCAAAAATATAAAGCACCCCTATCTATTAGCATTATATATTAATATTATGTCTTTCTAAACAATGGGTGTTAACGAACGAGTCATCCCACCGAATGCGACCCTTAATTATTGAAAATCACCAATTTTTGTTTTGTTTTAGGTTCTTAACAAGAAGTTGTAGCGTCGTAAAATTTTTTTATTTTAGTTTTGTATTTGATCGTGTGCAGTCTTCACATAAAGTGTTTTAAATCAAAAAGAGTTTTCGTAAGTTTTTTGAGAAAAAAAGTGTGTTTGTGATAATTATGCCTAAAGCGTGCCAACTCAGTGAAGGAATAAGGGCACAAATTGTGTTCTTGGATTCCCAGGGTGTAAGCCAAATTAAAATATCCCAAAAATTAAAATGCTCTCGTGGAGCAGTTCAATCTACATTGAAAAGGGTTAAAGAGACCGGGGACTATGCCTATAAACTACGCTCAGGCAGAAATCGTATCACTTCGGTAAGAGACGATCGACAAATTGTGCGAAAATCTCTCAAAAACCGAAGAAAAACATCTGCTGAGATAGCTGCAGAGCATTTAACAGAACAAGACGTTCACATTTCGGCACGGACAGTTAGAAGAAGGCTCCTGCAAGCTGGATTGAAAGGTTGTAAAGCAAGAAAAAAACCTTTGCTCTCACTTACCAACATAAAAAGTCGCTTGAGATGGGCTCGAGAACACAAACATTGGAATGACGTGGATTGGGCGAGAGTTGTTTGGTCAGATGAATCTACTTTTGAGGTAAATATAAAAAATAAATATTAAAAAATAATTAGTCAAAAAAAAAAATAAAAAATTGTGCTATGTATTTTAAAAGAATTAATAGAGAAATTTATGTTAAATTTGATGGAATTCTTATAGATTTTTGGAACTCCTGGCGCAACCATCGTAAGAAGAAGAGTCGGGGAGCATACAATCCTGATTGTATAGTGCCCACCGTAAAGCATGGAGGGGGTAAACTGATGGTGTGGGGTTGTATGGCATCATCAGGGTTGGGAAAACTGTTGTTTTGTGAGGGTCCGATGAACAGTACCAACTATGTTACCGTCCTCGAGGCTGCATTGAATGCCTCAATTCGGCAAATCTTTGGGGAAACGGATAGTTCTTCGATAATTTATCAACAGGATAATGCCCCCTGCCATACTTCCCGCGTTACGATGAGTTGGTTTCGAAAAAAACAAATTCGAGTCATGGACTGGCCCGCCCAGTCACCAGACCTAAATCCCATTGAAAATTTGTGGTCAATTTTAAAAAAAAAATCAAGGATCGCAGTATGACTTCAAAGGAAGACCTCAAACGTGCGCTGACAGAGAAATGGAAAAATATATCGAGAAATACCTGCGAAAAATTAGTACGGTCGATGAATAAAAGAGTCCTGGCTGTCATCAAAGCCAAAGGAGGACCTACAAAATACTAAAATTAATAAAATATAAGAAGTATTTCATAAAAATATTGAGTTTTAATTTTTGTCTTCATTCGTTTTGTAGATACTGCAATTTGTGAGGGGTGCTTTATAATTTTGGCCAAGGCTGTATGTATATAACAAATGAAGTTATTGTATGATTAATGTTTCTAATTTTTTCTAATAAATTAAACTTGATTTAGCACCCTTCGATAACCCCACATTTTTGGTTTTGTCTTCCAATCGATCGATTCACAATTTGGCAATCAAAAGGCGAAATGTAACCGGTGGTTAGACAAATACCTTACCATCATCACCAAAACGAATCAAATCAAGTGTATGCGTTACGCCGAAGTTAAGCAGATTATAATCAATTATTATTTTGATAAATTTCCGAAAGCGGTAACAGTTGATGTAATGATATCACCAAATACAGCGAAGGTCTATAATTATTTTCTGAAATCAATTATCGTCGTTTTGGGTTCATTTTATTAAAATCGTTAAGATCGTTATAATTTGGTAGTATTTTTGCAATATCCCCAAATTGCTATTTATGACACAGAAAAGTATTCACCTTTCTTTAAATCGCCCACACCTGAACTATATGGAATACCAAGAAGATTGCAAAATTTTTACATCAATTGTTGCCTTGAGAAATTGTGTTAAAAACTGAAACAATAATCTCCGTTTCGGTCTTCTCGAATCTCAAACTAACCCACGATACTTTTCCGATCTTTAGTTTAAAATCACTTTAAATTCAGAATGGATAGGCAGAATGGATTTTAAATGACTTTCCCGTTTTCAAAGCTTTTAAAATATTCAAGGAATTTTGGGAGGTTTTACTATTTTTCAGTCAGGCGGATATTTTTATTTTTTTCGCATACCAGAAGCTTTCTTAAACTGATTTTGATTTTGAGGTAGAATGAAATTTTTGACGCAACTCTATGGTGTTTTCTTTTGTTTTGTTTCTTGGGCTTATTAAAGTAGATTTTGCTGGTGTTCTTAAATAAGTGAGAAAAAGAGAAAGAACAAATAGAAGGTTATAAATATAGGGATGGAATTATCCATACGTAGATATTACCCTGTATTACGTAGAATAGCTACGTAGAATTTTGCAAGGTGCCTTAATAAGAATGAGCTCATGCCTAAAATGGTGCATCCCAAAATTTTAGTAAATAATTAAATTAAATAAATTTGTATAAAAATCCATTTTTATCAATATTTAGAAGTCTAGAGATACTACCCAAAAATTTAAATTAACGATTTATTTCATCTAGATGTTGAATTGTTTCCGCATTTCCGCCTTTCGGAGGGCTGCAATATTTTTTTTTTATTTTAAAGCGTTGGTGTATGCAGCCCAGAGCACTACGACCATTGAGGCCTATTGTGCATCCCTAGAGATTCCTACGTGAGCTGTAGATTTATATCCTTGATAAACGCCGCTACCTGATGCATATCCAGTGGGTCGGCGTTAGGCCACTGGATTATATACGCATTGAGGAACTTTAATCTTTTTAGGATGAATGTTCGGATGTCTCCTTACCGCAGTCGCAGAATCTGCACTGGTCCGTAAGAGACCTTCCCATTTTATATAGATGGCCGTTAAAAGGGCCGTGCCCTGTTAAAAACCAGGTAAGCGATCTTAGGGATTGGCGGTCCATCCTCGGTGCCTCTCCTAAACGTATAATATTATAACTGAATAATTTCTTGGCCTGTCTCATCCCACTAGAGGACTCCTAGACTAATTTCTTATAGTTCTGCTCCCAGTCCCTTATACCATCTGCCAAATGGGTTTTGGAAAAAGTAATACTAGGGCTGGGACCCAGGGAATCTCGGCTTGCTCCCATTTTTGCACATCGGTCTGCTGCCTCATTTCCTCTAATGGTGGAGTGGCCAGGAGACCACAAAAAGGTGACTTTATTTACTTTACCCAGTTTTAATAAATTACAGTAGTAGCTCCAGATCAATTTCGAATTGAACACTGATGCTCCTAAGGCTAGCAGAACTGCCTGGCTGTCCGAGATTATTTAGATATCGGTCTTCTTATATTTGTTTTTGAGACATTGAAGCACATATACCTCAATAGCAAAGGTCTATGCTTGAAAAACTGTGGGGATGCTACCCAGTGGTATGCATAGCTCTAGGTCGTGGCCGACTATCCCTGCACCGGTACCCCCGTCTGTTTTCGACCCATCCGTATACCATACAGAAGTATGGCGGGGAGGGAGGAGATAACATTCTCTACCAGTGCCCTATCCGGCAAACTAATTGTAAAATTCCTCCGACAGTCTATTGTCCTTACCATCAAATCCGATAGTTGGATCAATTCCTCCTTAAAGTTTAATTTATGTAGGATAATGTCGTGTCCTGGCCTTACAATTTTAATTTTGGCTATTATTTTTAGGCTCAGACCTCTTGAACCGGCTACTTTTTTAATGTGTAGGTGCAGTGGTGAGGGCCCCAGTATACTCTCAAGGGCAGCGTTGGACAAGTCCTCATTGCTCTAGTTGCACCCACACAAATTAACCTCTGGATTTTATCCAGTATTCTTCGTGCACCAGTCTGCTCCGTCTTTAGCCACCACACAAACGCCAGATATTTAACCTCCAGTGACAATTGGAGAGTTACCCCCCCCCCAGGGCTGTCGGCGGGAGGCCAATTTTCCTCCGGTTAGTAAAGAGAGTACAGTTGACCTTGTTGGGATTTACCGTAAGGCCCACCTCCGTGCACCAATCATTTACTACCTCTAGAGCTTGTTTCATCCTTTCCTCTACTGTATTTGCGAATCTGCCCCTAACCATCAAAACTAGGTCATCCGCATAGGTAATGTTCGAGAAGTCTAAATTTCTCAGTCTGGTAAGTAATTGATCCATCACGATCAGCCACAATAAGGGGGAGAGAACACCTCCCTGGGGGTAACCCTTGGTGGCCGCTATGGTGATGGTTTTGTCTCCAAAAGAGACCATAATCCACCTTACGGTGGAGGGGTCTATACCCCTTGCTAGTGATTGCTCCTGAATTACCTCGAAACAAGTGTTATCAAAAGTTCCCTGGATATCAATGAAGGAGCATAGTAATAACTCTTTATTCCGAAGCGTATCTTCGATTTCCGATGTCAGCTCGTGTAGGGCCGTTTCAGTTGATTTCCCTGGTTGGTAGGCGTGCTGCCTAGAGTCCAGAGGGTATCTTTGGAGAGTGTTGGATCTGATACAAAGTCCCAGAATTTTCTCCATGGTTTTCAGTAAAAATGATGTGAGGCTAATAGGTCTATAAGACCTAATCTCCGCTGGGGATCTTTTTCCCGCTTTTGGGATAAAAATCACCTGAACCTCCCTTCAGCATTTTGGAACATATTCCAATCTGTAGCTGGCTCTGAAGAGTGTAGTAAGATAAGGCAGCAAAGTCTGCAGTCCTTGCTGTAGAAAGCGGGGTATACGCAGTCCGCTCCCGGTGATTTGAAAGGGCCAAAAGATTTGACTGCCCAGCCTATCCGTTCCGGCGTAAAAAACTGCCTCGGGAACTCGTGAGACCCTTTTGGAACCAGATACGGATGTACGCTACTTGCGTTGGATTCTTCTTGATCCCTCAGTACTACACAATTTGGGAAGTGACCTCTCACTAGACATTCCATAGTCTCCTCCCTGGTTGTGGTTGTCTCTCCACATGGTTTCTTAACAGATCCCAAGGGATTCCTGTGCTCCAAGGAGTGTGCCTTCTGAAGTCGACACGCCATAGGTAGTTTATCTATTTTCTTACAGAAGTCTCTCCAGCTCAGTCTTTTGCTCTGCCTAAGAGTTATGTTGTATTGGGTAAGGGAATTCCGATAGGTAGTCCAATCGTTCGTCCTCTTAGCCCTATTAAAAAGTTTACGGACATTCCGTCTCATGTTTTCCAAGTTTTCGTTCCACCAAGGAACATCCCTTGTGCCTTTAATACACACCAGGGGTGAGCTTGAGTGGTAGGCATTAATTATTGCCTCTGTAACGTCATTTGCAACTCTGTCGAGGTTATTGACAGAGTTTATCGTGGTCTGTAGACCAGCTAAGTTATCCGAAAGTCTGTCGTTATAGACTGGCCAGTTGGTGCGTTTTGGTATCCTTACCATTAACTCTTGTCTTAAAGGGATATTGATATCAAACCTGATGTACATATGATCTGAGAGGGACGCTTCCTTGGACACATACCAGTCGAGAATTGTACTGGAGGTACCCATGTCAGACAGGGTAAGGTCGCATCACTCCCTTTATTGTTAACTGCTAAGTTGTTACTAAGACGGAATTCAAAAAGTTGCTCACCTCTTAAATTGGTGTTGCTGTTTCCCGAGACTACGTGGTGTGCATTAGCGTCGCAACCAATGACGAATTTTTGGTGATGTATCGTGCAAAAATGCACGAAGCTCTATATCAATTCTGGAGGGGGTTCATTTTCATCCCCGGGAAAGTATGCAGAAGCGATGTTAATCACCCTCCTGCCTCCTTTTGGTAAGGGAATTTCTATTGAAACAGCCGTGATATCCCTAGAAATAAATTGGTTAATAGAGAAGATATTGTGCCTTGAGCGACAGAAAATTGCTGCCCTCAGCCTGTCTGCAGCCGTGTCGTAGACTAGCTTACCTGTGTTGGCTGCAAAACCTTTAATCTTCCCCTTGTAGGTCCAAGGCTCTGGTATGAGCGCTATATCCCAGTCCTTAATAATAAAAAGACAATTTAGCAGGTTCGCTCAGTTTCGCTACGGTTGCACTCTCCCCTTGACTGTATCCACCGCCCCTCCTTCTTTGGGCGGAAGTGTACAGAGCCAAACATCCAATTGACTCTGTAGTTGGAGCCCTTCAGTATCTCCGCCGTTTTATGTGACACTGGCATTGTGAGTTGAAGGAGGTCGCCTTCTCGCTCCTTCCTCGATATAATTCTCCAGTCTGCGTCTCTAAGGTCCTTATTCTGGATTGCCAGACGACGCAGTATTTTGTCGTTTGTTTCCTTACCCCCTCGTGGTAGGTAAACAAACATAATCCTTAGGCGAGGCAACTCCTCCTGCCCGACTGCCTTCAGGGATGCCCCGTCCCATGGCTTAAGTGAGGGCACTGTGGCTTCACTGTCGCCGTATGTTCGTCGGCACAGTTGACCGTGAGCCAACCGTTTCTGGTGCGACATCCCAGGAAATTAGGGGCTTACACTATCTAACGGCAGCTCCGCCACTGTCTCCATTATAGCATCTTGTACTCCCAGAATCTGGGCAATTCCCAGTTTTGTTTCTGGGTAGCCTTGGTCGGTAATTTCCAACCTGATAGCCTTAACTGCGGCACTATATGTTGTGGCGGTGTCGGTCCTGTTCTTGGGGCAACTCTTCTTATTGTCGCCCGTTGCAGCTTTTGGGGCGGCTTTCAATGCCTTCGGTGGAGGACTGGAAACTTTCCCTCTTTTAGCCGCGATGCCTTTGGGGGTGGAGTCGTCATCCGACGTATTCCTCTTGTTAGTTGAGACAATTCTGTCCCTGATTTTTTCCTTACATTGCTGCAAGGCAGCGTCGCGGGGACCCCTGACCGAATTAAATGGGACAGAAGTCTCCTCGCGGCCCCACTGACGTGGATTGGGTATCCATTTCAAGCAATAGAGTGCCATGTACAGGAGAGCCCACCACTACGTCCTTACTGGAGTTATCCATTACGATCTCAGAAGCAGGGCCTGAATGGTCCATGTCATCTTCTGAGACTGGTGCGTTTAAAGGAGCACCGCCCTTCTTATTTTTGTTTTTAATTAAATCCATAAGTTGTCGATTTGGTTGAGGAATGGAAGGTCCACCACGGCAGCGCCTCTTGCCGTGGTAAGGATAATTGATATCAGAGGTCGCCTAGTATCCGGAGTTCCGTGCTGGCGACCAACTAACCCATGATCATACATCCCTCGGCGCACGTGTCTCACCTTAGATTTGGGTTTTCTTTTTCAATGTTTATACCATCCTTTTTACCAGTTACCGGAGGTCACCACGAGGAGGTAGTACGTACACTTGCGAATCACGCTCAGGTTACCTTTCGCGCAGATCGTTGGCCCACAGACAGGACTGTGACCTAAAACATGACCAGAATAGCCTGCTGTAGCCCACCCTAAAGGAAGGTTACGCAGCCGGTATTAATACACTGCTTTGTTCCCTCCTTCCAGAAGGCGCCAGACCCCCAGGGCAGCAATATATTTTTTGTCTTCTTACGCCCAAAAATCTACTTAAGTCCATCATTTCAGCCCAATGCAACTTTTTAAAAATTTGCTTTGACGTGAAAAACGTTTGTAAGTTTTCTGAGCAGCAGAAAAATTATGGATTTTGATCTATAGACAACATGCAACATGCAAAGGGTTTAATCAAAATCCTTGACGAAATATTTCATTTTATTGACTGGACATGACTCTGTTTTTTTTAATTTTAATACTTAAATAGGAAATTTGCAAAATTCATAATCCTTAAACAACCCAAATGTTTCGATTCTTTGGTTTCATGAATGGAAATTTTTTTTTGTTCTAAAATTTGAATAAAGTCTGGCCAGTAATGAAAATTTTCAAAATATTTTTAAGATTTAGAATAGTCGTATAAATTCTCATTCGACGAGTCACGACACTTTTTCCAAGGTTTCGTGACGATTTCAAACTTTCACGAATAATTAATTGTGTTTGCTGTTTTATTTTTAATTAAATTTTTTTTTTTTTTTTGTTTTTTTTTTATTATTTTCCGAAAAAACATTCATTTTCTATTTTGGAAAACATCAATCATAAAAATATTTTTATAAATTTTCCAACATAAACTATACAAAACACAATTAATTATCCATAATATTTCCATAACAATCCAAATAAAAAAAAAAATAAAATTAAAATCAAATTATAATCTACTGATATCAATCAATCAAAGAATAATTAGAACAATTAGTGATCGAGGTGATAATATTTAACGAATTCCGTATACAATTTTTCCTTGACGTTATTCTTAAAGATTCCCAGTGACATACATTTCCAGTTAGGGTCAATCTTGTTAAACAGTTCTAAACCGCGATAAAAAAAACTATTTTGAGAACTTTTGTGCAAATATCTGGGTAAGCGATAATGAGTTGCAATTCTACTTTCACATTCGGTGATTTCATAATTTGTCATTAGCACAATATTTGATTTTATCATTTTATACGTAAGTTTGTAAACTAAGATAATGAATTCATAATCCACCATTCGAGATATTGGCAGCAATCTATTGGAATAAAGCGAAATGGTAGGCGTTCTCATATCTAAATTTAGGATTGCCTTTAACGCTTGATTCTGGTAGACTTGTAGCTCAGCAACCTTGGTTATGCCTGCGGATCCCCAAATCTGAATCAAATACAATAAGTTTGAATGTATAAATGAATAGTAATAATTTAGTGAAGTGGGACTTAATGCAAATTTACTAGTTCGACGAAAGACAGCTATAAACGGTGCAACTTTTTGTTTAATGGAATTAATATGAGTGGCCCAGTTTAAGTTATAGCTCAGATGTAATCCTAAATAACAAATATTGTTTACTCTACTTATGAATTCTGAGTTAAGATCAAGATTAGTGAAATCGGGAAATAGATAATGTTTGAACGAGAATATCAAAAATTTCGTTTTAGATTTATTAAGACTGAGTTTGTTGGCAACAAAATATTCATTCAGTGTTTTCAGGTCCGTGTCCATTTGAAGTTTCAGATCATGCTGATCAGCAGCACCATAAACAAGTGCAGCATCATCAGCAAATAGCTGAAGTTTACCCAATAATTTAAGTGAGAAAATATCATTTATATATATTGTAAATAGTAACGGGCCTAATATTGAACCTTGAGGTACACCACACTTTAAGGGAAACATCACGGACTTATTGATTCCGATTTGAACATAGTGTCGGCGATTTAGTAGGTAGTCTCCGAGCAGCGCGAGAGCATTATCTATAACTCCAAGCGTTTTTAACTTTAGAAGTAGAATTGAATGATCAATGCAATCAAAGGCTTTAGCCAGATCAATAAAGATGCCTGATGTGACATTTTTCGATTCCAAATTATTATAGAGATGTTGTCCATAAGATTTAAGACAGCAGATAATGTACTACTATTTTTCTGAAAACCAAACTGATTTGCATTAATCAATTGATTTACATTGAGGTAGTCTTGCAGCTGGTTATGAATCGATCTTTCGAAGATTTTTGAAAAATGAGGAAGGACAGAAACTGGACGAAAATTGTTTATATCTAGCTTTGATCCACCTTTAAATATTGGGGTTATACGAGCAAGTTTTAGTTCATCAGGTAACTTATTGCTCATGAAAGCCTCATTTATGCCAGCGCACAATACTGGAATTAACTTTTCTTTGAAATTCTTAACAAATTTCGATGAAATGGCATCCCAGCCAGATGAGTTAGAAGTATCTAAGCTAGAGACAATTATATTAATTTCTTCAAAATCAGTTGGTTTGAAATGGCTTAGTCTACTTAGCACCTGAATTGTAGATGAATGGTTGATACAAATATTGTTATAATTATTACTTTTTCCAATATCGTTAAAGAACTGATTGAATTGATTAACTACCTCGCTTTGCGAGGTAACCAATTTATTACTGTTATCTAATAAATTTATAGGTTCTTCAATTATCCTATTCCGATTATGTAAAATTTCGTTTAAAATGGACCACATTTTTTTAGGAGATTTAAGACTTTCGTCTAGTAATTTATTATAATAATCCGTTTGTAATTTGATAACCATCTCATAACTTTCTTTCTTGAGAATATGGAATACTTCTTTGAAATATGAATTAGTAGAATACCTTCTTTTAAGTTTTTGAAATCATTTGTAAACCACGGCTTATTGTAAGTATAAACATTTATCACTTATTCTATACTTGTCGTGTTTTTAGCAATGACATTTATTAAGGAACGATAGAATTCTAGAAATAAATTACTGGTAAAATTAGTTTCTTCTATAAATCTATCAATAACTAGTTGATTACGTTGAACTATTTGTTTAGTCATACGTATTCGTTTACTTTGTGCAAAGCAACGAGTTAACAAAAATTCATGGTCACTAAGATCAGTTGGCGAAATCAGAACATGAAAATGATACGGTATCGATGTTAGAACATGGTCAATGATTGTACTAGTAGTATTTGAGAATCGCGTAGAATGTTTTTTATCAATTTTGTTAATAATTCTGAAGGAATATATTTGTAAAAACGTCGTATAATCAATCACTTCACTGTCGCTTCCATCTAGCAGATTAATGTTGAAATCACCAACCACGACACTTTGTTGAAATTGTTCCAATAGATTACCAAAATAAGCTAAAAATGAAGAGACATGAGTATGCCCTGGCCTATATACGGCAATTATATTGAACTTCAACTTACGAGAATGCAAAATCATAAATTCATTTTCCATATACGTATAGCTACACTTCAAAATAAAATCTAACGCATTATTTATAAAAACCGTAATACCACCTCCACCCCTATGATCACGTGAATTATGATATGCTCTATAGTTATTTAGTTTGATAAAATTAGTCTCAAAACTGTATAGAAATGTTTCAGTTAATATTATAATGTTAATTTCATAATTCAGCGAAAACAAAAACTCCTCGAGCCTTTCCACCTTATTCTTCAATCGATTGATATTAATATACAGTATATTGATACCTAAAATTGCATTAAATTTATTATTATATTTAAATTCATTTAAACTGAGAAAATATTTATCTTTTTGTATCATTGCATCTGATTAGTAAACATCCGATGTTGAGCTGCTAAACATTTAATTTAGTGATGTCATCAGTTGTTTTAATTTGAATTTGTTGATCACCTTGTTTAACACGTACATACATTTTTCCACTACGTAGCCAGGCATGTACTATTTTTTTATTCCTCTTCATTTGATTTAATATCTTCATAATTTTAACGTTATGCAATGTCATCCATTCATTAATGAAAATTTGTTTTTTATTTTGTTGTTGATCGGGAAACAGCTGATTTAGAAAAAGTGGTCCGTTTTTTCGTAATTTTGCCAAAAAACTTGATTTGACACCACTATTCTTAAACGTAATGATTATGTGTAAGAACGATTTTGTTTCTTCACTATTATCAATATTTACTTTCACTTTCTTACTGTAAGAGTGGATAACATTATCCGTATTGAATTGGAACACATGGCTTAGCTTTCTGACTACATCTTCTGGATCAAAATCCAGCGATGGAAAACCACTTATAACTACGTCGTTTTGAACTTGCTGTTGTTTTAGCGTTTCGACCTCAAGTTGCAACAATTTTATATCGTCGTTGCATACTTCAACCTTTTTTTTTCCACTAAACCGATTTTTCCTTGGATAGTTGTTAACTCAGTACCAAACGATGCCACCGTTTCACTTAATGAATCAAATTTTTTAGCTAAAGACGATTCAGTTGTAAGTTGTATACGATCAAAAATGGCCTTATTTGCAGCAAGGACATCTTTCATAGTTGGATTTTCGGTTTGGAAAACCTCATTTAACTTTTCATTTAACTTTGTAGAACTCCGAGTAATAAGTTTTTGATTTGCCCCATTCGATGTCGTAGCAGCTGGGAATGCCATTTTTTAATAATAATCAAATCGAATTTAAGGAAGTAAGTATTATCAGAGCCTACTCTATAAATAAGAGCCTCCACATTGACTGTATTTTTTACTAAGCTTAAAATAAAGTACATAAAATTTTTTCTTTACTATGAAACTATATGGGAAAACGATTGTTTTCATTTACTTTTTAAGTCTATAAGAATTATGAGCTTTTACAATATTTTTATACGAAAATGTTCATAAAATATGTAATTTTACTTGATTGAAAAATCGAATCATGAAAATGTTTATTTCTTAGTGAAAATCCTCTTGGAATATAAACTATTGCTAAACTTTTATGGAATGTTGTTGTTGTAAAATACGTCATAACATAAAATTTATAAACAATTATAACCATCTCTTTTTAGTCTCTTTCTAAAAGCATTGCCACATGACAAAAATCTACCCGAATACAGATTCATATCATGTGGCAATGCTTTATTAACGACTTTTGTTTAAACCATAGATGTCGCCTACAATTAAAAACATATAAAAAAAAACAAATAGGTGATCGAACCGGTCGGATTCTAAAATCGGTCTGATTTTTGATTCGGTTTAACATATTTTTGATGGCTTCCCTCTATAGTAATAACTAAATTGTAATAATAATTAATTTAATATAATTTTTCTTATAAATTTACTAAAATTAAACCATTGCTTTGAAATAAATTATGTTAATTTTACGTAAAAAGTTTTCTTTCAAATCGTTTATTCAGCCCGAATCCCTGTTGTTTTTATTTGTGTGTTAAGTGACATCTAGGAATGGGAATAATAAGTAAGAGCTATTTTATTTTATATACCGCTCTCAAATGTTATGACAACTCAAATATTCTAAACAAAAACTTATTTTGAATGTGTCATTAATTCTTGAGAATAAAAATCGATGCCAAATATTAATCATGTTGTATTTATTTTCAGCTGTGACTTAATTTAAATAATATTTCTAATACTTGAGAAATAAATAAGGCATTTATATTACAGTTAATGTTTGTTGGTTATGTCGTTTATTTGTGATGCATAACAATCTAGGTTGATTTGATTTTTTTGATTTCTTCTCGCTCAATGCATATTATTATAATTTTTTCTCTTTGACTCTCTTTGATTTATTTTAATTTTGGCTGTTCTACCTCTACGTATTGTCTTTTTTTTACCATTGATTTTAGTTGTGAATAAGTGATGACGTCATTAAATAGAATATTCTCTTTTTAATACATATTGTTGTTGTTGTAGAACGTTTTTTAATTTAATTCCCTTATTTTCTTTTGATTATATCTGGAAAATGGGGAAGCTTGAGAATCTGTGCTTTAAATGAGTTAGTCATTGAGTTGTTTATAAGTGATTTCAGAAAAAATTATTTATCTAGGTTTAATTTTTAATTCATTTTTTTTCGTCAATCGAAATCGCGTTTTTTCATACAAACTCTATGAAAATAAATTATTTTTTAGTGTTTCTATGTCCTTTATTTTAAGTTCATTTTTTACATGCCGGCTCTATTCATATCAAGATGGTTCTGGTATTATGCAGTTCACTTTGTTATATTAAACAGCTATATAATGTTTATTACTTCAATTTATTGGAAATACTTGTACACAGTTACAAAAAGCACTCGTAGAAAGTTTTTTTTTTTTGTTTTGTTATTTTTTATATATTAATTGACTGGACACTATTTTATTTTAATTATCAAATTCACACTATTAAATTAATAACTGGATTATTTTTTGTTGATGCGGTTTATCACAATTCACTGTTCGATTAGGAGTATCATTCATTCATATGCCAATTAACACACACAATGCCAATTTTCATTTCACAATTACTGTATTTATTGTACCTATGTATTCAAATATTATATTTTATATTATCAATTCGTCGATCAATAATTATTGCGATTAACCACTATTAAACACTATAAATTGTAAATTGTTCGGCAATCAAAATTGAATTAAAACACACTATTTAGTGATTTTATTTAATTATTTAGCTCAGCATCAGCACTACCTTTTCATTCGGCGGCCATGTTGAAAAAAAAAATTGAATAATTCTCATAAAAGGAATAACGCTCTTGATGACGTTCAAATCCGGAGCCCTTAATTCGCTTTACTAAAAGCACCGCATCTTTAACTATTAGATCAACGACGATATTGACGACCATACCAATTCTAAATTACTAAATCCTTAAAAAAATTTAAAAAACCGAGATAATTAGGATTAGAACAAAATTAGTGTTTATAATAGACTATAACAATTACACACACTTCTAACGTACTTTCTAAATGTTGATTGGACCATCTTGGAATAATTATTTTTAAATTTAATATTTTCATCTTCATTAAGATTTTCAATTACAAAAATTAAAACAACAAAGTATTTTGAAGATCAAGATCAGCTATATTTACGTGAATAATAGAATTTGAGGAAGCTTAAGCATAATTAGTACTTTGGTGATTAAATTGTTTGGCATTCAACCTTGTTCGTTTTATGTAACACATATAACATCATAGAATACTTTCTTCTTTGACTTTTCCAATTGAAACCCAGTATACATTTCATTAATATTTTGAAGAAAAGAATGGCTTGATCGAAATAAATTAAAATTTTAATCCAAAAAAAACCATCCTCTCTCTAAATCTTCCATTCAAAACCAACAACAAAAAATACTTTCGTTAAGGCCATTTCATTTAAATCTCAGTTTGTAGCTCCAATTATACTGCACAAATTAAAATCTACTTAAGTTGTATTTAAAATTATTAATTGTATGTTAATAGATCATAGCTAAGTAAAAGTAGAAGCAAAAAAAAAAAAAACGATGTGAAAATTTCAAACAATAAATCGTTACAATCCGCACACAATAAGATTGATTCATGCTCTTAAGTCATTGCACACACATAAATAAAAGAAAAAATCTTCTATTATTAAAACACTTAATCTAAACAACTAAACCTCCGTATACGAAATGAATAAAATTTACACAGAATGTAAATATAATTGATCATTTAGTCATTAGACGTTTGGAGGATTGAGTATTTACATATATAAACAAAAAGAAACACTTGATCATGACTTAAAAATTATTGATTGATTGACCCAATTTTTTGTTGTAATCAAGTGCGCATTCATTTTTAAATAATTCTTACATAATTTGAAATTTATCATCACGACGATCTATCTTTGAGTCATTATAAATTTGCTGCGTGAAAAATATCATACACAAATTTGAAAACTACTAAAGAATTTTTTTAGAATTTATGCCAAAAATTGTTACTTTGCAAATCTGTATTTTGAATATATATGGATCCGTTCCACAAGACACTCGATTAAGTATCACTGGTTCAATTAAAAGAATTTGATCCATAATTACATATCGTTGAAATTTATACAAATAATGGAGTGTTAAAAATATAAATTGGTAGCCTTGCTAATTGGAACGCCTAGTACAAATACGCAACAAGTACACACATGTAATTGGTTTATTGAGTTCATAATTTATCTCTTGTCAAAAGCCATATACAATAATCAATAATGTAAGGTAATAATTAATAGTATTTATTTGTATTTCCAACAAATAAATTTCAATTATATACTATGTACGTTATATGTACTAGCAACAATAATTCCCACTTAAATAAAAACAAAGTTTTATAGAAATGAACCAATTAAATCGAATCAACTTGCTGCTTACAGCATTATTTTCTTAAGATTCATGTGACATTTTCAGTTTGCTGTTAATGTCACCTTATTAAATTGTAGTGTGCTAAGATACGTATCTATTATCGTGCGATACATTAGTTGTGAACTTTTTTTTTTATTTTTACAAGGCTTGATGTATAAACTGCGTGTCAATAAATTTTATTCAACATTGTGTGTTAAAAAATGTTACAGCCAAAAGACATACAGCAGCTTGAAAATGTTTTGTTTTGATTTTTATCATGATTTTGCAAAAAAAAAAAATTTGTAATTTATGTACTGTTGTGGTATAATATTGCGTGGTTATCAATTTGACACGTTTACGATGTTGTTGATTGTTGATTATTTGTACTATTTTTCTTATGAATGACTTTTTTTTTGTATTTATTTATAGAAGAAAAAATTTATGGACCAATCGAGAAGCAGAGATATGATGGCTGGTATAATAATTTGGCACATCCGGATTGGGGTGCTGTTGGTAAGTGAAATTTTTTAAATTTTTATAAGTTGTATATTTATGGTGAATATCATTGTTTAGAAATAAATTCTGGCTAATGTTTTAAGAAATCATTAATAAAATTCGTTCTTTTTTAGCGGTGTGTCACTTGTCAAATTGTATTCAAAATTGTTTGATTATATTGAAAATTGGTGTTTAAAAAATAAGAAAACGTAAATAATCTTTGTTTGGGTAATTAAATATTTCAATAATTCAGAAGAAAAGTATAAAATCTTAAATGACGCAAAGGGCTCAGAAAAGGGAATACCAGTCAAAAACATTTCAGTCAACAGCAGAAAGGAGTTTCGAGGAGTCACAAATTAAAAGGCAACTCAGTGAAGATAGTTTTAGACTGAAATAGCTTTTCAAAAGGACGTTCAATCAAAAAACTAAAAAGGCATTCAAGTCAAAACTGTTTTGACTTGAACTATTTTTGGATTTGTAACTGAAATACCTTTTGAAAAGGAGATTCAGTCAAACAGCTAAGAAGGAATTCTGTAGCCAACCAGCTAAAACGGAATTTGTAATGTTTTCATTTAAAAATTTGTCTTAGCAAAAAATGTGATTTCCCATACGTTTAAAATGAAAAGTTTTTTTTTCCTCTTTTCCTAATTTATTTATACACCCATCCCCCGATTTACACGGTAGATTGATTCCGCAGAAAACCCTGGAAATGGAAAATCGGGTTTTGTATGGAAAGTCATGTAAATGCCAAAATTAAATAAAAAATTTACTTTGCGGGGGATGAGTGTAATAGCTTCGATTTTTAGACTATGGCTTTGTATAATCTAGGTTGCTTTGGTTTCTAAAGTGATTTTAGACTGAAATGCCTTTCCAAAAGGAAGTTTAATCAAAAAACTAAAAAGGCACTCAAGTCATAAATTTATTGAGTGGGATTCTTTTTGGATTTGTGACTGAAATACCTTTTGAAAAGAAGATTAAATGAAATAACTAAATAGGAATTGCCGGTAAAATTGTTCTCCGAAGGGTGTATCATGTATAAAATTTATCCTACAAATATTATGAATAAAACTCGTTTTATAAAGGAACTTCAGTCCAAGAAAAAAGGTGTTTCAGTCAAAAAACAGTTTGACTGGAATGCCCTTTGTATATTTGGACTAAACAACCTTCTTGAAACGAGTGAACTTGTGAATTTTATATCTAAACGAGTTATAAATTTAGCTATGGTCTCTAGTTTACATTCTGAATGTAAAATATTAGTTGGATATGTGGGAGGGTTCCTTATAAATTTTAAGATAACGATATTGAACAATTTGCAGCCGTTTTTTGTGCGTTTTTTGAAAGAAAATTTTTGTTAACAAAAAAAATTTCTTTTTCCATTTTTACTTGCAAATAAATTATATAATTCAAGTTTATTTATTTACTTTTTCTTTAATGTTTAAATTAAAAATTAAAAAAATTGTATTTGTTTTTAGAGATTCAATTGTTAATTGGTTTACGAATCCTAGAACTTTTACGAACAACCGTTCCTTGTGGATGGGACATCAATGGAACTTGTTCACTTTCAATATTTATTTTACCAGGATCTGGAGTAGATGAAGATTGTCATGATCATTAATGATTTGATCCAGATTTGATTCAATAACAACACTATCTGGTAATGATGTATTTCCGGAATCATTGAATGGATAACGGTTAAGGCTTCGCTCGGGCTCTATAACCTTGTCACCGATTCCGTAAATTTGATCAATATGCCTGTGCCATTTCTGACCATTGTCTAACCGTACATTATAATGTAATTTTCCCATTTTGTCTTCAAGCTCACCAAATTTCCATTTTCCATTTCCACTATAATTCCTCGCTGCCGCTCTATCACCTAATTCATAAGTTCTGATGGTTTTATCTCGTTTTCCTTTGGGAACCATAGTTGAAAATTTATTTTTCGCTGGGTATTTAAATATTAACTCCGAAGGAGATAATTTTGTAACAGGATGAGGCGTGATTCTATAGTGAACCAGAATTTGTGCCAACCGAAATTCCAAATCACCTTTACTTGGATTCATGGCACGAATTTTGGTCTTGAGTGTCTGCACGTATCTCTCTGCCTGACCATTAGTCGCAGGATGATATGGGGCCGACCTCTTGTGTATAATCCCATTCGATTGCAAAAAATTTTTGAACTTTGGATTTACGAATTGAGTGCCATTGTCAGAACATAACACACTTGGTTGGAAAAACTGAAAATATATTTCTAAGCAATTTGATAGTATTATCCGTGTTAATTGGTTTCATAACGTGAATTTCGGGCCATTTGGTATACGCATCTATCAAAATTAAAAAATAACAACCGTAAAAAGGTCCCGCAAAATCCACATGGATCCGTTCAAACGGTTGAACGGGATATTCCCAATGATGGTTTGACTACATGGGGGATTATTTTTGTTCTTTGAACAATAAATACAATTTTTCACTAAGTTTTCAATATCTCTATCGAAATTACTCCACCAGCAAAAACTACGAGCTAAACTTTTCATCCGTGTACTCCCAAAATGTGCCAAATGTAAATCATTTAATATTTTTGATTTCAAAATTTCAGAAATGACAACCCTTGATCCTCGCATTATACAATCGTTTTGTAATGAGAATTCTTATTGATCAATACCAAACCGGTCTACATAAGAAATAACCGTTCCTTTACGCAATCCTTCTAATAATGGTGTCAGGGCAACATCGTTTGCCGTGGCATATGCCAACTCTTTTATGGTTATAGGGAGCATTTCTATCTGATTAACTTCATGTATGTCAGATTCTTCAATTTTAATTTCATCTTCCGAATGAATGGGTAGTCGCGAAAACGCATCAGCATTCGCATTGTCCTCACTGCGCTTGTATTTAATCTTATAATTAAATCCTTGCAAGAAAATTACATAATGTTGCTTTCTTGTTGCGGACATGTGCGGTAGGCCGTATAAGTATTGAAACAATTTTTTAATACGCCTCCTTGTCAATTTGAGCCCACCTTCGTTGTGATTCGTTCAACGTTTGCGATGCGAACTGAATAGGTCATTCCGTTCCATCCGGCATTATGTGCGAAAGTACCGCACCGACCCCTATTGGAGACGCATCTATGGCCAGACAAAATGGGGAGTTTATCGGAGTAATGTACTAAAAACTTATCCGACTGCATTATTTCCTTTAGTTTTTCAAATGAGTTTTCACAATCGGCATTCCAGTTCCAATCATTTCCCTTACGGAGTAACACATGAAGTGGTTCTGATATTTCACTTAGATTTTGGAAAAATCTGTGATAATAATTTATCAAACCTAAAAATGATTGCAACTCGGTATGATTTGTGGGCTTTGGAGCGTTTTTCACTGCCTCAATTTTCGAATTTGCTTCGTGAATGCCGGAACTATTTAACACATAACCGCAATATTCAATTTTGTCTTTCAAGAATTCTGTTTTTTTTTCAGGTAACTTGTAACCCGAATTTGGATAATCTACTAAAGACTTCTTCCAGTCTTTGAAAATGTATTGCATCATTTGGTCCTGTGACTCGGATATTGTCTATGAAAACAGCTACTTCCTCGATACCAGTTAAAATACTTTCTATTTTCCTTTGCCATTTGGCCGGAGCAGAATTTACACAATAAAACAGTCGTTTACTTCGATACAGACCTAAGTGAGTGCTAAGCGTAAGAAGATGTCGATCCTCTTCGCGAACTTCCCATTGCAGGTAGGCACTTTTCAAATCGATTTTTGAAAACTTTTCGCCTCCGGCCAAATTTTCAAATAATTCGTCTGTAGATGGTAGGGGATGTTCGTCTATTACTAGCTGTGGGTTTATTGTTATTTTAAAATCACCGCAAATACGAATTTTTTTTACCAGAATGTCTTACGCCACTAAACTTTTAATCTCTTCTTCAACACGAGATTTCAATGCAAAAGATAACGGGCGTGCCTTTACAAAGACAGGAACATTATTCGGTTTTAACGTAAACGAAACTTGTTCACCTGTAATTTTACCTATTTCGTCATCAAATACGTTTGCATATTTTTTAATTAAACTATCCAGAGAACTTTGTACTGAATCAACACTATTAATTGAGTTAGAATCTAATAATTTTTGAAAAAAATTCCAACCAAAAGCTACCATCCAATCTCGACCCAAAAGCGCGTGTTTGCTGCCTTTCACAACATACAACTTAAGTATCTTGGATTTACCAACCAAATCGACCCTAACTTCTCCCAAACCCACAATTTGTAAATTATTATTACAGTAAGTGCTTAGTTTAATATCCGATGATATCAATTTCTCATTATTAAATTTACTAATATATTCACTATGACTAATCAGTGATACGGCGGCTCAACTGTCAAATTCCATATTAATTGGTATATTATTAATTTTTACTTTAAACCAAATTTTACCACTATTTGGAACTTTGACGCTGGACTCGACGGTGTTTATATATTCCACTATTGAACATTCATGCAGATTTAATTTTGGTTGAGATTCAACGTTCTCAATTATGTTCACATTCTTCTTTTTACAAACCTTTTGGATGCGTCTACTTTGTTTACACGTGTTGCAGATACTTCGCTTATGTCTGCAATTTGTCGCATAATCTGGTCCAGCCCATCGAAAACATTTAATATTTTTTGCGGTGTTGCTTAGTACTGTATCTGTTGACTTTTGATTGCAAGTGTGCACACTTTTAAATTCTTGTGTATTTAATAGACCTTTGCTGTCGGACTTCGATATTTCCATCGCATTTGCTAATTTGACTGCTTTTTGAAGCGTTAGATCTTTATGCTCCAATAACCTATCTGTTATACGTCGATCCCGAATTCCGCACACTGATTGGTTTCTTAGTGCCGTTTCCAAAAATTTGCCGAAATTGCAAGTAATTTCCATCTTCCGCAGTACAGATTCATAATCTCGAATCGTTTCGCCTTCCAATTGCACTCGATGGTGAAATTTAAAATATTCTGCAATTTCCAATGGTTTGGGGTTATGGTAATTTGATAGAAACGTTGTTATTTGTTTGTATTTCATATTTTCCGGTTCCTCCAGGACATCATACGCATCCGCACCCAGGTAATGCAAGAGATATTCGATTTTCTCTTTGTCCTCTACAACCGCGTAAATGGCGAAAGCGTTTTCTAACCTCTTTAACCATCTATCGAATTTTAAGTTAGTTGCCCCAAAAAATTCATTATAATTCGATGGAATTTTACTTGCCATTATTTATTTATTTAACCAGTTTTCCTCGTTGCCAATATGTTGTATCTTCAGGTTGGATAATTGAAACTCCAATTTATTATTTATTTAGATAACTTTCTTTATTTCAGACAGGTGGTGAAAAAGTACAAGATGGATTCTGTTCTGCCTCTCCAGGTTGAACATACGAGTAGCTACAATTTCTTACATAAAATATTATAACAATATAATTATAACAGTTATCACGATATAACAGTTAAGTATTAAGTTTTTGAGGAATTTAGTTTGATGTTCCATTTTGCACAGTAATCAGAATTGAATTTATATTAGATTGCAGTGAATTTATAATAGTAGTTAATTGGATGATGTATACATTCCGGTGTCATCGGCGTATTAAGTAAATTCAAAATTAGTGAAGGCAGATGCAATATCAGAAGTAAACAAGTTGTAAAGTATCGGAGAGAGTACGGCACCTTGAGGAACTCTCCCAAAAAATTTTCCATCCTTGAGATAATTGCTAATAATAAGTTTAATTAGATAAATTGGGATTTCGTTTGAATCAGCTTGTAAATTATATATTTGTACCAAACTAGATCAAACGCCTTTTACAGATAAAAAAGGATAAGGCCAGTAGATTGCTTTCGGTCATGTTACAATAGCCTGTAACATCTCGGTAAATTAGGAGGGCTTGATGTTGTGTATAGAACTCGTGGCGAAAGCGGAATTGTTGATCGGGCAGGATGTTAATATATTAATAAATTTATCAAGATGTTTTTTAATCACTATTTCGAAAATTATTCTTAGGACATGTCCGATTTCTGTGCGAAATAATTTTTTTGTGATAAATTTGACATTAGTGATATAATTTTCTCTTCCATATTTGAAATAAGTTCATTTGCAAATAGTAATTTTGACATAATAAAATTGACATTTGGAAATATAACAAACGCCAAATTGTACGTAGAGAGTTATTTAAAATTAATATTATTTCTATTAATTTCGGGTTACATGCGTTTACACCTACTCTCCACCTGCCATTAACATCGAGTTATACCATTAAAATTCGAACAGTTGCTAGTGGAGACACGAAATTGCAACGAATTGCCATATGTCATACAATCATTTGCTGCCAAGAAGGCATAACTTGATTGTGTATCAAAATTTTACATTTCTTGGCTGGATTAAAAAACATGATTACCAGTTTCGAATAGAAGTTTTTCTAATTTGTAGTTAGTAACTTTTTTTACAAAAATTTTTTGTGGCACAAAAAAAATAAATTTTTCTTGAGATATTTTTAAATACATATTTAAAAATATGGCATCCAAAAAAGAATCATTTAAATATACATACGTGTGACGATCTTTTTTGCAAAAATTTTTGCACAATTTCCTTAAAATATCAAAGCGCAAATGATTTCTAACCGTCAAATTTATTGTATGTTTTCCTCACCCGACGCCATTTTTTTATATTTTTGTTACCGGATATGGTAATTGTAATGGTAAAATTTATGTCAGGTCGAGTAGCCGTGTTAACGAGAAGAACACCGAACTTTGCGCGACCTTTAATAATGGATCTCCTAAACTCCCAGGTATGATACATTTAAACTTACAGGTATGTATGTTAGGGGAACCGTTTATAATGCCGCGTTTTAAAATGTCGCGTTTTAAAATACCGCGTTTCAAAATGCCGCGTGGTACAAAATGTCGCGTTTTAAAATGTCGCGTTTCAAAATGCCGCGTGGTTCAAAACATGCGTGGTACAAAATGACGCGTTTTGAAAAATCCCTTATAAATCAATACAATATGATGTGAAATAATAAATAATTTAATAAAAATTATTTGAAACAAGCAAATTGTGTTTAAACATATAGTAAAATTTTCCTTCACTGAATGGAAATTATTTATAAATGTAATTTTATGTAATTATAAAGTGGGTCTAAGAAAAAGAACGCAAATGTTGAAATTTATTAGAATATTCCTTCACTAAAATGTTAAAGTTAAGTCCTTATATATTTTCGACGATTTTTTATCGACATTTTAAAACGCGACATTTTGTAACACGCGACATTTTGTACGTCGGGCATTGTGAAACGCGACATTTTAAAACGCGTCTTTTTGTATCACGCGAAATTTTGTACCTCGCGGCATTTTGAAACGCGACATTTTAAGACGCGACATTTTGTACCACGCGACATTTTGTACCTCGCGGCATTTTGAAACGCGACATTTTAAAACGCGACATTTTAAAACGCGACATTTTAAAACGCGGTATTTTGACCCGGACCCGTATGTTAGGTATTACTCTCTAGAATTTATAAATATCAACAAAATTCATTCTTTGCGCAACCAATAATGTACACAATTCCCTCAACAAACAGTATTGTTAATTCAATACTTAGTTATACTGATCCTGTGACGAGAATGCATTTAAGGATATCGTTTAATACTTTCATCGCTATTAGCAAATTCTAGTCCAATAAAAAGCATGGTTGGGGACCGGAAATGGAACTAATGCTATTTTTGCTGTGGCTGGCAAGTGGGACCAGTTATAGAATTGTAGGTGAAGCAATGAACATGTCAAGATCCACAGTTTGTGATATTGTTCACAAAATGCTGGAAACTAGAATAATCTGGAACATATTATATTATATAAATAAAATAAAATTAAATTATATAAAACTTATTTTGTTTATTTCACCGGCACAGAAATAAGAATTATTACGGACATGTCAAAATTATAACACACCGGTGCTGTGATAATTTGGTTGCGTACAGTTTAACATTAATTTATCACAAAAAAATTATTTCGCACAGAAATCGGACACGTCCCTAGTGTACGTTTCAACAGAAAAGTTCGTTGTTTTTTTACAATGAATTTCACACGGATAGTATACATATCGACAAAAAATTTGTAACCTACACAAATAAAAAAAACATTCAAAATTACAACCAAAAAGCACTAATGCCTTGAACTTTTCCCTTTGAATTTTTTACATTAGTACTAAAATATAAAATTTCCTCTTTGAAATTATTGAACCACCCTATATTGTATACATATTTTTTGACATTTGTAGTTTTGATTAATTCGACATGCGGATTATCATTTCTATTATTATTTGTCTATTATGAATAAGTTTGAAGAATTTTACGACCATCAATAATAATGAAAAAGTGATTCGTGATCAAGATCCAAATAAGTCCCTAAATTGTGTGCGAATATATTATAAAATGGCGTATATGCCAACATGGCGGCTCAAAGTTAATTTTTTTTATTCTTATTACTAGATACAAAAACATAATCTAATAAAGCTTGAATTGATAAATTATGGACATGTTCGCAATTCACGACCTTGATGGACATTCTTCATATTCGTCCGTAAATTTGTTATTCATTTCCAACCGTTTCAAAATCGTATCAAATATCAAAGCGCAGAAATACATATCCAAATGAAACACCCACACATCCAAGCAAAAAATATTTCCCTTTGTAATAGCCGATTTAGACGTACCAACATTTTTTTCCCAACAAAAAATGAAGATATTAGTATATTACGATTTTCATTTGTAAGACAAGAACAAAAAAATAATCCAACAAAATTTTGTTGGGTTTTTTTTCTTTTTTTTTTGCTTTTTTTTCCAACAATGTTACTATAAAAACAAATTTGACTATAAAATATACTCGACCCGAGTATATTTTATAGTAACAAACAACAACAAACACAATAAAAATGGCGATTTGAGAAATTTTTTTAGCGCTTTATTTTATTTTTTAAAAACTTTGGTAATAAAATAAAATTTACGTTCGAAAATTATTCATTTCACGCGGAAAACCCATAATTTTGCCAAATAAACTAGTATCACCGCGGTATTTATCAAAAATTATATCGTCGATTTTATACCGCCAAAAAATTATGATATGACGAGATTTTTGTTGTATACTTTTCTCTTTTTATCGCGTGTACATTTTTTTGTATTGCGTGTAGTTCTAAGTGTCAACAAAAAAAATCTTGGAAAAAAATGTTGGTACGTCTAAAGCCTGAATTCCATTGCGAATATAAGTTTGTCAGTCAAAATAAAGGGAGATAAAAATATAAAATCGGTGGTTGTGTGAAAGAAACACAAAACGAAGTCAGTCAAGATTTTACTTACATCAAATGTGTGTTTGTATTAGTGGATCGCCATAATTATGGTCAAAAATTATCAAAATCGAAGTCATTTTATGGTTATCCAACTAATATAAGCACACAAATTTTGTGTACGAACGCAAATTTTTTTCCGCATCCTAAGATAATTAAAAAGTTTGTTATTTTTATGGTAATTGTCATAATTTTTTTTGGTGGTTGCTTCTAAAATAGCTGTGATAATAAAAAAATATAAAGTTTGTATACAGGTAAATTGTGTTAAATTGGGATCAATTGTGATAATATCGCTAAATACTATTATTGGCAATTTAATAAAGTGATCGTTTTTTTTTTAAATAATTTATTGGTGGTGAAAAAGCCAAATTAAAACTCCAAGTGATAACCAAAAATTTATTTTTTTTATTTTTTATTTTTTGCTGTCGCTGTCAAAATTTATCAAGATATTTGTGCTATAAAAAAAAATAAAAAAAACATGCTTTATCTTTGTTACTCCAATGCATTTCTTTTTTTTTGTCTTCTTTCGACTTGAAGTCAGTTCAGTCAATTATTCACAGTGGAATTCAAGCTTTACAAACTTATTGGCCGGTAACTAGATAATTTTGATTTGTCCTTCCCTTGCTTTATAATTGGGATTACTTTTACAGAGTTCCAATTTACAGAAATCCAATGATATATTTTATTTCTCTTGGAGTGGTGATAGTCAAATTATCAGGCGGCAATAGCTCTGTGTGCAACGTTAACAAATTATCAACTTCTGAAACAATTTGTTGGGCAAATAAAGAAGTCCTTTGATTTTTATGGATGCCAGGAAATTAGCCTGCTCACGATTCACATTTTTCTTGGTTCGTTATCAAAGTACGATTATTTGTTCCATCATTGAGTGGTGGAATTAGTCTACTTTGAAGAAGTAGATTTTAACGGTATTTTCAACGTTTTGGATATTTTCTAGAAGTTTTGGTCATCTATTATTTTTCAAGATTTCAAAATACGTTTTTGTAATTCGTTTACGGCGATATATAATTTTGTAAAGTTTCCTAATTTAGCCTACGTTGTATATTATAATTTTGGGAATTTGAGTTCAACTGAAAATGAACTGGGATGTCAAGAGTGGAACCGTATTTCGAGTTGTGATTGTAGTGAGTTCAGACTTGCTATTTAAATTATAATTGTTTTATTCAGGGTCAAAGAGGAATATTATGTTCAGACTTTTAACCAAGTTGCGGTAATCATAGCCACATGTACGTTATGGTGTTTTCATAATACAATAAGTAAATGTTTCTTTAGTTTTATTATTAATACTATATGAGCATTCCATATACAAAATATTTAATGCATTTTTATGATTTGGTTGCGTTGGATTACTCATATTACAGTATAGATATAAGTTACTGTGAGACGAGTTATTACTTCAAATTATTCTAATTTCGTTTTACAACGTGAAAGACTAGAGAGACCATACCACTTACCAATGATAGTATTTCCTTGTTGATTGATTAATTGATTGACACAGGTGTAAGACTAAGCCTAAGCAAGATTCCCGGTTCACCGTTTTACATACAACAAAACCGAAGGGCAGGAAAGAACCCGATTTCAGTCATCTAAGCAGTAATATAGTTAAAATAATGAACCTGGACATCTTTACTCAGCTTTGTTAGTTTTCAAATTTGTTATATGAATATAGGTAGATTTAGGTTGGTGGTTGAAAGTTAAACTCCATATCTGGTGCATTTGGGTTTATCGTGGCGGCGATAGAGCTTAACATTTTTTGGCATTATAAAAGATAGGAGGATATTGCTTTAATGAATCTCTTTTTTTGGTGGTATATTTGTTGTTCTTAAATATTTCCTAATTTTAACATTTTCCTGAATAAGCAGAGACAGCATTTCAGGTTTATTTATTTACAAATTATACATACTGCAATACAATCATTATAAAATTTAAAATTTAAAAATTTAAGAAATATTATTATTTATAAGTTTTCCATAATATATTTTTAGCTGTTTCTTAAATTGAACAAAACTCATTGGAGCTTTCAGCGATTCTGGCAACTTATTGTAATTTGAAGAGCCGGAAAACCTTATCGATTTGTGTCCATTCGTTACTGATGGATCCGCATGATCTGTTATAGGTAAATCTGGTGTCATAATTATGATTACAGTTATTAAATTCAAGATTAGAAAGCGCTGAAGAAACAATTAACATATTGTACATGTGTAGTGAGACTTAATACTCATACAATGCACCTACTGGTAAAACATCGTTGGACTCGGTTTCATATCGGTCCTCCAAACTAATGATGAGAAACCTGAAGGGAGCTTTAAGACAGCTTTTAAAATTTTGTTTTGAATGATTTGACAAGATTTCATTCTGCCACGTCTTGCAATTCCGTACACAATAATACCATAAACAGTTCTTGTGTGAACAAATGTAAAATACATCAATCTCAGTACATAGCTCGGTACACAATAAGAAAGTTTCCTTATCAATCCTACTAACGGAGCAAATTTACTACGTATGGTTTTAGTGTGTTTAGCCCAAGACAAAATGCGTGTCAAAAGTTACTCCTAAGTACTTGAAAAATTCAACTCTACCGACCACAATGTTGTTTATAGTAAAATACGACAAACTGATAGGACTTTTATATGGGGAATGAAAGATCATAATATTTCGGTAGAATGTCGTATTGTAGAATGGTCCTTTGTTTCATAAAATATTACAGTATCATCTGCAAAAATTCGAATTTGTCCTTTTAAAGGTAATAGCGAGAAGTCATTAATAAATATCAAAAACATTAACGTACTTAGCACACAGCCTTGAGGTACTCCACAATTGGTAGATCAAGCGTTTCAAAAGCATTTTTTAAATCGAGAAAGAGAGCTCCACCATATTCCTTTCGATCAAAGGCATTATAGATCATGTTAGCCAATTCGACAAGTGCCAACTCAATATTCGCACCTTCCCTAAAACCATACTGATGTGCATAAAAAAAATTTGAACGCTTAAGGAAGCTCCTAAACCATGAGTTTAGTATTTTTCCAATGGTTTTCTCAAATAGAGGCAAAGTTGAAATAGGTCTGTAGTTAGAAGCTAGATCCTTATCACCTCATTTTTAAATACTGCCACAATTTTGGGAATTTTTAGAATATTAGGATATTCACCAGTTTCGAAAATTGTGTTTGTTAATTTCGCTATAATTTCCGAGAAAAAGGTGACATTATGGCCCACCACCTTTAACAGTATCCAGAAGGCAAACAATATTACAAATTTCCGCAGAGTTAGTGGGAGTTATTGATTTACCTGTATGAACAAAATATTCATTGAATTTACTGACTATATCGGAGATATTATTATATTTTAGATCTTTAACTACAATAGTTTGGATCTCGGATTTATAGTTATTTTTATTTAGAAACAGATTTATATTTTTCCAAAAATTTTTTTGACTCACATTACAACGTATTTTCATAAAACTGTTTCTTTGCGTAATACTTCTCAGACTTTATTTTCCTATTGAGATGACACATTACCTGGGTTTAACTTATGCTTCTTTAAAGCATTATTGTGTTTTCTCATGAGTTCCACAAGTTGTATGTCTTTAAATTAGCAACAACACCCCTAATCATAGTGAATCTGTCAATTAATTGAGTATACTTATCAATAACTAGTTTAAAAGTCCCGTCTGGATCAGTAATTTCAAAATTTGTAGCCTCAAGGAAATCAACAAAATACGAGTCCACTTTTTCAAAGTCAAGGACTTTTTTTCCAATTTATGTTTGTAAAATTTGTCCTTGAAGTAAAGAGACGAAAAGATAAAATTGTATTATTGTGTGAATGGATTTCCATTTTTTCACTATTTTGTGTGCTTTTGTTACTTTGTAAAATTTTTTTATATAAAAAAGAAAAATTCTTTATTATTATTTATTTTTATTATTTTAATATTTTTATCTTCCTTATAGTAACAATCTGTTTTATTTTTTAAAAAAATCGATTTCGGATGCTTTCGCCTTCCTTTCTCAATTTTTAATTTAATATTATTACAAAATTATTAAAGTTAAGTCCTTATATACTATTTGTTTTTACCCCTTCCACTCTTTGTATTGTTGATTATTGCTTCGTATAACCTATTTGTTCTAGTGTTGATTTTGTCGTTTAAGATGTTACTATTGTCTTTGTGTTTGTATATCTCTAATTCTTCTAGCCGATCTAGGGTTTTTCCTTTTTTTACTTTGTGTACAATTGTTAAGTTTTTGTCATAACTAGTGTATTCGTGGTTTTCTGTTTTTAAATGATGTGCGTAATTGGATTTTATTGTTTTCTTTGTTAGGTCGCTGGTGTGTTCTTTAAATCTCGTTAAAAAGGAACGTCCCGTTTGACCCAGGTAGAATTTTTCGCAATTATCACAGGTCAATTTATATACTCCGGTGTCTATTTTTTCATTTTTGTTGTTTTGTTTAAATAATTGTTCCATTTTATTGTTGTTTTTGTATGCGGCGGTGTATCCATATTTTTTGAAATTTCTCTCGATTATTTTACTGGTTGTTTTATTATACTCTATGCTGATGTATTTGTTTTCTAATCCTTTTTCTATTTTTTTGTAATGTTGTTGCTTTCTTTTGGTTGTTTGTAGCTTTGTGTTTTTCGTTGATTTTTGTTATTAATGTGGCCTGGTATCCATTTTGTGCGGCTATATATTTTATTGTGTTGAGTTCTTCTTCGTAGTCCTTTTTGTTCATGGGTATGTTGTTCAATCGTTGGATCATGTGATTGTATGCAGCCATTTTGTGTTGGTGCGGATGGTGTGAGTTGTTATGTATCGTTTGGTCCGTTTGTGTTGGTTTTCTGTATATTTTAAATGCATGTCTTAAGTTATCGTTTTTTATTGTAAGGTCAAGGAAATTTATTTGTTGGTTCGTTTCAGTTTCTAATGTGAATTTTATGGTTGGTTGTCTCGTGTTGATGTATTGATGTAATTTGTCTAACTGTCTGTTCGTGCCTCTAAAAAGTAATAATATGTCGTCGAACCACGAATACACTAGTTATGACAAAAACTTAACAATTGTACACAAAGTAAAAAAAGGAAAAACCCTAGATCGGCTAGAAGAATTAGAGATATACAAACACAAAGACAATAGTAACATCTTAAACGACAAAATCAACACTAGAACAAATAGGTTATACGAAGCAATAATCAACAATACAAAGAGTGGAAGGGGTAAAAACAAATAGTATATAAGGACTTAACTTTAATAATTTTGTAATAATATTAAATTAAAAATTGAGAAAGGAAGGCGAAAGCATCCGAAATCGATTTTTTTAAAAAATAAAACAGATTGTTACTATAAGGAAGATAAAAATATTAAAATAATAAAAATAAATAATAATAAAGAATTTTTCTTTTTTATATAAAAAAATAAAATTGTAATCACTAGTATCAGTGAAAATAGTGGAATTTTTAAAGTTGCTAACATTATTGAAGCCACAAACAATATGATCGAGGATTGACTTAGGTAATAGCAAACGTATAAGTAGCAATCATTCCCAAACTCTTCAAATTATTTTTGTAGTCAGAAATATTAACGGAACTTTTGTTTACAGATATATTTAAACCTCCAACAATAATTGTGTCCGTTTTACTTATGTATAAACCATCCAAAAAACTTAAGAATATGTCAACATATGAATTAGGTGGTCTATAGATAGCCAATAATTTGGTTGATGCATAATCAGTAAGCTCGATACAAATAAAATGAAAAAAGAAGTGATTATCATCACATCTTACGACATTAAATTTCACATTATTTTTCACAAAAATAGTTAGACCACCACGTGCTCTATCATCACGACAAGAAAATAGTTTTGCTACTCTTAATTCATGTCTCACTAAGCACAATAATGTCAATGTTTTTATTCAAACTCTCACTAGATACAATAACATCATCAAACGTATCTATATTATTGATACCGTGTACATTACTTTGCAGAATGTTTATTATTTTTTTTATAGATATTTATCAATATTCAAGAAATAGCTACTTTTAGAATTTTTTTCTAATATCTTACTGAACTTACTTATACAATTTGTTAATATTATAATTAGGCTTAGGACATTTAGGTTCTAAAAAATCAAAAATATGTTAGTAAAATATGTAACTAAAATTGCAAAATATGTGGTCAAATTTTCAATTCACTCATTAACAAAAAAGTATTAAGTTTTTGGCTATAAAGTTAAATACTAACTTTCCTAAGAATACCGTAACGGTTGAGGTTAAAATATTCACGCTATTAAAGCAAGTTTTAGACTAAGAAAAACTAAATAACGCTCATAGTTCTGGCTCAACTCAAAATTGTAATTCAAACTCAGTTATTAATTTAAGTTGCCATCAAGATTACATTCAATTACAGTTTATATACATCGGGCTAATACTAAATAATTTTGTTATTTTATTGAAATCATGTTTCGTATTGCAATTTTTACTAATTTCAGTTAAAATTTAGTTTGGAATATCAAACTTACACTTCTCGTATCATTTTAAAATGAAAAACTGAACTTTAACTGTAAATTTTGTATATTAAATTTTACTCAAAATTATAACTCAATTCCCCCTTCAATTTTGTCAAATCGAGTTTGGAACTTAGCCTATTTGTATTCAAAATATCACAAAAATTCTGTTTAATTGCAACCAAAATTTTAGAATTTAACTAAACATAAAATTTTGCTCAAATTTATTTTATAATTGTAATTTAGTGCGAGTTTACGACCATTTTCTGATGAAAAATTTTCAACAGGCAACCAATCGACGTAATCTATTTCGTAAACAAATTTCCCCTTCCGAACATAATTCTTTTGTTTTCCATATAAAATATATTGAATCTGCTGAAAATTTTTCATCAGAAAATGGTCTTAAACTCGCATTGAATCTTTAATTTTTCTCTTGCCAGTCCAATTCGAAATACTAACTCAACTTTAAAACTAAAAACTACATTACAGTTGTGTTTTTGCTCAAGTTTAAATTACTAATCAAATTTAATTTCTACACAACATTTTAGTTAATTTCGGCTTAAAATTCAAATACTTCGAAACTTACTCCGATTTCTGCTCTAAATTCTGATATAAATTTATCAAACCTTTTGACGTAAACTAAAGTTTTAAATCCTACTCTAATTCAG
This sequence comes from Tipula vernalis, assembly GCA_958295665.1. NCBI lineage: Eukaryota > Metazoa > Arthropoda > Insecta > Diptera > Tipulidae > Tipula > Tipula vernalis. The sequence continues at coordinate 40,855,735 of OY282558.1, read as the reverse complement.
CATTTCGAATAACACTCGAATTTTTCTTAAATGTACTTGCAACTAAAGCTGAAGTTGACTCCAATTTTCTAATCAAGCATATGGTATACAGACAAATCTAGGTTGGAATTTGTACTTAATTTGTAAATAAAATATCATAAAATTGGTTCAAATCTTGTTTTACATTTTTAAAATTCACTCAAATTGTTATTAAAGGCAGTCCGGATTCCAAACTTAAGTTTTAAGCTAATTTAAGCTCATGTATTTGCTTAAATCAAATTGTAATTTAAACTTAATTTTTATTCCTAATGTAAGTTCCTATACTTAAGATTTTATTCAATTATGGTTTAAAATTGAAATGCGCCTTTTATAAAACAAAAAGCATTAAGATTTTTGCTCGATTTCTGATTTTCTAGTTGACCTAAAAAATTTGTTGAAATAGTGTTTAGAATTTAAACTCAGTCACATAAAGTGCATTAAATATTTTTCTAAACTTGTTTTCAAAATGTGTTTCTTAAATGCAATACCAAGAAGACAATTTCTCCTTAAAATTTTACTCATACTCATTATATCGGGTTTAGAATCTTACTAAATATCGTTATCTTAATCTATTTCCTCTTTGTCGAATGCAAGACTAGATTTATGTACAAAATTCCATTTATCATTTTGTTCAACTTGGAAAACAGCTTGGAACTAAACTTCTGACTAGAAATCTTAATTTTTTCGAATCCATTTTGATTTTAAACTAAGTTACTATTCTGAACATCACTCAAATATTAAAATAAAAATTACAATAATCAATTAGTAGAATAACTAAATATTTGTTAAAACTTGGTTAAAACTTTAAATTTGATTCAAGTTTATATTTCAATTTAATTCAATGAGCGTGATCAACATTCAAGTACAGTTTGTTAAAATAGCACTCAAAGTTTATTCAAATCCAGATGGGATTGTAATCTAATTTTATTCTTTTATCAAATTGATTTCAAAATATGTACTTTGGTTTTCCCTTGACATATGTAAGTATCTATTCTTTGCGCCACCTAATTTGTTCTCATTTGTTTGTTCTTTAATTGAAAACCCACTCTATTGTGCAATGTAACCTTATATTTCTCTCAAAATTTTGTCAAATCAAAATTCGAGTTGTAACTAAATTCCTATATATATATTTTATATCAAAGATTTTATTTGGTTTGAAATGCGACAATTATTTTTCTAAATTTAAATTCTTAATTTAAATTTCACTCAAAATTTCCGTTTCAAATTTCTAAACTAAATTCAAAGGAAATTTTGTTGGTTGTTTGGTATCAAATCTCGTGTTGCAACACAATTCTTACCTAATTGCAATTAAAATTATGTTCAAACCTAGTTTGGAACAACCAATTTACACTCAAATTTTTACTCAAAACCAAGTAGAATGTGCTGATCAATTTCTAATCTAAATTTCCAAATCAATTTTTAACCAAATTAATACTGTACAACAATTTGTACTGATTAAATTCTATGCAAAATGTAGTTTAATCCAGAAACATTTTGTTACTTTTTTTAACATTTTGTTAATTTCACTCAAAATTTTGGCGTCGCAAGTTCATTGTAACTCTATTAAAATTTTATCGTTTTAATTTCAAACTGAAAATTGATGGATTTATAACCGGAATTTTTTTTTAAATCCACTCAATATTTAGTCAAGCCCTAGTTGGAATTTTTATTCAAAGATTGGAATTCAAACTCTATTTGTAGCTAAATTTCTGCTGAAAAGTACGTTAGATTTTGAAACATATTAAACACAAGATATTGTTCAAATCTAGTTTGTAGTTTAATTCAATTTTTAATTTTTTAAATCCAATTTTAGTTCCTACTCAAGAATTTATTCAATTACATTTGGGAGTTCAAATTCTCATTCGGATTTTTGCTCGAAATTCTGATTTTATATTTGATATGTTGAAATTCACAAACGTCTGTTGACATTTTTCTCTTAAATGGCACTCAATATTTTACCAAAATTCATATTTGAATTCTTAATTTTTTTATTTCTACATTAAATTTAAAATGTTACATTTACTTAAAATTTCATTCACAATAATTACGTCCAATTCAAAATTAAAGCTAATTTTGTTACCTTTAGATTTCCCTCTAATTTTGGTAAAATCCATCGTGTTTGAATTGTAATTCGAAATCGATTTCTAATGTACCATTTTGGTCCAATAATTCAGTTAGTCATTCACACTTAATAATCAAATTTATATTCAACATTTCCATCGAACATACAATAACTTGAAACTTTTCGGGTGAAAAACTAGTTTTCGTTCGAGCCTATTTTCAATATGAATAGCATTAAATCTGTCGCTCAAGTGCATAAATATGGGGTAATAATCACAAAATTTGCTTTTCTAGAAGAACTCCGCATCGTCAAATAATGTGCAATAAACTATTGAGATATTTAATTTTTGGTTTGAATTTACCTAAAAAAATATTTTTTTACCTAAGAATCCTAAGCCTAATTATAATCTATAGAAATCATGACAATGTTTATGAAACTAGCAGAAATTATGGATGCAGTTAAATTTAAATTTAGAACCGAAAATTTCAGTTCATAAAAAGTAACCAGCTTAAAACACAAATAAAAATAAGATAAATGGCACAACCCCTTAATGTATATAATGAAATGTAATCTGACCTTTAGAAAGATCAAATGGCATTTACCTGGTGTGTATATAACTGTCACTTTCATTTGTGTTAATCTCATCTCTCGGAACGGGACGAAATATTTTATTGCCATAATTGATGTCATTGAGAGAATTTATGCTGTAAATTTTATTGTTCTTTACCTATAAATATTGGAACCGGTGTAAATTTCTTACATCTTTTGCTTTTCCATCTAATTTACCATGAAGTTTGGTAAAGTTGTTCATAAGCAAGATCCTTTTGTTCTGCGAGGAAGCTGCTTTGTTCGGTGACGGTTCAATTGTTGATAATTCCAGAACACTTAACATCAATGTTTTATTTGTATAATATGCTTTCAATACTTCAGCTATACCTACATTAGTTGAGATATTAACAACCTGGCTTCTGGTACTTTACAATTTTGACGTTTCATGATGTTCTCCACATTTTAAACACCGCAAGTATTACTAGTACTGCAAAATGAAGTTCCATGGCCATACATAACACATCTGCGATATTGTATGTGGGTGATGTTCTTCTAAGAAAGTGAATGTGTACCCGAAAAGATACAATTACATGATTAATACTTTTTATTTTTTGTAATGTTTTAAACTTTGTATTATTTTCAATAAACTTTAGTAAATATAGACCATTTTGTAAAGGAACATTTTTAGGAAATAACTCCTAACTTCGAGGATGTCTTCAATTTTAATATTTTTTGTTCTGTAATCTTTATTAGTGAGGCTCTGAAATTACTTTAAATAACTTATCAGATGGAGAACGGTAAGTGAAATGTTCAGCTCTCTCATTGACTAGTTGTTGCTGTTGTAACTTTTTGTGGTCTGGGACATTACTTAGAGTCACTTTTAAACCGATACTGCACAATTTTATTAAGTAGTCTTTGATATTAAGATAGTTGATAATAACCTTAATTTTATCATTTTTTAGGGGATTTGATTAGGGGTTTATTATCATTTATCATTTGTTGTAGACAGGTTTCATCATTGTTTTATTTTTTGATTTTTAAAGGAAAGCACTTATGTGAACACTTTTATTTATTAGACATTCCAATATAAATAAACTAGAATTAATCACTAAAATGTTGAGAGTGAGTTTTAGTCATAATATTTGTATGGGAAATTTTATGATTGAAACGGCTTTCGTTTTTTGGCTGGTATTCCCGGAGCCGATGCAAACTTTCCGAAATTGATTATATTTAGGCGTATATTTAGTTTCCGAATAGGGGAAGATGCAAAAATATAAGATTTTGAATATAAAAACTTTAAACCGTACCACTAATTAGAATTAAAACAGAATTATTCTATATATTATATATTATTCTATACTTCTCTTCTCAGTGCAATACACAACTTTTCGTTGGCAATAAAAATGGAAAAATCAAAAAAGATGAAACTAGTTTACCTTCTTTCATGAAAGTTGTGTCATGTTGCATCAAAATTTATAAAATCATAGCTACATTTTAAAAATAAATTTTGAGTAAGCCCGTCTTATTTTTATAAACGGGTGCAGCAGTTTCTGTTCTTTTGGAATAGAACGAAACGATTGAATGTCTTAATAAAATAAAATATAAATTATTAGAATTTTTTTAAGTGCTTAACAAAAATTTGTTAATATTTTTCCATATTAGTTAAAATAAATTAAGAGTAATCTTTGTAAGGAGAAGGGTGTCAAGATGCAACAGTTACTACCTACTGCAATATTTAAAAAAGTATTATTTAATAAAAAAATGAATTTGGAAAGGAAAATTAATTGGAAAATATAATAACATTTCGTACAATCACTTTTTGCTGAAAAAATAAAAAAATAAAAATATTAAAATGTAGATCAGCCGCAGTTCAAATGGTATCATGCTTGTACAGATAATTTGTTATACAAAAAATCTTATTTTATTCGCCTTTTGTATGATCAAAAAAATAAACTTTCGATTATTTTGTTGTTGTTATTATTACTACACCAATTATTAACTTTACGGTTTAAAAATGATTTTTTTTAAGGTAAGTAAATTACATGCCCGCTGATCTATGTACGAGTAGATGCGATATTCGATAATTAAACAGAATTTCCTAAACACATTTTAAGGTCAGTTATTATTTTTTGTACATCCGGAAGTGATGGATGATGCCTCTCGGATTGATATTTTATTTATTTAGTAATAGTTTTATTGAAAATTAAACGAAAACAAAAGCGAAAGTTTGTTCTTTCGAGTGTAACCGTTAAAATTGAATAAACCATAACCTTCAAATTGTCAAAAATTATATCGACTACTTAAAAGCTTCTTCTTATAAATAAACAGAAATGTTCATGTTTTATGAAAGCAAAACAACAATCAGATATGTATGATGTTCAATTCGCGCACGTAACGAAGTGTTTACTTGATCTACATCAATATACTATACGAGTATGTATGTACACTTTGTAAAGTATATTAATCGATCTTTATGAAAGCATGTGTTAGATTTAGCAAATCCAATTTAGATCAAATTATTCTAACCTTATTGATTTGGGCTAATTTTCTATATACAATGGTAGTCAAAAATAAGTTAACAAAAAACTTGGGTTTAACGTCATAAATTCCATTTATTTGATTGACGAACATTTTGGTTTAATTCCGTATATCAATTTAAATAGAAAAAAAAAATAAAAATCATAGAAAAAATTTCATTGTAATACTTATAAAATTTGCCAAAATTTGAACTTCCGAAAGGTACCAGTCATAAATAAGTTAACATTGGGTTAATAACCACAGTGAGCATAATTGTTAAAACACATTTTACTCAAACGTGTTGGTAAATTAATTGCGTATTTTTGACCCTCTTTTGGAGTAATTTTATACCATTCATCGAGAAGGGTTTGCGTAATTCACGTAAATTAGCTGGTGCTCTATCACTTACTCGTTTCTTCAATAAAGCTCATAAATTTTCAATCGACGAAAGGTCGATTGCGGAGACCATCCTAAAATATTGATATTGTGGTCCTTAAAGTATTTCAAAACTTTCTTGGTCTTGTGAATGGCATTATCCTGTTGAGAAACAAAATCCTCCCCTATTAATCGTTGTCCTTCTGCAGTGGCAACATCTTTTAATATTGTCAAGTAAACATCGGCATCTACTTTTTCCTCGAGCACCACTATTTTTCCTTCTCCATATACTGAAATACAGCCACATACCGTCAAAGCTTTTCCTAGTGATTTCATTGTTGGTTTTGAGCAAGTGTAAGAAAATTCTTCACCTTTTCTACGCGATATATTCATTCTACCGTGACTATATGACAAGCGTATCATGCTCTCGTCGGTCCATAATATTTTTTCCCGAAATTCAAATGGTTTTAGGACATGCTGGTTGTAAAAAATCATTCTCTTTTGTTTGTTAGTTTTGCTAACATATGGTAGCTTCCGAACTTCTCATCCGCGTAAGCCACTTTCGAAAATTCTACGCCTTATGGTGCTGTCAGATAGTCAAGTTTTGCCTTCTAATGCTAATTTTGCCCAAATTTTAGATGCAGATATTAATCTGTTACCTTCACGAAGTTGTTTCTAGGCAGAAACAACAGTTTCAAGGGCAGGAACAAAATTTAATTTTATAAGAAATGTTTAGAAATAGTCGAGCAATCAAAATGAAAATTGTCGCAGCAATTACAGGTCCCGAAACCTATTGATAGAGGTATCAACCATCGTAATCGGACCATTTTAGATTTTTGCCGCCCAAAAACTTGTGGACTATAGCACAGTTGATTTTCAATAAAATTGAATTTTCTAAGAAATGTTTAGAAATAATCGAGCAATCAAAATGAAAATTGTCACAGCAATTACAGGTCCCGAAACCTATTGATAGAGGTATCAACCATCGTAATCGGAGCATTTTAGATTTTTGCCGCCCAAAAACTTGTGGGCTATAGCACAGTTGATTTTCAATAAAATTGAATTTTCTAAGAAATGTTTAGAAATAATCGAGCAATCAAAATGAAAATTGTCACAGCAATTACAGGTCCCGAAACCTATTGATAGAGGTATCAACCATCGTAATCGGAGCATTTTAGATTTTTGCCGCCCAAAAATTTGTGGGCTATAGCACAGTTGATTTTCAATAAAATTGAATTTTCTAATAAATGTTTAGAAATAATCGAGCAATCAAAATGAAAATTGTCACAGCAATTACAGGTCCCGAAACCTATTGATAGAGGTATCAACCATCGTAATCGGAACATTTTAGATTTTTGCCGCCCAAAAACTTGTGGGCTATAGCACAGTTGATTTTCAATAAAATTGAATTTTCTAAGAAATGTTTAGAAATAATCGAGCAATCAAAATGAAAATTGTCACAGCAATTACAGGTCCCGAAACCTATTGATAGAGGTATCAACCATCGTAATCGGACCATTTAAGATTTTTGCCGCCCAAAAACTTGTGGGCTATAGCACAGTTGATTTTCAATAAAATTGAATTTTCTAAGAAATGTTTAGAAATAATCGAGCAATCAAAATGAAAATTGTCACAGCAATTACAGGTCCCGAAATCTATTGATAGAGGTATCAACCATCGTAATCGCACCATTTTAGATTTTTGCCGCCCAAAAACTTGTGAGCTATAGCACAGTTGATTTTCAATACAATTGAATTTTCTAAGAAATGTTTAGAAATAATCGAGCAATCAAAATGAAAATTGTCACAGCAATTACAGGTCCCGAAACCTATTGATAGAGGTATCAACCATCGTAATCGCACCATTTTAGATTTTTGCCGCCCAAAAACTTGTGGGCTATAGCACAGTTGATTTTCAATAAAATTGAATTTTCTAAGAAATGTTTAGAAATAATCGAGCAATCAAAATGAAAATTGTCACAGCAATTACAGGTCCCGAAACCTATTGATAGAGGTATCAACCATCGTAATCGCACCATTTTAGATTTTTGCCGCCCAAAAACTTGTGGGCTATAGCACAGTTGATTTTCAATAAAATTGAATTTTCTAAGAAATGTTTAGAAATAATCGAGCAATCAAAATGAAAATTGTCACAGCAATTACAGGTCCCGAAACCTATTGATAGAGGTATCAACCATCGTAATCGCACCATTTTAGATTTTTGCCGCCCAAAAACTTGTGGGCTATAGCACAGTTGATTTTCAATAAAATTGAATTTTCTAAGAAATGTTTAGAAATAATCGAGCAATCAAAATGAAAATTGTCACAGCAATTACAGGTCCCGAAACCTATTGATAGAGGTATCAACCATCGTAATCGGACCATTTTAGATTTTTGCCGCCCAAAAACTTGTGGGCTATAGCACAGTTGATTTTCAATAAAATTGAATTTTCTAAGAAATGTTTAGAAATAATCGAGCAATCAAAATGAAAATTGTCACAGCAATTACAGGTCCCGAAACCTATTGATAGAGGTATCAGCCATCGTAATCGGAGCATTTTAGATTTTTGCCGCCCAAAAACTTGTGGGCTAGCACAGTTGATTTTCAATAAAATTGAATTTTCTAAGAAATGTTTAGAAATAATCGAGCAATCAAAATGAAAATTGTCACAGCAATTACAGGTCCCGAAACCTATTGATAGAGGTATCAGCCATCGTAATCGCACCATTTTAGATTTTAACCGCCCAAAAACTTGTGGGCTATAGTACAGTTGATTTTCAATAAAATTGAATTTTCTAAGAAATGTTTAGAAATAATCGAGCAATCAAAATGAAAATTGTCACAGCAATTACAGGTCCCGAAACCTATTGATAGAGGTATCAACCATCGTAATCGCACCATTTTAGATTTTTGCCGCCCAAAAACTTGTGGGCTATAGCACAGTTGATTTTCAATAAAATTGAATTTTCTAAGAAATGTTTAGAAATAATCGAGCAATCAAAATGAAAATTGTCACAGCAATTACAGGTCCTGAAACCTATTGATAGAGGTATCAACCATCGTAATCGGACCATTTTAGATTTTTGCCGCCCAAAAACTTGTGGGCTATAGCACAGTTGATTTTCAATAAAATTGAATTTTCTAAGAAATGTTTAGAAATAATCGAGCAATCAAAATGAAAATTGTCACAGCAATTACAGGTCCCGAAACCTATTGATAGAGGTATCAACCATCGTAATCGGACCATTTTAGATTTTTGCCGCCCAAAAACTTGTGGGCTATAGCACAGTTGATTTTCAATAAAATTGAATTTTCTAAGAAATGTTAAGAAATAATCGAGCAATCAAAATGAAAATTGTCACAGCAATTACAGGTCCCGAAATCTATTGATAGAGGTATCAACCATCGTAATCGGAGCATTTTAGATTTTTGCCGCCCAAAAACTTGTGGGCTATAGCACAGTTGATTTTCAATAAAATTGAATTTTCTAAGAAATGTTTAGAAATAATCGAGCAATCAAAATGAAAATTGTCACAGCAATTACAGGTTCCGAAACCTATTGATAGAGGTATCAACCATCGTAATCGGAGCATTTTAGATTTTTCCGCCCAAAAACTTGTGGGCTATAGCACAGTTGATTTTCAATAAAATTGAATTTTCTAAGAAATGTTTAGAAATAATCGAGCAATCAAAATGAAAATTGTCACAGCAATTACAGGTCCCGAAACCTATTGATAGAGGTATCAGCCATCGTAATCGCACCATTTTAGATTTTAACCGCCCAAAAACTTGTGGGCTATAGTACAGTTGATTTTCAATAAAATTGAATTTTCTAAGAAATGTTTAGAAATAATCGAGCAATCAAAATGAAAATTGTCACAGCAATTACAGGTCCCGAAACCTATTGATAGAGGTATCAACCATCGTAATCGCACCATTTTAGATTTTTGCCGCCCAAAAACTTGTGGGCTATAGTACAGTTGATTTTCAATAAAATTGAATTTTCTAAGAAATATTTAGAAATAATCGAGCAATCAAAATGAAAATTGTCACAGCAATTACAGGTCCCGAAACCTATTGATAGAGGTATCAACCATCGTAATCGGAGCATTTTAGATTTTTCCGCCCAAAAACTTGTGGGCTATAGCACAGTTGATTTTCAATAAAATTGAATTTTCTAAGAAATGTTAAGAAATAATCGAGCAATCAAAATGAAAATTGTCACAGCAATTACAGGTCCCGAAACCTATTGATAGAGGTATCAGCCATCGTAATCGCACCATTTTAGATTTTAACCGCCCAAAAACTTGTGGGCTATAGTACAGTTGATTTTCAATAAAATTGAATTTTCTAAGAAATGTTTAGAAATAATCGAGCAATCAAAATGAAAATTGTCACAGCAATTACAGGTCCCGAAACCTATTGATAGAGGTATCAACCATCGTAATCGCACCATTTTAGATTTTTGCCGCCCAAAAACTTGTGGGCTATAGTACAGTTGATTTTCAATAAAATTGAATTTTCTAAGAAATGTTAAGAAATAATCGAGCAATCAAAATGAAAATTGTCACAGCAATTACAGGTCCCGAAACCTATTGATAGAGGTATCAACCATCGTAATCGGAGCATTTTAGATTTTTGCCGCCCAAAAACTTGTGGGCTATAGCACAGTTGATTTTCAATAAAATTGAATTTTCTAAGAAATGTTTAGAAATAATCGAGCAATCAAAATGAAAATTGTCACAGCAATTACAGGTCCCGAAACCTATTGATAGAGGTATCAACCATCGTAATCGGAGCATTTTAGATTTTTCCGCCCAAAAACTTGTGGGCTATAGCACAGTTGATTTTCAATAAAATTGAATTTTCTAAGAAATGTTTAGAAATAATCGAGCAATCAAAATGAAAATTGTCACAGCAATTACAGGTCCCGAAACCTATTGATAGAGGTATCAGCCATCGTAATCGGAGCATTTTAGTTTTTTGCCGCCCAAAAACTTGTGGGCTATAGTACAGTTGATTTTCAATAAAATTGAATTTTCTAAGAAATGTTTAAAAATAATCGAGCAAGCAAAATGAAAATTGTCACAGCAATTACAGGTCCCGAAACCTATTGATAGAGGTATCAGCCATCGTAATCGGAGTATTTTAGTTTTTTGCCGCCCAAAAACTTGTGGGCTATAGTACAGTTGATTTTCAATAAAATTGAAATTTCTAAGAAATGTTTAGAAATAATCGAGCAATCAAAATGAAAATTGTCATAGCAATTACAGGTCCCGAAACCTATTGATAGAGGTATCAGCCATCGTAATCGGAGCATTTTAGATTTTTGCCGCCCAAAAACTTGTGGGCTATAGCACAGTTGATTTTCAATAAAATTGAATTTTCTAAGAAATGTTTAGAAATAATCGAGCAATCAAAATAAAAATTGGCACAGCAATTACAGGTCCCGAAACCTATTGATAGAGGTATCAGCCATCGTAATCGGAGCATTTTAGATTTTTGCCGCCCAAATACTTGTGGGCTATAGCACAGTTGATTTTCAATAAAATTGAATTTTCTAAGAAATGTTTAGAAATAACCGAGCAATCAAAATGAAAATTGTCACAGCAATTACAGGTCCCGAAACCTATTGATAGAGGTATCAGCCATCGTAATCGGAGCATTTTAGTTTTTTGCCGCCCAAAAACTTGTGGGCTATAGTACAGTTGATTTTCAATAAAATTGAATTTTCTAAGAAATGTTTAAAAATAATCGAGCAAGCAAAATGAAAATTGTCACAGCAATTACAGGTCCCGAAACCTATTGATAGAGGTATCAGCCATCGTAATCGGAGTATTTTAGTTTTTTGCCGCCCAAAAACTTGTGGGCTATAGCACAGTTGATTTTCAATAAAATTGAATTTTCTAAGAAATGTTTAGAAATAATCGAGCAATCAAAATGAAAATTGTCACAGCAATTACAGGTCCCGAAACCTATTGATAGAGGTATCAGCCATCGTAATCGGAGTATTTTAGTTTTTTGCCGCCCAAAAACTTGTGGGCTATAGTACAGTTGATTTTCAATAAAATTGAAATTTCTAAGAAATGTTTAGAAATAATCGAGCAATCAAAATGAAAATTGTCATAGCAATTACAGGTCCCGAAACCTATTGATAGAGGTATCAGCCATCGTAATCGGAGCATTTTAGATTTTTGCCGCCCAAAAACTTGTGGGCTATAGCACAGTTGATTTTCAATAAAATTGAATTTTCTAAGAAATGTTTAGAAATAATCGAGCAATCAAAATGAAAATTGTCACAGCAATTACAGGTCCCGAAACCTATTGATAGAGGTATCAGCCATCGTAATCGGAGCATTTTAGTTTTTTGCCGCCCAAAAACTTGTGGGCTATAGCACAGTTGATTTTCAATAAAATTGAATTTTCTAAGAAATGTTTAGAAATAATCGAGCAATCAAAATGAAAATTGTCACAGCAATTACAGGTCCCGAAACCTATTGATAGAGGTATCAACCATCGTAATCGGAGCATTTTAGTTTTTTGCCGCCCAAAAACTTGTGGGCTATAGCACAGTTGATTTTCAATAAAATTGAATTTTCTAAGAAATGTTTAGAAATAATCGAGCAATCAAAATAAAAATTGGCACAGCAATTACAGGTCCCGAAACCTATTGATAGAGGTATCAGCCATCGTAATCGGAGCATTTTAGATTTTTGCCGCCCAAAAACTTGTGGGCTATAGCACAGTTGATTTTCAATAAAATTGAATTTTCTAAGAAATGTTTAGAAATAATCGAGCAATCAAAATAAAAATTGGCACAGCAATTACAGGTCCCGAAACCTATTGATAGAGGTATCAGCCATCGTAATCGCACCATTTTAGATTTTTGCCGCCCAAAAACTTGTGGGCTATAGCACAGTTGATTTGCAATAAAATTGAATTTTCTAAGAAATGTTTAGAAATAATCGAGCAATCAAAATGAAAATTGTCACAGCAATTACAGGTCCCGAAACCTATTGATAGAGGTATCAGCCATCGTAATCGGAGTATTTTAGTTTTTTGCCGCCCAAAAACTTGTGGGCTATAGTACAGTTGATTTTCAATAAAATTGAATTTTCTAAGAAATGTTTAGAAATAATCGAGCAATCAAAATGAAAATTGTCACAGCAATTACAGGTCCCGAAACCTATTGATAGAGGTATCAACCATCGTAATCGGAGTATTTTAGTTTTTTGCCGCCCAAAAACTTGTGGGCTATAGTACAGTTGATTTTCAATAAAATTGAATTTACTAAGAAATGTTTAGAAATAATCGAGCAATCAAAATGAAAATTGTCACAGCAATTACAGGTCCCGAAACCTATTGATAGAGGTATCAACCATCGTAATCGCACCATTTTAGATTTTTGCCGCCCAAAAACTTGTGGGCTATAGTACAGTTGATTTTCAATAAAATTGAAATTTCTAAGAAATGTTTAGAAATAATCGAGCAATCAAAATGAATGAAAATTGTCACAGCAATTACAGGTCCCGAAACCTATTGCTAGAGGTATCAGCCATCGTAATCGGAGCATTTTAGTTTTTTGCCGCCCAAAAACTTGTGGGCTATAGTACAGTTGATTTTCAATAAAATTGAATTTTCTAAGAAATGTTTAGAAATAACCGAGCAATCAAAATGAATGAAAATTGTCACAGCAATTACAGGTCCCGAAACCTATTGCTAGAGGTATCAGCCATCGTAATCGGAGCATTTTAGATTTTTGCCGCCCAAAAACTTGTGGGCTATAGCACAGTTGATTTTCAATAAAATTGAATTTTCTAAGAAATGTTTAGAAATAATCGAGCAATCAAAATGAAAATTGTCACAGCAATTACAGGTCCCGAAACCTATTGCTAGAGGTATCAGCCATCGTAATCGGAGCATTTTAGATTTTTGCCGCCCAAAAACTTGTGGGCTATAGTACAGTTGATTTTCAATAAAATTGAATTTTCTAAGAAATGTTTAGAAATAATCGAGCAATCAAAATGAAAATTGTCACAGCAATTACAGGTCCCGAAACCTATTGATAGAGGTATCAACCATCGTAATCGGAGTATTTTAGTTTTTTGCCGCCCAAAAACTTGTGGGCTATAGTACAGTTGATTTTCAATAAAATTGAATTTACTAAGAAATGTTTAGAAATAATCGAGCAATCAAAATGAAAATTGTCACAGCAATTACAGGTCCCGAAACCTATTGATAGAGGTATCAACCATCGTAATCGCACCATTTTAGATTTTTGCCGCCCAAAAACTTGTGGGCTATAGTACAGTTGATTTTCAATAAAATTGAATTTTCTAAGAAATGTTTAGAAATAATCGAGCAATCAAAATGAAAATTGTCACAGCAATTACAGGTCCCGAAACCTATTGATAGAGGTATCAACCATCGTAATCGGAGTATTTTAGTTTTTTGCCGCCCAAAAACTTGTGGGCTATAGTACAGTTGATTTTCAATAAAATTGAATTTACTAAGAAATGTTTAGAAATAATCGAGCAATCAAAATGAAAATTGTCACAGCAATTACAGGTCCCGAAACCTATTGATAGAGGTATCAACCATCGTAATCGCACCATTTTAGATTTTTGCCGCCCAAAAACTTGTGGGCTATAGTACAGTTGATTTTCAATAAAATTGAAATTTCTAAGAAATGTTTAGAAATAATCGAGCAATCAAAATGAATGAAAATTGTCACAGCAATTACAGGTCCCGAAACCTATTGATAGAGGTATCAGCCATCGTAATCGGAGCATTTTAGTTTTTTGCCGCCCAAAAACTTGTGGGCTATAGTACAGTTGATTTTCAATAAAATTGAATTTTCTAAGAAATGTTTAGAAATAACCGAGCAATCAAAATGAATGAAAATTGTCACAGCAATTACAGGTCCCGAAACCTATTGCTAGAGGTATCAGCCATCGTAATCGGAGCATTTTAGATTTTTGCCGCCCAAAAACTTGTGGGCTATAGCACAGTTGATTTTCAATAAAATTGAATTTTCTAAGAAATGTTTAGAAATAATCGAGCAATCAAAATGAAAATTGTCACAGCAATTACAGGTCCCGAAACCTATTGCTAGAGGTATCAGCCATCGTAATCGGAGCATTTTAGATTTTTGCCGCCCAAAAACTTGTGGGCTATAGTACAGTTGATTTTCAATAAAATTGAATTTTCTAAGAAATGTTTAGAAATAATCGAGCAATCAAAATGAAAATTGTCACAGCAATTACAGGTCCCGAAACCTATTGATAGAGGTATCAACCATCGTAATCGGAGTATTTTAGTTTTTTGCCGCCCAAAAACTTGTGGGCTATAGTACAGTTGATTTTCAATAAAATTGAATTTACTAAGAAATGTTTAGAAATAATCGAGCAATCAAAATGAAAATTGTCACAGCAATTACAGGTCCCGAAACCTATTGATAGAGGTATCAACCATCGTAATCGCACCATTTTAGATTTTTGCCGCCCAAAAACTTGTGGGCTATAGTACAGTTGATTTTCAATAAAATTGAATTTTCTAAGAAATGTTTAGAAATAATCGAGCAATCAAAATGAATGAAAATTGTCACAGCAATTACAGGTCCCGAAACCTATTGCTAGAGGTATCAGCCATCGTAATCGGAGCATTTTAGATTTTTGCCGCCCAAATACTTGTGGGCTATAGCACAGTTGATTTTCAATAAAATTGAATTTTCTAAGAAATGTTTAGAAATAACCGAGCAATCAAAATGAATGAAAATTGTCACAGCAATTACAGGTCCCGAAACCTATTGCTAGAGGTATCAGCCATCGTAATCGGAGCATTTTAGATTTTTGCCGCCCAAAAACTTGTGGGCTATAGCACAGTTGATTTTCAATAAAATTGAATTTACTAAGAAATGTTTAGAAATAATCGAGCAATCAAAATGAAAATTGTCACAGCAATTACAGGTCCCGAAACCTATTGATAGAGGTATCAACCATCGTAATCGCACCATTTTAGATTTTTGCCGCCCAAAAACTTGTGGGCTATAGTACAGTTGATTTTCAATAAAATTGAAATTTCTAAGAAATGTTTAGAAATAATCGAGCAATCAAAATGAATGAAAATTGTCACAGCAATTACAGGTCCCGAAACCTATTGATAGAGGTATCAGCCATCGTAATCGGAGCATTTTAGTTTTTTGCCGCCCAAAAACTTGTGGGCTATAGTACAGTTGATTTTCAATAAAATTGAATTTTCTAAGAAATGTTTAGAAATAACCGAGCAATCAAAATGAATGAAAATTGTCACAGCAATTACAGGTCCCGAAACCTATTGCTAGAGGTATCAGCCATCGTAATCGGAGCATTTTAGATTTTTGCCGCCCAAAAACTTGTGGGCTATAGCACAGTTGATTTTCAATAAAATTGAATTTTCTAAGAAATGTTTAGAAATAATCGAGCAATCAAAATGAAAATTGTCACAGCAATTACAGGTCCCGAAACCTATTGCTAGAGGTATCAGCCATCGTAATCGGAGCATTTTAGATTTTTGCCGCCCAAAAACTTGTGGGCTATAGTACAGTTGATTTTCAATAAAATTGAATTTTCTAAGAAATGTTTAGAAATAATCGAGCAATCAAAATGAAAATTGTCACAGCAATTACAGGTCCCGAAACCTATTGATAGAGGTATCAACCATCGTAATCGGAGTATTTTAGTTTTTTGCCGCCCAAAAACTTGTGGGCTATAGTACAGTTGATTTTCAATAAAATTGAATTTACTAAGAAATGTTTAGAAATAATCGAGCAATCAAAATGAAAATTGTCACAGCAATTACAGGTCCCGAAACCTATTGATAGAGGTATCAACCATCGTAATCGCACCATTTTAGATTTTTGCCGCCCAAAAACTTGTGGGCTATAGTACAGTTGATTTTCAATAAAATTGAATTTTCTAAGAAATGTTTAGAAATAATCGAGCAATCAAAATGAATGAAAATTGTCACAGCAATTACAGGTCCCGAAACCTATTGCTAGAGGTATCAGCCATCGTAATCGGAGCATTTTAGATTTTTGCCGCCCAAATACTTGTGGGCTATAGCACAGTTGATTTTCAATAAAATTGAATTTTCTAAGAAATGTTTAGAAATAACCGAGCAATCAAAATGAATGAAAATTGTCACAGCAATTACAGGTCCCGAAACCTATTGCTAGAGGTATCAGCCATCGTAATCGGAGCATTTTAGATTTTTGCCGCCCAAAAACTTGTGGGCTATAGCACAGTTGATTTTCAATAAAATTGAATTTTCTAAGAAATGTTTAGAAATAATCGAGCAATCAAAATGAAAATTGTCACAGCAATTACAGGTCCCGAAACCTATTGATAGAGGTATCAGCCATCGTAATCGGAGTATTTTAGTTTTTTGCCGCCCAAAAACTTGTGGGCTATAGCACAGTTGATTTTCAATAAAATTGAATTTTCTAAGAAATGTTTAGAAATAATCGAGCAATCAAAATGAAAATTGTCACAGCAATTACAGGTCCCGAAACCTATTGATAGAGGTATCAACCATCGTAATCGCACCATTTTAGATTTTTGCCGCCCAAAAACTTGTGGGCTATAGTACAGTTGATTTTCAATAAAATTGAAATTTCTAAGAAATGTTTAGAAATAATCGAGCAATCAAAATGAAAATTGTCACAGCAAATACAGGTCCCGAAACCTATTGATAGAGGTATCAGCCATCGTAATCGCACCATTTCAGATTTTTGCCGCCCAAAAACTTGTGGGCTATAGCACAGTTGATTTGCAATAAAATTGAATTTTCTAAGAAATGTTTAGAAATAATCGAGCAATCAAAATAAAAATTGGCACAGCAATTACAGGTCCCGAAACCTATTGATAGAGGTATCAGCCATCGTAATCGGAGCATTTTAGATTTTTGCCGCCCAAAAACTTGTGGGCTATAGCACAGTTGATTTTCAATAAAATTGAATTTTCTAAGAAATGTTTAGAAATAATCGAGCAATCAAAATAAAAATTGGCACAGCAATTAAAGGTCCCGAAACCTATTGATAGAGGTATCAGCCATCGTAATCGCACCATTTCAGATTTTTGCCGCCCAAAAACTTGTGGGCTATAGCACAGTTGATTTGCAATAAAATTGAATTTTCTAAGAAATGTTTAGAAATAATCGAGCAATCAAAATGAAAATTGTCACAGCAATTACAGGTCCCGAAACCTATTGATAGAGGTATCAGCCATCGTAATCGGAGTATTTTAGTTTTTTGCCGCCCAAAAACTTGTGGGCTATAGCACAGTTGATTTTCAATAAAATTGAATTTTCTAAGAAATGTTTAGAAATAATCGAGCAATCAAAATGAAAATTGTCACAGCAATTACAGGTCCCGAAACCTATTGATAGAGGTATCAACCATCGTAATCGCACCATTTTAGATTTTTGCCGCCCAAAAACTTGTGGGCTATAGTACAGTTGATTTTCAATAAAATTGAAATTTCTAAGAAATGTTTAGAAATAATCGAGCAATCAAAATGAAAATTGTCACAGCAAATACAGGTCCCGAAACCTATTGATAGAGGTATCAGCCATCGTAATCGCACCATTTCAGATTTTTGCCGCCCAAAAACTTGTGGGCTATAGCACAGTTGATTTGCAATAAAATTGAATTTTCTAAGAAATGTTTAGAAATAATCGAGCAATCAAAATAAAAATTGGCACAGCAATTACAGGTCCCGAAACCTATTGATAGAGGTATCAGCCATCGTAATCGGAGCATTTTAGATTTTTGCCGCCCAAAAACTTGTGGGCTATAGTACAGTTGATTTTCAATAAAATTGAATTTTCTAAGAAATGTTTAGAAATAATCGAGCAATCAAAATGAAAATTGTCACAGCAATTACAGGTCCCGAAACCTATTGATAGAGGTATCAGCCATCGTAATCGGAGCATTTTAGATTTTTGCCGCCCAAAAACTTGTGGGCTATAGCACAGTTGATTTTCAATAAAATTGAATTTTCTAAGAAATGTTTAGAAATAATCGAGCAATCAAAATGAAAATTGTCACAGCAATTACAGGTCCCGAAACCTATTGATAGAGGTATCAGCCATCGTAATCGGAGTATTTTAGTTTTTTGCCGCCCAAAAACTTGTGGGCTATAGCACAGTTGATTTTCAATAAAATTGAATTTTCTAAGAAATGTTTAGAAATAATCGAGCAATCAAAATGAAAATTGTCACAGCAATTACAGGTCCCGAAACCTATTGATAGAGGTATCAACCATCGTAATCGCACCATTTTAGATTTTTGCCGCCCAAAAACTTGTGGGCTATAGTACAGTTGATTTTCAATAAAATTGAAATTTCTAAGAAATGTTTAGAAATAATCGAGCAATCAAAATGAAAATTGTCACAGCAAATACAGGTCCCGAAACCTATTGATAGAGGTATCAGCCATCGTAATCGCACCATTTCAGATTTTTGCCGCCCAAAAACTTGTGGGCTATAGCACAGTTGATTTGCAATAAAATTGAATTTTCTAAGAAATGTTTAGAAATAATCGAGCAATCAAAATAAAAATTGGCACAGCAATTACAGGTCCCGAAACCTATTGATAGAGGTATCAGCCATCGTAATCGGAGCATTTTAGATTTTTGCCGCCCAAAAACTTGTGGGCTATAGCACAGTTGATTTTCAATAAAATTGAATTTTCTAAGAAATGTTTAGAAATAATCGAGCAATCAAAATAAAAATTGGCACAGCAATTAAAGGTCCCGAAACCTATTGATAGAGGTATCAGCCATCGTAATCGCACCATTTCAGATTTTTGCCGCCCAAAAACTTGTGGGCTTTAGCACAGTTGATTTGCAATAAAATTGAATTTTCTAAGAAATGTTTAGAAATAATCGAGCAATCAAAATGAAAATTGTCACAGCAATTACAGGTCCCGAAACCTATTGATAGAGGTATCAGCCATCGTAATCGGAGTATTTTAGTTTTTTGCCGCCCAAAAACTTGTGGGCTATAGCACAGTTGATTTTCAATAAAATTGAATTTTCTAAGAAATGTTTAGAAATAATCGAGCAATCAAAATGAAAATTGTCACAGCAATTACAGGTCCCGAAACCTATTGATAGAGGTATCAACCATCGTAATCGCACCATTTTAGATTTTTGCCGCCCAAAAACTTGTGGGCTATAGTACAGTTGATTTTCAATAAAATTGAAATTTCTAAGAAATGTTTAGAAATAATCGAGCAATCAAAATGAAAATTGTCACAGCAATTACAGGTCCCGAAACCTATTGATAGAGGTATCAGCCATCGTAATCGGAGCATTTTAGATTTTTGCCGCCCAAATACTTGTGGGCTATAGCACAGTTGATTTTCAATAAAATTGAATTTTCTAAGAAATGTTTAGAAATAATCGAGCAATCAAAATGAAAATTGTCACAGCAATTACAGGTCCCGAAACCTATTGATAGAGGTATCAGCCATCGTAATCGGAGCATTTTAGATTTTTGCCGCCCAAATACTTGTGGGCTATAGCACAGTTGATTTTCAATAAAATTGAATTTTCTAAGAAATGTTTAGAAATAACCGAGCAATCAAAATGAAAATTGTCACAGCAATTACAGGTCCCGAAACCTATTGATAGAGGTATCAGCCATCGTAATCGGAGCATTTTAGTTTTTTGCCGCCCAAAAACTTGTGGGCTATAGTACAGTTGATTTTCAATAAAATTGAATTTTCTAAGAAATGTTTAAAAATAATCGAGCAAGCAAAATGAAAATTGTCACAGCAATTACAGGTCCCGAAACCTATTGATAGAGGTATCAGCCATCGTAATCGGAGTATTTTAGTTTTTTGCCGCCCAAAAACTTGTGGGCTATAGCACAGTTGATTTTCAATAAAATTGAATTTTCTAAGAAATGTTTAGAAATAATCGAGCAATCAAAATGAAAATTGTCACAGCAATTACAGGTCCCGAAACCTATTGATAGAGGTATCAGCCATCGTAATCGGAGCATTTTAGATTTTTGCCGCCCAAATACTTGTGGGCTATAGCACAGTTGATTTTCAATAAAATTGAATTTTCTAAGAAATGTTTAGAAATAACCGAGCAATCAAAATGAAAATTGTCACAGCAATTACAGGTCCCGAAACCTATTGATAGAGGTATCAGCCATCGTAATCGGAGCATTTTAGTTTTTTGCCGCCCAAAAACTTGTGGGCTATAGTACAGTTGATTTTCAATAAAATTGAATTTTCTAAGAAATGTTTAAAAATAATCGAGCAAGCAAAATGAAAATTGTCACAGCAATTACAGGTCCCGAAACCTATTGATAGAGGTATCAGCCATCGTAATCGGAGTATTTTAGTTTTTTGCCGCCCAAAAACTTGTGGGCTATAGCACAGTTGATTTTCAATAAAATTGAATTTTCTAAGAAATGTTTAGAAATAATCGAGCAATCAAAATGAAAATTGTCACAGCAATTACAGGTCCCGAAACCTATTGATAGAGGTATCAGCCATCGTAATCGGAGTATTTTAGTTTTTTGCCGCCCAAAAACTTGTGGGCTATAGCACAGTTGATTTTCAATAAAATTGAATTTTCTAAGAAATGTTTAGAAATAATCGAGCAATCAAAATGAAAATTGTCATAGCAATTACAGGTCCCGAAACCTATTGATAGAGGTATCAGCTATCGTAATCGGAGCATTTTAGATTTTTGCCGCCCAAAAACTTGTGGGCTATAGCACAGTTGATTTTCAATAAAATTGAATTTTCTAAGAAATGTTTAGAAATAATCGAGCAATCAAAATGAAAATTGTCACAGCAATTACAGGTCCCGAAACCTATTGATAGAGGTATCAGCCATCGTAATCGGAGCATTTTAGTTTTTTGCCGCCCAAAAACTTGTGGGCTATAGCACAGTTGATTTTCAATAAAATTGAATTTTCTAAGAAATGTTTAGAAATAATCGAGCAATCAAAATGAAAATTGTCACAGCAATTACAGGTCCCGAAACCTATTGATAGAGGTATCAACCATCGTAATCGCACCATTTTAGATTTTTGCCGCCCAAAAACTTGTGGGCTATAGCACAGTTGATTTTCAATAAAATTGAATTTTCTAAGAAATGTTTAGAAATAATCGAGCAATCAAAATGAAAATTGTCACAGCAATTACAGGTCCCGAAACCTATTGATAGAGGTATCAACCATCGTAATCGGAGTATTTTAGTTTTTTGCCGCCCAAAAACTTGTGGGCTATAGCACAGTTGATTTTCAATAAAATTGAATTTTCTAAGAAATGTTTAGAAATAATCGAGCAATCAAAATGAAAATTGTCACAGCAATTACAGGTCCCGAAACCTATTGATAGAGGTATCAACCATCGTAATCGCACCATTTTAGATTTTTGCCGCCCAAAAACTTGTGGGCTATAGTACAGTTGATTTTCAATAAAATTGAAATTTCTAAGAAATGTTTAGAAATAATCGAGCAATCAAAATGAAAATTGTCACAGCAATTACAGGTCCCGAAACCTATTGATAGAGGTATCAGCCATCGTAATCGGAGCATTTTAGTTTTTTGCCGCCCAAAAACTTGTGGGCTATAGTACAGTTGATTTTCAATAAAATTGAATTTTCTAAGAAATGTTTAAAAATAATCGAGCAAGCAAAATGAAAATTGTCACAGCAATTACAGGTCCCGAAACCTATTGATAGAGGTATCAGCCATCGTAATCGGAGTATTTTAGTTTTTTGCCGCCCAAAAACTTGTGGGCTATAGCACAGTTGATTTTCAATAAAATTGAATTTTCTAAGAAATGTTTAGAAATAATCGAGCAATCAAAATGAAAATTGTCACAGCAATTACAGGTCCCGAAACCTATTGATAGAGGTATCAGCCATCGTAATCGGAGTATTTTAGTTTTTTGCCGCCCAAAAACTTGTGGGCTATAGTACAGTTGATTTTCAATAAAATTGAAATTTCTAAGAAATGTTTAGAAATAATCGAGCAATCAAAATGAAAATTGTCATAGCAATTACAGGTCCCGAAACCTATTGATAGAGGTATCAGCCATCGTAATCGGAGCATTTTAGATTTTTGCCGCCCAAAAACTTGTGGGCTATAGCACAGTTGATTTTCAATAAAATTGAATTTTCTAAGAAATGTTTAGAAATAATCGAGCAATCAAAATAAAAATTGGCACAGCAATTACAGGTCCCGAAACCTATTGATAGAGGTATCAGCCATCGTAATCGGAGCATTTTAGATTTTTGCCGCCCAAATACTTGTGGGCTATAGCACAGTTGATTTTCAATAAAATTGAATTTTCTAAGAAATGTTTAGAAATAACCGAGCAATCAAAATGAAAATTGTCACAGCAATTACAGGTCCCGAAACCTATTGATAGAGGTATCAGCCATCGTAATCGGAGCATTTTAGTTTTTTGCCGCCCAAAAACTTGTGGGCTATAGTACAGTTGATTTTCAATAAAATTGAATTTTCTAAGAAATGTTTAAAAATAATCGAGCAAGCAAAATGAAAATTGTCACAGCAATTACAGGTCCCGAAACCTATTGATAGAGGTATCAGCCATCGTAATCGGAGTATTTTAGTTTTTTGCCGCCCAAAAACTTGTGGGCTATAGCACAGTTGATTTTCAATAAAATTGAATTTTCTAAGAAATGTTTAGAAATAATCGAGCAATCAAAATGAAAATTGTCACAGCAATTACAGGTCCCGAAACCTATTGATAGAGGTATCAGCCATCGTAATCGGAGTATTTTAGTTTTTTGCCGCCCAAAAACTTGTGGGCTATAGTACAGTTGATTTTCAATAAAATTGAAATTTCTAAGAAATGTTTAGAAATAATCGAGCAATCAAAATGAAAATTGTCATAGCAATTACAGGTCCCGAAACCTATTGATAGAGGTATCAGCCATCGTAATCGGAGCATTTTAGATTTTTGCCGCCCAAAAACTTGTGGGCTATAGCACAGTTGATTTTCAATAAAATTGAATTTTCTAAGAAATGTTTAGAAATAATCGAGCAATCAAAATGAAAATTGTCACAGCAATTACAGGTCCCGAAACCTATTGATAGAGGTATCAGCCATCGTAATCGGAGCATTTTAGTTTTTTGCCGCCCAAAAACTTGTGGGCTATAGCACAGTTGATTTTCAATAAAATTGAATTTTCTAAGAAATGTTTAGAAATAATCGAGCAATCAAAATGAAAATTGTCACAGCAATTACAGGTCCCGAAACCTATTGATAGAGGTATCAACCATCGTAATCGGAGCATTTTAGTTTTTTGCCGCCCAAAAACTTGTGGGCTATAGCACAGTTGATTTTCAATAAAATTGAATTTTCTAAGAAATGTTTAGAAATAATCGAGCAATCAAAATAAAAATTGGCACAGCAATTACAGGTCCCGAAACCTATTGATAGAGGTATCAGCCATCGTAATCGGAGCATTTTAGATTTTTGCCGCCCAAAAACTTGTGGGCTATAGCACAGTTGATTTTCAATAAAATTGAATTTTCTAAGAAATGTTTAGAAATAATCGAGCAATCAAAATGAAAATTGGCACAGCAATTACAGGTCCCGAAACCTATTGATAGAGGTATCAGCCATCGTAATCGCACCATTTTAGATTTTTGCCGCCCAAAAACTTGTGGGCTATAGCACAGTTGATTTGCAATAAAATTGAATTTTCTAAGAAATGTTTAGAAATAATCGAGCAATCAAAATGAAAATTGTCACAGCAATTACAGGTCCCGAAACCTATTGATAGAGGTATCAGCCATCGTAATCGGAGTATTTTAGTTTTTTGCCGCCCAAAAACTTGTGGGCTATAGTACAGTTGATTTTCAATAAAATTGAATTTTCTAAGAAATGTTTAGAAATAATCGAGCAATCAAAATGAAAATTGTCACAGCAATTACAGGTCCCGAAACCTATTGATAGAGGTATCAACCATCGTAATCGGAGTATTTTAGTTTTTTGCCGCCCAAAAACTTGTGGGCTATAGTACAGTTGATTTTCAATAAAATTGAATTTACTAAGAAATGTTTAGAAATAATCGAGCAATCAAAATGAAAATTGTCACAGCAATTACAGGTCCCGAAACCTATTGATAGAGGTATCAACCATCGTAATCGCACCATTTTAGATTTTTGCCGCCCAAAAACTTGTGGGCTATAGTACAGTTGATTTTCAATAAAATTGAAATTTCTAAGAAATGTTTAGAAATAATCGAGCAATCAAAATGAATGAAAATTGTCACAGCAATTACAGGTCCCGAAACCTATTGCTAGAGGTATCAGCCATCGTAATCGGAGCATTTTAGATTTTTGCCGCCCAAATACTTGTGGGCTATAGCACAGTTGATTTTCAATAAAATTGAATTTTCTAAGAAATGTTTAGAAATAACCGAGCAATCAAAATGAATGAAAATTGTCACAGCAATTACAGGTCCCGAAACCTATTGCTAGAGGTATCAGCCATCGTAATCGGAGCATTTTAGTTTTTTGCCGCCCAAAAACTTGTGAGCTATAGTACAGTTGATTTTCAATAAAATTGAAATTTCTAAGAAATGTTTAGAAATAATCGAGCAATCAAAATGAAAATTGTCACAGCAATTACAGGTCCCGAAACCTATTGATAGAGGTATCAGCCATCGTAATCGGAGCATTTTAGATTTTTGCCGCCCAAATACTTGTGGGCTATAGCACAGTTGATTTTCAATAAAATTGAATTTTCTAAGAAATGTTTAGAAATAATCGAGCAATCAAAATAAAAATTGTCACAGCAATTACAGGTCCCGAAACCTATTGATAGAGGTATCAGACATCGTAATCGCACCATTTTAGTTTTTTGCCGCCCAAAAACTTGTGGGCTATAGCACAGTTGATTTTCAATAAAATTTAATTTTCTAAGAAATGTTTAGAAATAATCGAGCAATCAAAATGAAAATTGTCACAGCAATTACAGGTCCCGAAACCTATTGATAGAGGTATCAACCATCGTAATCGGAGTATTTTAGTTTTTTGCCGCCCAAAAACTTGTGGGCTATAGTACAGTTGATTTTCAATAAAATTGAATTTACTAAGAAATGTTTAGAAATAATCGAGCAATCAAAATGAAAATTGTCACAGCAATTACAGGTCCCGAAACCTATTGATAGAGGTATCAACCATCGTAATCGCACCATTTTAGATTTTTGCCGCCCAAAAACTTGTGGGCTATAGTACAGTTGATTTTCAATAAAATTGAAATTTCTAAGAAATGTTTAGAAATAATCGAGCAATCAAAATGAAAATTGTCACAGCAATTACAGGTCCCGAAACCTATTGATAGAGGTATCAGCCATCGTAATCGGAGCATTTTAGATTTTTGCCGCCCAAATACTTGTGGGCTATAGCACAGTTGATTTTCAATAAAATTGAATTTTCTAAGAAATGTTTAGAAATAACCGAGCAATCAAAATGAATGAAAATTGTCACAGCAATTACAGGTCCCGAAACCTATTGCTAGAGGTATCAGCCATCGTAATCGGAGCATTTTAGTTTTTTGCCGCCCAAAAACTTGTGAGCTATAGTACAGTTGATTTTCAATAAAATTGAAATTTCTAAGAAATGTTTAGAAATAATCGAGCAATCAAAATGAAAATTGTCACAGCAATTACAGGTCCCGAAACCTATTGATAGAGGTATCAGCCATCGTAATCGGAGCATTTTAGATTTTTGCCGCCCAAATACTTGTGGGCTATAGCACAGTTGATTTTCAATAAAATTGAATTTTCTAAGAAATGTTTAGAAATAATCGAGCAATCAAAATAAAAATTGTCACAGCAATTACAGGTCCCGAAACCTATTGATAGAGGTATCAGACATCGTAATCGGACCATTTTAGTTTTTTGCCGCCCAAAAACTTGTGGGCTATAGTACAGTTGATTTTCAATAAAATTGAAATTTCTAAGAAATGTTTAGAAATAATCGAGCAATCAAAATGAAAATTGTCACAGAAATTACAGGTCCCGAAACCTATTGATAGAGGTATCAGCCATCGTAATCGGAGCATTTTAGATTTTTGCCGCCCAAATACTTGTGGGCTATAGCACAGTTGATTTTCAATAAAATTGAATTTTCTAAGAAATGTTTAGAAATAACCGAGCAATCAAAATGAAAATTGTCACAGCAATTACAGGTCCCGAAACCTATTGCTAGAGGTATCAGCCATCGTAATCGGAGCATTTTAGTTTTTTGCCGCCCAAAAACTTGTGAGCTATAGTACAGTTGATTTTCAATAAAATTGAAATTTCTAAGAAATGTTTAGAAATAATCGAGCAATCAAAATGAAAATTGTCACAGCAATTACAGGTCCCGAAACCTATTGATAGAGGTATCAGCCATCGTAATCGGAGCATTTTAGATTTTTGCCGCCCAAATACTTGTGGGCTATAGCACAGTTGATTTTCAATAAAATTGAATTTTCTAAGAAATGTTTAGAAATAATCGAGCAATCAAAATGAAAATTGTCACAGCAATTACAGGTCCCGAAACCTATTGATAGAGGTATCAACCATCGTAATCGCACCATTTTAGATTTTTGCCGCCCAAAAACTTGTGGGCTATAGTACAGTTGATTTTCAATAAAATTGAAATTTCTAAGAAATGTTTAGAAATAATCGAGCAATCAAAATGAAAATTGTCACAGCAATTACAGGTCCCGAAACCTATTGATAGAGGTATCAGACATCGTAATCGCACCATTTTAGTTTTTTGCCGCCCAAAAACTTGTGGGCTATAGTACAGTTGATTTTCAATAAAATTTAATTTTCTAAGAAATGTTTAGAAATAATCGAGCAATCAAAATGAAAATTGTCACAGCAATTACAGGTCCCGAAACCTATTGATAGAGGTATCAACCATCGTAATCGCACCATTTTAGATTTTTGCCGCCCAAAAACTTGTGGGCTATAGTACAGTTGATTTTCAATAAAATTGAAATTTCTAAGAAATGTTTAGAAATAATCGAGCAATCAAAATGAAAATTGTCACAGCAATTACAGGTCCCGAAACCTATTGATAGAGGTATCAGCCATCGTAATCGGAGCATTTTAGATTTTTGCCGCCCAAATACTTGTGGGCTATAGCACAGTTGATTTTCAATAAAATTGAATTTTCTAAGAAATGTTTAAAAATAATCGAGCAAGCAAAATGAAAATTGTCACAGCAATTACAGGTCCCGAAACCTATTGATAGAGGTATCAGCCGTCGTAATCGGAGCATTTTAGTTTTTTGCCGCCCAAAAACTTGTGGGCTATAGCACAGTTGATTTTCAATAAAATTGAATTTTCTAAGAAATGTTTAGAAATAATCGAGCAATCAAAATGAAAATTGTCACAGCAATTACAGGTCCCGAAACCTATTGATAGAGGTATCAGCCGTCGTAATCGGAGCATTTTAGTTTTTTGCCGCCCAAAAACTTGTGGGCTATAGCACAGTTGGTTTGCAATAAAATTGAATTTTCTAAGAAATGTTTAGAAATAATCGAGCAATCAAAATGAAAATTGTCACAGTAATTACAGGTCCCGAAACCTATTGATAGAGGTATCAGCCATCGTAATCGGAGCATTTTAGTTTTTTGCCGCCCAAAAACTTGTGGGCTATAGCACAGTTGATTTTCAATAAAATTGAATTTTCTAAGAAATGTTTAGAAATAATCGAGCAATCAAAATGAAAATTGTCACAGCAATTACAGGTCCCGAAACCTATTGATAGAGGTATCAGCCGTCGTAATCGGAGCATTTTAGTTTTTTGCCGCCCAAAAACTTGTGGGCTATACCACTGTTGATTTTCAATAAAATTGAATTTTCTAAGAAATGTTTAGAAATAATCGAGCAATCAAAATGAAAATTGTCACAGCAATTACAGGTCCCGAAACCTATTGATAGAGGTATCAGCCATCGTAATCGGAGTATTTTAGTTTTTTGCCGCCCAAAAACTTGTGGGCTATAGCACAGTTGATTTTCAATAAAATTGAATTTTCTAAGAAATGTTTAGAAATAATCGAGCAATCAAAATGAAAATTGTCACAGCAATTACAGGTCCCGAAACCTATTGATAGAGGTATCAGCCATCGTAATCGGAGCATTTTAGTTTTTTGCCGCCCAAAAACTTGTGGGCTATAGCACAGTTGATTTTCAATAAAATTGAATTTTCTAAGAAATGTTTAGAAATAATCGAGCAATCAAAATGAAAATTGTCACAGCAATTACAGGTCCCGAAACCTATTGATAGAGGTATCAACCATCGTAATCGCACCATTTTAGATTTTTGCCGCCCAAAAACTTGTGGGCTATAGTACAGTTGATTTTCAATAAAATTGAATTTTCTAAGAAATGTTTAGAAATAATCGAGCAATCAAAATGAAAATTGTCACAGCAATTACAGGTCCCGAAACCTATTGATAGAGGTATCAGCCATCGTAATCGGAGCATTTTAGTTTTTTGCCGCCCAAAAACTTGTGGGCTATAGCACAGTTGATTTTCAATAAAATTGAATTTTCTAAGAAATGTTTAGAAATAATCGAGCAATCAAAATGAAAATTGTCACAGCAATTACAGGTCCCGAAACCTATTGATAGAGGTATCAACCATCGTAATCGCACCATTTTAGATTTTTGCCGCCCAAAAACTTGTGGGCTATAGTACAGTTGATTTTCAATAAAATTGAAATTTCTAAGAAATGTTTAGAAATAATCGAGCAATCAAAATGAAAATTGTCACAGCAATTACAGGTCCCGAAACCTATTGATAGAGTTATCAGCCATGTTAATCGGAGCATTTTAGATTTTTGCCGCCCAAAAACTTGTGGGCTATAGTACAGTTGATTTTCAATAAAATTGAATTTTCTAAGAAATGTTTAGAAATAATCGAGCAATCAAAATGAAAATTGTCACAGCAATTACAGGTCCCGAAACCTATTGCTAGAGGTATCAGCCATCGTAATCGGAGCATTTTAGTTTTTTGCCGCCCAAAAACTTGTGGGCTATAGTACAGTTGATTTTCAATAAAATTGAATTTACTAAGAAATGTTTAGAAATAATCGAGCAATCAAAATGAAAATTGTCACAGCAATTACAGGTCCCGAAACCTATTGATAGAGGTATCAGCCATCGTAATCGGAGTATTTTAGTTTTTTGCCGCCCAAAAACTTGTGGGCTATAGCACAGTTGATTTTCAATAAAATTGAATTTTCTAAGAAATGTTTAGAAATAATCGAGCAATCAAAATGAAAATTGTCACAGCAATTACAGGTCCCGAAACCTATTGATAGAGGTATCAGCCATCGTAATCGGAGCATTTTAGATTTTTGCCGCCCAAATACTTGTGGGCTATAGCACAGTTGATTTTCAATAAAATTGAATTTTCTAAGAAATGTTTAGAAATAATCGAGCAATCAAAATGAAAATTGTCACAGCAATTACAGGTCCCGAAACCTATTGATAGAGGTATCAGCCATCGTAATCGCACCATTTTAGATTTTTGCCGCCCAAAAACTTGTGGGCTATAGTACAGTTGATTTTCAATAAAATTGAAATTTCTAAGAAATGTTTAGAAATAATCGAGCAATCAAAATGAAAATTGTCACAGCAATTACAGGTCCCGAAACCTATTGATAGAGGTATCAGCCATCGTAATCGGAGTATTTTAGTTTTTTGCCGCCCAAAAACTTGTGGGCTATAGTACAGTTGATTTTCAATAAAATTGAATTTTCTAAGAAATGTTTAGAAATAATCGAGCAATCAAAATGAAAATTGTCACAGCAATTACAGGTCCCGAAACCTATTGATAGAGGTATCAACCATCGTAATCGCACCATTTTAGATTTTTGCCGCCCAAAAACTTGTGGGCTATAGTACAGTTGATTTTCAATAAAATTGAAATTTCTAAGAAATGTTTAGAAATAATCGAGCAATCAAAATGAAAATTGTCACAGCAATTACAGGTCCCGAAACCTATTGATAGAGGTATCAGCCATCGTAATCGGAGCATTTTAGATTTTTGCCGCCCAAATACTTGTGGGCTATAGCACAGTTGATTTTCAATAAAATTGAATTTTCTAAGAAATGTTTAGAAATAATCGAGCAATCAAAATAAAAATTGGCACAGCAATTACAGGTCCCGAAACCTATTGATAGAGGTATCAGACATCGTAATCGCACCATTTTAGTTTTTTGCCGCCCAAAAACTTGTGGGCTATAGCACAGTTGATTTTCAATAAAATTGAATTTTCTAAGAAATGTTTAGAAATAATCGAGCAATCAAAATGAAAATTGTCACAGCAATTACAGGTCCCGAAACCTATTGATATAGGTATCAGCCATCGTAATCGGAGCATTTTAGTTTTTTGCCGCCCAAAAACTTGTGGGCTATAGCACAGTTGATTTTCAATAAAATTGAATTTTCTAAGAAATGTTTAGAAATAATCGAGCAATCAAAATGAAAATTGTCACAGCAATTACAGGTTCCGAAACCTA
This sequence comes from Tipula vernalis, assembly GCA_958295665.1. Taxonomy (NCBI): domain Eukaryota; kingdom Metazoa; phylum Arthropoda; class Insecta; order Diptera; family Tipulidae; genus Tipula; species Tipula vernalis. Next base: position 40,824,635 of record OY282558.1, on the reverse strand, counting down.
TTGATAGAGGTATCAACCATCGTAATCGCACCATTTTAGTTTTTTGCCGCCCAAAAACTTGTGGGCTATAGCACAGTTGATTTTCAATAAAATTGAATTTGCTAAGAAATGTTTAGAAATAATCGAGCAATCAAAATGAAAATTGTCACAGCAATTACAGGTCCCGAAACCTATTGATAGAGGTATCAGCCATCGTAATCGGAGTATTTTAGTTTTTTGCCGCCCAAAAACTTGTGGGCTATAGCACAGTTGATTTTCAATAAAATTGAATTTTCTAAGAAATGTTTAGAAATAATCGAGCAATCAAAATGAAAATTGTCACAGCAATTACAGGTCCCGAAACCTATTGATAGAGGTATCAGCCATCGTAATCGGAGCATTTTAGATTTTTGCCGCCCAAATACTTGTGGGCTATAGCACAGTTGATTTTCAATAAAATTGAATTTTCTAAGAAATGTTTAGAAATAATCGAGCAATCAAAATGAAAATTGTCACAGCAATTACAGGTCCCGAAACCTATTGATAGAGGTATCAGCCATCGTAATCGGAGCATTTTAGTTTTTTGCCGCCCAAAAACTTGTGGGCTATAGTACAGTTGATTTTCAATAAAATTGAATTTTCTAAGAAATGTTTAAAAATAATCGAGCAATCAAAATGAAAATTGTCACAGCAATTACAGGTCCCGAAACCTATTGATAGAGGTATCAGCCGTCGTAATCGGAGCATTTTAGTTTTTTGCCGCCCAAAAACTTGTGGGCTATAGCACAGTTGATTTTCAATAAAATTGAATTTTCTAAGAAATGTTTAGAAATAATCGAGCAATCAAAATGAAAATTGTCACAGCAATTACAGGTCCCGAAACCTATTGATAGAGGTATCAGCCATCGTAATCGGAGCATTTTAGTTTTTTGCCGCCCAAAAACTTGTGGGCTATAGCACAGTTGATTTTCAATAAAATTGAATTTTCTAAGAAATGTTTAGAAATAATCGAGCAATCAAAATGAAAATTGTCACAGCAATTACAGGTCCCGAAACCTATTGATAGAGGTATCAACCATCGTAATCGCACCATTTTAGATTTTTGCCGCCCAAAAACTTGTGGGCTATAGTACAGTTGATTTTCAATAAAATTGAAATTTCTAAGAAATGTTTAGAAATAATCGAGCAATCAAAATGAAAATTGTCACAGCAATTACAGGTCCCGAAACCTATTGATAGAGGTATCAGCCATCGTAATCGGAGCATTTTAGATTTTTGCCGCCCAAATACTTGTGGGCTATAGCACAGTTGATTTTCAATAAAATTGAATTTTCTAAGAAATGTTTAGAAATAATCGAGCAATCAAAATGAAAATTGTCACAGCAATTACAGGTCCCGAAACCTATTGATAGAGGTATCAGCCATCGTAATCGGAGCATTTTAGTTTTTTGCCGCCCAAAAACTTGTGGGCTATAGTACAGTTGATTTTCAATAAAATTGAATTTTCTAAGAAATGTTTAAAAATAATCGAGCAAGCAAAATGAAAATTGTCACAGCAATTACAGGTCCCGAAACCTATTGATAGAGGTATCAGCCGTCGTAATCGGAGCATTATAGTTTTTTGCCGCCCAAAAACTTGTGGGCTATAGCACAGTTGATTTGCAATAAAATTGAATTTTCTAAGAAATGTTTAGAAATAATCGAGCAATCAAAATGAAAATTGTCACAGCAATTACAGGTCCCGAAACCTATTGATAGAGGTATCAGCCATCGTAATCGGAGCATTTTAGATTTTTGCCGCCCAAATACTTGTGGGCTATAGTACAGTTGATTTTCAATAAAATTGAATTTTCTAAGAAATGTTTAAAAATAATCGAGCAAGCAAAATGAAAATTGTCACAGCAATTACAGGTCCCGAAACCTATTGATAGAGGTATCAGCCATCGTAATCGGAGCATTTTAGTTTTTTGCCGCCCAAAAACTTGTGGGCTATAGCACAGTTGATTTTCAATAAAATTGAATTTGCTAAGAAATGTTTAGAAATAATCGAGCAATCAAAATGAAAATTGTCACAGCAATTACAGGTCCCGAAACCTATTGATAGAGGTATCAGCCATCGTAATCGGAGTATTTTAGTTTTTTGCCGCCCAAAAACTTGTGGGCTATAGCACAGTTGATTTTCAATAAAATTGAATTTTCTAAGAAATGTTTAGAAATAATCGAGCAATCAAAATGAAAATTGTCACAGCAATTACAGGTCCCGAAACCTATTGATAGAGGTATCAGCCATCGTAATCGGAGTATTTTAGTTTTTTGCCGCCCAAAAACTTGTGGGCTATAGCACAGTTGATTTTCAATAAAATTGAATTTTCTAAGAAATGTTTAGAAATAATCGAGCAATCAAAATGAAAATTGTCACAGCAATTACAGGTCCCGAAACCTATTGATAGAGGTATCAGCCATCGTAATCGGAGCATTTTAGATTTTTGCCGCCCAAATACTTGTGGGCTATAGCACAGTTGATTTTCAATAAAATTGAATTTTCTAAGAAATGTTTAGAAATAATCGAGCAATCAAAATGAAAATTGTCACAGCAATTACAGGTCCCGAAACCTATTGATAGAGGTATCAGCCATCGTAATCGGAGCATTTTAGATTTTTGCCGCCCAAATACTTGTGGGCTATAGCACAGTTGATTTTCAATAAAATTGAATTTTCTAAGAAATGTTTAGAAATAATCGAGCAATCAAAATGAAAATTGTCACAGCAATTACAGGTCCCGAAACCTATTGATAGAGGTATCAGCCATCGTAATCGGAGCATTTTAGATTTTTGCCGCCCAAATACTTGTGGGCTATAGCACAGTTGATTTTCAATAAAATTGAATTTTCTAAGAAATGTTTAGAAATAATCGAGCAATCAAAATGAAAATTGTCACAGCAATTACAGGTCCCGAAACCTATTGATAGAGGTATCAGCCATCGTAATCGGAGCATTTTAGTTTTTTGCCGCCCAAAAACTTGTGGGCTATAGTACAGTTGATTTTCAATAAAATTGAATTTTCTAAGAAATGTTTAAAAATAATCGAGCAATCAAAATGAAAATTGTCACAGCAATTACAGGTCCCGAAACCTATTGATAGAGGTATCAGCCGTCGTAATCGGAGCATTTTAGTTTTTTGCCGCCCAAAAACTTGTGGGCTATAGCACAGTTGATTTTCAATAAAATTGAATTTTCTAAGAAATGTTTAGAAATAATCGAGCAATCAAAATGAAAATTGTCACAGCAATTACAGGTCCCGAAACCTATTGATAGAGGTATCAGCCATCGTAATCGGAGCATTTTAGTTTTTTGCCGCCCAAAAACTTGTGGGCTATAGCACAGTTGATTTTCAATAAAATTGAATTTTCTAAGAAATGTTTAGAAATAATCGAGCAATCAAAATGAAAATTGTCACAGCAATTACAGGTCCCGAAACCTATTGATAGAGGTATCAACCATCGTAATCGCACCATTTTAGATTTTTGCCGCCCAAAAACTTGTGGGCTATAGTACAGTTGATTTTCAATAAAATTGAATTTTCTAAGAAATGTTTAGAAATAATCGAGCAATCAAAATGAAAATTGTCACAGCAATTACAGGTCCCGAAACCTATTGATAGAGGTATCAGCCATCGTAATCGGAGCATTTTAGTTTTTTGCCGCCCAAATACTTGTGGGCTATAGCACAGTTGATTTTCAATAAAATTGAATTTTCTAAGAAATGTTTAGAAATAATCGAGCAATCAAAATGAAAATTGTCACAGCAATTACAGGTCCCGAAACCTATTGATAGAGGTATCAGCCATCGTAATCGGAGCATTTTAGTTTTTTGCCGCCCAAAAACTTGTGGGCTATAGTACAGTTGATTTTCAATAAAATTGAATTTTCTAAGAAATGTTTAAAAATAATCGAGCAAGCAAAATGAAAATTGTCACAGCAATTACAGGTCCCGAAACCTATTGATAGAGGTATCAGCCGTCGTAATCGGAGCATTATAGTTTTTTGCCGCCCAAAAACTTGTGGGCTATAGCACAGTTGATTTGCAATAAAATTGAATTTTCTAAGAAATGTTTAGAAATAATCGAGCAATCAAAATGAAAATTGTCACAGCAATTACAGGTCCCGAAACCTATTGATAGAGGTATCAGCCATCGTAATCGGAGCATTTTAGTTTTTTGCCGCCCTAAAACTTGTGGGCTATAGTACAGTTGATTTTCAATAAAATTGAATTTTCTAAGAAATGTTTAAAAATAATCGAGCAAGCAAAATGAAAATTGTCACAGCAATTACAGGTCCCGAAACCTATTGATAGAGGTATCAGCCGTCGTAATCGGAGCATTATAGTTTTTTGCCGCCCAAAAACTTGTGGGCTATAGCACAGTTGATTTGCAATAAAATTGAATTTTCTAAGAAATGTTTAGAAATAATCGAGCAATCAAAATGAAAATTGTCACAGCAATTACAGGTCCCGAAACCTATTGATAGAGGTATCAGCCATCGTAATCGGAGCATTTTAGATTTTTGCCGCCCAAATACTTGTGGGCTATAGTACAGTTGATTTTCAATAAAATTGAATTTTCTAAGAAATGTTTAAAAATAATCGAGCAAGCAAAATGAAAATTGTCACAGCAATTACAGGTCCCGAAACCTATTGATAGAGGTATCAACCATCGTAATCGCACCATTTTAGATTTTTGCCGCCCAAAAACTTGTGGGCTATAGTACAGTTGATTTTCAATAAAATTGAATTTTCTAAGAAATGTTTAGAAATAATCGAGCAATCAAAATGAAAATTGTCACAGCAATTACAGGTCCCGAAACCTATTGATAGAGGTATCAGCCATCGTAATCGGAGCATTTTAGTTTTTTGCCGCCCAAAAACTTGTGGGCTATAGCACAGTTGATTTTCAATAAAATTGAATTTTCTAAGAAATGTTTAGAAATAATCGAGCAATCAAAATGAAAATTGTCACAGCAATTACAGGTCCCGAAACCTATTGATAGAGGTATCAACCATCGTAATCGCACCATTTTAGATTTTTGCCGCCCAAAAACTTGTGGGCTATAGTACAGTTGATTTTCAATAAAATTGAATTTTCTAAGAAATGTTTAAAAATAATCGAGCAAGCAAAATGAAAATTGTCACAGCAATTACAGGTCCCGAAACCTATTGATAGAGGTATCAGCCGTCGTAATCGGAGCATTATAGTTTTTTGCCGCCCAAAAACTTGTGGGCTATAGCACAGTTGATTTGCAATAAAATTGAATTTTCTAAGAAATGTTTAGAAATAATCGAGCAATCAAAATGAAAATTGTCACAGCAATTACAGGTCCCGAAACCTATTGATAGAGGTATCAGCCATCGTAATCGGAGCATTTTAGATTTTTGCCGCCCAAATACTTGTGGGCTATAGTACAGTTGATTTTCAATAAAATTGAATTTTCTAAGAAATGTTTAAAAATAATCGAGCAAGCAAAATGAAAATTGTCACAGCAATTACAGGTCCCGAAACCTATTGATAGAGGTATCAACCATCGTAATCGCACCATTTTAGATTTTTGCCGCCCAAAAACTTGTGGGCTATAGTACAGTTGATTTTCAATAAAATTGAAATTTCTAAGAAATGTTTAGAAATAATCGAGCAATCAAAATGAAAATTGTCACAGCAATTACAGGTCCCGAAACCTATTGATAGAGTTATCAGCCATGTTAATCGGAGCATTTTAGATTTTTGCCGCCCAAAAACTTGTGGGCTATAGTACAGTTGATTTTCAATAAAATTGAATTTTCTAAGAAATGTTTAGAAATAATCGAGCAATCAAAATGAAAATTGTCACAGCAATTACAGGTCCCGAAACCTATTGCTAGAGGTATCAGCCATCGTAATCAGAGCATTTTAGTTTTTTGCCGCCCAAAAACTTGTGGGCTATAGTACAGTTGATTTTCAATAAAATTGAATTTACTAAGAAATGTTTAGAAATAATCGAGCAATCAAAATGAAAATTGTCACAGCAATTACAGGTCCCGAAACCTATTGATAGAGGTATCAGCCATCGTAATCGGAGTATTTTAGTTTTTTGCCGCCCAAAAACTTGTGGGCTATAGCACAGTTGATTTTCAATAAAATTGAATTTTCTAAGAAATGTTTAGAAATAATCGAGCAATCAAAATGAAAATTGTCACAGCAATTACAGGTCCCGAAACCTATTGATAGAGGTATCAACCATCGTAATCGCACCATTTTAGATTTTTGCCGCCCAAAAACTTGTGGGCTATAGTACAGTTGATTTTCAATAAAATTGAAATTTCTAAGAAATGTTTAGAAATAATCGAGCAATCAAAATGAAAATTGTCACAGCAATTACAGGTCCCGAAACCTATTGATAGAGGTATCAGCCATCGTAATCGGAGCATTTTAGATTTTTGCCGCCCAAATACTTGTGGGCTATAGCACAGTTGATTTTCAATAAAATTGAATTTTCTAAGAAATGTTTAGAAATAATCGAGCAATCAAAATGAAAATTGTCACAGCAATTACAGGTCCCGAAACCTATTGATAGAGGTATCAGCCATCGTAATCGCACCATTTTAGATTTTTGCCGCCCAAAAACTTGTGGGCTATAGTACAGTTGATTTTCAATAAAATTGAAATTTCTAAGAAATGTTTAGAAATAATCGAGCAATCAAAATGAAAATTGTCACAGCAATTACAGGTCCCGAAACCTATTGATAGAGGTATCAGCCATCGTAATCGGAGTATTTTAGTTTTTTGCCGCCCAAAAACTTGTGGGCTATAGTACAGTTGATTTTCAATAAAATTGAATTTTCTAAGAAATGTTTAGAAATAATCGAGCAATCAAAATGAAAATTGTCACAGCAATTACAGGTCCCGAAACCTATTGATAGAGGTATCAACCATCGTAATCGCACCATTTTAGATTTTTGCCGCCCAAAAACTTGTGGGCTATAGTACAGTTGATTTTCAATAAAATTGAAATTTCTAAGAAATGTTTAGAAATAATCGAGCAATCAAAATGAAAATTGTCACAGCAATTACAGGTCCCGAAACCTATTGATAGAGGTATCAGCCATCGTAATCGGAGCATTTTAGATTTTTGCCGCCCAAATACTTGTGGGCTATAGCACAGTTGATTTTCAATAAAATTGAATTTTCTAAGAAATGTTTAGAAATAATCGAGCAATCAAAATAAAAATTGGCACAGCAATTACAGGTCCCGAAACCTATTGATAGAGGTATCAGACATCGTAATCGCACCATTTTAGTTTTTTGCCGCCCAAAAACTTGTGGGCTATAGCACAGTTGATTTTCAATAAAATTGAATTTTCTAAGAAATGTTTAGAAATAATCGAGCAATCAAAATGAAAATTGTCACAGCAATTACAGGTCCCGAAACCTATTGATATAGGTATCAGCCATCGTAATCGGAGCATTTTAGTTTTTTGCCGCCCAAAAACTTGTGGGCTATAGCACAGTTGATTTTCAATAAAATTGAATTTTCTAAGAAATGTTTAGAAATAATCGAGCAATCAAAATGAAAATTGTCACAGCAATTACAGGTTCCGAAACCTATTGATAGAGGTATCAACCATCGTAATCGCACCATTTTAGTTTTTTGCCGCCCAAAAACTTGTGGGCTATAGCACAGTTGATTTTCAATAAAATTGAATTTGCTAAGAAATGTTTAGAAATAATCGAGCAATCAAAATGAAAATTGTCACAGCAATTACAGGTCCCGAAACCTATTGATAGAGGTATCAGCCATCGTAATCGGAGTATTTTAGTTTTTTGCCGCCCAAAAACTTGTGGGCTATAGCACAGTTGATTTTCAATAAAATTGAATTTTCTAAGAAATGTTTAGAAATAATCGAGCAATCAAAATGAAAATTGTCACAGCAATTACAGGTCCCGAAACCTATTGATAGAGGTATCAGCCATCGTAATCGGAGTATTTTAGTTTTTTGCCGCCCAAAAACTTGTGGGCTATAGTACAGTTGATTTTCAATAAAATTGAAATTTCTAAGAAATGTTTAGAAATAATCGAGCAATCAAAATGAAAATTGTCACAGCAATTACAGGTCCCGAAACCTATTGATAGAGGTATCAGCCATCGTAATCGGAGCATTTTAGATTTTTGCCGCCCAAATACTTGTGGGCTATAGCACAGTTGATTTTCAATAAAATTGAATTTTCTAAGAAATGTTTAGAAATAATCGAGCAATCAAAATGAAAATTGTCACAGCAATTACAGGTCCCGAAACCTATTGATAGAGGTATCAGCCATCGTAATCGGAGTATTTTAGTTTTTTGCCGCCCAAAAACTTGTGGGCTATAGTACAGTTGATTTTCAATAAAATTGAATTTTCTAAGAAATGTTTAGAAATAATCGAGCAATCAAAATGAAAATTGTCACAGCAATTACAGGTCCCGAAACCTATTGATAGAGGTATCAACCATCGTAATCGCACCATTTTAGATTTTTGCTGCCCAAATACTTGTGGGCTATAGTACAGTTGATTTTCAATAAAATTGAAATTTCTAAGAAATGTTTAGAAATAATCGAGCAATCAAAATGAAAATTGTCACAGCAATTACAGGTCCCGAAACCTATTGATAGAGGTATCAACCATCGTAATCGCACCATTTTAGATTTTTGCCGCCCAAAAACTTGTGGGCTATAGTACAGTTGATTTTCAATAAAATTGAATTTTCTAAGAAATGTTTAGAAATAATCGAGCAATCAAAATGAAAATTGTCACAGCAATTACAGGTCCCGAAACCTATTGATAGAGGTATCAGCCATCGTAATCGGAGCATTTTACTTTTTTGCCGCCCAAAAACTTGTGGGCTATAGCACAGTTGATTTTCAATAAAATTGAAATTTCTAAGAAATGTTTAGAAATAATCGAGCAATCAAAATGAAAATTGTCACAGCAATTACAGGTCCCGAAACCTATTGATAGAGGTATCAACCATCGTAATCGGAGTATTTTAGTTTTTTGCCGCCCAAAAACTTGTGGGCTATAGCACAGTTGATTTTCAATAAAATTGAATTTTCTAAGAAATGTTTAGAAATAATCGAGCAATCAAAATGAAAATTGTCACAGCAATTACAGGTCCCGAAACCTATTGATAGAGGTATCAGCCATCGTAATCGGAGCATTTTAGATTTTTGCCGCCCAAATACTTGTGGGCTATAGTACAGTTGATTTTCAATAAAATTGAATTTTCTAAGAAATGTTTAGAAATAATCGAGCAATCAAAATGAAAATTGTCACAGCAATTACAGGTCCCGAAACCTATTGATAGAGGTATCAGCCATCGTAATCGGAGCATTTTAGATTTTTGCCGCCCAAATACTTGTGGGCTATAGTACAGTTGATTTTCAATAAAATTGAATTTTCTAAGAAATGTTTAGAAATAATCGAGCAATCAAAATAAAAATTGTCACAGCAATTACAGGTCCCGAAACCTATTGATAGAGGTATCAGCCATCGTAATCGGAGCATTTTAGATTTTTGCCGCCCAAATACTTGTGGGCTATAGTACAGTTGATTTTCAATAAAATTGAATTTTCTAAGAAATGTTTAGAAATAATCGAGCAATCAAAATGAAAATTGTCACAGCAATTACAGGTCCCGAAACCTATTGATAGAGGTATCAACCATCGTAATCGGAGTATTTTAGTTTTTTGCCGCCCAAAAACTTGTGGGCTATAGCACAGTTGATTTTCAATAAAATTGAATTTTCTAAGAAATGTTTAGAAATAATCGAGCAATCAAAATGAAAATTGTCACAGCAATTACAGGTCCCGAAACCTATTGATAGAGGTATCAGCCATTGTAATCGGAGTATTTTAGTTTTTTGCCGCCCAAAAACTTGTGGGCTATAGCACAGTTGATTTTCAATAAAATTGAATTTTCTAAGAAATGTTTAGAAATAATCGAGCAATCAAAATGAAAATTGTCACAGCAATTACAGGTCCCGAAACCTATTGATAGAGGTATCAGCCATCGTAATCGGAGTATTTTAGTTTTTTGCCGCCCAAAAACTTGTGGGCTATAGTACAGTTGATTTTCAATAAAATTGAATTTTCTAAGAAATGTTTAGAAATAATCGAGCAATCAAAATGAAAATTGTCACAGCAATTACAGGTCCCGAAACCTATTGATAGAGGTATCAACCATCGTAATCGCACCATTTTAGATTTTTGCCGCCCAAAAACTTGTGGGCTATAGTACAGTTGATTTTCAATAAAATTGAAATTTCTAAGAAATGTTTAGAAATAATCGAGCAATCAAAATGAAAATTGTCACAGCAATTACAGGTCCCGAAACCTATTGATAGAGGTATCAACCATCGTAATCGCACCATTTTAGATTTTTGCCGCCCAAAAACTTGTGGGCTATAGTACAGTTGATTTTCAATAAAATTGAATTTTCTAAGAAATGTTTAGAAATAATCGAGCAATCAAAATGAAAATTGTCACAGCAATTACAGGTCCCGAAACCTATTGATAGAGGTATCAACCATCGTAATCGGAGCATTTTAGTTTTTTGCCGCCCAAAAACTTGTGGGCTATAGCACAGTTGATTTTCAATAAAATTGAATTTTCTAAGAAATGTTTAGAAATAATCGAGCAATCAAAATGAAAATTGTCACAGCAATTACAGGTCCCGAAACCTATTGATAGAGGTATCAACCATCGTAATCGCACCATTTTAGATTTTTGCCGCCCAAAAACTTGTGGGCTATAGTACAGTTGATTTTCAATAAAATTGAATTTTCTAAGAAATGTTTAGAAATAATCGAGCAATCAAAATGAAAATTGTCACAGCAATTACAGGTCCCGAAACCTATTGATAGAGGTATCAACCATCGTAATCGCACCATTTTAGATTTTTGCCGCCCAAAAACTTGTGGGCGTACAGTTGATTTTCAATAAAATTGAATTTTCTAAGAAATGTTTAGAAATAATCGAGCAATCAAAATGAAAATTGTCACAGCAATTACAGGTCCCGAAACCTATTGATAGAGGTATCAGCCATCGTAATCGGAGCATTTTAGTTTTTTGCCGCCCAAAAACTTGTGGGCTATAGCACAGTTGATTTTCGATAAAATTGAATTTTCTAAGAAATGTTTAGAAATAATCGAGCAATCAAAATGAAAATTGTCACAGCAATTACAGGTCCCGAAACCTATTGATAGAGGTATCAACCATCGTAATCGCACCATTTTAGATTTTTGCCGCCCAAAAACTTGTGGGCTATAGTACAGTTGATTTTCAATAAAATTGAATTTTCTAAGAAATGTTTAGAAATAATCGAGCAATCAAAATGAAAATTGTCACAGCAATTACAGGTCCCGAAACCTATTGATAGAGGTATCAGCCATCGTAATCGGAGCATTTTAGTTTTTTGCCGCCCAAAAACTTGTGGGCTATAGCACAGTTGATTTTCAATAAAATTGAATTTTCTAAGAAATGTTTAGAAATAATCGAGCAATCAAAATGAAAATTGTCACAGCAATTACAGGTCCCGAAACCTATTGATAGAGGTATCAGCCATCGAAATCGGAGCATTTTAGATTTTTGCCGCCCAAATACTTGTGGGCTATAGCACAGTTGATTTTCAATAAAATTGAATTTTCTAAGAAATGTTTAGAAATAATCGAGCAATCAAAATGAAAATTGTCACAGCAATTACAGGTCCCGAAACCTATTGATAGAGGTATCAACCATCGTAATCGCACCATTTTAGATTTTTGCCGCCCAAAAACTTGTGGGCTATAGTACAGTTGATTTTCAATAAAATTGAAATTTCTAAGAAATGTTTAGAAATAATCGAGCAATCAAAATGAAAATTGTCACAGCAATTACAGGTCCCGAAACCTATTGATAGAGGTATCAGCCGTCGTAATCGGAGCATTATAGTTTTTTGCCGCCCAAAAACTTGTGGGCTATAGCACAGTTGATTTTCAATAAAATTGAATTTTCTAAGAAATGTTTAGAAATAATCGAGCAATCAAAATGAAAATTGTCACAGCAATTACAGGTCCCGAAACCTATTGATAGAGGTATCAGCCATCGTAATCGGAGTATTTTAGTTTTTTGCCGCCCAAATACTTGTGGGCTATAGTACAGTTGATTTTCAATAAAATTGAATTTTCTAAGAAATGTTTAGAAATAATCGAGCAATCAAAATGAAAATTGTCACAGCAATTACAGGTCCCGAAACCTATTGATAGAGGTATCAACCATCGTAATCGCACCATTTTAGATTTTTGCCGCCCAAAAACTTGTGGGCTATAGCACAGTTGATTTTCAATAAAATTGAATTTTCTAAGAAATGTTTAGAAATAATCGAGCAATCAAAATGAAAATTGTCACAGCAATTACAGGTCCCGAAACCTATTGATAGAGGTATCAGCCATCGTAATCGGAGCATTTTAGATTTTTGCCGCCCAAAAACTTGTGGGCTATAGCACAGTTGATTTTCAATAAAATTGAATTTTCTAAGAAATGTTTAGAAATAATCGAGCAATCAAAATGAAAATTGTCACAGCAATTACAGGTCCCGAAACCTATTGATAGAGGTATCAGCCATCGTAATCGGAGCATTTTAGATTTTTGCCGCCCAAAAACTTGTGGGCTATAGCACAGTTGATTTTCAATAAAATTGAATTTTCTAAGAAATGTTTAGAAATAATCGAGCAATCAAAATGAAAATTGTCACAGCAATTACAGGTCCCGAAACCTATTGATAGAGGTATCAGCCATCGTAATCGGAGTATTTTAGTTTTTTGCCGCCCAAAAACTTGTGGGCTATAGTACAGTTGATTTTCAATAAAATTGAATTTTCTAAGAAATGTTTAGAAATAATCGAGCAATCAAAATGAAAATTGTCACAGCAATTACAGGTCCCGAAACCTATTGATAGAGGTATCAACCATCGTAATCGCACCATTTTAGATTTTTGCCGCCCAAAAACTTGTGGGCTATAGTACAGTTGATTTTCAATAAAATTGAAATTTCTAAGAAATGTTTAGAAATAATCGAGCAATCAAAATGAAAATTGTCACAGCAATTACAGGTCCCGAAACCTATTGATAGAGGTATCAACCATCGTAATCGCACCATTTTAGATTTTTGCCGCCCAAAAACTTGTGGGCTATAGTACAGTTGATTTTCAATAAAATTGAATTTTCTAAGAAATGTTTAGAAATAATCGAGCAATCAAAATGAAAATTGTCACAGCAATTACAGGTCCCGAAACCTATTGATAGAGGTATCAACCATCGTAATCGGAGCATTTTAGTTTTTTGCCGCCCAAAAACTTGTGGGCTATAGCACAGTTGATTTTCAATAAAATTGAATTTTCTAAGAAATGTTTAGAAATAATCGAGCAATCAAAATGAAAATTGTCACAGCAATTACAGGTCCCGAAACCTATTGATAGAGGTATCAACCATCGTAATCGCACCATTTTAGATTTTTGCCGCCCAAAAACTTGTGGGCTATAGTACAGTTGATTTTCAATAAAATTGAATTTTCTAAGAAATGTTTAGAAATAATCGAGCAATCAAAATGAAAATTGTCACAGCAATTACAGGTCCCGAAACCTATTGATAGAGGTATCAACCATCGTAATCGCACCATTTTAGATTTTTGCCGCCCAAAAACTTGTGGGCGTACAGTTGATTTTCAATAAAATTGAATTTTCTAAGAAATGTTTAGAAATAATCGAGCAATCAAAATGAAAATTGTCACAGCAATTACAGGTCCCGAAACCTATTGATAGAGGTATCAGCCATCGTAATCGGAGCATTTTAGTTTTTTGCCGCCCAAAAACTTGTGGGCTATAGCACAGTTGATTTTCGATAAAATTGAATTTTCTAAGAAATGTTTAGAAATAATCGAGCAATCAAAATGAAAATTGTCACAGCAATTACAGGTCCCGAAACCTATTGATAGAGGTATCAACCATCGTAATCGCACCATTTTAGATTTTTGCCGCCCAAAAACTTGTGGGCTATAGTACAGTTGATTTTCAATAAAATTGAATTTTCTAAGAAATGTTTAGAAATAATCGAGCAATCAAAATGAAAATTGTCACAGCAATTACAGGTCCCGAAACCTATTGATAGAGGTATCAGCCATCGTAATCGGAGCATTTTAGTTTTTTGCCGCCCAAAAACTTGTGGGCTATAGCACAGTTGATTTTCAATAAAATTGAATTTTCTAAGAAATGTTTAGAAATAATCGAGCAATCAAAATGAAAATTGTCACAGCAATTACAGGTCCCGAAACCTATTGATAGAGGTATCAGCCATCGAAATCGGAGCATTTTAGATTTTTGCCGCCCAAATACTTGTGGGCTATAGCACAGTTGATTTTCAATAAAATTGAATTTTCTAAGAAATGTTTAGAAATAATCGAGCAATCAAAATGAAAATTGTCACAGCAATTACAGGTCCCGAAACCTATTGATAGAGGTATCAACCATCGTAATCGCACCATTTTAGATTTTTGCCGCCCAAAAACTTGTGGGCTATAGTACAGTTGATTTTCAATAAAATTGAAATTTCTAAGAAATGTTTAGAAATAATCGAGCAATCAAAATGAAAATTGTCACAGCAATTACAGGTCCCGAAACCTATTGATAGAGGTATCAGCCGTCGTAATCGGAGCATTATAGTTTTTTGCCGCCCAAAAACTTGTGGGCTATAGCACAGTTGATTTTCAATAAAATTGAATTTTCTAAGAAATGTTTAGAAATAATCGAGCAATCAAAATGAAAATTGTCACAGCAATTACAGGTCCCGAAACCTATTGATAGAGGTATCAGCCATCGTAATCGGAGTATTTTAGTTTTTTGCCGCCCAAATACTTGTGGGCTATAGTACAGTTGATTTTCAATAAAATTGAATTTTCTAAGAAATGTTTAGAAATAATCGAGCAATCAAAATGAAAATTGTCACAGCAATTACAGGTCCCGAAACCTATTGATAGAGGTATCAACCATCGTAATCGCACCATTTTAGATTTTTGCCGCCCAAAAACTTGTGGGCTATAGCACAGTTGATTTTCAATAAAATTGAATTTTCTAAGAAATGTTTAGAAATAATCGAGCAATCAAAATGAAAATTGTCACAGCAATTACAGGTCCCGAAACCTATTGATAGAGGTATCAGCCATCGTAATCGGAGCATTTTAGATTTTTGCCGCCCAAAAACTTGTGGGCTATAGCACAGTTGATTTTCAATAAAATTGAATTTTCTAAGAAATGTTTAGAAATAATCGAGCAATCAAAATGAAAATTGTCACAGCAATTACAGGTCCCGAAACCTATTGATAGAGGTATCAGCCATCGTAATCGGAGCATTTTAGTTTTTTGCCGCCCAAAAACTTGTGGGCTATAGCACAGTTAATTTTCAATAAAATTGAATTTTCTAAGAAATGTTTAGAAATAATCGAGCAATCAAAATGAAAATTGTCACAGCAATTACAGGTCCCGAAACCTATTGATAGAGGTATCAGCCATCGTAATCGGAGCATTTTAGATTTTTGCCGCCCAAATACTTGTGGGCTATAGCACAGTTGATTTTCAATAAAATTGAATTTTCTAAGAAATGTTTAGAAATAATCGAGCAATCAAAATGAAAATTGTCACATCAATTACAGGTCCCGAAACCTATTGATAGAGGTATCAACCATCGTAATCGCACCATTTTAGATTTTTGCCGCCCAAAAACTTGTGGGCTATAGTACAGTTGATTTTCAATAAAATTGAATTTTCTAAGAAATGTTTAGAAATAATCGAGCAATCAAAATGAAAATTGTCACAGCAATTACAGGTCCTGAAACCTATTGATAGAGGTATCAACCATCGTAATCGCACCATTTTAGATTTTTGCCGCCCAAAAACTTGTGGGCTATAGCACAGTTGATTTTCAATAAAATTGAATTTTCTAAGAAATGTTTAGAAATAATCGAGCAATCAAAATGAAAATTGTCACAGCAATTACAGGTCCCGAAACCTATTGATAGAGGTATCAACCATCGTAATCGCACCATTTTAGATTTTTGCCGCCCAAAAACTTGTGGGCTATAGTACAGTTGATTTTCAATAAAATTGAAATTTCTAAGAAATGTTTAGAAATAATCGAGCAATCAAAATGAAAATTGTCACAGCAATTACAGGTCCCGAAACCTATTGATAGAGGTATCAGCCATCGTAATCGGAGCATTTTAGATTTTTGCCGCCCAAATACTTGTGGGCTATAGTACAGTTGATTTTGAATAAAATTGAATTTTCTAAGAAATGTTTAAAAATAATCGAGCAAGCAAAATGAAAATTGTCACAGCAATTACAGGTCCCGAAACCTATTGATAGAGGTATCAGCCATCGTAATCGGAGCATTTTAGTTTTTTGCCGCCCAAAAACTTGTGGGCTATAGCACAGTTGATTTTCAATAAAATTGAATTTTCTAAGAAATGTTTAGAAATAATCGAGCAATCAAAATGAAAATTGTCACAGCAATTACAGGTCCCGAAACCTATTGATAGAGGTATCAGCCATCGTAATCGGAGCATTTTAGTTTTTTGCCGCCCAAAAACTTGTGGGCTATAGTACAGTTGATTTTCAATAAAATTGAATTTTCTAAGAAATGTTTAGAAATAATCGAGCAATCAAAATGAAAATTGTCACAGCAATTACAGGTCCCGAAACCTATTGATAGAGGTATCAACCATCGTAATCGCACCATTTTAGATTTTTGCCGCCCAAAAACTTGTGGGCTATAGTACAGTTGATTTTCAATAAAATTGAATTTTCTAAGAAATGTTTAGAAATAATCGAGCAATCAAAATGAAAATTGTCACAGCAATTACAGGTCCCGAAACCTATTGATAGAGGTATCAGCCATCGTAATCGGAGTATTTTAGTTTTTTGCCGCCCAAAAACTTGTGGGCTATAGTACAGTTGATTTTCAATAAAATTGAAATTTCTAAGAAATGTTTAGAAATAATCGAGCAATCAAAATGAAAATTGTCACAGCAATTACAGGTCCCGAAACCTATTGATAGAGGTATCAGCCATCGTAATCGGAGCATTTTAGATTTTTGCCGCCCAAATACTTGTGGGCTATAGTACAGTTGATTTTGAATAAAATTGAATTTTCTAAGAAATGTTTAAAAATAATCGAGCAAGCAAAATGAAAATTGTCACAGCAATTACAGGTCCCGAAACCTATTGATAGAGGTATCAGCCATCGTAATCGGAGCATTTTAGTTTTTTGCCGCCCAAAAACTTGTGGGCTATAGCACAGTTGATTTTCAATAAAATTGAATTTTCTAAGAAATGTTTAGAAATAATCGAGCAATCAAAATGAAAATTGTCACAGCAATTACAGGTCCCGAAACCTATTGATAGAGGTATCAACCATCGTAATCGCACTATTTTAGATTTTTGCCGCCCAAAAACTTGTGGGCTATAGTACAGTTGATTTTCAATAAAATTGAATTTTCTAAGAAATGTTTAGAAATAATCGAGCAATCAAAATGAAAATTGTCACAGCAATTACAGGTCCCGAAACCTATTGATAGAGGTATCAGCCATCGTAATCGGAGCATTTTAGATTTTTGCCGCCCAAAAACTTGTGGGCTATAGCACAGTTGATTTTCAATAAAATTGAATTTTCTAAGAAATGTTTAGAAATAATCGAGCAATCAAAATGAAAATTGTCACAGCAATTACAGGTCCCGAAACCTATTGATAGAGGTATCAACCATCGTAATCGCACCATTTTAGATTTTTGCCGCCCAAAAACTTGTGGGCTATAGTACAGTTGATTTTCAATAAAATTGAATTTTCTAAGAAATGTTTAGAAATAATCGAGCAATCAAAATGAAAATTGTCACAGCAATTACAGGTCCCGAAACCTATTGATAGAGGTATCAGCCATCGTAATCGGAGCATTTTAGTTTTTTGCCGGCCAAAAACTTGTGGGCTATAGCACAGTTGATTTTCAATAAAATTGAATTTTCTAAGAAATGTTTAGAAATAATCGAGCAATCAAAATGAAAATTGTCACAGCAATTACAGGTCCCGAAACCTATTGATAGAGGTATCAGCCATCTTAATCGGAGCATTTTAGTTTTTTGCCGCCCAAAAACTTGTGGGCTATAGCACAGTTGATTTTCAATAAAATTGAATTTTCTAAGAAATGTTTAGAAATAATCGAGCAATCAAAATGAAAATTGTCACAGCAATTACAGGTCCCGAAACCTATTGATAGAGGTATCAACCATCGTAATCGCACCATTTTAGATTTTTGCCGCCCAAAAACTTGTGGGCTATAGTACAGTTGATTTTCAATAAAATTGAATTTTCTAAGAAATGTTTAGAAATAATCGAGCAATCAAAATGAAAATTGTCACAGCAATTACAGGTCCCGAAACCTATTGATAGAGGTATCAGCCATCGTAATCGGAGTATTTTAGTTTTTTGCCGCCCAAAAACTTGTGGGCTATAGCACAGTTGATTTTCAATAAAATTGAATTTTCTAAGAAATGTTTAGAAATAATCGAGCAATCAAAATGAAAATTGTCACAGCAATTACAGGTCCCGAAACCTATTGATAGAGGTATCAGCCATCGTAATCGGAGTATTTTAGTTTTTTGCCGCCCAAAAACTTGTGGGCTATAGTACAGTTGATTTTCAATAAAATTGAATTTTCTAAGAAATGTTTAGAAATAATCGAGCAATCAAAATGAAAATTGTCACAGCAATTACAGGTCCCGAAACCTATTGATAGAGGTATCAACCATCGTAATCGCACCATTTTAGATTTTTGCCGCCCAAAAACTTGTGGGCACAGTTGATTTTCAATAAAATTGAATTTTCTAAGAAATGTTTAGAAATAATCGAGCAATCAAAATGAAAATTGTCACAGCAATTACAGGTCCCGAAACCTATTGATAGAGGTATCAGCCATCGTAATCGGAGCATTTTAGATTTTTGCCGCCCAAAAACTTGTGGGCTATAGCACAGTTGATTTTCAATAAAATTGAATTTTCTAAGAAATGTTTAGAAATAATCGAGCAATCAAAATGAAAATTGTCACAGCAATTACAGGTCCCGAAACCTATTGATAGAGGTATCAGCCATCGTAATCGGAGCATTTTAGTTTTTTGCCGCCCAAAAACTTGTGGGCTATAGTACAGTTGATTTTCAATAAAATTGAATTTTCTAAGAAATGTTTAGAAATAATCGAGCAATCAAAATGAAAATTGTCACAGCAATTACAGGTCGCGAAACCTATTGATAGAGGTATCAGCCATCGTAATCGGAGCATTTTAGTTTTTTGCCGCCCAAAAACTTGTGGGCTATAGCACAGTTGATTTTCAATAAAATTGAATTTTCTAAGAAATGTTTAGAAATAATCGAGCAATCAAAATGAAAATTGTCACAGCAATTACAGGTCCCGAAACCTATTGATAGAGGTATCAACCATCGTAATCGCACCATTTTAGATTTTTGCCGCCCAAAAACTTGTGGGCTATAGTACAGTTGATTTTCAATAAAATTGAATTTTCTAAGAAATGTTTAGAAATAATCGAGCAATCAAAATGAAAATTGTCACAGCAATTACAGGTCCCGAAACCTATTGATAGAGGTATCAGCCATCGTAATCGGAGCATTTTAGTTTTTTGCCGCCCAAAAACTTGTGGGCTATAGCACAGTTGATTTTCAATAAAATTGAATTTTCTAAGAAATGTTTAGAAATAATCGAGCAATCAAAATGAAAATTGTCACAGCAATTACAGGTCCCGAAACCTATTGATAGAGGTATCAGCCATCGTAATCGGAGCATTTTAGTTTTTTGCCGCCCAAATACTTGTGGGCTATAGCACAGTTGATTTTCAATAAAATTGAATTTTCTAAGAAATGTTTAGAAATAATCGAGCAATCAAAATGAAAATTGTCACAGCAATTACAGGTCCCGAAACCTATTGATAGAGGTATCAACCATCGTAATCGCACCATTTTAGATTTTTGCCGCCCAAAAACTTGTGGGCTATAGTACAGTTGATTTTCAATAAAATTGAATTTTCTAAGAAATGTTTAGAAATAATCGAGCAATCAAAATGAAAATTGTCACAGCAATTACAGGTCCCGAAACCTATTGATAGAGGTATCAGCCATCGTAATCGGAGTATTTTAGTTTTTTGCCGCCCAAAAACTTGTGGGCTATAGCACAGTTGATTTTCAATAAAATTGAATTTTCTAAGAAATGTTTAGAAATAATCGAGCAATCAAAATGAAAATTGTCACAGCAATTACAGGTCCCGAAACCTATTGATAGAGGTATCAACCATCGTAATCGCACCATTTTAGATTTTTGCCGCCCAAAAACTTGTGGGCTATAGTACAGTTGATTTTCAATAAAATTGAATTTTCTAAGAAATGTTTAGAAATAATCGAGCAATCAAAATGAAAATTGTCACAGCAATTACAGGTCCCGAAACCTATTGATAGAGGTATCAGCCATCGTAATCGGAGCATTTTAGTTTTTTGCCGCCCAAAAACTTGTGGGCTATAGCACAGTTGATTTTCAATAAAATTGAATTTTCTAAGAAATGTTTAGAAATAATCGAGCAATCAAAATGAAAATTGTCACAGCAATTACAGGTCCCGAAACCTATTGATAGAGGTATCAGCCATCGTAATCGGAGCATTTTAGTTTTTTGCCGCCCAAATACTTGTGGGCTATAGCACAGTTGATTTTCAATAAAATTGAATTTTCTAAGAAATGTTTAGAAATAATCGAGCAATCAAAATGAAAATTGTCACAGCAATTACAGGTCCCGAAACCTATTGATAGAGGTATCAACCATCGTAATCGCACCATTTTAGATTTTTGCCGCCCAAAAACTTGTGGGCTATAGTACAGTTGATTTTCAATAAAATTGAATTTTCTAAGAAATGTTTAGAAATAATCGAGCAATCAAAATGAAAATTGTCACAGCAATTACAGGTCCCGAAACCTATTGATAGAGGTATCAGCCATCGTAATCGGAGTATTTTAGTTTTTTGCCGCCCAAAAACTTGTGGGCTATAGCACAGTTGATTTTCAATAAAATTGAATTTTCTAAGAAATGTTTAGAAATAATCGAGCAATCAAAATGAAAATTATCACAGCAATTACAAGTCCCGAAACCTATTGATAGAGGTATCAGCCATCGTAATCGGAGCATTTTAGATTTTTGCCGCCCAAATACTTGTGGGCTATACCACAGTTGATTTTCAATAAAATTGAATTTTCTAAGAAATGTTTAGAAATAATCGAGCAATCAAAATGAAAATTGTCACAGCAATTACAGGTCCCGAAACCTATTGATAGAGGTATCAACCATCGTAATCGCACCATTTTAGATTTTTGCCGCCCAAAAACTTGTGGGCTATAGTACAGTTGATTTTCAATAAAATTGAATTTTCTAAGAAATGTTTAGAAATAATCGAGCAATCAAAATGAAAATTGTCACAGCAATTACAGGTCCCGAAACCTATTGATAGAGGTATCAGCCATCGTAATCGGAGTATTTTAGTTTTTTGCCGCCCAAAAACTTGTGGGCTATAGCACAGTTGATTTTCAATAAAATTGAATTTTCTAAGAAATGTTTAGAAATAATCGAGCAATCAAAATGAAAATTGTCACAGCAATTACAGGTCCCGAAACCTATTGATAGAGGTATCAGCCATCGTAATCGGAGTATTTTAGTTTTTTGCCGCCCAAAAACTTGTGGGCTATAGTACAGTTGATTTTCAATAAAATTGAATTTTCTAAGAAATGTTTAGAAATAATCGAGCAATCAAAATGAAAATTGTCACAGCAATTACAGGTCCCGAAACCTATTGATAGAGGTATCAACCATCGTAATCGCACCATTTTAGATTTTTGCCGCCCAAAAACTTGTGGGCACAGTTGATTTTCAATAAAATTGAATTTTCTAAGAAATGTTTAGAAATAATCGAGCAATCAAAATGAAAATTGTCACAGCAATTACAGGTCCCGAAACCTATTGATAGAGGTATCAGCCATCGTAATCGGAGCATTTTAGATTTTTGCCGCCCAAAAACTTGTGGGCTATAGCACAGTTGATTTTCAATAAAATTGAATTTTCTAAGAAATGTTTAGAAATAATCGAGCAATCAAAATGAAAATTGTCACAGCAATTACAGGTCCCGAAACCTATTGATAGAGGTATCAGCCATCGTAATCGGAGCATTTTAGTTTTTTGCCGCCCAAAAACTTGTGGGCTATAGTACAGTTGATTTTCAATAAAATTGAATTTTCTAAGAAATGTTTAGAAATAATCGAGCAATCAAAATGAAAATTGTCACAGCAATTACAGGTCGCGAAACCTATTGATAGAGGTATCAGCCATCGTAATCGGAGCATTTTAGTTTTTTGCCGCCCAAAAACTTGTGGGCTATAGCACAGTTGATTTTCAATAAAATTGAATTTTCTAAGAAATGTTTAGAAATAATCGAGCAATCAAAATGAAAATTGTCACAGCAATTACAGGTCCCGAAACCTATTGATAGAGGTATCAACCATCGTAATCGCACCATTTTAGATTTTTGCCGCCCAAAAACTTGTGGGCTATAGTACAGTTGATTTTCAATAAAATTGAATTTTCTAAGAAATGTTTAGAAATAATCGAGCAATCAAAATGAAAATTGTCACAGCAATTACAGGTCCCGAAACCTATTGATAGAGGTATCAGCCATCGTAATCGGAGCATTTTAGTTTTTTGCCGCCCAAAAACTTGTGGGCTATAGCACAGTTGATTTTCAATAAAATTGAATTTTCTAAGAAATGTTTAGAAATAATCGAGCAATCAAAATGAAAATTGTCACAGCAATTACAGGTCCCGAAACCTATTGATAGAGGTATCAGCCATCGTAATCGGAGCATTTTAGTTTTTTGCCGCCCAAATACTTGTGGGCTATAGCACAGTTGATTTTCAATAAAATTGAATTTTCTAAGAAATGTTTAGAAATAATCGAGCAATCAAAATGAAAATTGTCACAGCAATTACAGGTCCCGAAACCTATTGATAGAGGTATCAACCATCGTAATCGCACCATTTTAGATTTTTGCCGCCCAAAAACTTGTGGGCTATAGTACAGTTGATTTTCAATAAAATTGAATTTTCTAAGAAATGTTTAGAAATAATCGAGCAATCAAAATGAAAATTGTCACAGCAATTACAGGTCCCGAAACCTATTGATAGAGGTATCAACCATCGTAATCGCACCATTTTAGATTTTTGCCGCCCAAAAACTTGTGGGCTATAGTACAGTTGATTTTCAATAAAATTGAAATTTCTAAGAAATGTTTAGAAATAATCGAGCAATCAAAATGAAAATTGTCACAGCAATTACAGGTCCCGAAACCTATTGATAGAGGTATCAGCCATCGTAATCGGAGTATTTTAGTTTTTTGCCGCCCAAAAACTTGTGGGCTATAGTACAGTTGATTTTCAATAAAATTGAATTTTCTAAGAAATGTTTAGAAATAATCGAGCAATCAAAATGAAAATTGTCACAGCAATTACAGGTCCCGAAACCTATTGATAGAGGTATCAACCATCGTAATCGCACCATTTTAGATTTTTGCCGCCCAAAAACTTGTGGGCTATAGTACAGTTGATTTTCAATAAAATTGAAATTTCTAAGAAATGTTTAGAAATAATCGAGCAATCAAAATGAAAATTGTCACAGCAATTACAGGTCCCGAAACCTATTGATAGAGGTATCAACCATCGTAATCGCACCATTTTAGATTTTTGCCGCCCAAAAACTTGTGGGCTATAGTACAGTTGATTTTCAATAAAATTGAATTTTCTAAGAAATGTTTAGAAATAATCGAGCAATCAAAATGAAAATTGTCACAGCAATTACAGGTCCCGAAACCTATTGATAGAGGTATCAGCCATCGTAATCGGAGCATTTTAGTTTTTTTTCCGCCCAAAAACTTGTGGGCTATAGCACAGTTGATTTTCAATAAAATTGAATTTTCTAAGAAATGTTTAGAAATAATCGAGCAATCAAAATGAAAATTGTCACAGCAATTAGAGGTCCCGAAACCTATTGATAGAGGTATCAACCATCGTAATCGCACCATTTTAGATTTTTGCCGCCCAAAAACTTGTGGGCTATAGTACAGTTGATTTTCAATAAAATTGAATTTTCTAAGAAATGTTTAGAAATAATCGAGCAATCAAAATGAAAATTGTCACAGCAATTACAGGTCCCGAAACCTATTGATAGAGGTATCAACCATCGTAATCGCACCATTTTAGATTTTTGCCGCCCAAAAACTTGTGGGCTATAGTACAGTTGATTTTCAATAAAATTGAATTTTCTAAGAAATGTTTAGAAATAATCGAGCAATCAAAATGAAAATTGTCACAGCAATTACAGGTCCCGAAACCTATTGATAGAGGTATCAACCATCGTAATCGCACCATTTTAGATTTTTGCCGCCCAAAAACTTGTGGGCTATAGTACAGTTGATTTTCAATAAAATTGAATTTTCTAAGAAATGTTTAGAAATAATCGAGCAATCAAAATGAAAATTGTCACAGCAATTACAAGTCCCGAAACCTATTGATAGAGGTATCAGCCATCGTAATCGGAGCATTTTAGATTTTTGCCGCCCAAATACTTGTGGGCTATAGCACAGTTGATTTTCAATAAAATTGAATTTTCTAAGAAATGTTTAGAAATAATCGAGCAATCAAAATGAAAATTGTCACAGCAATTACAGGTCCCGAAACCTATTGATAGAGGTATCAGCCATCGTAATGGGAGCATTTTAGATTTTTGCCGCCCAAAAACTTGTGGGCTATAGTACAGTTGATTTTCAATAAAATTGAATTTTCTAAGAAATGTTTAGAAATAATCGAGCAATCAAAATGAAAATTGTCACAGCAATTACAGGTCCCGAAACCTATTGATAGAGGTATCAGCCATCGTAATCGGAGCATTTTAGATTTTTGCCGCCCAAATACTTGTGGGCTATAGTACAGTTGATTTTCAATAAAATTGAATTTTCTAAGAAATGTTTAGAAATAATCGAGCAATCAAAATGAAAATTGTCACAGCAATTACAGGTCCCGAAACCTATTGATAGAGGTATCAACCATCGTAATCGCACCATTTTAGATTTTTGCCGCCCAAAAACTTGTGGGCTATAGTACAGTTGATTTTCAATAAAATTGAATTTTCTAAGAAATGTTTAGAAATAATCGAGCAATCAAAATGAAAATTGTCACAGCAATTACAGGTCCCGAAACCTATTGATAGAGGTATCAGCCATCGTAATGGGAGCATTTTAGATTTTTGCCGCCCAAAAACTTGTGGGCTATAGCACAGTTGATTTTCAATAAAATTGAATTTTCTAAGAAATGTTTAGAAATAATCGAGCAATCAAAATGAAAATTGTCACAGCAATTACAGGTCCCGAAACCTATTGATAGAGGTATCAACCATCGTAATCGCACCATTTTAGATTTTTGCCGCCCAAAAACTTGTGGGCTATAGTACAGTTGATTTTCAATAAAATTGAATTTTCTAAGAAATGTTTAGAAATAATCGAGCAATCAAAATGAAAATTGTCACAGCAATTACAGGTCCCGAAACCTATTGATAGAGGTATCAGCCATCGTAATCGGAGCATTTTAGTTTTTTGCCGCCCAAAAACTTGTGGGCTATAGCACAGTTGATTTTCAATAAAATTGAATTTTCTAAGAAATGTTTAGAAATAATCGAGCAATCAAAATGAAAATTGTCACAGCAATTACAGGTCCCGAAACCTATTGATAGAGGTATCAGCCATCGTAATCGGAGCATTTTAGATTTTTGCCGCCCAAATACTTGTGGGCTATAGCACAGTTGATTTTCAATAAAATTGAATTTTCTAAGAAATGTTTAGAAATAATCGAGCAATCAAAATGAAAATTGTCACAGCAATTACAGGTCCCGAAACCTATTGATAGAGGTATCAACCATCGTAATCGCACCATTTTAGATTTTTGCCGCCCAAAAACTTGTGGGCTATAGTACAGTTGATTTTCAATAAAATTGAATTTTCTAAGAAATGTTTAGAAATAATCGAGCAATCAAAATGAAAATTGTCACAGCAATTACAGGTCCCGAAACCTATTGATAGAGGTATCAACCATCGTAATCGCACCATTTTAGATTTTTGCCGCCCAAAAACTTGTGGGCTATAGTACAGTTGATTTTCAATAAAATTGAATTTTCTAAGAAATGTTTAGAAATAATCGAGCAATCAAAATGAAAATTGTCACAGCAATTACAGGTCCCGAAACCTATTGATAGAGGTATCAGCCATCGTAATCGGAGCATTTTAGATTTTTGCCGCCCAAAAACTTGTGGGCTATAGCACAGTTGATTTTCAATAAAATTGAATTTTCTAAGAAATGTTTAGAAATAATCGAGCAATCAAAATGAAAATTGTCACAGCAATTACAGGTCCCGAAACCTATTGATAGAGGTATCAGCCATCGTAATCGGAGCATTTTAGATTTTTGCCGCCCAAATACTTGTGGGCTATAGTACAGTTGATTTTCAATAAAATTGAATTTTCTAAGAAATGTTTAGAAATAATCGAGCAATCAAAATGAAAATTGTCACAGCAATTACAGGTCCCGAAACCTATTGATAGAGGTATCAACCATCGTAATCGCACCATTTTAGATTTTTGCCGCCCAAAAACTTGTGGGCTATAGTACAGTTGATTTTCAATAAAATTGAATTTTCTAAGAAATGTTTAGAAATAATCGAGCAATCAAAATGAAAATTGTCACAGCAATTACAGGTCCCGAAACCTATTGATAGAGGTATCAGCCATCGTAATGGGAGCATTTTAGATTTTTGCCGCCCAAAAACTTGTGGGCTATAGCACAGTTGATTTTCAATAAAATTGAATTTTCTAAGAAATGTTTAGAAATAATCGAGCAATCAAAATGAAAATTGTCACAGCAATTACAGGTCCCGAAACCTATTGATAGAGGTATCAACCATCGTAATCGCACCATTTTAGATTTTTGCCGCCCAAATACTTGTGGGCTATAGCACAGTTGATTTTCAATAAAATTGAATTTTCTAAGAAATGTTTAGAAATAATCGAGCAATCAAAATGAAAATTGTCACAGCAATTACAGGTCCCGAAACCTATTGATAGAGGTATCAGCCATCGTAATGGGAGCATTTTAGATTTTTGCCGCCCAAAAACTTGTGGGCTATAGCACAGTTGATTTTCAATAAAATTGAATTTTCTAAGAAATGTTTAGAAATAATCGAGCAATCAAAATGAAAATTGTCACAGCAATTACAGGTCCCGAAACCTATTGATAGAGGTATCAGCCATCGTAATCGGAGCATTTTAGATTTTTGCCGCCCAAATACTTGTGGGCTATAGTACAGTTGATTTTCAATAAAATTGAATTTTCTAAGAAATGTTTAGAAATAATCGAGCAATCAAAATGAAAATTGTCACAGCAATTACAGGTCCCGAAACCTATTGATAGAGGTATCAACCATCGTAATCGCACCATTTTAGATTTTTGCCGCCCAAAAACTTGTGGGCTATAGTACAGTTGATTTTCAATAAAATTGAATTTTCTAAGAAATGTTTAGAAATAATCGAGCAATCAAAATGAAAATTGTCACAGCAATTACAGGTCCCGAAACCTATTGATAGAGGTATCAGCCATCGTAATGGGAGCATTTTAGATTTTTGCCGCCCAAAAACTTGTGGGCTATAGCACAGTTGATTTTCAATAAAATTGAATTTTCTAAGAAATGTTTAGAAATAATCGAGCAATCAAAATGAAAATTGTCACAGCAATTACAGGTCCCGAAACCTATTGATAGAGGTATCAACCATCGTAATCGCACCATTTTAGATTTTTGCCGCCCAAAAACTTGTGGGCTATAGTACAGTTGATTTTCAATAAAATTGAATTTTCTAAGAAATGTTTAGAAATAATCGAGCAATCAAAATGAAAATTGTCACAGCAATTACAGGTCCCGAAACCTATTGATAGAGGTATCAGCCATCGTAATCGGAGCATTTTAGTTTTTTGCCGCCCAAAAACTTGTGGGCTATAGCACAGTTGATTTTCAATAAAATTGAATTTTCTAAGAAATGTTTAGAAATAATCGAGCAATCAAAATGAAAATTGTCACAGCAATTACAGGTCCCGAAACCTATTGATAGAGGTATCAGCCATCGTAATCGGAGCATTTTAGATTTTTGCCGCCCAAATACTTGTGGGCTATAGCACAGTTGATTTTCAATAAAATTGAATTTTCTAAGAAATGTTTAGAAATAATCGAGCAATCAAAATGAAAATTGTCACAGCAATTACAGGTCCCGAAACCTATTGATAGAGGTATCAACCATCGTAATCGCACCATTTTAGATTTTTGCCGCCCAAAAACTTGTGGGCTATAGTACAGTTGATTTTCAATAAAATTGAATTTTCTAAGAAATGTTTAGAAATAATCGAGCAATCAAAATGAAAATTGTCACAGCAATTACAGGTCCCGAAACCTATTGATAGAGGTATCAGCCATCGTAATGGGAGCATTTTAGATTTTTGCCGCCCAAAAACTTGTGGGCTATAGCACAGTTGATTTTCAATAAAATTGAATTTTCTAAGAAATGTTTAGAAATAATCGAGCAATCAAAATGAAAATTGTCACAGCAATTACAGGTCCCGAAACCTATTGATAGAGGTATCAACCATCGTAATCGCACCATTTTAGATTTTTGCCGCCCAAAAACTTGTGGGCTATAGTACAGTTGATTTTCAATAAAATTGAATTTTCTAAGAAATGTTTAGAAATAATCGAGCAATCAAAATGAAAATTGTCACAGCAATTACAGGTCCCGAAACCTATTGATAGAGGTATCAGCCATCGTAATCGCACCATTTTAGTTTTTTGCCGCCCAAAAACTTGTGGGCTATAGCACAGTTGATTTTCAATAAAATTGAATTTTCTAAGAAATGTTTAGAAATAATCGAGCAATCAAAATGAAAATTGTCACAGCAATTACAGGTCCCGAAACCTATTGATAGAGGTATCAGCCATCGTAATCGGAGCATTTTAGATTTTTGCCGCCCAAATACTTGTGGGCTATAGCACAGTTGATTTTCAATAAAATTGAATTTTCTAAGAAATGTTTAGAAATAATCGAGCAATCAAAATGAAAATTGTCACAGCAATTACAGGTCCCGAAACCTATTGATAGAGGTATCAGCCATCGTAATGGGAGCATTTTAGATTTTTGCCGCCCAAAAACTTGTGGGCTATAGCACAGTTGATTTTCAATAAAATTGAATTTTCTAAGAAATGTTTAGAAATAATCGAGCAATCAAAATGAAAATTGTCACAGCAATTACAGGTCCCGAAACCTATTGATAGAGGTATCAACCATCGTAATCGCACCATTTTAGATTTTTGCCGCCCAAAAACTTGTGGGCTATAGTACAGTTGATTTTCAATAAAATTGAATTTTCTAAGAAATGTTTAGAAATAATCGAGCAATCAAAATGAAAATTGTCACAGCAATTACAGGTCCCGAAACCTATTGATAGAGGTATCAGCCATCGTAATGGGAGCATTTTAGATTTTTGCCGCCCAAAAACTTGTGGGCTATAGCACAGTTGATTTTCAATAAAATTGAATTTTCTAAGAAATGTTTAGAAATAATCGAGCAATCAAAATGAAAATTGTCACAGCAATTACAGGTCCCGAAACCTATTGATAGAGGTATCAACCATCGTAATCGCACCATTTTAGATTTTTGCCGCCCAAATACTTGTGGGCTATAGCACAGTTGATTTTCAATAAAATTGAATTTTCTAAGAAATGTTTAGAAATAATCGAGCAATCAAAATGAAAATTGTCACAGCAATTACAGGTCCCGAAACCTATTGATAGAGGTATCAACCATCGTAATCGCACCATTTTAGATTTTTGCCGCCCAAAAACTTGTGGGCTATAGTACAGTTGATTTTCAATAAAATTGAATTTTCTAAGAAATGTTTAGAAATAATCGAGCAATCAAAATGAAAATTGTCACAGCAATTACAGGTCCCGAAACCTATTGATAGAGGTATCAGCCATCGTAATGGGAGCATTTTAGATTTTTGCCGCCCAAAAACTTGTGGGCTATAGCACAGTTGATTTTCAATAAAATTGAATTTTCTAAGAAATGTTTAGAAATAATCGAGCAATCAAAATGAAAATTGTCACAGCAATTACAGGTCCCGAAACCTATTGATAGAGGTATCAACCATCGTAATCGCACCATTTTAGATTTTTGCCGCCCAAAAACTTGTGGGCTATAGTACAGTTGATTTTCAATAAAATTGAATTTTCTAAGAAATGTTTAGAAATAATCGAGCAATCAAAATGAAAATTGTCACAGCAATTACAGGTCCCGAAACCTATTGATAGAGGTATCAGCCATCGTAATGGGAGCATTTTAGATTTTTGCCGCCCAAAAACTTGTGGGCTATAGCACAGTTGATTTTCAATAAAATTGAATTTTCTAAGAAATGTTTAGAAATAATCGAGCAATCAAAATGAAAATTGTCACAGCAATTACAGGTCCCGAAACCTATTGATAGAGGTATCAACCATCGTAATCGCACCATTTTAGATTTTTGCCGCCCAAATACTTGTGGGCTATAGCACAGTTGATTTTCAATAAAATTGAATTTTCTAAGAAATGTTTAGAAATAATCGAGCAATCAAAATGAAAATTGTCACAGCAATTACAGGTCCCGAAACCTATTGATAGAGGTATCAGCCATCGTAATGGGAGCATTTTAGATTTTTGCCGCCCAAAAACTTGTGGGCTATAGCACAGTTGATTTTCAATAAAATTGAATTTTCTAAGAAATGTTTAGAAATAATCGAGCAATCAAAATGAAAATTGTCACAGCAATTACAGGTCCCGAAACCTATTGATAGAGGTATCAGCCATCGTAATCGGAGCATTTTAGATTTTTGCCGCCCAAATACTTGTGGGCTATAGTACAGTTGATTTTCAATAAAATTGAATTTTCTAAGAAATGTTTAGAAATAATCGAGCAATCAAAATGAAAATTGTCACAGCAATTACAGGTCCCGAAACCTATTGATAGAGGTATCAACCATCGTAATCGCACCATTTTAGATTTTTGCCGCCCAAATACTTGTGGGCTATAGCACAGTTGATTTTCAATAAAATTGAATTTTCTAAGAAATGTTTAGAAATAATCGAGCAATCAAAATGAAAATTGTCACAGCAATTACAGGTCCCGAAACCTATTGATAGAGGTATCAACCATCGTAATCGCACCATTTTAGATTTTTGCCGCCCAAAAACTTGTGGGCTATAGTACAGTTGATTTTCAATAAAATTGAATTTTCTAAGAAATGTTTAGAAATAATCGAGCAATCAAAATGAAAATTGTCACAGCAATTACAGGTCCCGAAACCTATTGATAGAGGTATCAGCCATCGTAATGGGAGCATTTTAGATTTTTGCCGCCCAAAAACTTGTGGGCTATAGCACAGTTGATTTTCAATAAAATTGAATTTTCTAAGAAATGTTTAGAAATAATCGAGCAATCAAAATGAAAATTGTCACAGCAATTACAGGTCCCGAAACCTATTGATAGAGGTATCAACCATCGTAATCGCACCATTTTAGATTTTTGCCGCCCAAAAACTTGTGGGCTATAGTACAGTTGATTTTCAATAAAATTGAATTTTCTAAGAAATGTTTAGAAATAATCGAGCAATCAAAATGAAAATTGTCACAGCAATTACAGGTCCCGAAACCTATTGATAGAGGTATCAGCCATCGTAATGGGAGCATTTTAGATTTTTGCCGCCCAAAAACTTGTGGGCTATAGCACAGTTGATTTTCAATAAAATTGAATTTTCTAAGAAATGTTTAGAAATAATCGAGCAATCAAAATGAAAATTGTCACAGCAATTACAGGTCCCGAAACCTATTGATAGAGGTATCAACCATCGTAATCGCACCATTTTAGATTTTTGCCGCCCAAATACTTGTGGGCTATAGCACAGTTGATTTTCAATAAAATTGAATTTTCTAAGAAATGTTTAGAAATAATCGAGCAATCAAAATGAAAATTGTCACAGCAATTACAGGTCCCGAAACCTATTGATAGAGGTATCAGCCATCGTAATGGGAGCATTTTAGATTTTTGCCGCCCAAAAACTTGTGGGCTATAGCACAGTTGATTTTCAATAAAATTGAATTTTCTAAGAAATGTTTAGAAATAATCGAGCAATCAAAATGAAAATTGTCACAGCAATTACAGGTCCCGAAACCTATTGATAGAGGTATCAGCCATCGTAATCGGAGCATTTTAGATTTTTGCCGCCCAAATACTTGTGGGCTATAGTACAGTTGATTTTCAATAAAATTGAATTTTCTAAGAAATGTTTAGAAATAATCGAGCAATCAAAATGAAAATTGTCACAGCAATTACAGGTCCCGAAACCTATTGATAGAGGTATCAACCATCGTAATCGCACCATTTTAGATTTTTGCCGCCCAAAAACTTGTGGGCTATAGTACAGTTGATTTTCAATAAAATTGAATTTTCTAAGAAATGTTTAGAAATAATCGAGCAATCAAAATGAAAATTGTCACAGCAATTACAGGTCCCGAAACCTATTGATAGAGGTATCAGCCATCGTAATGGGAGCATTTTAGATTTTTGCCGCCCAAAAACTTGTGGGCTATAGCACAGTTGATTTTCAATAAAATTGAATTTTCTAAGAAATGTTTAGAAATAATCGAGCAATCAAAATGAAAATTGTCACAGCAATTACAGGTCCCGAAACCTATTGATAGAGGTATCAACCATCGTAATCGCACCATTTTAGATTTTTGCCGCCCAAAAACTTGTGGGCTATAGTACAGTTGATTTTCAATAAAATTGAATTTTCTAAGAAATGTTTAGAAATAATCGAGCAATCAAAATGAAAATTGTCACAGCAATTACAGGTCCCGAAACCTATTGATAGAGGTATCAGCCATCGTAATCGGAGCATTTTAGTTTTTTGCCGCCCAAAAACTTGTGGGCTATAGCACAGTTGATTTTCAATAAAATTGAATTTTCTAAGAAATGTTTAGAAATAATCGAGCAATCAAAATGAAAATTGTCACAGCAATTACAGGTCCCGAAACCTATTGATAGAGGTATCAGCCATCGTAATCGGAGCATTTTAGATTTTTGCCGCCCAAATACTTGTGGGCTATAGCACAGTTGATTTTCAATAAAATTGAATTTTCTAAGAAATGTTTAGAAATAATCGAGCAATCAAAATGAAAATTGTCACAGCAATTACAGGTCCCGAAACCTATTGATAGAGGTATCAACCATCGTAATCGCACCATTTTAGATTTTTGCCGCCCAAAAACTTGTGGGCTATAGTACAGTTGATTTTCAATAAAATTGAATTTTCTAAGAAATGTTTAGAAATAATCGAGCAATCAAAATGAAAATTGTCACAGCAATTACAGGTCCCGAAACCTATTGATAGAGGTATCAGCCATCGTAATGGGAGCATTTTAGATTTTTGCCGCCCAAAAACTTGTGGGCTATAGCACAGTTGATTTTCAATAAAATTGAATTTTCTAAGAAATGTTTAGAAATAATCGAGCAATCAAAATGAAAATTGTCACAGCAATTACAGGTCCCGAAACCTATTGATAGAGGTATCAACCATCGTAATCGCACCATTTTAGATTTTTGCCGCCCAAAAACTTGTGGGCTATAGTACAGTTGATTTTCAATAAAATTGAATTTTCTAAGAAATGTTTAGAAATAATCGAGCAATCAAAATGAAAATTGTCACAGCAATTACAGGTCCCGAAACCTATTGATAGAGGTATCAGCCATCGTAATCGCACCATTTTAGTTTTTTGCCGCCCAAAAACTTGTGGGCTATAGCACAGTTGATTTTCAATAAAATTGAATTTTCTAAGAAATGTTTAGAAATAATCGAGC
This sequence comes from Tipula vernalis, assembly GCA_958295665.1. Classification (NCBI taxonomy): domain Eukaryota; kingdom Metazoa; phylum Arthropoda; class Insecta; order Diptera; family Tipulidae; genus Tipula; species Tipula vernalis. Next base: position 40,790,445 of record OY282558.1, on the reverse strand, counting down.
AATCAAAATGAAAATTGTCACAGCAATTACAGGTCCCGAAACCTATTGATAGAGGTATCAGCCATCGTAATTGGAGCATTTTAGATTTTTGCCGCCCAAATACTTGTGGGCTATAGCACAGTTGATTTTCAATAAAATTGAATTTTCTAAGAAATGTTTAGAAATAATCGAGCAATCAAAATGAAAATTGTCACAGCAATTACAGGTCCCGAAACCTATTGATAGAGGTATCAACCATCGTAATCGCACCATTTTAGATTTTTGCCGCCCAAAAACTTGTGGGCTATAGTACAGTTGATTTTCAATAAAATTGAATTTTCTAAGAAATGTTTAGAAATAATCGAGCAATCAAAATGAAAATTGTCACAGCAATTACAGGTCCCGAAACCTATTGATAGAGGTATCAACCATCGTAATCGCACCATTTTAGATTTTTGCCGCCCAAAAACTTGTGGGCTATAGTACAGTTGATTTTCAATAAAATTGAAATTTCTAAGAAATGTTTAGAAATAATCGAGCAATCAAAATGAAAATTGTCACAGCAATTACAGGTCCCGAAACCTATTGATAGAGGTATCAGCCATCGTAATCGGAGCATTTTAGATTTTTGCCGCCCAAATACTTGTGGGCTATAGTACAGTTGATTTTGAATAAAATTGAATTTTCTAAGAAATGTTTAGAAATAATCGAGCAATCAAAATGAAAATTGTCACAGCAATTACAGGTCCCGAAACCTATTGATAGAGGTATCAACCATCGTAATCGCACCATTTTAGATTTTTGCCGCCCAAAAACTTGTGGGCTATAGTACAGTTGATTTTCAATAAAATTGAATTTTCTAAGAAATGTTTAGAAATAATCGAGCAATCAAAATGAAAATTGTCACAGCAATTACAGGTCCCGAAACCTATTGATAGAGGTATCAGCCATCGTAATCGGAGCATTTTAGATTTTTGCCGCCCAAAAACTTGTGGGCTATAGCACAGTTGATTTTCAATAAAATTGAATTTTCTAAGAAATGTTTAGAAATAATCGAGCAATCAAAATGAAAATTGTCACAGCAATTACAGGTCCCGAAACCTATTGATAGAGGTATCAACCATCGTAATCGCACCATTTTAGATTTTTGCCGCCCAAAAACTTGTGGGCTATAGTACAGTTGATTTTCAATAAAATTGAATTTTCTAAGAAATGTTTAGAAATAATCGAGCAATCAAAATGAAAATTGTCACAGCAATTACAGGTCCCGAAACCTATTGATAGAGGTATCAGCCATCGTAATCGGAGCATTTTAGTTTTTTGCCGCCCAAAAACTTGTGGGCTATAGCACAGTTGATTTTCAATAAAATTGAATTTTCTAAGAAATGTTTAGAAATAATCGAGCAATCAAAATGAAAATTGTCACAGCAATTACAGGTCCCGAAACCTATTGATAGAGGTATCAGCCATCGTAATCGGAGCATTTTAGATTTTTGCCGCCCAAATACTTGTGAGCTATAGTACAGTTGATTTTCAATAAAATTGAATTTTCTAAGAAATGTTTAGAAATAATCGAGCAATCAAAATGAAAATTGTCACAGCAATTACAGGTCCCGAAACCTATTGATAGAGGTATCAGCCATCGTAATCGGAGCATTTTAGTTTTTTGCCGCCCAAAAACTTGTGGGCTATAGCACAGTTGATTTTCAATAAAATTGAATTTTCTAAGAAATGTTTAGAAATAATCGAGCAATCAAAATGAAAATTGTCACAGCAATTACAGGTCCCGAAACCTATTGATAGAGGTATCAGCCATCGTAATCGGAGCATTTTAGATTTTTGCCGCCCAAAAACTTGTGGGCTATAGCACAGTTGATTTTCAATAAAATTGAATTTTCTAAGAAATGTTTAGAAATAATCGAGCAATCAAAATGAAAATTGTCACAGCAATTACAGGTCCCGAAACCTATTGATAGAGGTATCAGCCATCGTAATCGGAGCATTTTAGTTTTTTGCCGCCCAAAAACTTGTGGGCTATAGCACAGTTGATTTTCAATAAAATTGAATTTTCTAAGAAATGTTTAGAAATAATCGAGCAATTAAAATGAAAATTGTCACAGCAATTACAGGTCCCGAAACCTATTGATAGAGGTATCAACCATCGTAATCGCACCATTTTAGATTTTTGCCGCCCAAAATCTTGTGGGCTATAGTACAGTTGATTTTCAATAAAATTGAATTTTCTAAGAAATGTTTAGAAATAATCGAGCAATCAAAATGAAAATTGTCACAGCAATTACAGGTCCCGAAACCTATTGATAGAGGTATCAGCCATCGTAATCGGAGCATTTTAGATTTTTGCCGCCCAAATACTTGTGGGCTATAGCACAGTTGATTTTCAATAAAATTGAATTTTCTAAGAAATGTTTAGAAATAATCGAGCAATCAAAATGAAAATTGTCACAGCAATTACAGGTCCCGAAACCTATTGATAGAGGTATCAACCATCGTAATCGCACCATTTTAGATTTTTGCCGCCCAAAAACTTGTGGGCTATAGTACAGTTGATTTTCAATAAAATTGAAATTTCTAAGAAATGTTTAGAAATAATCGAGCAATCAAAATGAAAATTGTCACAGCAATTACAGGTCCCGAAACCTATTGATAGAGGTATCAACCATCGTAATCGCACCATTTTAGATTTTTGCCTCCCAAAAACTTGTGGGCTATAGTACAGTTGATTTTCAATAAAATTGAATTTTCTAAGAAATGTTTAGAAATAATCGAGCAATCAAAATGAAAATTGTCACAGCAATTACAGGTCCCGAAACTTATTGATAGAGGTATCAACCATCGTAATCGCACCATTTTAGATTTTTGCCGCCCAAAAACTTGTGGGCTATAGTACAGTTGATTTTCAATAAAATTGAATTTTCTAAGAAATGTTTAGAAATAATCGAGCAATCAAAATGAAAATTGTCACAGCAATTACAGGTCCCGAAACCTATTGATAGAGGTATCAACCATCGTAATCGGAGTATTTTAGTTTTTTGCCGCCCAAAAACTTGTGGGCTATAGCACAGTTGATTTTCAATAAAATTGAATTTTCTAAGAAATGTTTAGAAATAATCGAGCAATCAAAATGAAAATTGTCACAGCAATTACAGGTCCCGAAACCTATTGATAGAGGCATCAACCATCGTAATCGGACCATTTTAGATGTTTGCCGCCCAAAAGCTTGTGGGCTATAGCACAGTTGATTTTCAATAAAATTGAATTTTCTAATAAATGTTTAGAAATAATCGAGCAATCAAAATGAAAATTGTCACAGCAATTACAGGTCCCGAAACCTATTGATAGAGGTATCAACCATCGTAATCGGACCATTTTAGATTTTTGCCGCCCAAAAACTTGTGGGCTATAGCACAGTTGATTTTCAATAAAATTGAATTTTCTAATAAATGTTTAGAAATAATCGAGCAATCAAAATGAAAATTGTCACAGCAATTACAGGTCCCGAAACCTATTGATAGAGGTATCAACCATCGTAATCGGACCATTTTAGATGTTTGCCGCCCAAAAGCTTGTGGGCTATTGCACAGTTGATTTTCAATAAAATTGAATTTTCTAATAAATGTTTAGAAATAATCGAGCAATCAAAATGAAAATTGTCACAGCAATTACAGGTCCCGAAACCTATTGATAGAGGTATCAACCATCGTAATCGGACCATTTTAGATTTTTGCCGCCCAAAACCTTGTGGGCTATAGCACAGTTGATTTTCAATAAAATTGAATTTTCTAAGAAATGTTTAGAAATAATCGAGCAATCAAAATGAAAATTGTCACAGCAATTACAGGTCCCGAAACCTATTGATAGAGGCATCAACCATCGTAATCGGACCATTTTAGATGTTTGCCGCCCAAAAGCTTGTGGGCTATAGCACAGTTGATTTTCAATAAAATTGAATTTTCTAATAAATGTTTAGAAATAATCGAGCAATCAAAATGAAAATTGTCACAGCAATTACAGGTCCCGAAACCTATTGATAGAGGTATCAACCATCGTAATCGGACCATTTTAGATTTTTGCCGCCCAAAACCTTGTGGGCTATAGCACAGTTGATTTTCAATAAAATTGAATTTTCTAATAAATGTTTAGAAATAATCGAGCAATCAAAATGAAAATTGTCACAGCAATTACAGGTCCCGAAACCTATTGATAGAGGTATCAACCATCGTAATCGCACCATTTTAGATTTCTGCCGCCCAAAATCTTGTGGGCTATAGTACAGTTGATTTTCAATAAAATTGAATTTTCTAAGAAATGTTTAGAAATAATCGAGCAATCAAAATGAAAATTGTCACAGCAATTACAAGTCCCGAAACCTATTGATAGAGGTATCAACCATCGTAATCGCACCATTTTAGATTTTTGCCGCCCAAAAACTTGTGGGCTATAGCACAGTTGATTTTCAATAAAATTGAATTTTCTAAGAAATGTTTAGAAATAATCGAGCAATCAAAATGAAAATTGTCACAGCAATTACAGGTCCCGAAACCTATTGATAGAGGTATCAACCATCGTAATCGCACCATTTTAGTTTTTTGCCGCCCAAAAACTTGTGGGCTATAGCACAGTTGATTTTCAATAAAATTGAATTTTCTAAGAAATGTTTAGAAATAATCGAGCAATCAAAATGAAAATTGTCACAGCAATTACAGGTCCCGAAACCTATTGATAGAGGTATCAGCCATCGTAATCGGAGCATTTTAGTTTTTTGCCGCCCAAAAACTTGTGGGCTATAGCACAGTTGATTTTCAATAAAATTGAATTTTCTAAGAAATGTTTAGAAATAATCGAGCAATCAAAATGAAAATTGTCACAGCAATTACAGGTCCCGAAACCTATTGATAGAGGTATCAGCCATCGTAATCGGAGCATTTTAGATTTTTGCCGCCCAAAAACTTGTGGGCTATAGCACAGTTGATTTTCAATAAAATTGAATTTTCTAAGAAATGTTTAGAAATAATCGAGCAATCAAAATGAAAATTGTCACAGCAATTACAGGTCCCGAAACCTATTGATAGAGGTATCAACCATCGTAATCGGAGTATTTTAGTTTTTTGCCGCCCAAAAACTTGTGGGCTATAGCACAGTTGATTTTCAATAAAATTGAATTTTCTAAGAAATGTTTAGAAATAATCGAGCAATCAAAATGAAAATTGTCACAGCAATTACAGGTCCCGAAACCTATTGATAGAGGCATCAACCATCGTAATCGGACCATTTTAGATGTTTGCCGCCCAAAAGCTTGTGGGCTATAGCACAGTTGATTTTCAATAAAATTGAATTTTCTAATAAATGTTTAGAAATAATCGAGCAATCAAAATGAAAATTGTCACAGCAATTACAGGTCCCGAAACCTATTGATAGAGGTATCAACCATCGTAATCGGACCATTTTAGATTTTTGCCGCCCAAAAACTTGTGGGCTATAGCACAGTTGATTTTCAATAAAATTGAATTTTCTAATAAATGTTTAGAAATAATCGAGCAATCAAAATGAAAATTGTCACAGCAATTACAGGTCCCGAAACCTATTGATAGAGGTATCAACCATCGTAATCGGACCATTTTAGATGTTTGCCGCCCAAAAGCTTGTGGGCTATTGCACAGTTGATTTTCAATAAAATTGAATTTTCTAATAAATGTTTAGAAATAATCGAGCAATCAAAATGAAAATTGTCACAGCAATTACAGGTCCCGAAACCTATTGATAGAGGTATCAACCATCGTAATCGGACCATTTTAGATTTTTGCCGCCCAAAACCTTGTGGGCTATAGCACAGTTGATTTTCAATAAAATTGAATTTTCTAAGAAATGTTTAGAAATAATCGAGCAATCAAAATGAAAATTGTCACAGCAATTACAGGTCCCGAAACCTATTGATAGAGGCATCAACCATCGTAATCGGACCATTTTAGATGTTTGCCGCCCAAAAGCTTGTGGGCTATAGCACAGTTGATTTTCAATAAAATTGAATTTTCTAATAAATGTTTAGAAATAATCGAGCAATCAAAATGAAAATTGTCACAGCAATTACAGGTCCCGAAACCTATTGATAGAGGTATCAACCATCGTAATCGGACCATTTTAGATTTTTGCCGCCCAAAACCTTGTGGGCTATAGCACAGTTGATTTTCAATAAAATTGAATTTTCTAATAAATGTTTAGAAATAATCGAGCAATCAAAATGAAAATTGTCACAGCAATTACAGGTCCCGAAACCTATTGATAGAGGTATCAACCATCGTAATCGCACCATTTTAGATTTCTGCCGCCCAAAATCTTGTGGGCTATAGTACAGTTGATTTTCAATAAAATTGAATTTTCTAAGAAATGTTTAGAAATAATCGAGCAATCAAAATGAAAATTGTCACAGCAATTACAGGTCCCGAAACCTATTGATAGAGGCATCAACCATCGTAATCGGACCATTTTAGATGTTTGCCGCCCAAAAGCTTGTGGGCTATAGCACAGTTGATTTTCAATAAAATTGAATTTTCTAATAAATGTTTAGAAATAATCGAGCAATCAAAATGAAAATTGTCACAGCAATTACAGGTCCCGAAACCTATTGATAGAGGTATCAACCATCGTAATCGGACCATTTTAGATTTTTGCCGCCCAAAACCTTGTGGGCTATAGCACAGTTGATTTTCAATAAAATTGAATTTTCTAAGAAATGTTTAGAAATAATCGAGCAATCAAAATGAAAATTGTCACAGCAATTACAGATCCCGAAACCTATTGATAGAGGTATCAACCATCGTAATCGCACCATTTTAGATGTTTGCCGCCCAAAAGCTTGTGGGCTATAGCACAGTTGATTTTCAATAAAATTGAATTTTCTAATAAATGTTTAGAAATAATCGAGCAATCAAAATGAAAATTGTCACAGCAATTACAGGTCCCGAAACCTATTGATAGAGGCATCAACCATCGTAATCGGACCATTTTAGATGTTTGCCGCCCAAAAGCTTGTGGGCTATAGCACAGTTGATTTTCAATAAAATTGAATTTTCTAATAAATGTTTAGAAATAATCGAGCAATCAAAATGAAAATTGTCACAGCAATTACAGGTCCCGAAACCTATTGATAGAGGTATCAACCATCGTAATCGCACCATTTTAGATTTTTGCCGCCCAAAATCTTGTGGGCTATAGTACAGTTGATTTTCAATAAAATTGAATTTTCTAAGAAATGTTTAGAAATAATCGAGCAATCAAAATGAAAATTGTCACAGCAATTACAGGTCCCGAAACCTATTGATAGAGGCATCAACCATCGTAATCGGACCATTTTAGATGTTTGCCGCCCAAAAGCTTGTGGGCTATAGCACAGTTGATTTTCAATAAAATTGAATTTTCTAATAAATGTTTAGAAATAATCGAGCAATCAAAATGAAAATTGTCACAGCAATTACAGGTCCCGAAACCTATTGATAGAGGTATCAACCATCGTAATCGGACCATTTTAGATTTTTGCCGCCCAAAACCTTGTGGGCTATAGCACAGTTGATTTTCAATAAAATTGAATTTTCTAAGAAATGTTTAGAAATAATCGAGCAATCAAAATGAAAATTGTCACAGCAATTACAGGTCCCGAAACCTATTGATAGAGGTATCAACCATCGTAATCGCACCATTTTAGATGTTTGCCGCCCAAAAGCTTGTGGGCTATAGCACAGTTGATTTTCAATAAAATTGAATTTTCTAATAAATGTTTAGAAATAATCGAGCAATCAAAATGAAAATTGTCACAGCAATTACAGGTCCCGAAACCTATTGATAGAGGCATCAACCATCGTAATCGGACCATTTTAGATGTTTGCCGCCCAAAAGCTTGTGGGCTATAGCACAGTTGATTTTCAATAAAATTGAATTTTCTAAGAAATGTTTAGAAATAATCGAGCAATCAAAATGAAAATTGTCACAGCAATTACAGGTCCCGAAACCTATTGATAGAGGTATCAGCCATCGTAATCGGAGCATTTTAGATTTTTGCCGCCCAAAAACTTGTGGGCTATAGCACAGTTGATTTTCAATAAAATTGAATTTTCTAAGAAATGTTTAGAAATAATCGAGCAATCAAAATGAAAATTGTCACAGCAATTACAGGTCCCGAAACCTATTGATAGAGGTATCAGCCATCGTAATCGGAGCATTTTAGTTTTTTGCCGCCCAAAAACTTGTGGGCTATAGCACAGTTGATTTTCAATAAAATTGAATTTTCTAAGAAATGTTTAGAAATAATCGAGCAATCAAAATGAAAATTGTCACAGCAATTACAGGTCCCGAAACCTATTGATAGAGGTATCAACCATCGTAATCGCACCATTTTAGTTTTTTGCCGCCCAAAACCTTGTGGGCTATAGCACAGTTGATTTTCAATAAAATTGAATTTTCTAAGAAATGTTTAGAAATAATCGAGCAATCAAAATGAAAATTGTCACAGCAATTACAGGTCCCGAAACCTATTGATAGAGGTATCAGCCATCGTAATCGGAGCATTTTAGTTTTTTGCCGCCCAAAAACTTGTGGGCTATAGCACAGTTGATTTTCAATAAAATTGAATTTTCTAAGAAATGTTTAGAAATAATCGAGCAATCAAAATGAAAATTGTCACAGCAATTACAGGTCCCGAAACCTATTGATAGAGGTATCAACCATCGTAATCGCACCATTTTAGATGTTTGCCGCCCAAAAGCTTGTGGGCTATAGCACAGTTGATTTTCAATAAAATTGAATTTTCTAATAAATGTTTAGAAATAATCGAGCAATCAAAATGAAAATTGTCACAGCAATTACAGGTCCCGAAACCTATTGATAGAGGTATCAACCATCGTAATCGGACCATTTTAGATTTTTGCCGCCCAAAACCTTGTGGGCTATAGCACAGTTGATTTTCAATAAAATTGAATTTTCTAATAAATGTTTAGAAATAATCGAGCAATCAAAATGAAAATTGTCACAGCAATTACAGGTCCCGAAACCTATTGATAGAGGTATCAACCATCGTAATCGGACCATTTTAGATTTTTGCCGCCCAAAACCTTGTGGGCTATAGCACAGTTGATTTTCAATAAAATTGAATTTTCTAATAAATGTTTAGAAATAATCGAGCAATCAAAATGAAAATTGTCACAGCAATTACAAGTCCCGAAACCTATTGATAGAGGTATCAACCATCGTAATCGCACCATTTTAGATTTCTGCCGCCCAAAATCTTGTGGGCTATAGCACAGTTGATTTTCAATAAAATTGAATTTTCTAAGAAATGTTTAGAAATAATCGAGCAATCAAAATGAAAATTGTCACAGCAATTACAGGTCCCGAAACCTATTGATAGAGGTATCAACCATCGTAATCGGACCATTTTAGATTTTTGCCGCCCAAAACCTTGTGGGCTATAGCACAGTTGATTTTCAATAAAATTGAATTTTCTAATAAATGTTTAGAAATAATCGAGCAATCAAAATGAAAATTGTCACAGCAATTACAGGTCCCGAAACCTATTGATAGAGGTATCAACCATCGTAATCGGACCATTTTAGATTTTTGCCGCCCAAAACCTTGTGGGCTATAGCACAGTTGATTTTCAATAAAATTGAATTTTCTAAGAAATGTTTAGAAATAATCGAGCAATCAAAATGAAAATTGTCACAGCAATTACAGGTCCCGAAACCTATTGATAGAGGTATCAACCATCGTAATCGGACCATTTTAGATTTTTGCCGCCCAAAACCTTGTGGGCTATAGCACAGTTGATTTTCAATAAAATTGAATTTTCTAAGAAATGTTTAGAAATAATCGAGCAATCAAAATGAAAATTGTCACAGCAATTACAGGTCCCGAAACCTATTGATAGAGGTATCAACCATCGTAATCGGACCATTTTAGATTTTTGCCACCCAAAACCTTGTGGGCTATAGCACAGTTGATTTTCAATAAAATTGAATTTTCTAAGAAATGTTTAGAAATAATCGAGCAATCAAAATGAAAATTGTCACAGCAATTACAGGTCCCGAAACCTATTGATAGAGGTATCAACCATCGTAATCGCACCATTTTAGATGTTTGCCGCCCAAAAGCTTGTGGGCTATAGCACAGTTGATTTTCAATAAAATTGAATTTTCTAATAAATGTTTAGAAATAATCGAGCAATCAAAATGAAAATTGTCACAGCAATTACAGGTCCCGAAACCTATTGATAGAGGTATCAACCATCGTAATCGGACCATTTTAGATTTTTGCCGCCCAAAACCTTGTGGGCTATAGCACAGTTGATTTTCAATAAAATTGAATTTTCTAATAAATGTTTAGAAATAATCGAGCAATCAAAATGAAAATTGTCACAGCAATTACAGGTCCCGAAACCTATTGATAGAGGTATCAACCATCGTAATCGCACCATTTTAGATTTCTGCCGCCCAAAATCTTGTGGGCTATAGTACAGTTGATTTTCAATAAAATTGAATTTTCTAAGAAATGTTTAGAAATAATCGAGCAATCAAAATGAAAATTGTCACAGCAATTACAGGTCCCGAAACCTATTGATAGAGGCATCAACCATCGTAATCGGACCATTTTAGATGTTTGCCGCCCAAAAGCTTGTGGGCTATAGCACAGTTGATTTTCAATAAAATTGAATTTTCTAATAAATGTTTAGAAATAATCGAGCAATCAAAATGAAAATTGTCACAGCAATTACAGGTCCCGAAACCTATTGATAGAGGTATCAACCATCGTAATCGGACCATTTTAGATTTTTGCCGCCCAAAACCTTGTGGGCTATAGCACAGTTGATTTTCAATAAAATTGAATTTTCTAATAAATGTTTAGAAATAATCGAGCAATCAAAATGAAAATTGTCACAGCAATTACAGGTCCCGAAACCTATTGATAGAGGTATCAACCATCGTAATCGGACCATTTTAGATTTTTGCCGCCCAAAACCTTGTGGGCTATAGCACAGTTGATTTTCAATAAAATTGAATTTTCTAATAAATGTTTAGAAATAATCGAGCAATCAAAATGAAAATTGTCACAGCAATTACAAGTCCCGAAACCTATTGATAGAGGTATCAACCATCGTAATCGCACCATTTTAGATTTCTGCCGCCCAAAATCTTGTGGGCTATAGCACAGTTGATTTTCAATAAAATTGAATTTTCTAAGAAATGTTTAGAAATAATCGAGCAATCAAAATGAAAATTGTCACAGCAATTACAGGTCCCGAAACCTATTGATAGAGGTATCAACCATCGTAATCGGACCATTTTAGATTTTTGCCGCCCAAAACCTTGTGGGCTATAGCACAGTTGATTTTCAATAAAATTGAATTTTCTAATAAATGTTTAGAAATAATCGAGCAATCAAAATGAAAATTGTCACAGCAATTACAGGTCCCGAAACCTATTGATAGAGGTATCAACCATCGTAATCGGACCATTTTAGATTTTTGCCGCCCAAAACCTTGTGGGCTATAGCACAGTTGATTTTCAATAAAATTGAATTTTCTAATAAATGTTTAGAAATAATCGAGCAATCAAAATGAAAATTGTCACAGCAATTACAGGTCCCGAAACCTATTGATAGAGGTATCAACCATCGTAATCGGACCATTTTAGATTTTTGCCGCCCAAAACCTTGTGGGCTATAGCACAGTTGATTTTCAATAAAATTGAATTTTCTAAGAAATGTTTAGAAATAATCGAGCAATCAAAATGAAAATTGTCACAGCAATTACAGGTCCCGAAACCTATTGATAGAGGTATCAACCATCGTAATCGGACCATTTTAGATTTTTGCCGCCCAAAACCTTGTGGGCTATAGCACAGTTGATTTTCAATAAAATTGAATTTTCTAAGAAATGTTTAGAAATAATCGAGCAATCAAAATGAAAATTGTCACAGCAATTACAGGTCCCGAAACCTATTGATAGAGGTATCAACCATCGTAATCGCACCATTTTAGATGTTTGCCGCCCAAAAGCTTGTGGGCTATAGCACAGTTGATTTTCAATAAAATTGAATTTTCTAATAAATGTTTAGAAATAATCGAGCAATCAAAATGAAAATTGTCACAGCAATTACAGGTCCCGAAACCTATTGATAGAGGTATCAACCATCGTAATCGGACCATTTTAGATTTTTGCCGCCCAAAACCTTGTGGGCTATAGCACAGTTGATTTTCAATAAAATTGAATTTTCTAATAAATGTTTAGAAATAATCGAGCAATCAAAATGAAAATTGTCACAGCAATTACAGGTCCCGAAACCTATTGATAGAGGTATCAACCATCGTAATCGGACCATTTTAGATTTTTGCCGCCCAAAACCTTGTGGGCTATAGCACAGTTGATTTTCAATAAAATTGAATTTTCTAATAAATGTTTAGAAATAATCGAGCAATCAAAATGAAAATTGTCACAGCAATTACAAGTCCCGAAACCTATTGATAGAGGTATCAACCATCGTAATCGCACCATTTTAGATTTCTGCCGCCCAAAATCTTGTGGGCTATAGCACAGTTGATTTTCAATAAAATTGAATTTTCTAAGAAATGTTTAGAAATAATCGAGCAATCAAAATGAAAATTGTCACAGCAATTACAGGTCCCGAAACCTATTGATAGAGGTATCAACCATCGTAATCGGACCATTTTAGATTTTTGCCGCCCAAAACCTTGTGGGCTATAGCACAGTTGATTTTCAATAAAATTGAATTTTCTAATAAATGTTTAGAAATAATCGAGCAATCAAAATGAAAATTGTCACAGCAATTACAGGTCCCGAAACCTATTGATAGAGGTATCAACCATCGTAATCGCACCATTTTAGATGTTTGCCGCCCAAAAGCTTGTGGGCTATAGCACAGTTGATTTTCAATAAAATTGAATTTTCTAATAAATGTTTAGAAATAATCGAGCAATCAAAATGAAAATTGTCACAGCAATTACAGGTCCCGAAACCTATTGATAGAGGTATCAACCATCGTAATCGGACCATTTTAGATTTTTGCCGCCCAAAACCTTGTGGGCTATAGCACAGTTGATTTTCAATAAAATTGAATTTTCTAATAAATGTTTAGAAATAATCGAGCAATCAAAATGAAAATTGTCACAGCAATTACAGGTCCCGAAACCTATTGATAGAGGTATCAACCATCGTAATCGGACCATTTTAGATTTTTGCCGCCCAAAACCTTGTGGGCTATAGCACAGTTGATTTTCAATAAAATTGAATTTTCTAATAAATGTTTAGAAATAATCGAGCAATCAAAATGAAAATTGTCACAGCAATTACAGGTCCCGAAACCTATTGATAGAGGTATCAACCATCGTAATCGGACCATTTTAGATTTTTGCCGCCCAAAACCTTGTGGGCTATAGCACAGTTGATTTTCAATAAAATTGAATTTTCTAATAAATGTTTAGAAATAATCGAGCAATCAAAATGAAAATTGTCACAGCAATTACAGGTCCCGAAACCTATTGATAGAGGTATCAACCATCGTAATCGGACCATTTTAGATTTTTGCCGCCCAAAACCTTGTGGGCTATAGCACAGTTGATTTTCAATAAAATTGAATTTTCTAATAAATGTTTAGAAATAATCGAGCAATCAAAATGAAAATTGTCACAGCAATTACAAGTCCCGAAACCTATTGATAGAGGTATCAACCATCGTAATCGCACCATTTTAGATGTTTGCCGCCCAAAAGCTTGTGGGCTATAGCACAGTTGATTTTCAATAAAATTGAATTTTCTAATAAATGTTTAGAAATAATCGAGCAATCAAAATGAAAATTGTCACAGCAATTACAGGTCCCGAAACCTATTGATAGAGGTATCAACCATCGTAATCGGACCATTTTAGATTTTTGCCGCCCAAAACCTTGTGGGCTATAGCACAGTTGATTTTCAATAAAATTGAATTTTCTAATAAATGTTTAGAAATAATCGAGCAATCAAAATGAAAATTGTCACAGCAATTACAGGTCCCGAAACCTATTGATAGAGGTATCAACCATCGTAATCGGACCATTTTAGATTTTTGCCGCCCAAAACCTTGTGGGCTATAGCACAGTTGATTTTCAATAAAATTGAATTTTCTAATAAATGTTTAGAAATAATCGAGCAATCAAAATGAAAATTGTCACAGCAATTACAGGTCCCGAAACCTATTGATAGAGGTATCAACCATCGTAATCGGACCATTTTAGATTTTTGCCGCCCAAAACCTTGTGGGCTATAGCACAGTTGATTTTCAATAAAATTGAATTTTCTAATAAATGTTTAGAAATAATCGAGCAATCAAAATGAAAATTGTCACAGCAATTACAGGTCCCGAAACCTATTGATAGAGGTATCAACCATCGTAATCGGACCATTTTAGATTTTTGCCGCCCAAAACCTTGTGGGCTATAGCACAGTTGATTTTCAATAAAATTGAATTTTCTAAGAAATGTTTAGAAATAATCGAGCAATCAAAATGAAAATTGTCACAGCAATTACAGGTCCCGAAACCTATTGATAGAGGTATCAACCATCGTAATCGGACCATTTTAGATTTTTGCCGCCCAAAACCTTGTGGGCTATAGCACAGTTGATTTTCAATAAAATTGAATTTTCTAAGAAATGTTTAGAAATAATCGAGCAATCAAAATGAAAATTGTCACAGCAATTACAGGTCCCGAAACCTATTGATAGAGGTATCAACCATCGTAATCGCACCATTTTAGATGTTTGCCGCCCAAAAGCTTGTGGGCTATAGCACAGTTGATTTTCAATAAAATTGAATTTTCTAATAAATGTTTAGAAATAATCGAGCAATCAAAATGAAAATTGTCACAGCAATTACAGGTCCCGAAACCTATTGATAGAGGTATCAACCATCGTAATCGGACCATTTTAGATTTTTGCCGCCCAAAACCTTGTGGGCTATAGCACAGTTGATTTTCAATAAAATTGAATTTTCTAATAAATGTTTAGAAATAATCGAGCAATCAAAATGAAAATTGTCACAGCAATTACAGGTCCCGAAACCTATTGATAGAGGTATCAACCATCGTAATCGCACCATTTTAGATTTCTGCCGCCCAAAATCTTGTGGGCTATAGTACAGTTGATTTTCAATAAAATTGAATTTTCTAAGAAATGTTTAGAAATAATCGAGCAATCAAAATGAAAATTGTCACAGCAATTACAGGTCCCGAAACCTATTGATAGAGGCATCAACCATCGTAATCGGACCATTTTAGATGTTTGCCGCCCAAAAGCTTGTGGGCTATAGCACAGTTGATTTTCAATAAAATTGAATTTTCTAATAAATGTTTAGAAATAATCGAGCAATCAAAATGAAAATTGTCACAGCAATTACAGGTCCCGAAACCTATTGATAGAGGTATCAACCATCGTAATCGGACCATTTTAGATTTTTGCCGCCCAAAACCTTGTGGGCTATAGCACAGTTGATTTTCAATAAAATTGAATTTTCTAAGAAATGTTTAGAAATAATCGAGCAATCAAAATGAAAATTGTCACAGCAATTACAGGTCCCGAAACCTATTGATAGAGGTATCAACCATCGTAATCGCACCATTTTAGATGTTTGCCGCCCAAAAGCTTGTGGGCTATAGCACAGTTGATTTTCAATAAAATTGAATTTTCTAATAAATGTTTAGAAATAATCGAGCAATCAAAATGAAAATTGTCACAGCAATTACAGGTCCCGAAACCTATTGATAGAGGCATCAACCATCGTAATCGGACCATTTTAGATGTTTGCCGCCCAAAAGCTTGTGGGCTATAGCACAGTTGATTTTCAATAAAATTGAATTTTCTAAGAAATGTTTAGAAATAATCGAGCAATCAAAATGAAAATTGTCACAGCAATTACAGGTCCCGAAACCTATTGATAGAGGTATCAGCCATCGTAATCGGAGCATTTTAGATTTTTGCCGCCCAAAAACTTGTGGGCTATAGCACAGTTGATTTTCAATAAAATTGAATTTTCTAAGAAATGTTTAGAAATAATCGAGCAATCAAAATGAAAATTGTCACAGCAATTACAGGTCCCGAAACCTATTGATAGAGGTATCAGCCATCGTAATCGGAGCATTTTAGTTTTTTGCCGCCCAAAAACTTGTGGGCTATAGCACAGTTGATTTTCAATAAAATTGAATTTTCTAAGAAATGTTTAGAAATAATCGAGCAATCAAAATGAAAATTGTCACAGCAATTACAGGTCCCGAAACCTATTGATAGAGGTATCAACCATCGTAATCGCACCATTTTAGTTTTTTGCCGCCCAAAACCTTGTGGGCTATAGCACAGTTGATTTTCAATAAAATTGAATTTTCTAAGAAATGTTTAGAAATAATCGAGCAATCAAAATGAAAATTGTCACAGCAATTACAGGTCCCGAAACCTATTGATAGAGGTATCAGCCATCGTAATCGGAGCATTTTAGTTTTTTGCCGCCCAAAAACTTGTGGGCTATAGCACAGTTGATTTTCAATAAAATTGAATTTTCTAAGAAATGTTTAGAAATAATCGAGCAATCAAAATGAAAATTGTCACAGCAATTACAGGTCCCGAAACCTATTGATAGAGGTATCAACCATCGTAATCGCACCATTTTAGATGTTTGCCGCCCAAAAGCTTGTGGGCTATAGCACAGTTGATTTTCAATAAAATTGAATTTTCTAATAAATGTTTAGAAATAATCGAGCAATCAAAATGAAAATTGTCACAGCAATTACAGGTCCCGAAACCTATTGATAGAGGTATCAACCATCGTAATCGGACCATTTTAGATTTTTGCCGCCCAAAACCTTGTGGGCTATAGCACAGTTGATTTTCAATAAAATTGAATTTTCTAATAAATGTTTAGAAATAATCGAGCAATCAAAATGAAAATTGTCACAGCAATTACAGGTCCCGAAACCTATTGATAGAGGTATCAACCATCGTAATCGGACCATTTTAGATTTTTGCCGCCCAAAACCTTGTGGGCTATAGCACAGTTGATTTTCAATAAAATTGAATTTTCTAATAAATGTTTAGAAATAATCGAGCAATCAAAATGAAAATTGTCACAGCAATTACAAGTCCCGAAACCTATTGATAGAGGTATCAACCATCGTAATCGGACCATTTTAGATTTTTGCCGCCCAAAACCTTGTGGGCTATAGCACAGTTAATTTTCAATAAAATTTCGTAAATGGTCATACTGTAGCATCAGGTTTCGACAGTTTATTTGATTTTCACAATTTTCAAAATAGCGTCGAACATACCCAACCCTTTTTATTGTAATAGGAAAAATGGTTTTGGATAGCTTGACCTGTCCACTTTATGGTAATATCGGCCCATACCTGGTTCTACTTCTTATTTACACTTTTTATGTAGGCCTACACTTTTTCAGTACACTTACACATTTCGTTACTTTGTGTAGCTACACTTTGTGTGAAATACTTCACACCGGTGTCAGATTCATAATACATTTTTAGAAGGTTGTTAACCTCTATAAAACTTTAAGTCCCTATGTAGACGAAATAATCAGAATTTGATTCGTTTGTAACAGTATTTGGTATTTGGTCAAGTTTTCCACAAATGTTGGTAAGAACCATTTATGTCATCTTTGTTGACATATACTTAGTATATCTTAAAATATATCTTAAAATTTTACAGTTTAACAAAAAGTTCACTTTCAAAATTTTGAAACATTGCAATGAACGGTTTTTAATTCGGCATAGCAGATAGTTTCTCGCCAAAATTTGATTTTAGTTCCAGTTTTGATAGTGGCATTATTCTTTAAACTGAATTATCTTTGTTAAATTGTGTACGTTATTTCTTGAACACCCCACTATGTATTGATTGAGAAAGGCAGTAAGATTAAAATATTTATAGGACTGTAAAAGCCGGATGCGCGTTAAATTGTAATATTTAAAAACAGTATCATAAAACTTAAAACCACTATTAATACAGTTAAACATAGTTGGAATTTGTCAAATACCAAAACTATATAATTTTCACTTAATAACATGCTTTCGAATATGTCTTAATTGCTTACTGTAATAAGTCATAAAATAAACACTTTAAACAATTTTTATAGCACGATAGCGTGACTGATCGCATGTCGGAAACATTTTTTTTCTTTTAATTATTTCTTTTGAATGAATTATGATTGATTTAGTTAATAATAATTAAAGCAAAATTAAAACCACCTGCTGAAAGCTGATTTTACTTAAAATCATAAAAATGTTTCTAGCTTGCCAATTTTATTGTTGTTAATAATGTTTTGTATTTTGCATAGACAATATATTTAGAACCAAAAATTCACTTTTTATAAAGTGAAAGGTAATCTCGCGATTTGGCGCATAGTTATCGGCTACTACAGCTAGTTCTTTGTAATAAAATGTTATGGAAGAGACATTAAACCAAGTTGTTAAAAAATCTTATCTTGTTTGATTACCAATGAAATACCAAGAGCAGTGCACGAAATGAATATGCTGCGAAATTTCTGAATAATGATGTGCAAAGAATTCTTCTAAATAAATTATCTAATTGCATAAACAATTAATAAAAATAGTACACGCATTTATAACAACATAACGTAATAATGACCTTCGGTATTTCAACAACAAAAACATTTAATTAATTAATTTAATATAAAAATATAAAAAGTATTTCTCTTTTATACACAAGACGGTTTCCTTTCTTGCACATACACAATCATACGAGTAAATATGCTTACTGTCTTCAAGTCTATATGTAATCCAGTTTATCGCGTACTTGTTATACATATTAGCGTTTTACTATTTAATTAAATTTCATAAGAATTAGGTACAAGAATTTCGTAATCAATCAAGCTTGAGAGTCCGATAAAGTTCTAAATTAGATTTCTACCCAAATATGTACGAAAAATTAAGTTCAGTCAATTAAAAATATTTTTTGTCGACTCATGCAATTAAATTAGAATTCTAAGACATTTGAGTTTTTTTTTTCTAATTTAATAGTTTTTGTTTTTTATGAAAGGTCAAGGAATTCCCGTAATTTAGTTAATCCTCTAGAGCATTAAACAACAAAAAAAAACTATTAATATAGTAATGGGATTTTTATGGCGTCTATATGTCTGTGAAACTTTCAATTGTGTACAGTTGCTGCATATATTGTTGACAAATTGAAATGTAAAACAAAAACAAAAATGTTTGTTGTTTGTACAAGCTTGTGTAATAGTCGTAATTGATTAAGGTTAGCTATATGCACATACGAGTAGTTAGTTAGTCATTAAATATAATTATAAAGTTGAATAAGGGAAAGTTTCTTACAGTCCAAATTTGTTGTAATACAAATTATCGGCGGTTAAAGTTGCGTGTCTCATTTTTCATTAGTCTTAGGGTTTTATAAAAAACAGCCAAGGGTCGATGGCAATCGAAAAAGAATCTAAGTGATTTAGTTAATAATGGAAGGCATTGTAAAGATGCTAATGGTGAAACCGTATCCGGCCTCGAATTTTAACGATTATTTTAGAAAATGTAAGAGAGTTACGGATTTGCGATTACTTTGAATTCAAACTTTTGGTAACCAAATTAATGTTGGGAAAATTCTGTTTTGTTTATTTACATTGCAAATTTACAGATTTGAGGTTCTCATCTCTCCAACAAGATTTTACTGCTAGCACATATCGAATTTCGTTCAATATAATATGTGGGATTTAACCAAGCTTTTACACCAAAATTGTCTTAAATAAGCTATACTAGCATGACTTCCGTCATGTAATGTTTAATGATGTGCTTCTATGATAATTAGTTTCGATACTTCATGTCCTCTGGGTAGTATTATGGGACGTTTGACATTAAATGTTTGGTTGAATTTGTATAATCTGCCGCCCACACTTAATATTCCTTGTCCGCCAACGAAAAGATGTAATATTATTATTGTGCTCCTTTTTGATAGTGGCCCAATAACTGCATAAACTATCTTGAAGACTGTTTCTGCTGCTGTTTGTAACCCTTCTGGTTAAAGTTGAGAGGTATTTTTTGATGTTTACCTTGTGTTTGATATGAATCGGTGATAGTATGCGACTACATTTATGAGTCAGTGTAACGATCAGAACCTATTGAAATCGATTGTAAAGTCCTTTATTGTTATCTTTCTTTCGGTACTTGCAGGTAGCTCTAGTTCTTGATTATTCAAGTTGATTATTGGATATATGGTTTTCCTTTTATGCAACAGAACCTTTTACTTTGATTAGTAACCTCGATGGTAATACCGTTGAGTTCAATTTCAACCTTGGTAGTGAGATTGTGTGATTTATTCCTGAAACCTTTGTTTTTGCTGCGATAATTATTGTTTTACCTGTAATTATGTAAACTGTTGCAGCGTATAGGCTTAGCAGGATGCATCACAAAAGTTAGGTAGATCCATTACATATTATAACACGATAACCATCTAAATAACAAGATGAGGTGTGTTCCGTTTTAATAGTATTTAATGACTGACTTGACATTTGAGGTTAGGTACAACATTATATGAATATAAATATATGTGCATAGTGCACCTGAATATGTCTTTATTTATATGACATCCCCCCCCCCCCCCTCTCTTTTTTTTTATATATTACACAAGTAATTCAAGTAATGTATTATGAAACTCAAATGACATTTAAAATAATAAAACGTTAATAGGAAAAAAAAACTCGTTTCATTTTAAGCTTTCATGGAAAGTACGAATTCAATATAGCTAACTTATTCCATGTAATCTCCATGTATTATTGATATCTGCTAGGTTTTTTGACCCGTCGACCCTTGCTGGTAATAACTGGTTGCTCCTCTTGAGACATCAAATTTCTAGATTTAACCTTTTCTTTTTTGGTCTCTTCAACTGATGGTTGATTATTGGTTGCTGATGAACTCAGTGGCCCATCGCTTTGGCCCGGTGATGATGTTTCAGTTGATGATATAATTGTATCTGTTGATTGGTGATGAACTCAGTGACTTATCAATTTTACCCGGTGATGCTTCCATTGGTGGTATAATTTTATTTGTATATTCGTTTCTGTCTGGCTCTTCGTCTCTGGCATTATTTTTTGTAGTAATGGCTCTTTTGTTTTAGATTTTTGCGTACGCTGACATGTTGGACGACTTTTTACGAATTCTTGAATATCCTTTGTTTGACCTACCCAAAACAGGTTTGTCTGGCTTTCGCTATAGTGATTGATTAATACCCGGATGACCTTTATGAACCCAGTGTATAACTTCCCGTATTTTGGCTTGAGGGACGATGTGATCTCTTCCTTGAAATTGTGGTATTTACGAACTGCTTTTGGCAATTTCTCTTCCTCCTCTGGCCATCCCTTCATAACAACTGATTTTAATAATTTTAATTCCGCATCGTTATTGGTTAATTCGACAAAACGTTGCTTCGTGGTCTCTGACATTGCAAACACTACGAACACTTTGTATTCCAACTCTTTTTCTTTTGGCTGATCGTTCGTATCAGCTGATGAATCACAGTCGCAACTCAAAGCGTCTCCAATTGGTATCTGTGTACCTTTTTTATATACAATAGTTGGTGAGTATTGCAGAATGTCCCACAAGATTCTTTGTAAACGTGCTGGAGCCTTTACTAATGGTTTTTTAAAAATTGTTTCCAGTGGCTTATGGTCTGTTTCTACTACCAATTTTTTACCATACACATATTCGTAGAATTTTTTACATGCAAACCGTATAGCTGTTGCTTCCTTCTCAATTTGTGGGTAGTTCTGCTCAGCACTTGTAAGCGCCCGTGTTGCATAAGCAATAGGATGATCCTTTTGCATTAGGCATGCTCCTAACGCTTTCGAGCTTGCGTCTACTGATAACTTTACGTCCGCATTTACGTCGTAATAGCTCAAAACTGGTGTGCTTGGAAGGGTTTTTAATATTTTTGTATATGCTTCATCTTGTTGAGCATCCCAAAACCAAGATGTTCCCTTTTGCAATAACACTCGCATTGGTTCTGTAATATTCGAAAGATTCGGTAGAAATTTATGCAAATACGTAATCATACTAAGTAGTCGTTGCAATTCTTTGACATTCGTCGGTTTGTTGATCTGCTTCATAACCGGTTGGAGTAAAAATATACCCTAAAAATTTTACTCGTTCTTTTTCGTATTCACATTTTTTATCGTTAAGTGTAAATCCTGCTTTTTCCAGTCTACTCCGAACTTTCTTCGTAATTTCCCGAAGCTTTTCTCTCGTTTTAACAAATAAGAATATATCGTTCATGGCTATTTCACAATTCTCGATACCTCCTAATGTTTCGTTCATGACTTGCGAAAACACTTCAGGTGCCGACGATATACCGAATGGTAAACGTAAAGATCTATAACGACCCCATGGCGTGGCAATCACTAAATATTTGGATGTTCTTTCAGTAACAGGAATTTGCCGGAACCCTTTGATACAATCAAGTTTGGTGAAATATTTCGACCCATTTACTTTAGTTGCTATCTCTTCCACTGTTTTCAAGGGATAGTGACACCTTTTGGTGTTCTTATTGAGCTCCGTTGGATCTTTAGAAGTTCACAAAAATATATTAAAAATTACACAATTTTATTTATGGCAATCAAATTTGATTTATTTAATTTAATTTATTTATTTAATTAATTTATTTTAGATTAAATTTATTTTATTTTATTTGTAAAAATGTATACGCTTTTTAATTTGTAATAATTTATTTTGTTCATGTGTACATAATTTGTTTACCATTCACCACCACCATTTTGTGTTGTTTTTATTTATTAATTAGACGAGCGCGCGTGCGCTCATCACAAAATCAAAGACGAGACTCTTTTGTTGTGTAAATGTACTTTTGTGATTTCGTTTTCGTTGTTTTGTATTTTTTGTTTTGTTTTGTGTAGTTGTACGCCTGCGCCTGAAAATGACAGACAGTCCGCGTTGTCTTCGACTTGTGGCGGTGAACGCATGTATAAATGCGTGACCGCCACAGATCCATACATATACGAATATTTTGATTGTTGTCGCCTTTTTTAACCATTACCAATGGACTAACTGCCGGTGTAGGTTCTTTAATTGGCTCGATTACTTTCATTTCGACCATGTTATCTAATTCTTCTTTAGCACGATTTTTAAACGCATGTGGAATTCTTCTGGGTGGTATAATTTTAAAATTTGGACTATCAATAAAGTCGATGTCATATTCGTATGTATTACAACGTCCAATTTGTTGAATTTGTTGCACCCGAATAACTAACCTTAATTTCTCACACATGTCTCGACCTAATATGGTCATGAGATTACCTTCTACTATTTTAAATTTCACTTAGCGGTTGCTTTGGATGATGTACAAGTTGTTTTCACTTCACCGAGGACAGGTACCTATTGCACTATTGTTGTATGTTAAAATACGTTTGGTTTTTGGCTGTTTTAATTCTAATTTCAGTCTTTTTGCTTCATCAGATGACATCACATTGCCTTCTGCACCCGTATCAAGGTTAACCGCGACCTTTTTATCGCCAATTTGTAAGTTTTCTATCCATTTATTGTCGGCTGCTAACTTGTTTATTTTAATGACCGATACATGATAATCATAATTAACATCTTCGTCGGACTTATCTTCCTCCGTTTAGTCAGAATCTGTATCTAACTCCCCGACTGCTGCAACTTTCCTTGATTTACTTTTCTTAGTTGGTTTTTTCTGTCGATTTACCCGACACTTTATTGCAAAGTGACCCTTTATACCACATGTTCTACACTTGGTATTGAATGCTGGGCATTGTTTCCTTCCGTGTTCATTATCACATCGACCACAATGAAATATTTCATTTTTTACTTTATTTACCGTAACTGATGTATTTACTTCAGAGATCTCGGCGGCTCTACATATTTTCTTTGCTTTTTCTAAATCCAAACTATCTTCCACCCAAAATTTTTGACGAGTCTGTTCTGATTTGACTCCAACTACTATTTGATGTAAATTCATCAAAGTCATCAACTTTATATCCGCAACGTTTTACTTGGCATTGTAGTCTTTGAAAAAAATATTCAAATCCTTCTGATTGTTGTTGTTTGATGCGATGAAATTGACACCTTTCATACGTTTTGTTATGTGATGGTGCAAAATGTGCAGTTAATTTATCCAATATGGTTTTTGCTTCTTTTTTTTCTTCAGTTACACCCAAATTGTTTATTACACGCTGTGCTGCTTGAACTTCCTCTGATTTTAAATTCAACTCCGTTGCAATAGAGTAATATTGAAATGCCTCTTTTCACTCCGTCCATACTTGATTCATGTCCGCATCCTGATTGAAGAATAAATGTTTCGGTGGTTTTATACCTGACATTGTGATTGCTTTGCAAAGGACTCAAATTGTTTACATTGTTTATATTCTCGAACAATCGGCTCTATTTCTTTGTAGGTTATGTATTATTGCTGCGTAATGTCTATACATCAATGGCATTAATTTTTGATATTTTCCATAAAATTGTATTTAATTGTACGTATTTTACGTATTTAATTAGTTTTCTTCACTTTCACTTGAAATCTTTTTTATATCCCACTTCTAACACCATGTGATAACACGATAACCATCCAAATAACAAGAAGAGGTGTGTTCCGTATTAAGAGTATTTAATGACTGCTTGACATTTGAGGTAAGGTACAACATTATAACATAGTGTTACAATACGTATTGTGTTACCATATGTATATAAATATATGTGCATTGTGCACCTAAATATGTCTTTATGTGACACCTTTTTCTATGGATGGATGAACCTTAGTATCCGAGTCGATTTCGGAGGCCCACAAATTTTGAAGTAGTATTTTAGCTCTAATTACTACTGGGGCTAGCCATTCTAATGGATCGAAAATCTTTGGTTCTTCTAATAGTAAGCTGTGTTTTATTTTTGCATTTGTTATAAGTTACAGTTTTTAGTCTGTGTAAGTTTGCATTTGTTCATTTCCGGCTTTCGGATTCTCCATGTCTGCGGTAAACCAATTATTATTGTTGCTAGGTCATCCTAAAAAGTTGGTCCAGTAAACATTATTTGGTTGAGAGAAACACTTCTTCTCCGTTTGTTGTTTTCCTTTATGACCGCATGATATGGTATACCGTACATTCTGGAACTGTTCATATCCCATATGACGCTTCTTTCGCATTCACTTGTGAATGTTCTTAAGGGTTATTATATCAATGAATCTATTATTTTACAAGTTCGGGGATGAATCGATCGATTCATCTCATAATAGTTCCATGTGATTTAGCTGCATATATTTGTTCATGAAAGCCTTATAGCAGTTTTTAAAATCTTTCTCCCAGTGAGTGTTGTTGCAATAGGGTAGTGAATGGAATCCTAACCTCATAAGTTCCATTTTGCAATGTTCTGTGGATTCTCTGGTAGCTGTAAGCCGTTTTTGAGAAATCGCCTGGTGCGGGATTACCTTACTAAATCAAAATTGCTGTTGTACAGTGCAACTCTCTAAGACGCTATTTAATTTGTATATCAAATTAGGTACATTTTGACGGTCAGTTCATAGACCAGTTCAACATGTGTTATCTTATTTGAAATTTGCTTTCATTGATTTAACTGTCGATTTCCATTTAATCAGTTGCCATTCATTTCTGGGGCATTATCTCAGTCTTGCTTAACGAGCCCCTAGCAACATTTAAATAGTACAAATTAAAAAGAAAATCCGTACGTTTTTAAGAACAGTGAATTTACATCCTAAGGAACCCACAACAATTTTTATTCAGAAAGAAAAGTCTTCGACACTAAGTCCTCGTGAATTTCATTTAAATTGGTTTTAAACTGCTCGGCCGTTAACTTAATGGAATTTTACATTCATAAAGGACGTCATAAAAATTCTGTAAACTGCTAATAAAATCCTAACCGGAATTGGTCTTCAAAATGTCTTATTATTCTTTCTTATTTTTTTAATTTGATTGAAAATTTTGAAGGCAATGTTTAAGAATTATCCTTGTCGAAGAGTATCTCACGCCCTATTTTCCATAATTACTAAAGAAGGGTCATACATCGTATTGTCAATGTGAATTTTAATCAACGCAACAACAATTTTGATTTGAAAACTTGACTAAAAAGAGAAAACAAATTTTAGTCGGAAGAATTATTCCAATTGGCGATTATAATTTCGCGAATTTTGTGTTAAATTTTCCACATTCGGTTAATATGTATCTAACTTATTCCCCAAAATTTGTTGGCAAGAAATATTCAATTAAACCTGGATTAGCAAACTTACATCTAAGAAAACATCATTATTGTTGATGACTTTAATATTGACTGTCTCGTTTCAACACCTACGGCTAAACAACTAAAATCATTAATGTCATCTTATGGGCTTGAATTAATCTCAAAGGTAGCTACTAATTTTGTGGGTGATTCTGCCACTTTAATTGATTTGGCCTTCGCCAATCATCCTAACAACATTAAAACTTTTACTCAAATCTCAATTCCTGGCATTGCAACCACCCATGATATGATTTATGGTCGTATGTGTTCCCTGTTGACAAAAATGTTAGTAACCAATTTATTTACGTGAGAGATTTCTGGAATATTGACAAGGACGCGCTACTGATGGCTGCTAATTCATTAAATTGGGCATCATTATATCATTTTTGTGATGTTAATAAACAGTTATCACTTTTAAATTCATTTATAAGTTATCTTATTGATAACTTTGTACCACTAAAAATGATTTGTGAGAAGCGTAAAGTGCGTGGTCCATATTTTAATAATGATATTTTATTGCACCGTATATAATATTCGTGATTTTCTACATGAGAATTGGAGAAAGCATAAGACTGACATTAATAGGTTAAAATACGTTAGAGCTCGTAATAAAGTAAATTATATGATCAAAGCTGCCAAATGCCAGTTTTTTAATGATGGTTTTAGCAATAATACTACGAGTAAATTGTTCTGGAAGAACTTCAACACATATGTAAATCCGCCAATTCCGGAGTGTAAATGTGACATTACCTCTGATGAGTTCAATAGTTACTTCGGTTCGGTTTTCAACTCCAATGATGTAAATTTTGTTTTTGATGCAGTTCATTCTGCCGCTGAGGTAAATGCTTTCTACTTTAAAAATGTTTCTGCTGAAGAAGTTTGTTTCCATCTGGATAAAATCAAATCGAGTTCTGTAGGAGTTGATGGTATTCCACTTAACCTCATTCAAATTCTACTTCCGGTTTTGCTACCTAACTTAACTTTTATTATAAATTCTGGCCTCACAAAATCGATATTTCCTGATGCGTAGAAAATTGCGACAATTTCGCCTATTCCAAAAATACCGAATCCATCTACAGTAACTGATTTTCGTCCTATAAGTATATTACCAACATTATCTAAGGTTTTTGAAAGAATTATTCATGCTCAGATCAGTGGCTTTATTGCTAAACATAACCTATTGGATGAACTACAATCTGGATTTCGTGCCAAGCACAGTACTACAACTGCCTTGTTGAACTATTAATATCAAAGATGGTAAAGTTGCAGTTTTGGTTCTCTTAGACTTTTCTAAGGCATTTGATAAAGTAGACCACGCTATGTTGTTATCGAAACTATGTTATGAATATAAATTTTCTAATCTGTGTATTCTCCAACAATCTGTAAAATATCATGGCAACTTTAGCGACAACCATTTTGTCACATCTGGGGTTTTTTTTTTTTTTTTTTTTTTTTTTTTTTTTCGTCCCTGCCCAAAAGCGGCTAGCACTACGACCTAAAAGATCTTTTGTGCTGTTGGGTACTGTTACTCCAGGAGCTTCTCCACCTCTCTAATAAAGGCGAGAATGCTGTTTATAGAGGCCAATTTACATTTCTCCGGGGTCAGATACCTCTCTTCAAAATGAATCCACCTCCGTGTGCACAGAGCAACACACTCACATAGTATGTGTTCTGCGGTTTCTGTCTCTTCCAAACAGAGTCGGCACTCCGTCTCTGTGGACAGGTTCATTTTGTTCAAATGATATCTCAGGTTACAGTGACCTGAGAGAAAACTCACAAGTTTCCTAATATTTTCTTTGCTGAAATTGATCGCCAAATTTTTGTGGTGAAATGGTCTGATCAAAGATTTGGCTTGTCTAAGGCCGGGAATACAGTTCCAATAAGTCAAGCACTGTATTTTTTCCCATTTACTGATTGTGTAGGTTGCAGAAGCCCACGGGATACCACAAAAAGGCTCAGGGCCAATGAGTGTAGTCGACGAGCCTGCCCGTGCAAGTTCGTCGGCTATCTCATTTCCAGTGATGCCCATGTGACCAGGCACCCACCACAACCTTACTTTGTTTTGACAAGAGAGAGATTGTAGCAGTTTATAACAACTTTGAACCGACTTAGAATCCAGGCAGTTAGAAGCCAATGCTTTCAGTGCTGCTTGGCTGTCAGACAAAATGTGGATGGATGCGCCTTTAAGACCTTTGGTCATAATAATAGAGGCGCAGATTTCGATGGCGTGAATTGCGGCTAGAAAAACACTGGGGTAAGTACCCAGTGATTTCGATATTTTGTGATTGGGTCCAAAGACACCAATGCCGACTCCACTATCCATTTTTGATCCATCAGTGTACCAGACTAGGCTGTTAGGTTCCATCTGCGGTAACCCAGTATCCCAGTCTGTTCTATCGGGGATTGTTACCACGAAATTCCTGCCAAAGCAGAGTTCTTTCGGCATAACGTCCGGGACACTAAAGAACATATTCAGGTCTGGAAGTTCATTCAAAATGTCCAGGTGACCCATATGGTCATCATGACTGTATTGATTCACTAGCTTCAATCTAGCTGCACAGGTAGCAGCTGATTTTTTGACGTGGATATGAAGTGGAGTGAGCCCGATGAGAGCTTCCATTGCCGCCGTAGGGCAGGTGCGCATAGCACCTGTAATTCCGAGACATGCTAGTCTCTGTAATGAGGTCAGCTTGTTCATAATAACTTTTTGCTGTACCTTAGGCCACCAAACTATTGCCCCATATGTTACAATTGGCCTCACTATCATGATGTACATCCAGTAAATCATTTTTGAGTTCAGGCCCCAGGTCCTGCCGAACATACGCCGGCAGGCCCACATGGCCCTGGCCGCGCGTTCGGTAGTTGAAGTAATATGAGAGTTCCAAGTTAGTTTCTTATCTAGGACAACACCCAGATATTTGACTTCATTGGAGTATCCGATATTTATATTATTAAGACTAATTGAACCAAGGTTCAAATTACGTCTTTTGGTGAAGGGCACCAGGACTGTTTTGCTAGGGTTAATCGAAAGGCCCTCCCCAGTGCACCAATTCGAAATAACAAGCAAAGCCTGTTGCATGCTGGCGGACATCGTAAGTTCATGCCCTCCAGAGACTATGATAACCAAATCGTCCGCATAACCAATGGCATCGTACCCAAGTAGATGTAAATTATCAAGCAACTCGTCGATCACGAGTGACCACAGCAAAGGGGACAGGACACCGCCCTGCGGACACCCTCTTGCTGCCGTAATCGTGACTGACTCATTACCTAATTTAGATGTAATCTTCCTACTAACCAACATGGAACTAATCCAGTGGTTAGTCGGATCGTCAATACCTCTACGCTTGATTGCCCTAGCAATTGAGTCGTATCCAGTATTGTCAAAAGCTCCCTCAATATCCAGAAATGCACACAGATCAATTTCTTTCAAGCGATAGGCTGCTTCAATCTTGGTGACAAGTAGATGCAGCGCACCCTCTGTAGATTTGCCTTTCCTATAGGCGAATTGATTTGGATTTAGAGGTCTGGTTGCAGTTAACCAGTCTCTGATATGAAGATCTATAAGTCGTTCCATGGTTTTGAGAATAAACGATGTAAGACTGATAGGTCGAAAGGACTTAGGAAGTTCACATGGCCGATTGCCAGGCTTTGGGATAAAAACCACGTTTACTTGACTCCAAGCCTGTGGTATGTGACCCCAATTGAAGCTAGTTCTTAACAAGGCTACCAGAGCAGGGGTAATCAAGTCCAGGCCCCTTTGGAGGAGGGCTGGGAAGATTCCATCCCCTCCTGGAGCCTTGAAAGGCTAAAAAGAGTTAATGGCCCATTTGACTTTATCCGGAGTAAAAAGCTTACCGGATAAACTATTAACCCAACCCATATTTACACCCATGTGTGTACCAGATATGGAGTTAGTGATTGTATTTGTGTCGCAAACAGTGCAGCCCGGAAAGTGCACTTGAAGCAGGGTTTCGAGCGACTCTTTGCGACCTGATGTATAACTACCATCGGATTTCAGAAGAAGCCCAATCCCGTTGGACTGATCTTTAGCTAGAACTTTATGGAGTCGAGCAGCTGAAGGTATATCCTCGATATTTCCACAGTTTTTCCTCCACGTGAGGCGTTTGGAACGCCTTAGTTCTGTGTTGTAACTGGTTAGGGCTTGCCTATATTCATTCCACTCATTGGAATGCTTTGCCCTATTAAATAATTTCCTAACCTTCTTACGAAGTTTAGCCAGCTGTTCGTTCCACCATGGAACTTTGCGATTAACCACAACGTTACGCACCACACAGCTGCTTTCGTAGGAAGATAGGAGCACGTCATTAAGCAGACCAGCTGCGGTTTCTAGGTCACTAATTGAACTCAAAGATGTTGGCAGCATGTCTGCTTTGATAAATAAAATATCCCTATATGTTTTCCAATTTGTAAAACAAGGGATACGACGCTCTGTTGCCTGTATGATCACTCCCGGTATATCGAACCTGATGTGCATGTGGTCCGACAGAGAAGCTTCGCTTGAAACATGCCAGTTTGCAACAGAGTTGGAAATAAACTGACTTGACAAAGTGAGGTCCAACACCTCTCGCCGAGTCGAGTTTATGAAAGTGGGGTTCGAACCTTTATTTAAAATGTCTATGTGACTACTCATAAGATAATTTAAAAGGGACTCACCTCTGCCATTTGTATCACTGCTGCCCCAAATGATATGGTGTGCATTAGCATCGCAGCCTATGATGAAATGCTTGTTTTTTAGGTTGCAGTAATCCACCAGATCCTGTACAACTACAGGTGGAGCACTAACCGACTCACCAGGGAAGTACGCAGAGGCACATATTGTCTCCTGCATTCCCCTGCTAGTCGGAACCTCCAGGATTACTGCAACCAAATCCTTAGTGGTGAACTCTGGAATTGGAAGAACGTTAATATTAGATGAAACAAATATTGCTGCTCGGGGAACTTCCTCCCTTCGATCGTAAATCAACTTACATGACTTGAGGTGGAGGCCTCTGATTTTTCCTCCATTAACCCAAGGTTCCTGGATAAGGCCAAGGGTTAAGTGTTGTTTCGCGAACCTGTTGCAAAAGGTATCCGAAGCTCCTTTTGCGTGATGCAGATTCGCTTGTAGTACCCTAATAGTACCAGCCATACTGGATGATTAGGGTAAAGGAGCTCTACGCTCCTGGCTGCTTGCCAGCCGTCTGCTTTGCGGGATTTGGCCTGTTTCTGCCACTTTTCCCAGTAACACCCCGAGCGCCCATATGCTTAATTTTCGGGGTGAGTGCTGATTTACTCGATCCCACAGTAGGAGTTGCGGAGAGATCCGTTGATCGTGCTCCCGACGAAGAGGCAGCAGGAACAGAATGCTCAATAGCGCTGCTGTTCCTGGATGCCTCCTCGTCTGTGATTGTGCCTACTACTGGGGCTGGTAAAGTACCCTCCTTACTGGAGCTGACTCCAGTGGTTGGGTTGGTAGAGGGGGAATCCTTCTTGAGAAGGAGTTTTATCCTACCAAAGCGGTATGCGATGTTCCCGTTGGATTCGCGTAGTTTCTTCATGGAAGACTCGCCTATGGCCATAACCAAATGGACGAGTGCGCCAGTTGTCGTCCGTTGCAGTATCTTCCATGAGTTGGCCGCGAGACCATCGTTCTGCGCGGCCATGGTAGCGAGAATCTTCTCGCTAGTTAAGCTAAGGCTCTGTGGAAAGAACCCCCTAACGATGTTTGGCCGAGGAAAATCATCCTCTTCCACCAAAGTTATGTTCAGACCAATTTTTTCCCTTAGGCTTACAAAACTGTTCCTCATCCATTCCGCTGTGGAATGATCGGAACATATAAAAAATAGCCAACCTGTTCTCCGGAAACAGCCAAGGAATTGCGGCTTGTGGTTTGAGCCTTGCATCCCAATAATGAGGTCAATGACACACTCCTGTATGTTTGCCATTTGCTCCATACTAAGAGGATTGCCACTGAGATCACCTGGTACGATGCCCAGCTTAACACTGCCTGCTACCTGGCTGAAAGAGGGCTTTACCGGAGAAGGCCCTTCTTTTGCTTTTTTGGCAGGTGGTTTATTTGGTTCCGGAGCAACCTCGAAAGACCTCTCACGCTTACCACCAGACCTCTTGTCTAGGGTAGGAGCAACAGGCCCCGAGGATGCTTTCAGAGGGGTCGCGGACTTAGCAGCAGCTAGAGCCTCTTCTCTAGTTTTGCCTTCCTTGAGCCCCTTTTTAAAACGCCTTCTTTCAAAGGAGTTGAGCTTAACCCATTCCCCGGCGTTGAGGGACATGTTCCCAATATCAACACCAATGGTTGAGGTGCCCGATAACTGAGAGATTACACTTATGTTGTCATCACAGAAGGTGTCCGTAGTAGAAGAGGTGGACTGTTCCACCTTTTCCTTGGTCCGGACGTTAAGATAATCAAGAGTGGTGGCCCTTGTGGCATCTACCATTCCATCATAGCTTAGGAGACCCAACTCAATAGCTGGTGAAGTTGATGCTTTTAAAGAGGCATCACCCTCTATGTTTTTTTTAAATTCGGTTTCCATTTGAATCCCACGAGTATCCGAGAAATGAAGGTCACCCACAGCAGAGATCGGTATACTGTGGGAAGGCTACTTTAAACCGGGGGTCGCCTGGTACCCGGAGTTCACATACTAAAGACTAAGCTCCCCCTTAGCCACGCAGCTCTCAGCGTATGTTGTCCCACCAAAGCTTGGGGCAATGGATTTACCGCCATTGCACGGTCGTGTAAGTTACTTGGCTACATTCTAGGATGCATTGCCCGGTTGTCGCCACGAGGAGGCGTAACTACACTAGGAAGAAGTCTTATGAGAATCGCATATCCTAGAAAGCTTTGACTCCTAAAACTACTCCCCCAACAACCCACATCTGGGGTTCCTCAAGGATCTATTTTAGGACCTATTCTGTTTTCATTGTACATAAATCAAATTTGTCAATCAATTAAACAAACGGGAAACATTTGCTATCACCTTTTTGCGGATGATTTGCAAATCTATTCTTTCGGGGATATTGATTCAGTTGACGCTGTGATTAATAATCTAAATCAAGCTTTATGTAATATTTTGAAATGGTCCAAAGTGCACAAACTTCAAATCAATCCTGCGAAGTCACAAGCCATACTAATAACTAACAAAAAACGTATAAATTTACCGATAAACAGTCTTTAAATTGACAATCACAGAATTGAGTTTTGTGACGTTATCAAGAGTCTGGGGTTGATCATAGACACTAAATTAAATTGGAGTACCCATGTTAATAACCTATGTGGTAAAATTTATGGTATCTTAGATAAATTGTGAAGTACGGCGAAATTTATTTCAAGTGATGTGAAATGTCATATCATTCGTACTCTTGTGGGACCTTTACTTTCATATTGTTCTTCGATATATTCGCAATGTTCCAAGAAGTCCCTACGAAAGTTAAATGTTGCTTTTAATTCTTGTGCTAGATACATATTTTTGAAGCGAATGGGCGACCCAATTTCGCACCTTTCTGAACAAATATTTGGTGTAAGCTTGAACCAGTTTTTGGAACTGTCGGTGTTGACTGTGATGTTTGGTTAGACTAAAAATAAAGTTCCGAACTACCTTTATGATAAACTGAAATTCTCGAAATCGCAGAGGACAAAAAAAATTAAATTTGCCTAAATCATGCAAAACTAAGCCAAGACAACGTGCTTTCTTTATCCATGGAGTGAAGCTCTGGAATAGTCTGAATCCGTCTATAAAGGCAGCATCTAATTTGCGTGGTTTCAAGGGACTGATTGGCACCTAATTCGTTTCCATTAATTCGTTTTTTTTCTTTTTTCTTTTTTCCATTATCACGTCTTCTAATGTTTTATCTTTTGTTCTTAATCTTTTCTTCCGTATTTTTAATTATATTATATTTAATTTTAATTATTGTTCTAATTATTTTTCTGTGTAATTGCTGGAATACACATAGGAATATATCCCTGGATATTGTAAAAAGGCTATGCCTTATTTTTGTATAATTAAATAAAATAAAAAAACTTGCCCTAAGAATTGCAAATTTTTTCATTGCTATTGGGAAAGCCAATGCTAGAACTTTTGGAAGTTAGCTCGATCGATTGAAAAACAAGGCCAGTTCTAGAATCTCCGAAAGAAGCTGTCACAATTTCCGTATCAAGCAGAACGAGCTTTTTGAGGATAAACTATTATATTGGGTGTACAAATAAATTTCCGACCTTTCCCGAATTTCCCAGTTTTGCCTGTCCAACTTGTCCCGTAATGGTTTCATGCTCTTTTAGCAGCTCATAATAGACGACACCCTTCATATCCCACCAAATACCTAAGCATCATCTTCGAACCATGGATATTTGCTTTTTGCGTCGACGGTCCTGGTTCATCTAGCTTGACCCACGCTGGTTTGCGCTTTGGATTGTCATAATAGATCCATTTTTCATCCCCAGTGATGATCCGATGCAAAAACCCCTTCCTTTGTTGTCGTTGAAGCAACAATTCGCACATGGTTTTTCGACGTTCCATATCCCTTTCTTTCAATTTGTGTGGTACCCAATTTCCCAGCTTCTGAACCAATCCCATTGCATGTATACGTTGCGAAACACATTGTTGGGTAATATTCAACTCTTCTGCCAATTGTTTTTCAGTCTGATAAGGGTCCACATCAAGTAATTCTTCCAATTCTGTATCTTCAAATTTTTTTGGTCTGCCTTCACGTTCTTTGTCTCTTACGTGAAAATCACCAACTTTGAATCGTTGAAACCACTCTTTGCATGTTGTTTTCGATGGAGCATGTTCACCATAAACTTCCACAAGCGGTGTATACTGTGCCTAAATAAACCAAGCAAAACCAAATTGCAAAACTCAAGAGCAGGCACATATTTTGTAAATCCTTGTGTTGTGCTTTTTGGTGTTGCTTACCAAAACTGGAAAACACAAACCATTCATCGGAGTAAGGAAAATAGTAGACACAAGTAAAATTGGGATATCTGCGTTCCTGGAAAAAAATCATGATTACCACCCGTTACTTTACCAAAACTCATTCAAATCAATCTAGTCCGCCGATTATAATACCTCGAGTTGACAGAAGTAGTGGACTAGCTAAAAGGTAACCCTAAAACAGATTTATTTTAGATCCAATGCTTCCAAAACTTAAAAATACAAACTATGGACTGGATTATCTCGAGCTCGACTTCAAAAGAGTTTTTCCTCGTCCGTTATTTAAATTTGAGCTTTTTTGAGATTTTTTTTTTTTTTTTTTTTGTTTGAGATGCTCGAAGTTAGGCTAGATTACAATGAATTTCCCGAAATTGTTTGAGATAACTCACTTTTACAAATTTTCCAATAATTTCGAGGATTTTTCGAGATTTTCCAGATTATCCCAGATCCTTAGAAATTATTAAACTTTTAGAAATTGTTTAAAGGAGATCAAGACAACACACTATATGTACTGTACTTATTTGTGTTGCCCATTCTACTCAATCGAATTGTCAGGCGAGGAAATTTTTCAAGCATTAGATGGAGCTGCTATGCGTTACAGATTTTTGAGGTTTCGAGATTTATCGCGATTTTTGATGTTATTCAAGACTTTTTGAATTTATTCGAGATTTGAATGATATTCAGTTACTTAGCGTTGAAATTTTCATTATTTGTCTCATCCTAATCAAAGGACATGGTAAGAGGGTTATTTGCACAATATGTCCAAGTATGGGTGAATTGGTGACAAAAGCAAATTGTAATCTATGATCTAAATCAATTTTTGAGAGATTTTTTCACAAAAAGAACTTTTCAGATAATTTTCAAGAATTTTGATCGTGTTTAGTCTTCGATAATACCTAATGCAGCTTCGTGTTCTTAAGATCGATGTGGAGGTCAAATTTCTATCAGCCTATACAAACACAAATCACATAGTTATCTGCTTTTCTGTGGGGCGTAAGTATTGAAATAACGAAAGCTCGAAACTCGTATCAAGCAGGTCGGTTTCGAGAATTATTGCGGTGTGTTTTGAGAAGGTACCAACTGCTCCGTTATGCAATTCATAGTAGAATCACATTGTGAGTGACTGTGATCTTTTATGAACTAGTAATAATAAAGCCAGTTTATGTTTCGAATATTTTTGAGTAAGATTTATGTACCTGCGCTTTTATCCTTAAGCATTACAAGTAATTATTAGTATTTAGGTTTGCGAAATACTTAATTTATACATTTTAATTCGATTTTACTTGAAAAATTTGCGTCAGGCATTTGTGAAAGTAAACGGCATTCCATTGATTATCGACCGCCTACGAAAACATGTTTCCGAAACCAGCACAACTTTTGGTATTTCTCAGCACAACATCATTTTAGATAAAGTTATATAAATATGTAGTACATTTGAGCTAAATTTACCTGGAAGTGTTAATCTTCGTCAGATTAAAATAAGTGTCAGATTATTATTATTATTATTTTGTATACAAACAACTTTGCCGAATACCAGTTAGCCCTGATACAGATCAAGTATTTTTGTATCAATAAATATATCTAAGAAGATCATATTTTGCCTCTATGTCTATAAATCGAAAATACTCGTATGCAATTACGACCCAAATATTTTCGATAAATATGTCTAATTGATTTTTAAAAAATAATATATCGATTAATTAAAATACATTAATTACTAATAATTTGATTCATTAAGTAAATCGTTTGTATATTGCGCTGCGCGCGCAATTAAAACCCCATTTTCAATGTTTTGTGTCTTAAATATGTATACGCTAAAATATTTAAAAAAAAAAAAAATGTTTTATTTCAACTTGTAAATTATAATTAATTGATTTCTCTAGTCGATCGATCGATCGCCTAAACTTAGACAGGTGGTTTTTATGTTCTCTTAGTAAATAATTATAAATCAATAAAATCGCGTCTAATGAATGATTAATTCTCACAAAATAAATCCTTCAGACTTATACATTTAATAACACAACAATTGTGTGTCTTTGCTATTAATTAAATAACGTAAATTAATAATCCATGCCGCCGATTAAACCACTATACAACAATCAATCAATTTTCGGGCGGTTTTCAAACCAAAGCTTTCTTAAGAAAAATAGAAATGAGTGGGACATCGTGAGCTGGTTTAGTTTTTTTCATTTTCGACAATATAAATCTACTCTCTACTCTACATACCTCATAATTCGTGGTGACCTTGTGTTATGTATTTCAATTCGAGTTTTATACAAATGGTTTTTGATTTCGACCTTATAATTATGTATATTGCGCGATAGCTCGTTTATTTAAAATAATTTGGGTTTTTGTTGTACAGGTCAACCTCAACTTGCGGCACTTTCATATTTACATCATTCTTAATCAATATGTTTCGGATTCTTTACGAATTATTAATATGTCGGTAGCGTAAATCGAGGTTGACCTGTATTTCCAAAAACCATCAATCCAGATCATATTTCAATCATAAATATTATTTTGATAGAGAATTAATCATATTTTTTTACGTATTTGCCCAGAAGGCGTATAACACCAATTTTATAATTATGATTAAGAATGAAGTCACCTGTAATTAAAATTTTTGTGCGGTTAGGTTTTGATTTGCGTGACAGATAATTTAAATCTTTTCTGCGCTGATACATAGAATTTTGAATGGTTTGAAGGCTTGAGTTTGGTAAAAACTATAAAGATTCCATGATTGGATGACCAAATTGAACGGGGAAAGTTTCGTTCAAATTGTTGCATTTATTGTTGAAGCATGTGGTTTTTGGGAGTTTTCGCATTTTTGTATGAGGAAGTTATGTGTAAGGTTTTTTTCATCGGTCGAGGTAGGTCATTTATAATGTCTCGAAAATGCAAATTGTGCAGATTAAGCGGAGTGGCGAAATAAAATATAACGTGCCTAAGCATTTTCAACTGTTAAAACATAATCAAAAGTCGATAAACTATTCAATGTCAACCAAGAAGCCTTTCAAATTATAAAATTGGTCCGGATTGACGGAATTGACCAATAAACGCTAATTTTACAAAATTGTTTAAATTATGACTGAATCAGAAACTTAACAACATGCTTATGCGGTATGACAATTAGTACTAAGATGAAAATATCATCTCGACTTATTAATTATTTCTTAAGAAAATTGCTTGCTTTTATCCAAAATTTTCACAATCGAATTAATTGTTCTTTTCAAACTTCATTTTGATTCTGGCCTGCTTCCATAAACAATCAAAATTCATTAAACATTTTTTTTCGCCTAAATTTATGCTATCATGTTACTGTTGCAAACTGATTTATTATTGTTTTCACGGAAAAGGGTGGAAAGGCCGAATGTCGCAAGGCCGAATGTGTCGAAAGGTCGAAAGTGTTGAAAAACCGAAAGTCGAAGGGTTGATGGGCTGAGGATTGTGTTACCCTCGATATCTCAAACAAAAAGAACCCCAATAAAAAGTCAATCCCAAAAACCAAGCTTATTCATTATAACAAATTTTTGAAATATTATTTTAATTCTTTGTATACCTTAGAGGATTAGGCTACCGCACCCAAAACCCCACTTTGTTGATTTATTAAAATTTCAATATTAATAGACATTAGAACGTTTTTCAAAAATTTGTGTTTTTTAATAATTATTCACATACTAAAATAGAGAGCTACACAAAACCGCTTAGCATTGGAACCTTTGCACAAGGATGACAGGAAATTATGTAGAACTCTTTTCCTGTCAATTTGTAGTTGGTCGAATTTAATAAAAACCTAATGGGGACTTTTTTGGGATTTGAGGGGAGGCGATGGTCCGATTGTGTCGAAAATCCGAATGTCTCGAAAGACCGAATCAAAATGAAGGGAATTAAGTTATGAAAAATTTTATTAAAAAAATTATTTCTAAGGATAAATCTATTAAGTGAAGGAGGATTCTGTTAAGTAAAGGATAATTGATAACATGGTTGTGAGAAAACGCGTTTAAAGTTTCCAAAGAAGGAAAAAGTTGATGAAAATTACCTTTCAAAAGCCGTAATTTCCTCATTTTCGCGAAAAATCGATTTTTTGAAGCCGCTACATCAGGTTATCCACTTAAGGGAAGGAAATTTCATGAAAATTCGGCATTTTGACCCATTGGGCCATTTCACCCATTCGGCCTATCAACATTCGGCCTTTACAGATTCGGCCTTTCGACACATTCGGAACTACGACATTCGCTCTAACGACCAATCGGCCTTTCGACATTCGGCTTTTCAACATTCGGCCTTTCAACATCAAACCGTTTTTTCGCGTATTTGTATTGTTTTTTAAAGTTCCTTGTAAAAAAATTAATTTGCAGGATATTTTTCCATTGAACATCTTTAGTTTCATCGAAATAGATTAAGAAATAACCTAGTTCCAGTTGGCCATACTCGGGAACTTTACCATCAAATCGTTTTAGTTTCCATTTCGATTGCACATCTCGAATTCACAAAGTTCAGTTGAGAGATAGCCTAGATTAGTAATTCTTTATTTCTCGAGATGAGATAAAATGTTATTTCCGGTTTGCGAAGTGACACATTTTCCACATAAATCTTAAATATAAATGTAAAATCACTTTTTCCATTGATGTTAGTGTACAACCCTCTTACAAAAATAAAACCTCCAAATTTTGAAATTTTTTAACGAATTTGTTTTTTTTTTTTTTTTGTTTTTTCCAGACAGTCATTTAGTCCGTAAAGCACCAGCCGCCTATACTGATGGTGTCTATACACTA
The DNA here is from genome assembly GCA_958295665.1 of Tipula vernalis. Taxonomy (NCBI): domain Eukaryota; kingdom Metazoa; phylum Arthropoda; class Insecta; order Diptera; family Tipulidae; genus Tipula; species Tipula vernalis. The sequence continues at coordinate 40,750,419 of OY282558.1, read as the reverse complement.
GCCGGTGCCAATCGTCCCTCACCACGTCGACTTTCACGATTATTTATGCGCGGCCAAGATGGTCTTGGTTCGAAATACAATCGTACTGCGCTGCTAGCTTTTTTTGGACAAGTTGTGACGAACGAAATTGTTATGGCATCTGAATCGGGATGCCCGATCGAAATGCATCGCATTGAAATTGAAAAATGTGATGAAATGTATGACAAAGAATGTCGTGGCGATCGTTATATACCATTCCATCGGGCGGCATACGATCGACAAACAGGTCAAAGTCCGAATGCACCGCGGGAACAATTAAATCAAATGACGGCATGGATTGATGGCAGTTTTATTTATAGTACGTCAGAGGCATGGCTTAATGCGATGAGGTCATTTGTAAATGGTACACTGGTAACGGAAAAAGGTGGTACAATGCCGGTTTTAAACACAATGCGAGTGCCTCTGTTTAATAATCCTGTTCCACATGTAATGCGGATGTTGAGTCCGGAACGACTTTTCTGTAAGTAAAATGATCGCACAAATTATCTTGAGATTCCGTACTTAAAATTATTATTATTATTATTTTTTTCAGTATTGGGAGATCCACGTACTAATCAAAATCCAGCCCTTCTATCATTTGCAATTTTATTCATGCGATGGCACAATGTGCTAGCTCAACGTGTTAAAAAACAGCATCCCACATGGAATGACGAGGATATATTTCAACGAGCTCGACGCATTGTTGTTGCTAGCCTTCAAAATGTTATTATGTACGAATATCTTCCGGCATTTTTGGGAACGGAAGTACCCGAATACAAAGGATACGAAAGTGATATCCATCCCGGGGTTAGCCACATGTTTCAAGCAGCCGCATTCAGATTTGGTCATTCGCTGATTCCGCCGGGTATTTATCGTCGCGATGGTAAATGTAACTATCGTAAAACGCAAATGGGATTCCCCGCTTTAAGATTATGCTCCACTTGGTGGGATTCTAATGACGTCATATCAGAATCCTCCATAGAAGAATTTTTACTCGGCATGGCCTCACAAATTTCGGAACGAGAAGATCCAGTGTTGTGTTCTGATGTGCGTGACAAATTATTTGGGCCGATGGAATTTACGAGACGTGATTTAGGTGCTTTAAATATAATGCGGGGACGAGATAATGGACTGCCAGATTATAACACCGCACGGCAAGCTTTTAAACTGGCACGCAAAAGGAGCTGGAATGATATTAATCCAGATTTGTTTAGCAAAAAGCCAGAATTGGTGCAAATGCTAATTTCAGCGTATTCTGATCGATTAGATAATGTAGATGTTTATATAGGCGGGATGTTGGAATCGGATGGAGAACCTGGTGAACTATTTAGCACTGTAATAATTGATCAGTTTACGCGTATTAGAGACGCCGACCGATTTTGGTTCGAAAATGAGGATAACGAGTAAGTACCTTATGCTAATCGTCTCAATAGTTTAAAATTTATTTAAAATATATTTATAGGCTTTTCACGACCGAAGAGATCGCAGAACTTCGAAAAATAACATTCTGGGATATTGTCGTAAACAGTACCGATATTAAACCGGACGAAATACAAAAGGACGTTTTCTTCTTTAAGGATGGTGATCCATGTCCACAACCAAATCAACTAAATGCGACCGAGCTCGAACCATGCTCCTACCTTGAAGGATACGATTACTTCTCTGGTTCTGAATTGGCATTCATCTATGCTTGCGTATTTTTAGGATTCGTTCCTATATTGTGCGCCGTTGCTGGCTACGGTGTGGTCAAACTTCAAAACAGTAAACGGAGAAAATTAAAAATTCGTCAAGAAGCGCTGAAAGGAAATCCAAATGCAAAGGGTACATTCGATAAAATGTTAGCCCGAGAATGGTTACACGCAAATCATAAACGCTTGGTGACCGTTAAGTTTGGACCAGAGACTGCGATTTATACAGTTGATCGAAAAGGTGAAAAATTGCGAACTTTTAATTTGCGAACTGTTGAAACGTTAACGGTGGAAGTATCACTTGAGAATTATTCGAAGAAGCGGCCATATATTTTATTGCGAATCCCTAACGATCATGATTTGGTGTTGGAACTGGAGTCGTTGAGTGCCAGACGAAAATTTGTTAAGAAGCTTGAAGATTTCTTGCTATTACATAAACGTGATATGAATTTGATTGAGCTAAACCGGGACATTATGTTGGCCAAGGCAGAAACACGAGAACGACGACAAAAACGTTTGGAGTATTTCTTCCGTGAGGCTTATGCTTTGACGTTTGGCTTGAGGCCGGGCGAGCGAAGACGTCGTTCCGACGTATCTTCAGATGGAGAAGTAATGACTGTTATGCGGACGAGTCTCTCTACAGCCGAATTTGCCGCCGCATTAGGAATGAAATCGGATGATATGTTCGTGCGAAAAATGTTTAACATTGTGGATAAGGATCAAGATGGTCGAATCTCGTTCCAAGAATTTTTAGAAACTGTCGTACTTTTCTCGCGTGGTAAAACTGAAGATAAACTTCGGATCATATTCGATATGTGCGACAATGATCGTAATGGCGTAATTGATAAAAAAGAACTGAGCGAAATGATGAAATCTTTAGTCGAAATCGCAAGGACCACAAGTCTATCAGATGAACAAGTCACCGAATTAATAGATGGAATGTTCCAGGATGTTGGACTAGAACACAAAAATCACATGACCTACAATGACTTCAAATTGATGATGAAGGAGTATAAAGGTGATTTTGTCGCAATTGGTTTGGATTGTAAAGGGGCGAAACAAAATTTCTTGGATACGTCTACGAATGTGGCCCGAATGACATCATTCCATATTGAACCGGTAACCGAGAAACGAAGACATTGGTTACTACAAAAATGGGATTGTTACACGACCTTTTTGGAGGAAAATCGGCAAAATATTTTCTACCTTTTTCTGTTCTACGTGATCACGATCGTGCTTTTTGTTGAACGATTTATTCATTATTCGTTTATGGCCGAACATACAGATTTGCGGCACATCATGGGTGTTGGTATCGCTATAACACGTGGCTCAGCTGCTTCGTTATCGTTCTGCTATTCATTGCTGCTGCTTACGATGTCACGAAATTTGTTGACGAAATTAAAAGAGTTTCCGATCCAACAATATATTCCACTAGATTCACACATTCAGTTTCATAAAATCGTTGCCTGTACAGGCTTATTCTTCTCGTTGTTGCACACGGTCGGTCATATTGTGAATTTCTATCATGTGTCCACGCAGCCCGTCGAAAATTTGAAATGTCTTACACGGGAAGTTCATTTCACGTCCGATTACAAACCAGACATTTCATTTTGGCTATTCCAAACGGTAACCGGGATTACTGGTGTCTCATTATTCATCATCATGTGCATCATATTCGTGTTTGCTCATCCAACAATTCGGAAGAAGGCGTACAATTTCTTCTGGAATATGCACAGTTTATACATTCTACTTTATGCATTCTCCTTAATACATGGACTCGCCCGTCTCACAGGACCACCACGATTTTGGATGTTCTTCATTGGACCCGGTATTATATACACAATTGATAAAATCGTATCGCTTCGGACAAAATATATGGCGCTTGATGTTATCGAAACGGACTTACTTCCATCTGACGTCATCAAAATAAAGTTCTACCGCCCACCAAATCTAAAATATCTATCCGGCCAATGGGTTCGATTATCGTGCACAGCATTTAGACCGAGTGAAATGCACAGTTTTACATTAACTTCGGCACCACATGAGAATTTCTTGAGTTGCCACATAAAAGCTCAAGGACCGTGGACATGGAAGCTGCGAAATTATTTCGATCCATGCAATTACACACCGGAAGAACAACCAAGAATTCGTATTGAGGGTCCTTATGGTGGTGGAAATCAGGATTGGTATAAATTTGAAGTGGCTGTGATGGTTGGTGGTGGTATTGGTGTTACACCATATGCATCAATTTTAAATGATCTGGTATTTGGAACGTCTACAAATCGATATTCAGGAGTAGCCTGTAAAAAAGTGTACTTCCTATGGATATGCCCGTCGCACAAGCATTTCGAATGGTTTATAGATGTTTTGCGAGATGTGGAGAAGCGCGATGTTACCAATGTGCTAGAAATTCATATTTTTATCACGCAATTTTTCCATAAATTTGATTTAAGAACAACCATGTTGTATATTTGTGAAAATCACTTCCAACGACTGTCGAAAACATCGATGTTCACTGGACTAAAGGCGGTTAATCATTTTGGGCGGCCGGATATGTCCAGCTTTTTGAAATTCGTTCAAAAGAAACATTCATACGTAAGTTTTCTACAAATTCATATTTACAAGTACAAATTACAAGTTATAATTTCACGTTTATTATTACAGGTTTCAAAAATCGGTGTATTTTCGTGCGGCCCTCGTCCCCTAACGAAGAGCGTTATGTCGGCGTGCGATGAGGTAAATAAAGGTAGGAAACTTCCGTATTTCATTCATCATTTCGAAAATTTTGGCTAAATATCAAACTTGAGAAGTGCACGACTTTTTTTATTTTTTACAATTGTAATTTATTAAATATTTAGTCATAATTTTTTTGTTTTTGTAACTATACGAATAAATATAGATGATAATAGAAATTTTAAATTAATTGTGAAAAAACGATATGTAAAAGAAAAATCAGTGATATAAATATTAATTAGGTGAATTAAAAAAAAAATTAAATTAATTATTTTGAAATTGCTCAAAATGGATGTGGATGAACGAACTCCATTTTGATTAAGATTTTTTTTTTTTTGTTTATAAATTATGTATGTAATATTATTTCTAATGTATTTATTAAATAATTTTAAATATAAATTAAATTAAAAATATAATTTTTATATTTGAATAAATTTAATTTAAAAAAAAAAACAAACCAGAAACAACGAAATTTCGCATTTTATTTTTTTCAAAAAAAGTCCTAACATTTATTAGTATGCAATGACGTTGGTTACAATTTTCACTTGAAATTATGACATGGCAGTTTGTTCGAATTTGTTTGAATGTTTTGCGATCTATAGTGATTGTTGGTTCTGCTAAATAGTTAATTTAAATGTGAAAACCGTTATATTAAATAATAAAATTGTGAATGTTGAAGACTTAAAGAAGGGTTTCTCAAACTTTAGGTGAACTGTGGACATTACAGCAACAAATTTGTAACAACAGAAAGAAGAAATGTTAGCGAGCACCTACCAAAATTGAGGTGAGTGAATTATTTTATAAAAATAACGGATATTACTATTATAAAATCTAATTTTCATTTTTCAAGTATTAAAGTGCTGAGGCTAACTGCAACATCGATCGAATGGAATCAACTACAACTTATTGTAAATCAGTGAAATGGATATAAAATCAATTTATGTAGTTTTGTTTTTAGGTTTCTGCAAATATAATATGCTTAGCTAGACCATTGAAAAGTAACTTCGTTTGTTTTACACGGACAGTAACATTGAAGATCGACTTAAAAACCAACAATTTAAAAGCATCAAGTGTTTGGAACCTTGATATTTACAAAGTCGATCAATATTTGTGAAAATCTGAAAGCGTTTCTTTTGAATATTCCTAGAAGTATATTATAAAACCTACAAGTATTTAAAAAGTGATCCAAGTGATTTTGTATTATAATATTTTGCACATTTCTTCTGGTGCCCCACCAATTGACGATTGGAAATACAGAAAAAGCACTACCTATCGGAATAAAATTAAGCTGTAACGATGACCATTTTTCATAAACAACCAAATCATTCTTTCTCGAAACTTTATTGTGTGAGCGTCTCATTTATGAAGTGTTATAAATTTTACAATTTTCTTTTAATTTTAATTAATTTGTATTTTATTTAATTATATCTTATAGTTTATTTTGATTTGTTTATTTTTTATCAGTCGGGTAGGTCTTTTCATAGTCTTTTTCTATCCACAAAATAATAAATTTACGTAACACAAGCAAGGAGGGACAAAGTACGCAGTACTTTGTACCTCCAACATTTACTTCTACTGATTTCTCAGATTCCGAAGATGAAATAAATACTAAAAAATCAAAAATTGTTTTTAATAATGAAATAATAGTAAACGGTGAATTTGATAAAAGTCCCAATATGTTAAATAAAAGGAAATATGTTAAATGCAGTAACAGCTCCAACATCATCTTTAACTTTATCTGTTGATTCATCGAATAACTCAAATATGCCGTCAGTTACTGCTGAAAAAATTAATCTATATAACCGATCAGATAATGGCCCATTTACTGTATTTATCAGTAAAGAGAATTTAAATATTGTTCTTTTAGCTAAAGCCCTTAAAATAAATAATTTTAAAAATGTCAAAGATATCTCTAGCGTTAGCAAAAATGTTGCTAAGGTTATCTTTAATAATTTTGAAGACGCAAATAATTGTGTCAAATCAGATATATTTAAAAAATTTGATAATTATACGACATACATTCCTAAAAATTTCACATCTTCTATTGGTTTAATCAGGAACATTCCTATTGGGCTTTCTAATGAAGAAATACAAGAAAATATTAGATCTAAATACCCTATTTCTAAAGTAGAAAGAATGACTAAATGGAATAGTGCCACTAAAACAGCTGAGGAAATTGAATTGGTTAAACTTACTTTTGAGTCTGGAACTATTCCATTCAATGTCATTTTATATGATAATCTCTTATTAAAGGTAGAATATTTTATACCTAATCCATTATTTTGTAAAAAATATCTAAATTACGGACATACAATTTCTAAATGTAAATCTAAAACTAATAGATGCCTAACGTGTGCTAATACTATAGAGGACGAACAAGAACACGTTTGTGACATGAAATTTTCTTGTAATTTTGTGGAATGGGTCATGTTACTAATTTTTTCAGATGTAATGAACGATATAGGCAGAAACAAATTAGGGAACATATGATTTTAAATAAAACTAGTTTCAGAGAATCCAAAAGCCACCTTTATGGTAGCCAACAAAAAGTCCCTAAACAAATAGATTTCGCTAATGATATCTGTGTTGAAAATCAAGCCTGGAAAAATAACTTAATGAATTCTGATGCTAGAAAAATTCAAATCCTAAATAAATTAGTAAACGAATTAAAAAATCAATTAAATGAAAGAGATTCTATTTTTAATGATGTCAAATCACTTTTAAATAATTCCGATGACTTTAATAAAAATCCAGCTAATTTAGACTCACTTAAAATTAAATTAAATAAATTTATTAAAACATAAACTTTTCTTTTTCCAGTTTTTTATTTTTTCATTTTATTCTTCCATTATGTTACCTTTAAAAATTTTACAAATTAACATTCGTAGTTTAAATAGTAATAAAGATCTATTATATCATTATACCATACAATCCAATCATATTGATATCGTTATTCTATCTGAAACCTGGACAAATCCAAATAGTAATTTGACTTTTAACAATTATAATCTTGTTACTGATGATAGACCAGATGGTTTTGGCGGAGTAGGCTTTTTAATACATAAAAAAATTTCTTCTTTCAAAATTAACCTCAAATTTAAAAACATTAATTTTAATATCTTATCTTTTTATAATAATTCTGTTATTAGAGCTCAGGAAATCGTTAATGAATTTGAACATCTTATAACTCAGAATCTAGATAACTGTTTAATAGCTGGAGACATAAATATTCATAATAGTCTTTGGGATAGTTCATTGACCCCTACTTACGACAGGGTGGGTGATAAGATTGCAGATATTATCACTGCTAATAATGTCTTTTTATTAAATGACGGATCTCATACAAGGCAAGATTTTTTCAGAAATAATTCTGCAGCACTAGACATTACTTTGTGCTCAATCAATCTAATTGAAAAACTATCATGGAAAGTAGATCCCATTAATTTAGGAAGTGACCATCTCCCAATACTTATTGACTTTAAACTAAATTATTATCAAAAAAAACAAATCACAAACTGGTCAAAAGTATTGAAAGACTTTGATCTAAATTCTATTAATAATAAATGCAATATTGAAGAACACCTAGAAAAATTAATTTCTGAAAATACTTCTATTATTTTACAAGTAAAAATACTTTTAAACCTAAACCTTGGTGGAACGATCTTATACAAAGACTATGGAACATAAAAAACACAAACAACTCATTTATAATTTAAACAAAAACCTTTTTACCGCTATTGAACTAAAAAAATCTATACAAAAACTTAAATTAACAATCAGAAGGGAAAAGAAAAAATCTTGGAATATTTTTTTAACAAGCATCAATCACAAAACTAATAATTCTGATCTCTGGAACAACATCAATAAAATTAAAAATAAAAAACAGTCCAACTACAGAATCCTAGAAGATCCCACACTAGCTACTAATTTTCTAAATTACAATTTTCCTTTCTCCTTTGAATCCCCTCATAATCTCTCTAATAACTTCAATCCTACTATTAATCCTGCGGAATTTAATAACATTGAAATTCTTGATATTATTAAAAATTCAAATAATACTGCTCCAGGATATGATAAAGTCTCATATAAAATCACCAAACAATTAGTATCCTCTAATCCTAACCTAATCAATACTATTACAAATTATTTCAACAACATCTGGCAAAATCAAATTTACCCTACAAAATGGAAAACGTCATACACAATCACCATTTTGAAAAAGGGGAGGGATGATAGAAATATTATTAACTACCGTCCTATTTGTCTGTTACCTATTTTTTCAAAAATCTTCAATAAACTCATTTTAAAACGAATTAATGATCATCTAATCTCCCATAATATTCTTAATTATTACAATTTTGGTTTTAGAAAAAATAAAAATATTACTGACTATTTTGTAGAAATGTTTAATTTCATCATCTCCCTCAAACAACAACAAAAAAAAATTGTTTTAGTTAACATTGACATTTCCAAAGCTTTTGATAATGTAGATAAAAATATTTTATTAAACACCTTTAAAAACTTCAATTTCCCTATTAACATTACACATTGGATTTCTCAATTTCTTACAAATAGAATTATATCTATTCAAAATATCAATCAAACTTCCATTCATTACACTAATAAAGGCATTCCTCAGGGTAGCTGTTTGAGTCCTACCCTTTTTAATATCTATACCACTTCTTTACACGACATCAATAACCCCGATACAAAAATTTTCCAATATGCCGATGATATTTGCATTATAATTTCTGCCGATAATCATGATAACTTACCATTAATAACAGATTCTACTTTACTCTCATTAACTAATAAATTACATTCTTTAAAACTACAAATTAACACTGATAAATCTCATTTTTTAAGACTATTCACTAACAAAAATAATTCAAAATCTCTAAATTTAAAAATTAATAATATCTACTGGGTACAACTTTAACAAATAGACTTTCATTATCAAATCATTACACAAACTTAAAAGCAAATATTTCCAATTCCATTAATTTACTTAAAACTCTCACCCATTTTAATGGAGGTGTAAATCCTGAAACAATGATCAATATTTTTAAAGCAATAGTTAAATCAAAACTTGAATACACATATGTTTTTACAGACACTAAATATAAAAAAGATATTAATATCTGTCAATCTATTAAAAATGCTTGTCTGAGAGCTTGTCTAGTCTTCTTAAGAACTACTCCAATTCCGGCTATTTTATCTGAATCCCTAGAAGCATCTTCAGATCTAGATTTTATTAAAAAATCACTAATTTATATTTCAAAAAATCTATATAATAATTCCAAAATCGGTAACGACATTAAAAACAATAGATCTCTTCATAAACTTAATGACTTATATTCTAATTATACTTTTCTTTCCAAAATTAAACCTTTTCATATAAAAAAAACTTCTCCCACTAATTTAAGCATCATAACAAATATTGAAGGAATCACAAACAAAAATCTTATAAACCATTCTGAACAATATGCGTTATCTATGGCTGAAATTAATAAATATAATAATTGCGCAAAAATTTACACAGATGGCTCTATAATTAACAATAAACCAGGAATTGGAATTTTTGTTGAGGATAAAAATTGGAAATTTGCCATTCAACTAAAAAACCCTACTTATATTAAAAATATTGAAACCATTGCTATTAAAATTGGAATTACTATATCTCTAATCATCAAAAACAATAATATTATCATTATTACTGACTCTCAAAGTTCTTGTATTTCATTAAAAACGGCTCTATTACACTTTACAAATAGACACTATGAAAATCAAATTATTGATACTATCGGCCATAACCAAATTAAAAATTTTGTCATTCATTGGTTCCCGGGTCATTGTGGCTTAAAAGGAAATATTATAGCAGATAGTTTAGCAAAAAAAGCAGTTTTTTCTCCTACTCACTTTCTTGATAATGAACCAACTCTCACAGACCTATTTAACGATATCTCCAGATCTATAAATAATAAGTGGAAGGAAAACTACACATTAATGTGTAATTCATCCGGCCACTTTTATAAACAAATTTGCCCTTCTCCAAGATCATCTTTCCTATTTAAAGACTCTGCTTTTACATCCTGCCAAACCAGGCTAATTTACAGATTAATCTCTGGTCATACAGTTAACAAGAAATTTAAATTCCTTTTGGGACTTGAATATACATCTAATTGTGAGATTTGCAACACCGTTGAAGATAACGAACATATTATTAACGATTGTGTCATATATAATAATATAAGAAATAATTTCCCACTTTTATACAGAAAATCCTTATTAGATATCTTAAAGGACCAAAAAATGGAAGACTATAAAATATTGTGTGATTTTGTGGATAGAATAAATTATAAACTATGAATTAAGACTACATTTAATTTTTATTGACTTTTTCACACAATGATTTTTCTTTTGGAATCATTTCATTTTATTTTATTTTATTATAATATTAAGATTTATGAATATTATATAATTTAATTCTAAATTTTAAAAAAAAAAAAAAAAAAAATTAAAAAAAAAAAAAAAAAAATTATGAATTAATGAATTATAAATTTATATTTTAATTTTAAAACTTTTATTTTTATATGTATCCTTCATCTTCTTTCTAATATTCTTTATTTATTAACTTTCATTTAATCTAATTTAATTATCAAACTTTGTTACTTTCTTTTACTCTAGTAAAATAAAGTATAGTAATCATGAAAATTTTGGACCTTGATATTTTTAGTGATTTATCTGTTTTGAGGTCCCCTTAGTCCGAAAAAGTGGGTTTCGAAATGGTGTTTGTCTGTCAGTCTGTCAGTCTGTCAGTCTGTCAGTCTGTCAGTCTGTCAGTCTGTCAGTCTGTCAGTCTGTCAGTCTGTCAGTCTGTCAGTCTGTCAGTCTGTCAGTCTGTCAATCTGTCAGTCTGTCAGTCTGTCAGTCTGTCAGTCTGTCAGTCTGTCAGTCTGTCAGTCTGTCAGTCTGTCAGTCTGTCAGTCTGTCAGTCTGTCAGTCTGTCAGTCTGTCTGTGTCCTCTCTACAGCCCAGATGGTTTAACCAATCGAACTGAAACTTCAGATTTAAGCTTTTTTGATAAATTGGGAGGTCCCAGTGAATTTTACTCCAAATCGGCTAACCGGAAGTGGCCACTCCCTTGGTCCAGAAAATTTATTTTGCAAATATCTTAAAAAGTATAATGTTTACAAAAAACTACTAAAACAAAATGTTTTCAAAAATTAAAACCATCACACTAATTGGGCATGCTTTAGACTATCGCTAGAAGAAAAAATTAACTTAATGGTTCCATTAAAGACTGAAGAACAATTAGACAAAGAAGTTCACAAATTTGTAAACGATATACAGCAATCAGCTTGGGAAAATACTCCTGAAATTAAAACGAAAATCAAGGGAAACAATTACCCTATGGAAATTAGGGAACTCCTCGCAGAAAAAAGAAGAGCGAGAAGAGTATGGCAACAAACAAGGGCCCCCCAAGATAAAACTCATTTGAACAACCTCACTCAACAATTAAGAAGAGAGATCAAAGAATTGAAAGATGAATCAATCAGCAACTATTTAAGAAAATTAACTAATGATAACAGTACTGATTATTCTCTTTGGAAAGCAACCAAAAGAATCAAAAGACCAATAATGCAGATTCCCCCAATAAAAATAGCAGGTGAGAAATGGGCTAGAAATAATGAAGACAAAGCTCGAGAATTTGCCGAACACCTCGAAAAAATATTCCAGCCACATGAAGACCAAACGTTGGAAGCCGAGATAATAACTGAACAAGCTGTGCAAGAAAGTAAAGAAATCCTACCCACAACACCAAAAGAAGTCATGCGTGAGATAACAGCTAATATGAATACGAAAAAAGCTCCTGGGTACGATCTTATTACTGCAGAAATCTTAAAAGAACTGCCAAGGAAAGCTCTGGTGAAACTCACCAATCTTATAAATGCAGCATTTAGAATCAAATGTGTACCAAGCTTATGGAAAATTGCAGAAGTAATTATGATCCCAAAACCTGGGAAACCACCACACATAACATCGTCTTATAGGCCAATTTCGCTATTGCCAGTCATGTCCAAACTCTTTGAGAAGCTTCTGGTAAAAAGATTAAATCCGATAATCGAGAGTAAAAACTTGATCCCAAATCATCAGTTCGGTTTTCGCAACCAACACTCAACAATTGATCAAGTACACAGAATAACCAGTATAATTGAGAAAGCATTAGAGGAGAAAAAAGTCTGTTCAACAGTATTTCTAGACGTTGCACAAGCGTTTGATAGAGTGTGGCATGAAGGACTTAACCACAAGTAAAGGAATCTTCTACCAATGCAATTTGCTAAGATACTAGAATCATACTTGAAAGATAGGTTCTTCAGGATTAAGTTAGATGATACATTTTCTGAATTGAAAGAAATCAATGCAGGAGTTCCACAGGGCAGTGTATTAGGGCCGGTTTTATACCTACTATACACTTATGATCTTCCTACATTAGAAAACAACACAGTGGCAACTTTTGCAGATGATACGGCGATCTTAGCTGTTGGAAAAAGCAACGAAGAATCAACACAGAAGTTACAATCAGCTGTAACTCAAATATATAAATGGACAAAAAGATGGAGAATAAAACTAAATGAAGCTAAATCAGTTCACATCAACTTTACAAACAGACGAATCGAACATATTCCGATTACCATAAATCGGGAAATAATACCGCATGCGAACACAGCTAAGTATCTCGGCATGACCCTGGATGCTAAACTACGATGGAAAGCACACGTCAAGAAGAAAAGTGAAGAATTAAGACTTAAATACAGAAAAATGTATTGGCTGATGGGAAGGAACTCTTCTTTATCAACATACAACAAGCTTCTACTTTATAAGCAAATATTGAAACCGATTTGGACTTATGGTATTCAGCTTTGGGGTTGTACCAAACAGAGCAACGTAAATATCATCCAAAGATTTCAGAATATGGTATTAAGGAACATCGTTGATGCACCTTGGTATGTCAGGAACAATGACCTTCATAGGGACCTTAAAATGAACCTCATCTTAAATGAAATCCAGGAAAAAGCACGGAGACATGAAGAAAGGCTCCGCCAACATGTGAACATTGAGGCAGCTCAGCTCCTAAGCATCACGCATTTAGTTCGCAGACTTAAAAGAACCAAACCTTTTGAGCTGGTGTGATTGTCAGTTTAAGCAGCATTATGCTGATCTAAAATCCACAACAAAGATGTGGTTTACTTCAATTTAACAAACACTATGGAATGCCAATGGGAAGAAGCCATAGATTAATTTAAGTTAGTAAATTAAGTCAGAAACAAATTGCTAATTAGTCCAGGAGACTAGATTGTAATTACATAAAATAAATAAATAAAATTTATTTTAAATGAAAAAAAAAAAAAAAAAAAAAAAAAAAATTAAAAAAAAAAATTTAAAAATTTAAAAATTAAAAAAAAAAAAATTTAAAAAATTATAAAAAAAAATTCAAATTTCTCAAAATTCTCTGTTCGTAAAAGAAAGTCGTGTGTTGGCCACACCTCCATTTTTTTATATAATTATGTTTTTATTTTATTATTTAATTTTTTAATCTAATTTGATTTTGTACACTTTATTCAACCCTCCAGAACCTCCCCTGAGTGGTCTCTGGAAATTTTGGGCTGTTTCTCAACTCACTGGTCTTATGGATTGAAAGATCTGACCTGAGCAAATTTAAAAAACAAACAAACAAACGATGACCAAAAATTAGCATCAGCGCTTGCAGAACGATTAAAATATGGTATAGTGGAAATTTTTTGAAGCCGAGTAGCCTCAAATATTGTTTCTAAAATCACGGCTCCAATCGTCAATTGGGAGTGACTAATTCAGGCCACTATAACCCTATATGTTGTTATCGTGTGAGAAATGTGGTTGTGTGGTTCTTGTGTGAGAAAGAGTAACTACTAATTGTGAATCTGTATCTTGGACACCGCCAACACACATGTTATGCAACTCCTCTCGACGACAGCCACCAGCTATTCCAATCACAGTAACAACTTTTATTAATAGGTACTGTTCATCACTTGCTTCCTTCAGGAACGGTTTACCTCACATCTGTGGAGTGTTGTAGATAGAACCGGTCGGTGACCTATTGACTGCTTCTTCAAAAAAGATATCGAATTAAAATAGCGAGAAATATCCAAAGTTTCATGCACCAAAAACATTGACTTCATCATTGAATATTTTGACAACAGTGAAGAACTTTTCATTTTCTTAGACTAAAAAAATACGTACCTACATAAGAAAATTTTAAATTACAAAGATATAATCACAAAAGTTTACCATATCAAAAATGTATGTTACATCACATTCTCATTCACTCCTTCACCTTCGTTTCCGTTTTATCATTTACAAAATAGCTCATACTCCTTTATCTATCAACATACTTTGTTGGAATTAATTTTGCTGTTGCTTGATAGATTTCAGCAATACTTCATTGGATTTTATTATTTGAATCCTGTTCAGGTTCAAGACAAAACATCAGAAACAAGTGAGGCGACTAAATGAATAGAGGGATGAGAGGAGCATCATTTTCGCCGGATGTAGCACTAGCGAAAGGATTGGAGAATATTTTTGCGGGGAGCCCGAAATTTGTAGTTACCGAAACTAATTTTATTTTTCAACTAGGAAAATTTACCAACGAAGCGTTTGGTTGTAAGTCTGATTTGTTGTTGTTTCATAATGTAGCTAGCAAATTAAGGTTGGTTGCTTGAAATATATTTAAATCGTGTGCCAAATACATAAAACAATTTTTATGAAAAAAAAATTATTGTTCACAATTGGCATAGACTAAAATAATATTACAGAGACGTCTAATACGAATAAGAGTGTTTTTCATAAGCAATTATATATATAACAATTCAAAGGGAAAAATGTCACTGGGTTGCCTTACCACCACTGAGGGGCACCTCACCGATTAGCTCTGCTCTCGGTAAGACAACACTATACTTCTGAAGAATCTTCCTCCTTACTTCAAACACAGAAATGTGTGAAGTAAGGGGGAATAGCCGCGATTCTCGAGAAGTATAGTGTTGTCAGCTCATCAGGCCGGGCAACACAAAACCCCAAATTAACCGTCTATTAGGATAAAGAAACTTGATTTTAAACTACCTAACCACAAGATTCATTCAAGAATGGATGATAGATTACAAGATTTTTAATGCTTTCATTTACTAACTCGTAGGCAGTGTTTCCTAACTTATTAAGTACCGAACATTTAGAAATTTAGGTGCAAGCTTAGCTACGGCATTACTTTGCATATATTTTCTTACAAATAGCGTCTAACCAATTTCTAAATTTCGTTTCTTACTACAAAGGTTATAAGTATGACAAGGCCTTTTGTAAGCATCTTCCAAATATTTTAACACTACAGTTTGACAGGCACCTAAAGTGGTGATTTTTGATTCCGCCGAGATAATTCCCTCAACATCTAAGTTTAGTAGTTTTAATAAATCATATTCCTTGCCATGCGTGATCATATGCTGACCAAACATTAAAAAATGGGGAGAGTACTTCGTCGTGTCATGCACAACATTTCGCAGAACACAGGTATTGATCCCACAAAGTGTAGTTGACATTAACATAAACAGATAGTATAGACCGATTTACGGGCTCCGATGCATTCACTTGCTTGAGGGTAACACTGCGAAACAGGTGAATGTTTAACATCGAACTTAGACAGAAAACTCTGGAAGATTTTAGATATAAATTGTGAACCATTATCAAAGATGGTACAGAAAATGAAAGAAAAATATCTTACTCTAAGAATTTTATGATATCTGAGGTGAGAGCTTTTCAAAATGGTTTTCGTATTAGAATCTAGGATAAGGACCCAGAAAATTGAGAAATAAACGCTGCATGGGCCTTACTGTTGGAGTAATTTACTGGCTAAAGTTCCTTACATTTATGGCAATCACAGGCCAAATAAATGTTGGCCTTTCGCAGACCAAATAACATTTGAGTTCTTTTTGGTGGAACCTGCTAGAAGCGCAAAAAGGAAAGCGAATGAAGGAATACAGCGTCGGTACCAACCAGCCACTTCTGAGAAATAACGAAATTTTTTAGAAGTAGTCGGTATTGGATAACCCGGTAAGGCTTTAAACTTATCCGGGTTTGTTGAAAGGGTTCCGTCCTCAACCAAATAACCTAGGTAGTTGATGAGTTTGAGGAGGAAGTGACTTTTTCCATGGTTTATTGTTAAACCAGCATCAAATAATCTTTTCGCAACAGGTGACAGCTATCCGAGATGTTCTTCAAATGCCCTAGAAGCAATTAGCAGGTTATCCAGAGCACAAAAATTAAAAATCTGCAATTGTGTTCATTGGTTGATACCTCTGTAAATAGGCGTTGAGACCTGTATTTGTCAAGCCAACGGGAATTTAGATCGCTTGAACATTTCTACATATTTCGTAGATTCAATTTTATAGAAAATCACCTGAACTACAGACCACAAACTCAGAGATAAAAAATCGAAAATTTGTAATTGTGCTCCGAATTCAATGGTTGATACCTCTGTCAATAGGCGTTGAGGCCTGTAATTATCATGCAAACGGATATTTAGAATGCCCGAATTTTTTTCTAAACATTTCGTAGAAAATTCAGTTTTACAGAAAATCACCTCATCAGACCACAAATGCAGAGCCTAAAAATCGAAAATTTGTAATTGTGCTCCGATTTCAATGGTTGAGACCTGTAATTGAAATGCCAATGAATATTTAGATCGCTCGAATATTTCTACAGCTTTCATTGAATACCCAATTTTATAGAAAATCACCTGGATTGTAGAATACAAATTCAAAGCCAAAAAATCGAAAATCTGCAGTTGTGCTCCGATTTCAACTATCATGCCACGACAAATTCGTCGTGGAAAATTCGATTTTATTGAATTTTTTTTGCTAAAATAGCAAGCCTGTTAAATCAGTCTATTTTGAGTCACATGTACGAAATAAACTAATCAAAATAATATTAAACTGATAACTTCCCTAGGGAAATTATCAGTTATTATGGTTTTAATTGGAATATTTCGTGCACGTGACTCGAAATTGACCGATTTAATAGGCTTGCTATTTTAGCACAACATACTCTGGCTACTAGACGCAAAAAAAATCATAGTTCTATTTTACAATAAATACTGTTTAAAAATGACACTTTTATAGTATAATTTACAATCTAGCAGCCTTGAATTTTATTTCAAAATGTCACTTTCACGTATCGGGCATGAAAATGGCGAATCAATAAATTAAATTATTGAGGAAAACTATTTTATGTAAAAAAAACAGAATAAGTTAAAATTGTAAAAAAATTTCTCTTCGAATATACCCTTCGAGCATTGATAAATACCTCATAATTTTATTATATTTCCTCAAGCACGTTTTCCTCAAGCTCGCCCTACGGCCTCGGGCTGTTACCAAGCAACGTGCTTTCGAAAAATATAATAAAATTATTTTGGGAAATTATCAATGCCCTTGGGATATTATTGCTGAAAATTACATGAAAATAGACCACAAATTCAGAGCCCGAAAAACGATAATCTGCAATTCTGCAATAGGTGTTGAGACACCTATAAAAAAATGAGTTTTTAGAAAATCAAAAGATCAGACCACAAACTCAGAGCCCAAAAATTGAAAATCTTCAATTGTGCTCCGAATTAAATGGTTGATACCTCTATCAATAGGCGTTGAGACCGATAATTGGCAAGCCAACGTGTAACGAAATCCCTCAAGGGATTACGTTAACAGACATGAGAATAGCGGTCTGATGCGGTATAGTAGCTGGCTAGAGCTCACGGTGCGGCGTGGGGGTTTTCAGACATATTTCTCATGCTTGAATAACCGCATTAAGAACAAAATTAGAGGGGCAAATGGAAATTAAAATTAAATTGCCACGGCCTCAGCGGCAAAAAGAAAATGATAAGTAGGGAGTGATCGATCCGGAGTGACTGTCTCAATCCCAGGCGATCACCGCCGTGACTGCCACACGGGCCTCCCTTCATCGGCCCGCCTACTGGGATGCTGTTTCCCAGTCGCAACGGCCACCGATGCCATTATGAGGGAAGGACGCCCGCATGACAATCCCAGCGACAATCCCCCGGAACGGAGACCGTCACCCCGACGCGATCAACTCATATGGCGTGCCGCCCTCCAGCACAGCCTGTCCTGGAGGAACGAACGGCACGCACGAAACAGGGTGGAAAAGGACCGACTCTTCACATGACCACACCTCACATCATCCGATCAATGATTTTGTTTACACGCACATGGTGCGGCGTAGCACACAACAGCAAGAAAATTCAAAGACAATTTTTGTTACGGTAAAAGAGAAAAAAAAAATGAAAATTAGGCAAGATAAATTACTTTAAAACTGACTCTACGTTAATATTAAATTTCACTTTCACTATCACTGTTTTAAGAAAACCAAGAAAAACACAAAAATACCTGAAAGAAATGAACCGTTATGGGGTCGAACCACACCCAAAACGGACAACCGAGCCAAAGCGAAGAGAGAAAAAAAAACGGAAATTCCAAACGCAATTAATCAAAATGACGGAAAAAAATATAACCTGACAATACTTTGCTCTGAGTGGGGTTTTCACCAAATCGGTGCACCACCACGAAACGCCGAAAACGAACGGGAAAAAATAGTAATATATGTACAATATAATGAAAAATAGCGAGGGAGAAACAAACTGTTACAGACTTAAGAAACTAAAATTTGCTTAGCCAGATTGTTTATCCCTTGATTGTTTTACCTTGTTGTATTTAAAGGCCCGTCCGACCACACACCAACCAGCGCCGACGCAGGATCCCCCTCACACAATTGATTGCCTGCCCCCACGGGCGGGAACACAGCTCCAATATCACGGTCTAATTGACGCAGTTACAGCAAAAAGACCAAATACTTCACGAATTCTTTATTAACAATTAGCCATCAATTTTTTCCCAGATTTTATATTTGAGGCGTGTACCTTTAGGGTTTTTTTTCAAATTTGGTTTAAGTACACTGATTAAGAAAACGCAATCACAACGATTTTTGTCTTTTTAGATTTAAGAATGTGAATTTCTTCTTTTCTGTTTTTTTTTCTCTTTCTTTTCTTATTATTATTTTCGCAGTTTAAAATTGTTCTATCTGCTTTTATACAACTCAAGAATAATTTTTTTTAAATGATAACAAACACAAATTTTAACTTTTATATATTTATTATCAATACTTTTTTTTTTTTTTCAAAACCAATTTACACCATGTCTTTTAACAAAAAAAAGTTTATTCCCTTATTCACGAATTATTTGTATCCCTAAAACTTATTTAACAAAATATGGTATATCAAAAAAAAACATCTGACTTTTAATAGTGAATACATATATCCAAAAAAAAAAAAATATATACTGTACAATACAGCTCATTGAAAACAGTTTATGTTAAATAATAAATGGTCACACGCCAATTATAAACTATACGGCACCACGGCACTTAATCAAAAAAAAGTTTATAGAAAACTATAACTATATACATATGTATGCCACACGGCAACAAAAATAATTATCAAAATGATAACGAAAAAAAAAAAAAATATAAAATTTTTAATTTAATTTCAAAAATTAATTTACAACCCTTATGAAGTTTTGATTGTCTGCCCTCGAGAACAATCTTACTCGACCGCTGTTTATCAAAATCCAAAACTAGACTACTTATTTTATTTTTTATTTTTTATCAAAAAAAATCAGTCAATTTTTGTTTCCCCTCTATTTTTCACTTCGCATCGCTGTTCGTCCCATTCGTTGTATTTGTGCACATCGTTCATCATTTTTTTTTTTTTTTTTTTTATTTTTTATTATTGTAAAATCTTTATTGAAATTTATGTTTTTTTATGTACACAAATACAACGAATAAGACGAACAACGACGACGAACATATGTACATACTTATCTGTACGGCCGCATCGGATTCATGTCTAATACACCAATCGGTTCTATCCCCACTCAGAGCAAATATCACGCGTTAATTTAAGCCAATGATACCAGAAAGAAAAATAGAATATTCCAGATTGAACATTTTAATAACGCAAATATTCCATCTCATACTACACAATACATGTACACACACCAACTCGCAAGAGATATATATGCTTGTACATGACAATATAGAAAACAAGTAAATGCAAAAAAATTTAAAATATGTTTACATAACAATCGGAGGGAATATTAAATTTAAATTCGGAAATCATAAAATCATCGAGCATAAATATAACACCATGGTGGTCATGGTATTTTATAACTACAAAAAAAATTAAATTATTTAAGCGTTTGGGATCTTCGCAAAAATATTTTCCCTGTTTTAAGTGGAGACGTATGCCAGTCGTAACAAACGGGCATTTAGATTGCTCGCATTATCAGCTGATCATTGCAGCCTTACACAAATAGCTTAAAACTATTTTGTGTTCGATATTTAATTCCTTAGTAATGTCATGGCTGCTTATGTGTGATTGGTCGACTAGAGCGAGGTAAATCAATTGCCGCGTTTATACCACAGCTAAATTAGCAATGCTAATGACATACAAATTTCCAGAATGGAAGCGAGCAAACCATCTGCAGGTGCATTCGATAAAGCATTTTGTCCGTAAACACCACAATTCTTTTCAGGCTGGGACAGAGTTTCTGCCTTTTTCGTAGTAATATTGCAAAATATAGCGAATTTTTCAGAAATTTCACTCATTTTTACACTGATATAACATTGGACACGAGTGACGAAATTGGTGACTGAAATGTCACCTTTGAAACGCGCGTCAGTATACACCAAAAAGTCACCAAACACACATTGAGAACTTCTTTTTTCGTTCAATTTTTATCAAAATCAAGATTTTTCTTGAGCAAACCGAAAAAGGAAGATTTTAAAATATTCTAGACAATGAAGATTCCCACTCTATATTTTAAAATTGATCATTTCTCACTTCTATAGTTACACAAATAATTTTTTAATTGGGTGATATAAGAGTTTGCAAATTTAGGCTCGAAAATGAATTTTCAAACTCTTGATAATTTCATCGTTGGCTATTATCCGTCTGCAATAAAAATATGTACGTACGAATGTTTTACCAACTCACTGTCAACATGGCAAAAAAAAAAAAGTTGATTGTAAATTTATTTTGTATTTTATTTCGCGATGAAATTGTAAAAATAAAAACATTGTCGTACACACAACAAAGATTATTGTATTAATGCCTAAACGATCGTGTATTGTAGATGTATATACCAAGACGATCGTCGCAGATGTACTCCTTTACTGTATATAATTAAGAGATGCACATTTTAATGCATTCTACAACTTTTAATAAAGAAATGAAAAGTTTTTTTTTCTTTTTGTGCAAAAGCGCGCTCATTCATCCTATACAAGCACGATTTCAATTTTGTGCGATTATACGCGATCAGGTTATCTAAGGCTGTATGAGTATTAAAAATTTGATATCATCATATTCATAACGTATCAAATGTGTGAAGATCAAGCTGTATACAAAAGGGAAAGAGAAATTTAGCATCATATCGTTTTTAATTATACGAGTATGTAATGTCATAAAAGAAAGTTACCCAGGTTTAAATTTTTTTATCTTCGTGCGATCACCACACTCATTACCCCGGTAGGATTTGGAGACATTCTAAATTCGTTTTTTTTTTTGCAATAAATTATTTTTTAAGCTCTATACGCGAACAATTATCGTTTTAATTTAGTTTAATTTTTTTTTTTTTTTTTGAAGTCACGATTTATTTTTCCTTCAGTAATTTATTTGAATCTTAATTTTTTTAGTTTGTTTAATTTTACAAAGAATAAAACTAATAAATCATAATTTTGTGAAATACTTTTGGCTTTTTCGCTATATAGTACAAACGTACGATTATAGGAAATATTTTTTCTATGAGATTCAAAAAATTAAAAAAAAAAATAAAATAAATTAATTCTTTTGTTTTTCTTTAATTAAAATTAATTTTTTATTTTTATTTTATTATTTTTCATGCTATTGGGGCCATGGACGTGCCAAATAGCCAATTCTATGTGAATATTCTTTAGTATGTATACTACATTATATACATAAGCGATGTTAGTGATGCGATTTTTTTTTTTTTTTTTTGTTTTATGTTTATTAAATACACAACGACAAAATTTTCGTCGCTGTACAACACTATCGCGCATTGTGTTGTGCTCAGTGGAGTGCATTATAAAGGCATAACTATAAAGGCGGAGAGCTTTATTATAAAAAAAAAAAAATCTTGCAATTTTTATGATGTCGTCACTACACAAAATACAACAAACTTTTATATATTTTATGTAGATTGTACATATATACAAAACGCTATTGTTTTGACATTCTCTCAGGTCTTACAATAAATATTTTGTAATCATCATAATATTCATTCGAACTGTTGTGCGGTTTTTTTAATTTTTTATTTTAAGATTATACTACACTGATATGTATGACTAATTTAAATAATAGTACTGCATAGATGCAATTTAGTTACGTTAAGGTTGTTTTAGATTCGCTTGAATATAAAACCATTATGTTAGCAATAATCAATTTAGTATACAAGAATACAGTTAAAAGGTGAAGCGCATGGAATTTAAGCAATTTTAACGAGTGTAAAAACGCTTACATGTTATCTTCCGAAAAGAACTTTACAATTATAAATGTACATGGATTTTGTGATTCCCGAAGAAATATTTGATGCCCAGTCGAATTTTTAATATTTATGTTAATTTGAATAAACTGGTTATTTATCAAGCAGGATATGCTTCCTTAAAAGCTTGTGAAGATATTTGTTGACGTGTTGCCGTTTTAATCTTTCAAAGAAATAAAATTATTTTATCAAACTGTATTGCGCCAAAACTTTTGTTTAACTCGTATATTTTCTTACTGTATATTTACTTATTAGCTTTGACTTTTAGGTTTCAGAGACGAGGCACGACTTCGACGTAGAGCTTCTCAAAAATGTCTTTCTTTATTCGGGAAATTGAGTTTCAAAAATTTTATTAGGTCTGTTAGCGGAAAGGCCTTAATTCGAGAGCAGAAATCTTGAGCTGGGACCAGTTCACGGTTTTGGAATGAGAAATCAACTATCACAGGTGTATTAAAAATCGTAATCGAACCACAAACAGGAAGGTCGGAATATTTCTTAGTGAATAACAAATTTGGTGCAAAAGGTCCTAAAACGCCATAGAGCCTGAAAAACTTCAAATAATTTTGAAAAATTACCAAAAATCGTAAAAGCTGAAGCTTATGTGAAACATTATTTAACTCAAAAATTACTAGACCCTCAGACTAACTCAATGATTTTAAAATGACGTCAGATTTGTTTTTATTATTTACTTTTGAGCAATGAGATAAATCGTTAAGTTACTTTTTTCAGGGAGCATTGCAATTGTACATTTTATAACTAATCGCTTAGCAAATCTTGCGAAGGTCATCTAGAAAAAGATCGAATTCACAAGTAACCCCCAGTTCACCCCAAGTTATATACATATTAATTTCCAATAGGAATATAGAAACTATTCCGCCCAATTTGAAACAAAACCAGCAGAAAATTAAAATTCTACAGATTCTACGACTGCGCACAGTGGTTTTGAAAGGCAGTAAAGTTTGGCCACCATGACCCGCCCGGGCAATAGACAAATTATGTTCCTTGGACTTTGAGAGCTTCGAAAATTACCCCCCCCCCTGCCGAAATCGCCGCTGATCCTTTTTTACTCTTTTCCATACTTTTTGCGTGCTGAGAAAATGCGAAAATTCAACGATTTCGGGAATTTAGAGCGCGCAAAATTAGTTTATTGTTATAATTCATGAGATATGTAAAACACAAATGCAAGTAACCATCAATTTCAATTATTCAAACAATTGAAATGAGTATAAATGTATATTCATCCTCCTGTTGCACAAACTAACAGGGTACAGCAGCTTCCTAGTCCTGTAACAGATTGGAGTTACTACAAAGATCATTATATTATTGAATAATATAATGAAGCCTCTTACGAATTAAATGTGTTTTGAGGAAAATTTTACCACTGCTGATCTCAATCTCTGGGAGTATTGTGGGTTCAAAATATTGTTAATCTTCCATCGATTCCAGAATTTCAAAAATTCATGATGAACTGACTCGCCCCGCTTGCTCGGACCAGAGACCGAATCCGTGGCCTTCCCTTAGAAAACTAAGGCTTTCTTCTATATGGCGAATCGCTACGTGAATCTTCAAGGTCTCACTTATTCCAGTTGCCAGGACCACTTTTCTCAATTCATCTATATATTTTGACAAATTGTCTTCATTTCTCCTGATACTGAAACAAGCTTCTACAATTTTGTTCATTGCTTGGAAAGCAGAAACGTAGGGTATCATGATTAATTCACCACCAACTGCTTCACTAATTTCTTTATATTTCTTTATCGAACAATTTTTCTGGTTCCTTAAGAAGATTCCTACAGGCGTTCCCTTCAAAAACTTCTCCGTGATAGTTTTTGGATATCAACATGAGCCCCTGAGGCCATAATATGGCATTATCCCTGCCTAGCAAAGGTACGAACACGTCCCAGAACAAGTGATTTACAAACCCTTGTAGAATGTGATGCTCTGGGACAACGCACTTTTCCAAGACAGAAACACTCGATTCTTCGGTAAAAAGTGGTTTATTTATTGTACTATTACTCCTTGAGGCCTGTTTCTTAATACTGCCAAGTGAAACGAATTTCTGGTAGTCTGATTCTAAATCTCCGTAAGTTTTCAGTCTATAAACATCTTGCTCTAATGAGTATGAAA
Organism: Tipula vernalis; assembly: GCA_958295665.1. Classification (NCBI taxonomy): domain Eukaryota; kingdom Metazoa; phylum Arthropoda; class Insecta; order Diptera; family Tipulidae; genus Tipula; species Tipula vernalis. Next base: position 40,725,146 of record OY282558.1, on the reverse strand, counting down.
CATCGCTCTCTAATTTCCCAATATCTAGTTAACAATTTATGAATTCCTGTTAACTTCCCTTCATTGTTGTTTGAGTCTAAGATAATCTTCTGGAAGAATAGTCATACAAATCTTGAAGAAGCCTCCCCGTCAGCCATAACTTTAATAACGTAATTGCCAATTAAATTTCTTCTTACTAAAACACACTCTAATAATTCTTCGGCATCGGCCCGCACTACTGATCTTTCTTGTTTATTTATATTTTTATCGACTTCGAAACTCAAAATAGTACTTTTATATACGTCATCTAATGCCTTGGATTTTTTTGACGCTTCTGCTAAATAATTGCTAGGAACCGATTTTCGATCGATATTCTTTCTAATGAAAGTGCATAATTTTTTCATCTGTCTACCAGAAGTACCTGACTGAACTTGAAAATCAAATAAATTATCAGATGAAAATTGGGCGTTTATTCGTTGCTGCCTTGGTCTTATTATCGGCGGCCTGCATTTTTTTGGACACCAGTGAAGTTACAAAACTGTTCTCGTTGTGTTGCAGGAAGAGTCTCAACAAACTTTTCAATATTAACTCTCTTACGAGCGGGCTTAATTTTTGAGCAGCACACATGTCTGATGCCTCTACCAGTACGTTGAAAGCAATATTACAAATTTTAAAAGTCGAACCGGATTTTTCTACTGGCGCACGCATCACTTTAGTTTCAGTTGCTTTAGGAGATTTTTAAGCATACATGCCATTTTCAGATGTTATTTTTGAACGTGATATTATTGGTACACCTATCCTTCTTTTTTTGTCACCTTTACAACGTGCAGTTTGGCATATATAACATTCACAAGAAACAACACTTGATTCACCACCGTACATTGTATTTTCAGCAAAATAATATTTCGTAGTTGGGCATGATTTTGAATGATCGGCTTGAGTTCTCCGCGCTCTCTGGATGTAAGTTTTCATCTAGAATTCTTCGACAATTCACACAGATACTAGTCGGAAATCGAGGATCGGACAATCGAAAAGTCACATTTATACGACTTTGTATCTGCTTCTCGCGACATGGCGTTATTCGAAATTACTCCAATGTTCTACCACTTAAAACAATTTTCAGGACCACAAGGTACACAAATTTTTCTTCGGTTTTCGCTATGATTGCATTTGTGATCGCATTTACTGCCCATGTTTCACAAAATATAAAATAGTAAATGAAGACTTATAAATGTTAGAAGTAATATTCAAGATGTGAAGTGGATGATATTTCACGCACGACTGACTTGGAAAACGCGAAAATTGTTTTTGTTGTGAAAACTCGATTTGAGCGCTCACACACACATACAGACGACAGTGTGACTTCATGAATTCTATCTGAAAGCGCATAAATGGTTCATACGCACAATCACACCCACACACACACACGTTCACTCACACACATACATGTAGGACGAGTCCCCGTACCGAGAGACTTGAGTGTATAGCCGTTAATGTCACTCCCAGACACGCACACGCGGAAATTTCTGCGCGCTTTTAATTCCCGAAATCATTGAATTTTCGCATTTTATCAGCACGCAAAAAGTATGGAAAAGAGTAAAAAGGGATCAGCGGCGATTTCGGGGGGGGGGGGGTGTTAATTTTCTAAGTTCTCAAGGTCAAAGGAACATAATTTGTCTATTGCCCGGGCGGGTCATGTTGGCCAAACTTTACTGCCTTTCCAGACCACTGTGATGCGGCTGCAAAAATGGAAATCTTCCCACATTACAATTCAAACCAAATATGTACTTTAACTCGCCGTTTTAGAAAGTGGAGGTAACAACACAATGTAGATAATGTGAGGCAAAAAAGCAAATTTCTGCTTAGAATATTTCAATAAAAATCAGTAACGTGTAACTCACGAGATGTATTCGATTCTTATTCAAATCAAACAGATTTCCACACATCCGAATTTGTATCGCACTCACGACTAAAAAAATTTAATCAAATTAAACTAAAATTAAATTGAAATTAAATTAAAATTATAAAAATGTGTCCTCTCAGAGAAAGACAAAAACACGTCTGTCTTCTTTGAGCACACAAAGCACACCTCAATTTTAATTGGAATTGAGTTTAGCAGATATATTGCGAAATAGTTTACGGAAAATTTAATTTATAAAACAAAAATCTACGGTTAGAAAAATATCAAGAATTTCGAAATAATCTCAATAATGTCGAATTTTCAAAATATCTTGAATATTCCTGTATATTCTCAAATATTGAATTATCTGTAAGTATGTAAAGCCAATAACCTCTAAAATCGGAGAAATATCGAAATTTTGCCGTAATGTCGAATAATTAATATTCAGATTTATATGTAAAACTCTGCAAGTTCTTACGACTCGAAGCTAAGCGCAGAACTTTGCCATACAAAATTTGAATAAGTTTGAAAATCTTTAACAATTTCGAATAATTCTAGAAATTTCGAAAAACTTAAGAAATCTTAAGAATATACTGCGGACCAATCTAGATTGGCCCAAAAAATTAGAATAACCTCTATATTATGTGAATCTCAAAACATATCCGATAATAATCTCGAAATTCTCGAATAACTTGACTATTTCGAAAGACCGAATCACCAATTAAGGCTCGAACATCACGCATCTCATTTCCGTACTAAATTACCATAACCCCGAGAAACTTTTAAAAGCACCAAACGATGAAATCCGAGACAAGGGGATATAAAATCGGGAAGCGACGAGAATTTCCAAAATCAAGAGAACCCTGCCAGAAAAATAGTTTTAACGGGTTTATTTTTATTTACCGTTTACCGATAGCTAAAAGATCTTGATCGAACGCTAATTGATTATATAGAGACTTACAGGTTTGGCTCAACTATCCGTTGATTCCCTTTCGAAAGACAAAGGCACTCCTAATGAAGGAAACAAGAAATGGGTTTCAGTCGCGGATAAATATCTTTCGAATAAGAAAGATTCAACAATTTCTTCTTGATTTTTATGAGCATCACAATAATACTTCGCAAGCTGCTTAGCAGCAAAGCAGATTGGCGTTAGCTTTTTTTAACAAATCAGATCATCCTATTTCAAATCAAATTTAGCTTCTTGCTAAAGAAAACTAGATCACGCCGTTTCTTAAAATTTTTCTAGAAATATCCCGTTTTTCAAATTTTTAAAGGTGGTCTACTTTCAGCTTAATCTGAGCTCCCATCTATCTAATCTTGACTATGAACTAATATTCGAATGCTTATAAATCCCGTACGGTTGCTGCGGTGACCTAGTTTCACACTACATTTCCTTTAAGATCACTTAAGATCTTTAGGATTCCTTTAAGATTGATTCCCTTTAAGGCCCGAGAGTAAAAAATCTTACAGTGTTAAATCGCGCGATATTGATGTCCAATTAACATCACCGTTTCTCGAAATAAAGAGACCAGCAAAATTTCCTCGCAATAGCTTCATTGTTACATTGTGTTGAAAATTTTAAATTTTAAATTGTAAAATGTAATTCAATATTTTAGTTGTAAAAGTGGTAAAATTACAAATTTTTGTTAGTTAAATCGGTCAGGTTGACCTTTTACAAATTCAAACCGTTTAATAAATATGGTAATCCCGTTTATATGTAAAAGTATATTGTGTTCTGTATAACAGGGATTTGTTAATAATAGTAAAATTGATGAGAGATTTTTGAAGTGTAGTAATTAAGTCATAAGTTGATTAATTTTTTCGTGTTTTGCCCCTATGTTAATTTTAAAAAGGATAATTATTAGTTGTGGCATCTGGATCTAGATCCGCGGCACAAAAAAATTCTTTGTGGGAGTAAACAGCTCACAAATGCAATTACAAGCAAAAATTTTCCTAACTGGTGTATCGAAGAGGGTAAAGGATGAACACGTTGGGCGACTGAGATGGCGCTGAGGGGTTGCGGGAATGCTGGAAGCTTGGGTATAACTCTAAGAAAGCTGATCTAAAACCAAAGGTCGTTGCGGAGGAAACGATATTGGGTATGTAACGTAAGCAGATGTTGTTGTAAATTATATAAAGTCATAGGGCGGTGTAAATATGTTTTGATATTGAGGCTGGGAGAGGTAACAGAAATAAATTTCAGGCTTAAAATTGTGCTTATCATTAATATAGATATGTAGGCATTGAGTTGATCAGCACGCCAAATATTGCATGGCCGGGGGCTAGAAACTGAGATCTAGGCTAGTATTAAGACGATTAAGACGCCACCTGATAACTAAGCTTAACTGTGGCCGAGCTTAAGTGTTTTGAATAGTCGGGATTTTGTGCGATGTTGTCCCAAATGTCGTAAAATGGATAACGGTGAGAATCCCTTCCCACAGATATCTCAAATGTTTTTCGTTCCCTATTACAGAGCCCACTAACAGGACGATCTAAACACGAACAACAATTTAGAGTTCACAAAAAAAAACAAGAAAAGAGAAAAAAAGACATAAGAATCAAAACAATAAACAATAATGTCAAAATAGCATTAAATATAGGGTGATTGAGAAGCTAATATGGTGGTCGGTAAATCCTACGAACTGGTTTAGCGCAGAGAGACACCAATTGGCGTGGAAGTACTTTTAAGAACTGCAGTGTGACGAGTTCTCGGGAGGTTTAGAGTGTTTGTAGGCATTTAGTAATATATTTTCACTATCAGTGACGGTACACTACCACAATCTAGAGGGGAGAGTAGTTACATTCTCATCACATAACAGCGAAGCAGCCGCGTCAGCAAATATAGCATATATCTATTGAAATAATTTTGATAGTCTCGGTCCAAGATTTAACTTGTCAACACATAGCTCCAGATTCAACCAATTTCGGATTTAATAATGTAGACACGAATCAATTGACACCGAATTGTACTGCTCAGACAATACAAGGACTTGACGCTGCATCTAACCGTGATCAGTTAGAAGAAATCTCTTCATGAAAAATGATCTTTCAAGAAACAAACATGAGCACTAGTAAACTATTAACAGGCAATTACATAGGATTCTTGTATAATACGAAAGGTGCCCAAAACGAGGTATTGGAGAGGTAATTCGGAGAGGCAAACCAATAGTAGTTTGACGACGATTAATAGTAAATTGACGATTTTGTGTCAACATTTGTTAGGCGTTGAATACCATTACACTACCGACGGAAAGTTTGAAGACACTTAAGGTTTTTAGGATTTTTTAATAAACGCTTGCAGTGAGAAAATTGTAATTTTTACTGTTGAACATCCTGTATTAGTTGCTCAAAATTATTTGAAATTTTCATAGACACCTGCATAGAAGGCGTCGTAAAGTGAGCTATTGTTTTTTTTTTTTTTTTTTCGGAAATTTCATGCATACGTAAAATTTTTATATTTCGGGAAAGCACCCAATTATTTTTACAGTTTCTATGTTTTTACGATCTTTGATGATAGATGTTTGACGTTGGTAAGGCAAAATATTTTATTCACATCTTTTACACCGCGTAACACAATTAAATTAGTTTTTCGTTAATAGAGTCATATAATAGAGTCATTTGAAGCATAAATGGGTTCAAAAAAAGAAATTCCTGCTTCTACTCGCAGCATCATCATTTTTTTACATGGAAAAGGTATTTCGATCCGCAATATAGCCAAAGAAGCTCGTGTTTCCAGAGGCGCCGTGGAGAACGCTATCCGGATTTATAAGGAAACAGGTAACTTTAAGACCCGAAAAAGAAGTGGGACACCAAGAATCACTACAAAACGTGAGGATAACCTTATAGTGAGGACCAGTATCCGAGACCGACGACTTACTGCACCCCAAATCGCCGCTACAATGAACGAAAGCCGCTCCAATCCCATCAGCAGAACCACAATCATAGATCGTCTTCGTGAGGCAGGGCTTACTGGTCGTATAGCCATGCGCAAACCATTACTACGGCCCCAAAATAAGATAAAACGGTTGGATTGGGCTAAAAAACATGAAGATTGGTCAGTTAATCAGTGGAAGAAAGTTTTGTGGTCCGACGAATCGAAGTTCGAAGTGTTTGGTGGACATCGACGTGTTTTTGTTCGAAGGCGTGTAGGAGAGAGGGCTCTGGAGGAATGTATTGTACCAACTGTGAAGCACGGCGGTGGTTCGGTGATGGTCTGGGGTTGTTTCGGAAACAATCGTGTGGGTGATTTGGTTAAGATCGACGGAATACTCAAAAAAGAGGGATACAAAAAAATTTTAGAGGAGAACGTATTGCCATCTGGACGTCGTTTAATTGGAAAAGGTTTCGTGTTTCAGGAAGACAACGACCCTAAACACTCTTCAAAACTGTGTAGAGGGTTTTTGGAAGAGAAAGAGAAGAGGCGGTTCCTTAATTACATGATTTGGCCACCCCAGTCTCCGGACTTGAACCCTATCGAGTTGCTGTGGGACGAACTCGATCGCAGGGTTCGAATAAAATGTCCTACGTCACAAAAACACTTGTGGGAGGTTCTCAAGCAAGCATGGAATGAAATTCAACCCGATGATCTAGACAAATTGATTTATAGAATGCCTCGCTTATGCAAAGAGGTAATCCGTCATAATGGTGGTTTTTTTAATGAAAAGGATGTTTAGTGAAAATACACGTATTATCTTAAAATTATATATTTTTTTAAACATAGAAATAAGTAACAATAAAAAATAAAATTATTTGAATTACATCAAATGTTTTTTAAATTAATGAAATCGCAAAAACTAAAAAAAAATAGGTGTCTTCAAACTTTCCGTCGGTAGTGTATATGAAACTCGCAGTTCGACCATTTTTGGGTGGTCCATTCGATTCAAATGTCACCTCGAATCGGGCTCAATTTAATTCAAAGTAATTGAATCTAGCGTTACTAAGAGTTGAGAAACTAAGACATGTTGAATTCCATTTTCCAGAGGTTGGAAGCAGTTAGGTGTAAAAAATCGAATTGGGAAATTCTTGCAAAGAATATAAAACTTAATCTACCAAACGCGTTGGTTGTGTTGCGCAGTTTGCATTTTAAAATATCGCACTTTTGATATCCTGATATAGTTGCTGGCATACGCATAGTACGAAAAAACTACTCGGCCACATGTTTCCGAAATGTAGCGTCACCGTTGGCTTTCTAGGTGGCTGGGATTACGTTCGGTCTGATAAAAATGATGAGATATCTCGGGAAATAATTAACCTCGAATTTATCGCGTACCTTGACGATACGCACTAAATGTCATCAGGCCTTTGGAATGGCTACGAGAGAAATAATTCCCATTTCCGATTACGATAAAAATCTAAGAATCGGTGATAACTCACAGTGAACTAAAACGACAGCTTTGTCAAGAACTAACCGTAAAACTTTGCGATTTTATGAGTGACTACTTCTCATCCTGGTGACCAAAGATTCTGTATAGCAAACAGTATCCAGAAATATCAAGGAGGTACTTACACAGTATTCGATTTTGGGGGCATATATCAAGACGACCGAGAAATCATCTACTGCAAGCCGCGTTGCGATACACTGCTGGACAAAAAAATGTTGGTCGGCCATGCTAACGTGGTTTGATTCTTTAAAAACCATTGTGAGTACCATGGCGCAGTCGGAGGCAGAATGGAACATACAATCACAAGACAAGTTTGAATACGGCGTTAGAGGTTTTGTATTCGGCGAAAATCGAAGATACGGAGGAGGAGGAGGATGAGCTGGGTGCTGATATAGAAGGGAAAGAAACACACTGAAGAAAGTTTAGAATTTAAACACTAAAATTAAATTAGTAGAAGATAGTCAGTAGATAAGTATTAAGCCTAACTTAGTATACTAACCTAGTTGTAAGTTTTATTCTCACACTGCTAACTAACAAATACTAACTGTACAGTTGTTGCAAGCTGAGAGTACGGCGGACCTAGCCCACCTTAGATTGTGCTTAAAACAAAAACACAAATCTAGGATACCTCGCTATAAGCTTGACCATGTTTACCCATAATCAATTGCCAGCCGTTGTTTTCACTGAACATGAAATTTGATAATAAATTTGAATAATTTTTATTCGTTGTTGACTCCTTGTATGTGAAAAACTGAGAAATGAGTACAACCGTCATATAATGAGCTTCATTCTCTGTTAAACTGTTTCCTTTTCCTGTTTAGTTTGATTTCATTTTCACTTTGTTCATCGTGTAGGGCAAATTTTGAATGCGGTAGTAATTGTTAAACATATTATTGACCAATTTTCGAATTATTTGGGAACTGACATAAAATTAAAGGCTGAACCAAAAAAATAAGTGGTTCTCGCTTCCGAAAGCCGCTTCAATAAAAAAATTTCCATATAAAGAATAAAAACCGTCAAGGCGTAACACTATTCCTCCGCCACACTGTACACATATTGTATGTATTATTTGAATTTTGTCTGGGATTATTCGTTTCTTATTTTGGTTTCTTCAGTTTTCTTTAGGAAATCAAACGGTACGGAGATTTTGTTGTTACTTCTTTCAATTTTTTATCAAGTTTTAGTTGGTGTTTTGTATTTACGTACAGTTTTTTTTTGTGAATTATTTATTTGTTTTCGGTTAGTTTTATTATTCTTGTTGTGATGTGAAATTAATACAATATTGTTCAATGAAAAAAAAAAAGTCATAAATATTTGGTATATCGCAAAAAATGAAAATAGATCCCTCTTAAAGTTAAATATTGTATAGTGTTGAAATAGTTATATGTGCTATATTGTTTTATAATAATTTATTTGGTTATTGGTGTATGTGATTAAAATACTCAAAATAGTTTTTATCATAAATTTGCATAATTTTTATTTTTGTTTTGCTAATTTTTGAAATGTTGAAACCAAAAATAAAATAAAAATACAGCAAACCAATACACATTTCTGGATTATCAAACATCTCTGGGATTCAATGAATTGGAATTTAATTATTTTTATAACACACATAAAGGTACGATTTTTATGTTAATTACTACATTAAATTCAAAAAGTAATCAAATTGATAACACATTAGATATATCGATCGGTTGAATTAACACGACGCACATTGTAAAGTGCAAGGTTATTGAAAAATTTGTTGTTTGTTATTGTTGATACACATGATTAACCGATATGATTACGTAAAAAGCTGTTATGTATAGTTAATAGTAATATACATACGTGTTAATTAAAAGCGCTAATAACTAGATACAAGGAATAAAAAATAAATATTTTGAAAAAAAAAAAAAGTGTGCTCACCTCTTAACACTTTATAATAGTGTAACCAACCTTGAATTTTGTCTTAAAACACACAACTAAAACAACTACAAAAAAATTAATAAAAACAAAAAAAAATTTCACTTACAATTTCATGATTAATTTCTCTTAAATCAATATTTTTTCACTTTCTTTTTGAAGCGTCCGACGAATATTAAAAAAAAAAAACGAAACAAAAAGAAAATGATAAAATAATAGAGGTGGTAATAGTTATATTAATATGCATAATAATAATGGTAATAACAAACACAGCGATCGCGCTCATAACGTATTTAAGGTAATGAAAGAAAGAAATGGATCTTTAAGTACATCGCGACAATGATGAATATGGTTAACATTTTTATGCTTTCGTTATATAGAAAACTGCAAATTTTCTTATTAAGTACGAGCTAATGTAATGTACGATATTCAGACATGGTTAACAGTGTAAACGCGTGTATCAATATTTTAATTTACATGTACAGAATGCTTTGTTATATTATCAATTTGATATTCACATATCATACAGATATTATTGGAATCTAAGTCGAGGTTGACAAGTGTTAGAGATATGTAGCACCAAATGGTACGCTATAGAATAGTTTAAGACATAGTTTAAGACTGTCTTCATTTTATTATGTGATGTTGAGAAACAAACATCCATGAACTGTGGTGAATTCTGTTTCAGTACAATGCAGATACTGTAAAGACATCTAAGTTTTAATCATCCGTCGCTTTCCATATTGTGTCATATATGCTCATTCGATATTGAAACTAATTCATTAAAAATTTTCCAATTATATAATTTTTACATTTAAAAATCGATACCAAATTCTAATAATTTGTTTAAATGCTTCTATTATTAGAAATTTACTTCATTCTGTTAAGTTTCTGACGATGGTTCAAACTTCAAATTACAAAATATGTGTTCTTTTCTTAATATGGAAAGACAACAATTTTCAACAAAGTAGCTGACATCTGGTGAGAAAAATTTAAACAATATCAATAAAATATTATCAAACGACATATTTCGAGCTCGGAAAAATTCATTTGAATGAAAGGGCCGTGTACAATTTCAAAATTTGTATTTTTTTTCAACTTTTAAAGTGTAACCCTTTCAACCAACGAATTTTACTGGGCTTCTCACATAAAACTTGACCTCGTTATTTTTTCCGGAATAACTACTGCTAAGCTACACTAACTGAAATACATTCCAGATATGACACATTAAGGGTTGAATTTATATCAATTTTGAAATTGTATATGAGCCTTTTACAGGCTCCCACATGAAACCTGACCTGATTATTTTTCTAGAGATAACTGATCGCTAGGCACACGAAGTGAAATACATTGCAGACATGACACTTCAATGGTTTGATTGAGCCTTTCATTCAAACAAATTTTTCCGAGCTCCCCAGTAGAAACTTGACTTGATAATTTTTCTGGTTATAACTGGCTAGACAGACTAATTGAAACATTTTCCAGATATGACACTTTAAAGGTTGAATTTATACAAATTTCCAAATTTTATATGATGCTTCTCTCATGAAACTTAGCGCGTAATTCGGAATAGGGACGAAAGGCCGAATGTCGAACGGTCGAATGTCATAAGGCCGAACGCCGAAAGGCCCAATGTCTCAAGGCCGAATGCCGAAAGGCCGAATGTGTCGAGTGGCCGAATGTGTCGAAAGGCCGAATAGGTCGAAAGGCCGAATGTGTCGAAAGGCCGTTTGTGTCGAAATTGATTTTACTTTTTCATTTTTTATTAATGAAAATTTTTAAAATTTATATTTTTATGAAAACCAACATTTATATTTTTATCAAAATTTTTGTATAAAAATGTTTAATAGTAAATCGCCTTAAATATTAAAATCTTCTTACGTTTTTTTGCCATATAATTAAAAATTAATTAATTATAATTAAAAACGTATTTTCAATTTACTTAGTTTTAAATATCGAATCAATTAATTGAAGGAAAATTTAATGAAAATTCGGCCTTTCGACCCAACCGGCCTCTCAACACGTTCGGCCATTCGACCCATTCGACCTTTCGACATTCGGTCTTTCGACCCATTCGGCCTTTAGACATTCGGCCTTTTAACACTTTCGGCCTTTCGACCCAACCTGCCATACGACATTCGGCCTTTCGACATTCGGCCTTCCGACCCATTCGGCCTTTCGGCGTTCGGCCTTTCGTCATTCAGCCTTTCAACATCGAACGTGTAATTCCAATCGTAAGCAATGACAAACTAAAATGAGCCTGTATCCAGCTACAAAATCAGTTTATAGGTTGTTTTGACAATTTTTCATTTTATATGAAATCTGCTTCGGTTAAAATATGTCGGCTGGTAACTTTAGACTAATATTTGTCGGTAGTAATTACAACAAGAGCGTCAGCGACAGTCGGCAAAATTAAATAATCTAATAAACAACATAACCTTAAATATCGTCTCACTAGCTCAATTTTTTTTTTCAAGCGATATTATGTTTAATGAATTAAAAAATAATAATTTAAATTAAATTTGGGTAATAAATTTACGTAAATTTTCTTCTAATGTGTCAAATTATTTTTAACCGAAGCTAATTAATAATAATAAACCGTTTTTACAGTTGCAATTGCTATGCACGCAGAAATCATCGAATCAGCGTATCCCTTATCAATAAATTATTTAGAATTCATAAGCAACATGAGAGAGACCACCTCTTACATTCTTCCCTCAGACGATTTTGAGTAGCTCTTAATTTTAAAAAAGTTTTCCTGAAAAATGCAAATCTGAGACTTGTATCATTACGAGTTGTAGGCACACATATAATTACCGATACAACGAACTTTATGTGAACTTACATCGCATTTACTTTACATCTTGATTCAATCACTTTCATTTTAAACACAACGAATACCTATGCTTACTTGCATGCCTTAAGAATACAATTACCTACTCATAAATAAAATACGAGGATCATAAAACAAATATAAAAAAATAATTACAAATTTAATTAACCAACAATTTATATAATTTACAGTAATTTTTTGTATATAAACGACGCCCACCCTCAATTTTTTGTGTTGTAATATTTTAATTTAATGGTCTACTGTACATGTATGTAATTCATATGTATGTGTGAGACGAAACGAAAATGTGGGTTCGGCCAGTTTCCGGATTCTAACGAAATGTTGGTGATTGTTTTACTTTTTTGGTAAAATGTAAAATTTATGGTGCGGAATAAATTAATTACATGAAACGACTTGCATGAACTCTTCGATACCAGTAATCCATCCCACCATAATCAGACAAATATCGTGATTTTTCTTCTTTATCATCGTGGCTTGTATTGGAACAAATAGGGAACATTTTATTAAAACTTGAGATGGGTTGTGAATGCTTTCAAGAGGCTTGAATAAAAGTTCAATAATTTTTTAACGTTCCTCAATTTGGAAAATTGTATTTGCGGTCAATAATCCGATCATCGCGGATATTTCCAAAGTGAACAAAAAGTAGAACATGATGTTCACCTTCTTTCACTATTCATCTTCGGCAATCATTCTCGATTAAAGATGCTTTTATCCGGGTCATATTAAATGATTCATCTGTTTCTGTTGCTGTTGTAGCCAGAGCAATTATGTTTGTTTTCTGCTTACCGTTAGCCGGGGCTAATCGAAATTATTTGTATGATTGTTGTATTGCTTTTATATTTTATTTAATAATTTGATGGTTTATATACTAACTATGTACATGCAATTCAAATGACCTGCTTGCACAGAATAATTTGCTTTATTCAATTCTTAGATATAACAAAAATGATTGCATATAATAAACTGTTCACGACTGAATATACTCCCGAGCAGCATTGATCTTAAATGTTGTTTAAATAATTCCGCATGTTGTAGTCGTCCTTGTTTGGTTATCTGTTCGTGGCTTTATGTATAAAAACAGCAATTCCTAATATGGCCATTCCGATCAGGATGTATGTATATCATCTTGGAGTGGTGAACATCTTGGTTCGAGATTGGTAGGCTTATATCTTCCAGCTCAGCTATCTTCTTATGTAGAGTGCTAAAGTCAGATTCATTTGGGGGAGCTTGTAGTTGAATTGAGCCATTTAGTGATCAGGTCATCGATAAATTGAGCGCCCGCCAGAAAGATAAATGAATTCTGCTTTTGATTGTTTTGTGAGTTCTTAATGTGACCAAGCCAGCCTTTGGTGTGTACATCATTTCTTGAGAGTGATTTTATCAGTCATTGGTAAAGTTGCCGTAGTTATCCTCGTGATACTGTATTTATTTTGTACCTGGACCCTTTACAGTCTCACTTGAATTGGGCCTGCGAAATCTACTTTGGTACATGTGAAAGGACATGAGGGAACTATCCTTTTTCTTGGTAAATCTACCATCAGTTGTACCCTAGTAGTGGCCTACGGTGAGATTTTACGCATTTATTGATTTCTGGCGAACTCTTTGTTTGCCATTTGTAAACAAATAAATCGCTCGTAAATAGGCCAGGGTAGTTGGGTTCCTCCACGAAGTTTTCGTAGATGTGCGTCTGATATTAGTAACTTTGTTATATGATGTTTGGGCGTCAGCAGAATCGGATGTTTACCTCGAGTAGGATCCTTATACTTATCAAGGAAAGGGTTAAGTGACAGGATGTTGCTTTCTGTTGAAACTGATCCATCTCTGCGTAAGCATATGATTTCCTCTTGGAATTCTTGATGTTGAATTATGTTGCTTATAATACTTTTTGGGGCTCCTTTAGCTCCTTGCCTGATGGAGTAGTACTTTGTGAAGGATTATCGTGTGGTCTCCCTAAATATCTCTAACAAAATGTCGCCAATAGCTGATGATGCGGAATATTTTGTTTACATCTGAGATCTTCTCTATTAGCTGCCCAAACGAGTTTATGCTTGCAGAGCTTGTGACTGACAATACCTGCTTCAATTCTAGACCTATATTATAGTTGAACGAAGTTTGTTGTGATCAGTTTTGACTAATCAATTTAAGGCATAAGAAACCAGCGCACCATAAACTGTCTTTCTCCAATTCGGTTGGATGAACTCCTCGAGACGCACAATCAGAGCAATTCTCTTTAGAGTTTATGTGTTGCCACTGCGCTGAACTTGATTTCCCTTAGATTTCTGAAATTCTATTAGCAATGAAAGTTTTCTACTTATGAGAATGCCCTCGAATCCATGATAGAATAATCATGGAATCGGTCCAGAAATTCACCTCTAATTTTTGTACCTATAAGCTTCACTGTCCTCTCCCATCAATTTTACGAGTAACAAATCACCATATAGTTCAAGTCGCGGTATGGACAGGGTACATTTAATTACGATCTAGACTCACGCGTTCCTGGCATAGATGATATCCATGTAGACTGATTGATGGTAGACACCCGTGCGAATTTCTCTCTTCTAAAGAGGGTAGAGAGTTTTTGAAATTCTCCCATTGAATTGACGAACCGAGGGTAATGATTGTTCCCAGGAGAGTCCGGCTACTCAGAGTTCTTGCATCATTAACTAAGCAACTATAGTAACTGGTGCTAGCCATCCTATAGGTGGTCGAAAAAGTTTCCACTATTCGAAAGGAGGCTCCGTTTGGTACAGTTCTTGTTTTTAGAAATCGGAGATGAAATGCGAAATCCAATGTAGACCAAGAGTTTTGACTGTGTCGTCAAATTTTAATTCCAGAATCCCACTATTTCCCACTTCTTTTGGTACGGCTTTTATCTGGGCATGGTGGTTTACGTAGATTACTATGAGTTGTTCTTGAGCAAATACGGCTTCCTCTAGTTTGTTGTTTCTAGAAATAAGTTTATATACATAGAAATCATTCAGTGCAGTTTCTGATGCGACTGGATATTTGGAAGCCTCATCCGTTGCTAATTATTGCAATGTTTCAAGAGCTGGTATGTTACTGCTGCTGTGCCGTAAGTCACGGTGGTAAATTTTAACTCCTTTATTTGTTGTTCGGGTAATTTTCATCACAAGATGCATTGATCATGCACTGTGATTTGGCGAAACATTTTTTCTATGTCGGTTCAATATACGTATTTATATTTTCGCCATCGAATATACTAAGAAGATCTTGATGGAGCGTGGGACTATTTAGCAATACATTATTTATTTAAAGTAGCCACTGTGGATGTCTTTGCTTATGCATCAAAGACTACTCTTCGGATTTGTAGGTTGTTAAGGAAGGTAAACCTTGTTTCCAAAAGGTCAAAGAAACTTTCCATTGATTGGATTATTTTTGGGATTTTGATTGTTGATTCGTACAAGTAGTTGAGTCTCACTATCTAATTTCCTTGTTAAAATACCTATCACCAAGACACTCCAGTTTTTTGTCTGGATACCTAAATTATTTAGTATTTTTAGGCATTTTAGGGTATTCTCATGCATTGTTCTCAGGCTACTTGCTGATTATACGCTTAAGCTTGGTAAGTTCAATTATATAAAGCACTTTTCACTTTTTAATATAAAATTCAAAATTATTTTGAATTTAATCGAAACTCAATTCACTATAAAAGAATTTTGTTATCGTTGATTTAGCTGTGTTTGTCAGTATAAAATCGGCTTGCTAGAATTTGCTGATTTTTCGTTGACTGTTTCTGGCAATCTGCTAAATCGTCGAAGGCAAATGAAAGGAAAAACTCCAGTTGAAACTGAAAATTGACTTGCAAATGAATTTTTTATTAATTTTAAGTTTTCTGTCTGTAATCAGTTGATTTTTCGGCATTTTTTACAACATAAGGAACTCATGGAGGGTTCTCATTTTTGCAGAGTGGTACATTGGTATAACTCTTTGGGTCTTCAGCCGGGGAGGGGGGAAGATATTTTTACTTTTTTGTAGATATGTTATGAGCGATTGGCCTCTGTATTTTTCTCATTTACCAAATCGAAAATATTGGGATTGCCATGAACAATTAATATACCATATTTGTCTATAAAAATGCCGAAAAATCAACTGATTGCAAATGAATGTGAAGAAGGTTGGTCTAGGAATACATGTTGTTCGGTGTTGATGAAGTATTATTAGTGTCCTCATAATGTTGATGGTTGATTCCCGTGAATTATTTCTTTTCTCTGCAATCAACATACTTATTCCAAATCAAATTAAATGGGCCAACCAACTGGAAATAAATGAGGCTGTTCTTATTTAAGATAACGCCATCGAATGTTATTTAAAAGTAGACGCGACAATCGAACATCTTGTAAATCAAAGTTTTGAAGAGCACGACAAAATAGTGAGTGATCTCAGTGAAATGTCCCGTAATTTTTAAGATAATTTATTACCGACACTAAAAATTTGAACCTTATTCACCGTGTCAAACTGTATACTTTAAAATCTCACACCTTCAAGAAAGAAAAACAACCCGTTAATTTTAATTCCATTTTTATTTTTCAATTAAACGAATCCACAAAAAGATAAAAATGTAATGATGGTAAGAAGAAGAGCCTATATACACTTTTATACCACTCTGAATATCAAACTAGATCCCCACTATAAGTACTTACATATGTACATACCATATATACAAACAAACAGACAACAGTGAAATGAAATGGAAAACAAAAAATCAATGCCGCGATTAAATCGGATATGCAATATGCAAAACAAAAATTAAAAAACTATTTAATTACTTTGAATAAATTACCATCGTAAATAAGTGCTCTACACTACTGCCATTGCTATTTGTTATGCAGATTTACCTAACATATGAATACAACAACAAAGTCTTTGCCCTTGGATATGATTTTTGTATATAGTTACTTGTACACTACAAGAAAGTTGGTAAACTTGCCCTAGATAACAGCAAACAGTTCAACACCGACCGATTCACGTCACTGTACTGCGGTCGTTTTATATGGCGCACAGTATAGACATTCAATTTTCATTGCACTAACGAGTCATGCAATTGCACGAATCAAATAAACTATCTAACGTTTCGATCAGCAAACGCGCTTATGGTTATATAATTTACCATCGTCTCAAATTTTTTTTATTTAAAATCTCAACAAAATTACCGCTTAACAAGCACGCGGTGATTGGTGTACCACATAAAATACGCGAGATTTTTTTTTATTTTTTTCAATAAAAGTGAAATTATTTATGTCTGTTATACTTGCTAAAAAAGAAATTGTTGTATTTTATAGAGAAACGAATCTTTATGTACTCGTCTAGATGTAACTTTTATAGTTGCTAGTTATAGTTTTCATTTTTATGAGATGATCTTAATATGCTTATACGCTTAATAATGTGCGAGTAAACGAATGAATTGTTTAGTCAATTTGGTGTGAGGGAGGATAAATTGAAATACATTTGGCCAAAATACGGGTAAATAAAAGATCAAATCAGATAATTAGTAGATTTTATGAAATAATGAGGATCTTTTACGATTTACACTTTAAGCGCAAGTTTCACAAAAAAAAACGCAGACAATTTTCTTTCCCGGGTTTTCTTCCCAGGTCTAATACGTCTGATCCCAGATCTAGAGTCTTTACCCTTTCAGTCACCATTTATTGATGCAGACAACGTGAAAACGTGTCAGGCGTGATGGCAAAAGTGAAGGGGTGAGTAAGGGTACTAAGTTAGTTGGGGTGCTAAGATTGCAGTAGCTGTTTTTCTGCAAGTCCTGCAAGAGAAGGTGCAGCAAAATGGTGTTTCAAATTGTGGACTATCCTTATTTCGATCACAGTATTTTGTAATGTTTATTTCCAAAGACTTCTTCAAATTTTTCCACTGTTACTTCACCTTACAATACAATAGTTGAAGTTTTTTGTTCTCTTCCAGCAAATACTTGAACACATTGAATCTTGAAAAATTCAAGTAAAAGCATTCTGTGAACTTTTTTTTATCGATGAACATCCGTAAATATCAATGAATCGTGAAATGAAAATTGTTATAATTAACAATAAGCTAATGCGTGAAATTAAAAAGAGATGGACTAATCTAATTTAGTATGCCGAATTACGTGACTAAAATTTGTTAGAAATTAGCGGAACGAATCTAATTAATTTATTTTTGTCTTGAAATTAAGAAACGATTTAATTTTTTTTTTTTTCCTTTTACAATTGAGTATTTTTTGTGCCAACTATTTTGTGTTCCGCACTTCCAAATAAACTATCGGAAACTTTTAGTAAATGATGTGTAAATTGTTTATATGTACGGTATAATTGTGTGGTTTGTCTTCATGTCATCAAAGAGAAATGACGTTTTAAGTAAAAACTGTTTGTTTCATATATGCTAAATCAGCTGTCCGAAGAACTTACAAAAATATCGAATTCTCTAACATCATTACTTCCTAAGCTGTTACGCAACAAAAGAAGTACACAAATAAAATGAAATCGCAAATCTTACACAAATAATGCCTAAAACTGAAAATTATGGGAAATTATTATATTTCCTTATTAAGACATCAATTAGAAGTCGTTTTTAGCTAAAAGCTTAAATATATAATTTATGCAAACAACATGATCTCATCATCTCTTGTTTTAACATAACATAACGTATAATGATAAATTCATAACCTATTATGTATAAACGCAGTTATTTTTCTTTTTTTATCAAACAAAACGTTTTAACATTCGACAATGGACATAAATCTTTTTGTTGTGGTATGTACGGTTGGTAAATTAACATAAAAATTGATCATCTGTGTTTTGGCGTCGATGTCATCTTCTATACACTAAGAAAGTAACATATGATGGACACATTTAATTCGCTTGATTAAAACTTTCAAGTTTCACTTTTTTCTAGCCGATTGGTAGTTTTGGTTTCAAATTCGCCACTTTATTAACTATTTATTGATATACGTTAGCTTTTATCCATTGGGCACATATCATAAAAAAAAATATAATAATAATAACTGAACCTACAATATAATCATCAACGTAATCATTAAACCATAAAATTTAATGAGGTTTGCATTGAAAAATTTAACAAAACATTTTTTTTCCATAAAATCGAAATGTAAAAAAATTGCAGTAGTGTTAATTATAATTAAATATAACTTTTTAATTTACAGATTTACGTGAATACTTAATATACGTACATGTTTTCCAAGTGAGATATTTTTTTACAATTTGTTTTGCTCGTTATGCAAGGTGCTCGTTAAGCGAGGTATCACTGCAGTTTATAAAGCAAAAATATTGTGGTTATGTTCTAAATTGCATGGTTATGGAAATCGAAAATATTCTCAACATTTAAAATGATTTTTGAATATTGTACATGTTTGCAATATGGTCAACTAGACATCAACTATTTCTTAACCTATTATCATGATGTTTGACATGTATGGCGGAAATAGGATTCGTAAACGATTTTCAGATGAAATTTTTGAATATGACAAACCAGTACGGAACTTGGCTATTTCTCTACCGAGTTTGTTGAAATTCGACAGGTACGATGAAAATGGTATTCTTAAATGATTTTTAGATGTAGTTTTTTAATATGGCCAATTAGCCTGAAACTTCGCTATTTCTTAACCGAATGTGATGAAACTTGGTATCTCCATTTTCCAGAATATTTCAACAAAAAATCTACCTTTTCCACAAATTCTGGGAAAGGAAGATTTAATTCTGAAATCTTCTGGAAAATGTCGATTTCAATTATATTTTTAAAATTAAATCTTTATTTTCCAGAATTTACATTTTCGTTATGGAATTTAATATTAAAATTAGAATGGAAATGCCCATTTTCCAGAATATTTCAACACGGAATATTTTGTGTTCACATTATCATTGTTATTAATAATCAATATCGTCATTACCATGTCTAATTGGGGCAAACGCAATTTTCTTATCGGTAGTGATTTAGAAGGTGGTCGAATATTTAATTGTAGACTTACATCCACATTTGATCCAACATTCATTTCCAATAATTCCTCTCGGCCATTCTTTCGCATTGTGTTCTTATGATGATATACAATACATGTGTTGTTTGATATTGATTTTTAATGATAATCGCACTTACGATCCTTTATGATAAACATAAACATTTTGGTAGCGGTCTTATTAAACGAAGAAATCAATTCGTTTACCTCATAAATATGCACTTTTATTATTTATTAGTTAGTTTATTAACAAAGTATGTTTTACAAATCAATATTTACAAGCAAATGTCAAGAAATAGTTTATTTTTATAAAAACAAATGGTTCTTATTTAGCTAAGTAACAATTCGCCTACTAAGATTTCAAATTTCTTTTAGTAAAGGCACGAACCGAAATAGGTGTATTTTAAGCCAATACTCGAACCATAATAAGTTATTATGGCCCGAATTTATAGTCGTAACTATTGATAATTGCTGTGTTCCATTTAATGTGGCAAAGTACACACAAGTACTTCTGACTGCACGCAGCTACTCTTGCTAAATTTTATGAGTAGTTTGCTTTTTGAATTTATGGCGACTTCGTTACAAGAATATTTAGTACAATTAATCGGTAAGAAATGGCTAATCAGTTTTCAAATTAATAATTAATTTTCCAACTTTCCATGTTGTACGTAAATTTTTTTAAATTAATTTTTATTTTCACAATTAATTTTCTGCGTTCCATTTACCATCTACTCCCAAGTACTTATTTGTACTTTGCCACTTCAAATGGAACGCAGCAATTATTATAGCAACGATTTTCGAAAATAATTTCAAAATCATGTCTAAAATTCGATACTAATTTTGAATTTACTTTCTTGTCTTGTGATTTTAATCATTATAAACGTTGTTACATTACAAACAAATCTTATAGTGAGGCTTATAAATACGAAAACTGTTACTATAACAGTAGTTATAATTGTAGTAACGACTATAAATTCGAGCCTTACTGTCATTTAGTAGGGTTATCTTTACCCAGGAATATAAGACTTAACACAAAATGTAGTTTACCTCTAATTCCGCTTTTTAAAAAATGGCGTTCTCAAATGGTTTGTGATCTCCATCTAAACGTTTTCCTTTTTTTTACTATCTACTTTCAGTTTCTCTCACGTAAACGGCAGAATTTTGCGTTTTCGAATTGGTTATAATTAGCTATTTTCCCGAATTTACTTCTCGTATTTGACATTAGAAACACGACTATACTAGCCCCACTAGGGTATTCAATTTTGAAAACCTCCACAGTCAAAAATAAATTCATCGAAGAAAATACGACTTCGATGAATTTAGCTGTCATAGTTTATGGAGGAAAAACGTTCGAGAAATAAAAAAAAAATATTTCCGGAACGTTTGATCATTTTTTTTTTTTTTTTTTGTTATATTGGTGAGTGCAAGTTTACGTAAATATTCTGTTGAAAAATTTTCAGCAAGCAAAAATATAATCATAAGTGTACGTATTGACAGAAAAGTTCGTTGTTATTGTTTAAAAAAACATCCAAAACTACAACCCAAAAGTAATAGTAGTGGTTTTCCAATTGAGCACCGCAAGTACTTATAAGTGTGAAAAATATGTCTCGCCTAAATGTTCGATTAGAATAAACAAAAAATTAGAACATAAGCAAAACATAACCTCTAAATTTTTGATTCACATAATACCGAAAAATAAGGCGATTGTGGTTTAATTTTTTAAATTTATGGTAATAAAATATTCAAATAAATATTTAAAATTTAAACGTTGGCTTTATTGTTGTTAATTATATTTGATAATAAGAAACTGATCAGCCGTTTCTTACCGATTAGTTGTACTAAATATTCTGGTAACGAAATCGCTATAAATTCAAAAAGCAAACTACTCATAAAATTTAGCAAGAGTAGCTGCGTGCAGTCAGAAGTACTTGTGTGTACTTTGCCACATTAAATGGAACCCAGCAAGTATATATACATGCCCAAAAAAATGTGTATCGACATAAAATTCGTAACCTACACAACTAAAAAACATTCAAAATTACAACCAAAAATTACTAATGCCTAGATGTCTTTTGATTGTTATTTTTACATTAGTACTAAAATATAAAATTTCCCCTACGAAATTATTGAACCACCCTATATTGTAAATATATTTTGTTTTGACATTCATTGAATATTGTGATTAATACGATATTACTAATAGTATATGTCTAATATGAATATGTTTGAGGAATTTTAGGATTGAGCATGGCCATCGGTAACAGATAAAATATGATTAGTGATCCTTAAACCGAATTTTGGCAAATCCATAGATCGAAAATATTACAAAATGCCAACATGGCGGCTGATGATGCCAAATGTATATTTGACAAAATGGCGGCTCAAAGTTAGAAACATTCTGATAAATTGTTAATTAATAAATTATGAATAAGATCTAAAATCAGGTGTTTGACGATTCCTCTTTTTTTTTAGCCATTCTGAGGTGTGTTTCAAGTTAAATTAAAAACTTTTGGGTCACTGAATTTTTCTGATATAGGAAAACTTCAATGTTGCTGGAATGTTTTAAATTAAAAAGTTTAAAAGAAAATCCGGACCAAAAACAGTTGTATTCAGGGAATTTATTTTTGAGAGGGTTTAGTCCTAAAACGGTCACCACGGGTCAGGCTGACCTAACATCACACTATTTTGTGTCTGAAAAATGGTAAAAAAAGTGTGTAATTTCCTTATATGTAAGCAAAGCAATGGACTTCCGCGAACTTCCCAAAATAAAATTGAGATGAACCGAAAGCCCTTGACTGTTTCAACAGATATGAAGTAAAATCCAAAAGTTGGTACGATACGAATTTAAATCTATTTTTCATCTAGCCGTTTTATCGATTTGTAATGATGCATCTTACATTGAACCAATTATTGCTATTGTTGCGGTTCTTCAACAATCGAGCGGGCACGGTTTCACTACTAATCCGTACTCATTAGGAGCCTCAAACGAAATATTACGCCATAAATTGTACATAAAGATAAGTCATAAGATGGAAATTTTTAAGTAATTAAATAATTTTTTATTTTATTTTATTTTAACCCGAACTAATGACTTTGTTATGTGATTGACGGCATGAACACAAAGCTTTCTTATACAATTTTTTGGGTTAGACTTTAGAGATGACACTTAGATTTTGCTGCAAGGCTAAAATTTTTGACTAATACTCTGAAATATCAAATTCAGGAGAATTCAGATCGATGTTTAAAGGCGAGATTTTACTTAAATACAGTATTTTGGCTACCTTTTCTATAAACAAACTTAGTAATTTTAAAGTCCATCTGGCTAACCATCCCTCTAGGACAATTCAAACTACTGTGATCCTTATAATGATCGTGAACTCATATCCCTCAATATAAGGGCGAAACTTTTGAACGCTCTCTACTGCCGCCAGACAAGGTAAGTAACAGCGTAATTTTGTTGGGATTTGGTATGTTCCCGACTCATGAAAGCAACGGAATATTCCTGATTATTATATATTTGGAAAAGAACATTTACAAAAATTCCTTCGGAATCGGAAATTGGTGCAGCAACAATAGAAAAATTACGGATGAACTTCCGATAACATCCATAGGCTTTCCCAGAAAGCGACGGATTTTTCTAGCGCTTTTAGGGACTGGATATTCGATTATGGCTCGAATCATGTCTTGGTCCACCTTAACGCATCCCTCACCGTTCACTTATCCTAAGTATTTGGTAAACAAATTCTTGGGCATGCATCTGGTAAATAATAAACTTATTTATTAAACGGCACATCGTCTGAGGTGCTTTGCACAACCACATTTTAATGTTAGTAAAAGGGCGTTCATCTGGCTCCATGTTTATATAGTGGTTTCGGCAATCAACTTTTTAATGTTCTGACGGCACTTAAAATAATCACGAAAACGCCTAGGTAGGGCTGGAATTGCTCGTATAAGATACGATAATTGGTGATTTGTTTACTTTTTTTGATTTGTAGTTTGGCCTGAAGAGATTTGGTGCGCGCAGGTTTCCTAGAATCCCAATTTCAGATTTCCTTCGGATGGTAATATGGACATTCGAGTATAAGTATTTCAGGAGCTCCACAACCATAACAATAAAGGTTCTTTTCCTTAAATGGGCAATTAGGAAATATGAGCTCCGCATTTTTACAATTCCAACACAGCTGCGATGAATTTTTTTGTATAATTCGAATTAAATTAAGGCTTTACATTAGTTGGACGATTTAGATGATTAGTAATTGCCTGAACGGGGTAATTAGAGTAAGAATTTGCATCCAAATACTTAACTAGTTCTCATTCTTCCTCATGTCATTTATTCATCAGACTGTCGATTGACGTAATGCCATGTAAGGGATCAGTCCGGTAAGAAAGCCCATTAGCTAAAGCCATATTTTCAAACCTATAGAGAAAATTTTCAACAGGAACCCTATCTTATATATATTCCGAATTTGAAGATCGCCACTCCCGTGGTGCATCTTGAAAGGCAAATTTAGCCCATTATCATTCATGATATGACCATATTTTCTTTCGACTTCGATGGTCCAAATGAATGCTTTATGGATGGATCTACGGATTTAGTAATTTTTTCCCCCTGGAGTGTAATCAGCTGGGTTAGATTCAAGTAATTTTATGCATAATCTTCTCAAATATGTTGTCCACAAGTTTTTCCTCATCACATTGATTGTCATCAGTTAACGAAAACTTAGCGTGATTATTATTATCCAATGGTAAATTTGCTGTGCCATTATTGGGTATATCAGAATTATTCGACTCGACTTGCGGGTCACCGGTATTATAATTACCGTATTACTAACATCAGATTCGACAATTTCGGGCACTTCGTGTATATTACCAACAACTTTATCGATTCCTACACGAAACGATGATTGTAACAGTGGTGTTAAATTTAAATAGGTGTTCAGCTACTCAAAACAAGTTTCAACCTCGTCATAAGTTTGCAGTAAGCGTTGGGCTGACCTAGTTACATTTTTGGTTGAGGAGAATCCTTTCAGTCCTCCTCTGATATGCCAAAACAACTTCATTAACTCTAACACCGAATCAATTAATAAAACTCATCAATTTGAAAAGCTTCTATTCGGTAGTTAATCACTTTCAATTTTCGTTGACATGTCTCGATTTCTCTCCGTGGATAACTAGCTGCTGCTTTATGAGTTTGTCTTGCTTAGTGATGTTTTTAAAGATGTTTTTAATAACTAGACATTCTTACAAAAAAAAAAATAACGGAATTTTACAGGCACAAATGTACAGTCGCATAATAATAACAAAATGTCGCCTAACCAATTAAGTTAAGCGTACATAAATTAAAATAAATAATTTTAATTTTATTAATTTGAAAACCACAACCAAAATCCTGATTAAAGTTTTTTAATTCCATTTTTTTTATTAATTAATCGTGAGCTCAACAAATAAATCAAATCGAAAGTTAATTTGCTTATGCGGGGTACGGGCGTGCCATGGCGATATATATGAACGCGCAAATTTTAATGGTTATAATTTCAGGTACATATATATACATATCAATTTTTAATTAATTTACCTATATTTATTAGATCATTTTTAATTTATTATTTATAATTAAGCGTAAAAATATGAAAATTTTGAAATTTCTTGGCGTTTTCAAATATTGTTTTTACGAGTCGTTAACATATACAAATATTTGTTATTTGTTCAATTTGGTTAACAAAAAAAAACACCATTTCAAAATTTGCAGAAAAAAAAAACAGAAACATAAATTATGAAATTAACGAAATACGAAAATTTGATTGATTAATTGGTTGCTAGCTCAATCAAAATATGAAATAACCACGCTCTCAAGTTATTTATTTAAATACGGCTTAATTATATGCCAAATATTTGTTATGTTCATTTCGTGATCAAATTATGATCATAAACATTTAGAGTTTTAGACTAATAAGCGATTGTTAATTACGAAAATATTTTTAACCAGACAAGTTAACTGAAATATTACGTAGGTAGTTGAATTCAAAATATATCGGAAAATATCTTACGTGTTGCATCTAATTTGAACTGCACGTAACGACTAAATTAAAATTATGCTTGAATATTGAATAAATCATAAGTTTTATTACACCTATACGGTAAGAACACTTACAAACACAGCAAAAACAACTACAACACTAGACATAATTTGTTATCAAAAATTTAAAAAAAAAAATTTGTCAATTCACGATAGCGCATATCAAATAATTACAGTTCTTCAACATTCAACCATAATCCACCTTGACTCTTCAGTATAAAGCTATTTCGATCAAATTCTAGCCGGTCTGGTGTTTGGCACGACGGTGAAAATTTAAAACTATTTAACAGAGTTATTAATCCAATTCGGGCTTGCATTACACCAAATCGTAGTCCAATACAATTTCTAGGTCCTTCACCAAAAGGTAAAAATGAGTACGGATTACGAATTTGTATTTGCTCATCGGAGAATCGTTCGGGATCAAATACATCTGGATCTGGATAGTATTCCGGGTCGTGGTGTATTGCATACACAGAAATGAATAGGCGAGAACCTTTTTTAAACACAAATCCGGTTGATGTTTCAGTGTAATCGTATTCGGCCGAACGAATTAGTTCAGTGGCTGGTGGATATTTTCGTAGTGATTCTAAAAAAAAAAAAAATTCACTTGTAACTATAAACATTTTAATATTACGCAAAATACTTACCATTAAGCACTTGAAGCACATATTTCATTTCATTCATCGACTCATAACTGATTTCACCGTTATATTGTTTCAAAACACGTTTAACTTCTTGACGGGCCTTTTCTTGTATATCTGGATTGCGGGCCAATTCAAAAAGTGCAAACGACATAACCGTAGATGACGTTTCAAATCCGGCCAAGAAAAATACAAACGCATTAGATGCTACATGATTTATGTCGAAATTTTTCGAACTTTGGGATTTTAATCCGATTAGTAGATCCATAAAATCATTCCTTTTGATATTATCCTTCTCACGATGGTCGACCGTTTGCTCGATTATATTCATAAAAAACTTGATGATTTCATCATTGCGCCCACTTATATCGAAAGTTTTCGCAAACGCTGGAAATGTCATTTGAATTAACATCTTAATTCGAGAGTACGAACTTTGAGTGAAAACTTTACGACCATATTCAAGAAATTTTGATTGTGGCTCATTTAAACTGTTACATTCGAGGCCAAATGCTACACTTCCAATAACGTCGGTGGTGAATCGAGCGAGTAAATCTTTCAATTCCATTTCCTTTGACATTTTAATTTCACGTTTAATAGTGCTGGTTAGGTGTTCGCCAATCGCGACAATTGTCGGGAACATAAATTTCATTTTGCCTGAAGTAAATGTTGGCGACAATTTCGATCGTAAATTTTTCCACTCTTCACCGTCTAAATTGAATAAATGTCCGGATAATGGATCCTTCGGATCACGTAAATTACTGCCACGATTTACAAACGCATTAAAATCTTTGACCAGAATACGTTTTACCAAATCCAAATCAATGACCAGAAGCATCGGTTGCATAAGCATGTAAAATCCACAAAACGGTGTTTTTCCTTTGAATTCATCATAGAATCGTTTAAATAGAATTGAATTTGGAGGTCGATTTGTAAAATATCGATAATTGAATTTAACCGATGGAACTTTCAAATTTCGCCAGTACGCGTATTTACGTTTTGCAAAGATGTAGGCAACACCAAGTAATATTACGTATAATAACAATCCCGTAAAAAAGATCGACATTTTTTTGAAAATATAAGCGCACACAAAACGAACACTTCAGCTTTGACTAAAATTATTATTGGCCACCTAAAAGAAATATAAAAAGTAAAATTATTTGTTATCGTAATTTGTAAATGGGAGATAACGAAAATAATCAAAATTATTGCTTCAAGTATATTTTTTATTTAACCGTATAATGACGGTTCAAAATTATTTGTGCACCAAAAATATTGTTTTCTTTCGCAGAATTAAATAACATCGAAAATACGAATTTAAATAAAGAATACCGATTTTTTACCGAAACACTTCTTATAAAAAGTTTAAAAGAATATTCTGTGATTTAGCTGAGAGAGCACGATACAATCAAACAAGAAAAAAAACAAAATTCAAAGCTTTTATCCAGTTAAAACTTTACATCCAGTGCTCTGAATTTAAAAACATGACTTCTTATCTTTCCAAGCAAAACAGAAGCCTTCATGTTTAATTCCAGCCTTTGTAAAAAACTTTGAAATAAATATTCTCAAACCATTTATCTGGCTAAAATTTTAGTGCCAGACCTCCTGAATAAAAAAAATTATGACTGAAGGACTGTTTCTGATAAATGACTGTATAGAAATAATATTGGACCATCTTTTTTGTTGATTTAGGGGATCGGGCTTTTAAACTTTTGCCAGATAAAAGGTTTAAAGTCGTGAGAAGGAGAGGCTCAGGAGGAGCAAAGGAACTTAGTTCGAAATGTTGAAAGAAATGCTGTGATAACACCTAGTAGGTAAATGAAAATCGCAACTCTCAAGTCTCATTTACGACCAAAATCCGTGCTGGTAGCCCCTATGCATCAACTGAGCGAATATATTTGCCAGAAACAATCGAAGTATACCCGAAGTGATGTGGTAAATTGATAGATTTTTACATTAGTAGATTTTATCGCAATCTATTGAATTCGGACGAAGAGTGGGAGGAACGCAGGCTATCATTTTTCAAACCAAATGAGAAATCCGATTTTCTTCGTAAATATTTATCTACCTGACTAATTCCGGAATAACCTAATGTTTCAAAGGAGAGGGATATTTGCGTTAATTTGTGTATTTTGCAATCCAACACCTGCAATGATCGTTTCGAAGAAATTCAAATCGAAGATGACTTGGAATACCTGCAACCGAAATAAATAGGAAACGCTTTCAATCTGACTTAATGACCTAGCAAATGAACTATAATAACTACGTGTTGAAACAGCACGCATTTCAGTGTTTTACTTTTGGCTCTCAAAACACCAAAACCAACCGGAAGAAGAAAACAAATGGTGAATATTATCAAAGCTTGGCTTGAAAAATTTTTTTATGTAAAACCGTTGTTAGGTGAAAAAACTGAGAAATCTGTGAAATGTTTCCGATAACTTACATAGAGGAATACAAGCTTTAGGTACCGAAGCTACAGAAAGAGATCCGTGGCAGATACTAAGGAAGCTTGGATTTATAAAACAGTCAACCAAAAGTATCCTACTTTCGACGAATTGCTAAAGAGACATTTAATTTACGAATGTGATAAATTCAAGGGGTTAGAAATAAAACGATGTAGAGAACAAGCAACATGTGCTGTTTTAAGTGTCATCATTGGCATCGTGGTCTTCTCCATGGTAGTACAGTGGCCCATTCAGTAGTGATTTCAGGCGATACACCAATAATGCCAGTACTGGAAGCAAAGGCAAGTACAAGTGTAGCGAACACAAGTATTACAAACACATGCTGTGCTGAAACCACCATATTGCGACCTGCTATTATCAACGTTAAGTATCAGTTCGATTATTGTTAGATTCCGAGTCGTAGCCCTGATTCGTGCTAGCTAGTAAAAAATTCATCATATATTCTCGGTTCGATATGTCTGAATTTCTAAAGGTCAAAGTATACAGAGTACCAACAACGACGGCTTTACCAGCGAACGATAAAATTAAACGTATAGAAAACCCTCAATATTCTACGAGTAACATATTACCAGTTAAAATGTTAAATGTTGTGAATAGAGATGAATAGTGTCTAGAGGAAAGACTAAGCAATTTTTGGGAGCAACACGAGGACGGACACCAGAAGAACAAACATTTGAAGATATTTATAAATCAACCTGCATCAGAAATCAGAAACAAAGGTGGTCGGTATATCGTACAACTACCGATGAAAGAGGAAGGTCCACCGCTTGGTCCGTCGTATTCACTTAATTTGCAGCGAATGTTCGCAATGGAGAGAAACTTTTGACGTAAACCAGAGTTTGGCCAACTTTATAAGAAATTCATTGAAGAGTACATTCAACTAAGGCATATGAAAAGGCTATTCAGACAAAGAAATTAGTAATGGAAATCAAGAGACATATTACCTTCCTCACCATGGAGTGGTGTTCGACGGTTCAGCAGCAACATCTTCCGGAATATCACTGAACGACAAACTACCATACTTGTGGGGTGGGGGCGTACACTGCAGGATACACTTTGGGCAATTCTGTTGCGTTTGCGCTCATTTAAAGTAGCCATTTGATACCAACCAAACATCACTTCAAAGAATTTTATGGTACAACACCCCTATTGAACCAATAAGCCAATATGAGTTACTAACAGTAACGCACGGAACGTCGTCCGTACCTTTTATTATTATATTATTATACGATATTATCAAACGAAATTTCTACGTTCATGATTTGTTAACAGGTGTCGATGTCGACCAACCAGCTGCAAATCTGAAACAAAAATTAGAAGCGTTTCTAGCTCAATGCGGATTTCAGTTGAGGAAATGGCGATCAAACATATACAAACTCTGAACTATGTGAACGATTTGGCATAAGTTATCGAGAATTGAAACGTATTCTAAATGTTAGGCCTCTGTTGGACTCAAACCAGTGATGATTTGATGATCCAAGTTTTAGAGATTCCGTTCGATCTATGAACTAAACATCAATTGCTTTTTACTGTTAAAATAAAAATATTTAAGTAGAGTTTATTTATGGAGAGGTTTCTGAAAAATTTATTTTTACAATTTTCGGTCGGCCCATAGATGCTGCTATTCAAACTATTCGTGTTTCGCTGTTCTCTTATATATTTCCAAAAAATCTTTTAACAATATTTGATCATCATGGTATTCTCTGGATTAAAAAGGCTTTAAAAATTGATAATGCCAAGAAATCGTTTTAACTATTTAACTAAACACTGCGCTTAATGTACATATATGAACAAGAACCAATCGTACCTTGTGTAATTTATTAAAAATCAGTTATAATTTGATAAATTTTAGAATTCTATGCTGATTTAGTCGATAAGGAACCTGTTGTAAACAAAAATAGGGGAAATCTGCTTCGATACATGAGCAATGATAGATTCCCAAATTGAATCATGCCTTTATTCAGCTTCAAGTTATACGTGGATCAAATACATTCACAGCAGCTGTTAAAAAATATATTTGGTATTTCCGAAAAGTCTGCATCTATCAAAAATGTACACGGCGCCCGGATGTTTATGGACAAATAAATAAATAAAATCTTCTGAATGGAGTTGCTGGTATTCACTATTTGTATTACTTATTCACCAATTATGAGAAACAATATTTTTTACCACCATCACAACTATTTTGAATTTTCTGTTTCACTCTTTGAAATACTAACCTCAAAATTTGTTTTAACCGAATATACTTATAACAACCTTTCACTTCAACAATCTACAACATACTGATTGCCAAAAGAAAAAATGCGGCTCTAAACGATTTTTTTGTTTCAAGAGTTACTTGACCTTCACACGACGGAATAAACTTCACAAACGAAAATGTGATAGATGATCGCACTAAAGCTGCTTATAATCATAACATCGGTTGATATTAAGAGGTGCGATACCTTTTGCTTAAAATGAGAAGTTTAATGGAGTTTGGAGAATTAGAAGAGATCTTTTGTTCGATTTCAGTACTAAGTATACTTCAATGCTACATATGTTACTTCAACGGATAAACTGCATATATCTGAGAATATTGCGTTTTACTAAAAGAATAGTGTAAACAAGCACTTATGACTATTAACACATTATTGTTTAACATTTAAGTATGTTCATTCGTAATCTTAAAGAAAAATAAACACAAAATAAGTTTTATAGAAAAATATTCTCTTGCTAAATATTTACAAGGTAGTCTAACATTTACAGTTCTTCAACATTCAACCATAATCCACCTTTGCTAGTCAACACCAAACTATTTGGATTAAATTCTAGTCGTTGTGGCGTTTTGTCCGTTGGTGAAAATCTAAAACTCTTTAGTAGTGTTATTAATCCAATTCGGGCTTGCATTACACCAAATCGTAGGCCAATACAATTTCTTGGTCCTTCACCAAATGGTAAAAATGCATACGGATTACGTTTTTGGACTTCCCCATCGGAGAATCGTTCAGGATCGAATACTTCTGGATCTGGATAGTATTCCGGGTCGTGATGAATTGCATATACTGGAACAAATAAAACGGAACCTTTTTTAAATACAAATCCAGATGTTGTTTCGGTATAATCGTAATCCGCTGCGCGGCTTAGTTCTGTGGCTGGTGGATATTTTCGTAGTGATTCTAAAACACAAAAAAAAAATTAAAAACATTAACATTTACAAACCATAAACATTTGTACAATTTGTATTTACCGTTAATCACTTGAAGCAAATATTTCATTTCGTTCATCGACTCGTAACTGATTTCACCGTTAAATTGTTTCAATACACTTTCTACCTCTTGTCGAGCCTTTTCTTGAACGTCTGGATTTCGAGCCAATTCAAAAAGTGCAAATGACATGACTGTAGATGACGTCTCAAATCCGGCTAAGAAAAATACAAACGCATTGGATGCAACATGATTGATACTAAAGCTATCCGGATCTTGTGATTTTAATGTGAGTAGTAGATCCATAAAATCATTCCGCTTAATATTATTCTTTTCGCGAAGTTCGACCGTCTGGTTTGTTATGTTCATAAAAAACTGAATAGTTTCTTCGTTACGCAAATTTAAATCCAATTTTCGGGCTATAGCAGGAAATGCCATTAAGAAAAGCACTTTAAATCGGGTGAATGAACTTATAGTGAAAACTTTGCGACCAAACTCCCGGAATTTAGATTTTGGGTCACTCAAACTGTTGCAATCTAGGCCAAAAGCTACACTTCCAATAACATCGGTCGTGAATCGTGCGAGTAAATCTTTTAATTCCAATTCCTTTGATATTTTGATTTCACGTTGTATTGTACTGGTGAAATGTTCGCCAATTGACACAATTGTTGGAAACATATATTTCATTTTACCGGATGTAAATGTTGGTGATAATTTGGATCGTAAATTTTTCCACTCTTGTCCTTGCATGCTCAATAAATGTTCGGACAATGGATTTTTTGGATCATGAAAATTACGACCACGATTTATAAATGCATTAAAATCTTTGACCAGAACACGTTTCACCAAATCCAAATCGGTGATTAGCGCCAATGGTTTGAGAAATAAATAAAATCCACAAAATGGTGATTTTCCTTTGAATTCGTCATAGATTTTTTTAAATAGAAGCGCATTTGGTGGTCGATTTATAAAATGTTGAATGTTGAATTTAACCGATGGAACCTTTAAATTTTCCCAATACGCGTTTTTACGTTTTACGAAGAAGTAAACACCAATTAATAGTGTATACAACACTGTAGCACACACATAAAAAAACGACATATTTATTAACAAATCGACACGCGCGCAACGATCACTTTCAACAGACTAAAATTATTTACTACAAAATGAGAGAATTTAAGCACAAATAATTAATTTGCTACAGAGTGTAGAGTTATTTATATACTCTATACTCGTACACATGAGTTAACCAGAATGACTTTCAATTGTTTATTTATTTTTAGATTATTTAAGTATACACTAGAGAAAAATTAAAGTCATTCACATCGCGATTATTATCTTGATGTGCTAATGTGCTATCCGATTCAAAATTATTTAAACGCATCGTAGGTTTTCTTTAAAAATGGCGGGCATTGTTATTTTGTAGAATGTTCAAAATTCTAAAATATTTTTAGTTCAATCGAATCTATAACAAAGGGATTCATTCATTTTCATGAAAATCTCGCAGAACTAAATTACTCGTTGTACTTTATAAATAAATGACATTTAGGCTAATTGATAATCTGAATAATAAATTTTTGTAATGCATCGGTCTCAACATTTTTATCGCTATATGTCTTATCATATTTGAATGTAAGATAACGTCCATAAAAATAAAAATCACGTTCTCTTGGACACAAAACAACTTATTTCGATAAGCAGCATGAAATTGCAAAATATACTAACTTGTCGATTCATTTTTAGCTGATTGGGTGTACTAAATATTAAGAATGAAATTGGCGAATGATATAATCATGTAAAAATGTCGTTAAACAAGACTGAAATCAGGACGTCAGGCTTAACAATAGCCGAGGGCGAATGTCTCTATGATTATCTTCAACCTCAACCCAAGTAACAATTTTGCTCCTAACACATTTTAAAAACGGTTATAGATCTATTTTATAGAGTTACATGCTTAAATTTTCGATCTACAAATGTTCTTAGAAATGTTATAAAGCTTACTAAGAGCAAAAATTGGCGGTCTTAGTGTGAGTTTGGATGAGTGAGTATTAATTAAATCTGTCACATAATTTATTATCTCATGGGCTGTAATTTTTGAGATGTCAAATAAATTGGCAACCCGTACCGTGATTTCATAGTACGCCCTTTACTTTTCTTGATGTTTCGTAAGCTGGGGTCTTCTAAGAACTATATTCCATTTAAATGCGTCGTACTGAAAAAAAAATTATAACCGCTATAAATTTATGTTTTTTTTTTTTTTGTAAACAGCACTTGACATTTATCTGAAGTGAAGAGTTTCAATCGAACAGCTTCATTACATTCATTTTCATTTTCAAGCAAGCAGTTAAAAACTTTCTAGCAGTGGCGTAACTACAAGTTTCGGGCTCCCCCGCAAAATTTTTCTTAGGCCACTAAAAATGTTACCTGTACCTATGAACAAGCTTTTAGTTAAAAACTAATTTTTTCCTATTGTCCAGCCTCGCATTAATTAAAATTGTCTGATTTCGAGAGTACGAAACAGCACCTGATTCAGTTAAACGAAATTTCTTCCAATCAACTCAATTCATGCCGATTTCTACATTATATATCGATAAAGCATCACAAAATTTCGATTCGAAATTTCATTTCAAACCAAAGGAAAACTTTTACGCGCTAATCACCGGCATGTAAAATGTAAACAACTTAGACATTCTTCAATAATTTCTCGAATAACCTAGGAAATTGGAGAAATATCGAAATCTCTAAAAATCTACTAAATATCACTGACGTACTTTTTACTTTTGCCTTAAAGGATTGTATGGATTTCCAACATAACGAACAAAAAGGTTTGTTCATTATGTTGGAAATTCATTTAATCCTGTAAGGGAAAAATAAAAAGTATTTCATTGGGGATGCGTTGTAACTCCGCAAGTTCCCACAACTAAACCTAGTCGCAGCCATACAATATTCGAATAAATTTGAAAATATTTCAAAATCTCAAATAATCCTGGAAATGTCGAAAATCTTAAGAAATCTAGAATAAATCATGGATATTAATGAATAATTTCGGAAAGCCTGTAAAAATCTAGAGAACTTGATCTCTAAGATTCTCGGGTAACATCGAACTATCAAATACAGCTGAAAATTACAAGTATACTCGTTTTTCAAACTAAACCAGTTTTATCGGTAAAATAAGTTTTTATTTACTGTTTACCGGTAATAAAAAATGTTCGGTAAACGAGAAACTAGATCAATTTAATCTTTTGCAAATCAAATTCAACCTTTTCTAATCAAAACTTGATTTATTAAAAGTTGCAAATATTAAAATCAGTATCGTTTGATGTCTAAAGCTTTGATTTCAAACAAGTTTGGCAAATTTTCTTCTAAATCTAAATATTTGTCAGAACCTAAAGCCATTTTTATTTCTATGGATTCAGATTACGTGTAATTACTCGGACATTCACCTTCAGCAACAGAGAAGAAATTGTTGGGCCTGTTTTTAGAAAATATTTAAAAGCAACAGGAACGAATTTTTCTTTTTCTAAAAACTAGACCACCGCCTTTTCTTAAAAATTTCCTAGATATGTCCCATTTTGTAAATTTGAAAGGATGGTCTTCTTTAAGCTTAATCTGAGCTACCATCTACCTGACCTTAACTTTGAACTAATATTCGAACGCTTCATAGCTCTCTTGCCGCCCATTCCAGGTGGATCTTTAAAGATTATCCCTTCAGGCAACACTTTTACCAGCAAACTCAAAAGTTTTTGCCAAGCCCATACAGCAGTACTGATTTTACACATTTGCAGCTTTGTATTTTTTGGCAGGACGGAAGCATTCCAGACTTTGTAGAGCATGTTGAAAGTATTTCTTATAGGCTTATGTCTTCTTCAGTGCCGCGCCTGTTTTTGCCACAGTACAACCATGTATTGGTTTGTTGATGTTTGTGTTCAGTCTCATGGCTTTTATTTTACTGATGTTGATTTTGAAGCCAACTTCATTTGCTAGGTCTGACAGCTTCGGTTTTTTCTTCTGTATGTCTGTATACTTGCTTGTTAGCAGGCATATGTCATCTGCATTGTCGAGTTTGTGCATTACGTTGTCCATAGTACTATCAGGAACGGTATACATCTCTGGTTAACTCCTTGTGTATTGAAGTATTTATCACTTTGCTTCCCTCTGTGTTGAAATTTGTTTCTACTATCCCGATATATTTCTTGGATTAATTCAATTATCTTCTTCGGTATGCCTATTTCGCAAAGTGCATTCCATATTGCGCCTCTGTTGATGGAGTCGAATATACGCTCAAAGTCCACGAAGAGTAGGTGCAGTGGTGAGTTCCATTCATTTGTTCATTCCATTCATTGATTGTTCTACATATGGTGAGACGGATTATGTTAATATGATCTGTACAGCTCTTGCCCGGCCTATACAGTCTTCATTTCTTAGGCGTTGATTAATTGATGGAGATTTACTTTCAACAATGGTAATCGCAAATACTTTTATTGTGCCGCCTTACCAGTTTCTGCATTCTCTTATTCTTAGGGATAGTTATGTTATATTACAGCAAATCAATAAACCATCAATAAACGATCAATAAGAAGAACATACATTTTGCGTAAAGCTGAAAACTGTAAGTGTTTACATTGAAGAGCTATGAGAATCATTTTTTCTGTTTTAGAACCGTACTAGAACTCATCGTTGCCTTTGGATCTAACACTAGGGTGTATTTTTGGATTTCGGTGAAAAACTCGACGGTGATTTTTTGCAATTAAGATTGAAAAAAAAAACTTTTCAGTATAAATATTAACAGATATATCAGCACAGAAAAATTATCTCTGTGGTCTCTTTGGTCTCTCCGATGTAATAAAAAACTTTCATAGGATTGAAATAAATTTTCGTGGGATGTTTCCTAAATAAATTCCATTTAAAGAACACCAACTTTTGGAGAATACATATCGAACCTACATAGGTTCTTTGAGTTGGGACGTTTTGCTAAAGAGGATTTATGTATCTTGTCACCATTGATTTTACCTTCGAGTATCTAAGATTAGAACAAAATTATGCTAATACAATTTTAGCTTACACAACCTAGCTTATCAAACTCATAGATTAGCCGTTTCATAAAGTTTTGGGACACTGGGCTGTTGAATGGGTCCCTAACACAAATAAAATCATTTAAAACTACTTACCCCCTAAAATTCAGTTATAATCATGGAAGAGCACATTTTGCTTTGGACAGTATTTTACAACAGACAGTATTAAACAGGAAACATTTGTTATTACCGGAGGCTGGCAAAAAATATTTGGACAATGCGATATGAAACAATTCAAGACCATGATTAAAAAAGTACAACATTTATAAAGTACCACTCAAATTGAAGTAGATTATTGTTTTGATTAATTTTGACACAGATTTGTAATAAAATTGAATAATAATATTATGTGATTATATTTACGGAATGCAACAAACAACAAATTTATTTTTATTATCTAACGTCATTACATCATTCAATTGGCTATAAACAATTATTTAAAAAATTGCAATTCACGATTCAAACAATCACAATTGTTCAACATTCAACCATAATCCACCTTTGCTGGTCAAAACCAAACCATTTGGATCAAATTCCAACCGTTGTGGTGTTTTGTCCGTTGGTGAAAATCTAAAGTTATTTAGTAGTGTTATTAATCCAATTCGGGCTTGCATTACACCAAATCGTAGTCCAATACAATTTCTTGGTCCTTCACCGAATGGTAAAAATGCATACGGATTACGTTTTTGGACTTCCTCATCGGAGAAGCGGTCAGGGTCAAAAACATCCGGTTTTGGATAGTATTCCGGGTCGTGATGTATTCCGTACACAGAAACAAATAAATTAGAGCCTTTTTTAAATACGAATCCAGATGTTGTTTCGGTATAATCGTATTCCGCCATCCGGTTAAGTTCGGTGGCTGGTGGATATTTTCGTAGTGATTCTAAAATAAATGTAATTTGTTTTGTTTAACTTATACATTTTAAAAATTTACACAGATTGACTTACCATTAAGCACTTGAAGCACATATTTCATTTCGTTCATCGACTCATAACTGATTTCACCGTTATATTGTTTCAAAACGCTTTTTACTTCTTGTCGGGCCTTTTCTTGTATATCTGGATTTCGAGCCAATTCAAAAAGTGCAAATGACATGACCGTAGATGATGTTTCAAATCCGGCCAGGAAAAATACAAATGCATTAGACGCTAAATGATTTATATTGAAATTATCGGGATTTTGTGCTTTTAATCCGATTAATAGATCCATAAAATCATTCCGCTTAATATTATTCTTCTCACGATGCTCGACCGTCTGATTGATTATGTTCATAAAAAACTCGATGATATCTTCCCTCCGCCCATTTATGTCTAAACTACGGGCTAATGCCGGAAATGTTATTTTGATCAACATTTTAAATCGTGCGAACGAACTTATAGTGAATACTTTGCGACCATTTTCACGGAACTTCGATTGTGGATCATTCAAACTGTTACATTCGAGACCAAATGCCACACTACCAATAACGTCTGTGGTGAATCGTGCTAGTAAATCTTTCAGCTCCAATTCTTTTGAAATTTTGATCTCACGTTGTATTGTGCTGGTGAATTGTTCGCCAATTGCCACAATTGTCGGGAACATACCTTTCATTTTACCTGATGTAAATGTTGGTGACAATTTGGATCGTAAATTTTTCCACTCCTGCCCCTCCAAATTGAATAAATGCTCGGATAGTGGATCTTTCGGGTCGTGGAAATTAGTGCCACGATTTACAAACGCATTAAAATCTTTGACCAGAACACGTTTTACCAAATCCAAATCGGTGATTAGCGCCATCGGTTTGAATAGTAAATAAAATCCACAAAATGGTGTTTTTCCTTTAAAATCGTCATACATTTGCTTAAATAGAAGCGCATTTGGTGGCCGATTTACGAAATGTTGAGTGTCGAATTTAACCGATGGGATGTTCAAATTTTCCCAATACGCATATTTACGTTTAACGAAGTAGTAAACACCAACTAATAGTGAAAATAATACTGAGACCACATAAAACAACGACATTTTTAGACATAAGCGCGCAACGACAACTTAACATTGACTAAAATTATTTTGAGAGAATTTAAACCTCTAAATAATTTGTTATCGCAACTCGTTAGTAGTAGATAACGATGACAATCAAAACGTCTTGTAATAGAGAACTAAATACATATAAAGAGTATTTTGCTACGTTTATAAAGCATAATAACGACTCATGACTAAGAATGTAAATTGGCAGAAATACTTTTTTTTGGTCTGATTGTATTTTTGTATTATCATTAAAAAAAAAAGTAAGTTCTGTTGAACCGGCAAGAGTTTTCGCTAAATGAAATTTTAATCTTGTCAATTTAAATTTTAAATCTAATCCAATGACAAACAAACCCTTCATATTATTGTATTGCCACCCAAAACAGGCCAAGTCATTGTTTATGTCATTTTTGATATTCACCGGAAGCGACGTCTTCGCCTAACTAAAATATTGCGGCATGTTTCCGGCATCGATCTGGCAGGAGTTGGTAGAGTTCTGTAAACTATTAAAATTAACCGACAAAATTACAAGAAACCTAATATGTATTTAAAGAGGGTTTGAATTGAAATGGGAGGAAATTAGAATTGACACTTAATTAACTTACACAAATATGATTAATTAATTTGAGTCGTATATTAGAATTTTTCGGTTAAGTGATTTTGATTTGTGCGTTTTAGTATTCGAGTTCGCTGTAAACTGCAATTATTCGAATTTAGTTAATTAAAAGTCAAATATTGTCAAATTTGAAAAAAAAATACTCAACCAAAATATTCTTTAAACTACTTATGAAGCCCTTATATTCTCCAATTCGAGATATTATTATTATTATTATTATTATTGGGGGGGGGGCATGCGGGCGATCAGCCACTTCGCACTGCGACCTAAAAGATCTATTGTGCTGGCCCCTGCTTAATTATCTGTCCAGTCAATATTCAGGTTCTTAATGAACCTGACAATACTGCTTCCCGGTACGTGATACATACTATCTGGGCATATTGCTCTCCCTCCTAGATGTTTACTACAGCATGTAGTTCCGCTAGAAAGACGGTAACATTGGAGCTCAAGGACCTCGAGAGGGTTGTGCCACTCCCGTATATTCCTACTCCTGCCCCGTATTCCGTTTGATTTTACTCTTACGAGTTGCTGGGAATTGCAAATCACCTGTAGGTCACCCAGCTTTACTACAGGAAGGCTAAAAATAAAACTGGAGGGTGCCTGGTATCCAGAGTCCGCATATTTTGGGCTGATTAACCTATCAGCCATTCATCTTTCGGCATATGCTGTTCCACCTTAGATTAGGGTTTTTTGTCAAGGTTTTCTCCTTTAGCGCCGTACTTTGGCCTGTGCCAAATGGCCTAAAATGTGCCAAGTGGCCTTAGTTACCAGTGGTTGCCACGAGGAGGCAGTACGTACACTTGCGAATTGTGCACAGGTTACCCCTTACACAATTGTACCCATCACGCAGCTGCCTAATGACAAGACCAGAACAGCTCACGTGATGCGCACCCTACTGGAAGGTTACGGAGCTGGTAGATTAATCTACTCAACTTTGATCCCCCCCTCCAATAGACGCCAAACCACCTCATAGAGTTATTATACTTTATACAGAAGTAAAAATACAAAATAAATTTTTTTGTTAAATTTGGAAGAATGTTGAGTCTATCTCATCTAATTCAAAGATCAAATGCGGGTTGAAGCGGACGAGAATATAAAGGCGCACTTATTATTTTCTACATTTGTTTAACCCTAAGTCAAACAAATTAAGCTGTAACCAATTACATATTGCAACTAATTTTATTTACAAGTAACATTTTTAACATAAACGTTTCTTAAAAGTTATCAATTTACTTTAATATGTTTTACAGCATTTCTTCAAAAAATTAAATAACTCATTTATAAACGAATCTCATTTCATATTAAAATCAAAAATACCAAAAATGGAGTTTCAAATTCGCGACATTTTCAAAACTGGTTCAAAAAGTGCGTAGTTTGTATAAACAGAATCAATATGAAAGAAACCATCTTTGCGGGCAAACAACGCGTAGGAGCGTAAAAATTAAAACGCATAAGTATTTTCTATCACAATCGAGGTCAAAAAGAAAGAAATGAAAAGAATGAGATAACCTTACATTTGACACCTTTTACATCACCTTACGACCAACTACAAAATGTATTCAAATCACTTTGTAATTTTATATAATCAGAAATTGTAGAAATCGGGGCGAATATTTTCATATCATCTGCGTAAAGAAGGTAATGTGCCAAATTCAAAACACTCCACGACGTCATTAATAAATAATGAGAACAGAAGTGGACCAATACCTTTCGGTAAGAAAGAAGGTAAGATTGCAATCACATCAGAGGAAAATACGAAATCGAAAAATTTCCCTCGGCTTCGCTTATCTCTTTCAAATACTTTGTTACTATACCAGCAAAGTAATCAGTGACGGCCAATGCATATTGATCGTTAGAAGGGGCCTGAAAAACCCTGATGTTGATGGAGTGCACCCAAACAATGTCAGAAAGATTGAAATCAGCAATGTGCATATCGGGATCATTTCTTTATTATCTACATTTTGTTAAAATCCGTCTTTTTTATAAAAATCCACTTTTGTTGAATGTTGAAATCCATCTTTGATTTTAGTATGACAAATATTTTTTTAAAATGTTGGCGCTCAGAACCCGTTTCAAAATTAAAATTCTCCTTCATTAGAATTTACGAATTTCTTCATCAGAAAAGATGGATTTTCTCCAAATGGATGGTGATGTAATGGATTTCTTGGGTAACTCAAAAATCGTTATGAGTTAGTTGTTCACCAATACGTACTGAAGACCACAGATTAGAAAAAGTCAACCCATTCCAAATAAACTTTGACTATACATCCAAAATGTCGTATACCTAACTCGAACGTGAATTCTTCACGCCAATCAACACTCCTTCTCCTTTAAGGCTGGTATCAAAATCATGTCTGTCTTTTCTAAAGAAGACGTAATCTGATGTAAAGTGGAATCATCACCGAATGCTGGTTGCGTTTTGGTAATAAATAGAGGATATTGTGGTTTGTTTTGAGCATATGGGCCAGATCTTCCTCTTACTTAAAACAACATCACTTAAATTCTGGAGTCTTCATGTCTAGATTTCCGAACTTAAAGCCTTAAAATATT
The DNA here is from genome assembly GCA_958295665.1 of Tipula vernalis. Classification (NCBI taxonomy): domain Eukaryota; kingdom Metazoa; phylum Arthropoda; class Insecta; order Diptera; family Tipulidae; genus Tipula; species Tipula vernalis. Next base: position 40,682,548 of record OY282558.1, on the reverse strand, counting down.
TGTATTCCAGTTCTTGATTTTTTTTCGTTTTGGAGATCAATTTACCAATATGAGTATGGTAGAAACCAGAAGGTTCCCAAATACTTATTGACGAGAGCTAAAACATCATCTTCGGTAGTTTGAGTGTCTAGTCTGGAAATGTAAGTGGCACAGTTTTAAAAATAATTGTATAGGCTCCGCCCCAATGCCTGCGCGCACCCAACCCCAAATGACAACTGCTCGCTTATTTTCAACTACGGATGCAAACGGAATAAAAAAAAAACAAAGTGGATTTGTTTTTTTTTTTTTTTTTTATGAAAGAGCACATCCACGGGGTCGGCGTGAGGCCACTAAACAGAATAAGCATTGAGTGTTTTAATTCTTCTTAGGGCGATCGCACTGCACTCGAACAGCAAGTGTTCGGATGTTTCTCTTCCCAGATTACAGAACCTGCAGTTCTCTGATGGGGTTTTCCCCATTTTGAATAGATGGTAGTTAAAGGGACCATGTCCTGTCAGGTACCATATGAGGGATTTCAGAGATGATCGATCCCTTCTGATTATATCCTGTAAGTGTGTAATCTTGTAATTTAGGAGCTTCTTTGTCTGTCTCATTCCCCGAGATGACACCCAAAGTGAAGCAGAACATCTCTGCTCCCAGAAGAGGACTCTTCTCGCTACATGGCCTTTGGAATAGGCAACGCTAGGCTCGGGGCCGTAGAAAATGCCACCCGCACCCTCTTTTGCACAGGTGTCTGCGGCCTCATTTCCTGGTATATTGGAGTGGCCGGGGGACCGCAAGAGGGTAACCTTGTTGTCCCTACCCAGCCTTCTGAGGTTGCTGTAGCATCTCCATGTCAGTTTAGAGCTCAACACCGGAGCTGCCAGGGCTAATAAAACAGCCTGGCTATCTGAGATTATGTAGATCTCCGTTCTTATATACTTGTTTTAGAGGCACTGAAGCACGCTAGTCTCGATGGCCACGGTTTCTGCCTGGAAAACCGTAGGGGTTTTTCCCAACGATATACAGAGCCTGAAACTGGGCTCCACAACCCCCGAACCCATGCCCTCGTTTGTTTTTGACCCATCGGCATACCACACCGATGCGTGCTATGGTAAGGAGGAAATTATTTTCCCCACCATGTCTCTTTCGGGTATCCGGATCGTGAAGTTCCTTCGGAAGTCAGTAGTCTTTACCATCATATCTGATAGCTGGGCAATATCGTCTGCCAAATTTAGTTTATTCAGGATGCTATTGTGTCCCGAACTAGTCAGTCTAACCTGACTTGTTACCTTCAGTTTTACACTGAAAAAAATGAAGTGCATTCTATTTACGAATGGCGTTCATTAACCACAATTCATACTATTAATGTAAAAATTACTATATTTACGAAAAAAAAACAAATTTACAAAATATTTATAAAACTGTGTGCATTAATAGTACGAATCGTTGTTCATAAACTAAAAAATGGGTTAGTTTGTTGCACTATACATTTAATACATTCACTTGTTGTTTGCGTATTAGTGTAACTTGCATTATTTTATTAAAAAAATACATTTATGAACAATTCATAATATGTATGAATTAGACTATATACGAAAATTATGTTTAACACCTAATATTCGTCATATTAACGAATCAGGTACTCTAATACATGAATATTACAATTCGTCGCACACTTCTTTCTCTAATTGAATTGTGATGAAAATAGTCATAAATAATATAATTAAATTGTAAATTTGACGTATTTTTTTCGTAAATATGGAGAAATTCCAGGGGTAATTAATGGTACGAACAAATTCATAAATGTAATGATAATAATTCTGTCGCGTTTCTATTTGTGTGAAAAGATCCAATTTCATCATTACATAATTTAAACGAATTTTTCGAATTGTTAATAATGGATGACTCTATTCGTAGCATCTATAAAAATTGTGTAAAGTTGAATGACATAATTGGGCAACATAAGTTCGCTCCATAATTAACAATTGTTATGCAGCTTGAAAGACCACCTCAACATTGAAAAATCTTTGGGCATAAATTAAGAGATTTTTTTATGTGGCAAATCAGGTAAATATTCTATTTTATGTTAGTGTTACATAAGTGTTTTCTTATTGCACGTATTCTTATTAAAATAAGATTATCGCCCCCGTGATTGGTAATTATGTAATTCTCATTCCGTGAAATTAAAATTGGAACACTTGTTTGCGAAATTCATTATATAACTCATGTTAATCAATTTATTGTGTTTCTGGTTTATTATAGTTGCCTGCAAGAAAATGTTAACCATGAAATAAAATCGCTTTTGAAGTATTTGGATCAGAGTCAGATAACAAAAATAGCAAGTATAATGGTACATGTGATTGTTATTAATTTATTGAATTTACAGAAGAAGCCGGGCAGTTCACCATGTAAAGACGCTCTCTACAGAATTTACAGGGAGTTCACCATGTATTAAGATGCTCTCAACAATACCAAAATGGGAGGAATCATCGAATTGGACTAATCAACATTTCATTTATGTTAACAGTTTTTTGTAATAAGCCAACATTTTTGATCAAATTATATTTATTTTTTATGAAATTCTAGTTTTTATTTCTTTACAATTGTGGTGTTTAGATTTTACGAATCTATTCGTCAAACGACCCAAAAGTTAACATTCCTATTATGTAAATAAATATTATGTAAAGAAATGTTATGTAGTTTTGTGTTTCAATTATGAACCCATTCCTATATTTTATCAATTATTTCCAGTATATTTACGAAAATTATCATCATATTGGTGAATTATTCATACCCACTGAGTATTTCATTCTTCTTACAAACGAATAATTTCGTAAACAAAAATAATGAATTTCTATACTTATGAACGTATGAATTTATTCGTTAATATTATGTAACATTTCATTAGTATTATGAAAATTTTTATGGTACCTTTAATTTATTACGTTAATAATAAGAACTTGTGTATCCACTAATTGCTTTTAACAGCATTAAAATAATAACATTTTTCGTATGTTGCATGAATCAATCATACATATTACAACGTTAGTAGTCCAAAATTAAAATAAATAAAAAATATTTGATTCACTATACTAACGTATGATTTTCGTACTATTAACGAACGGTTTTATCGGCTCAGTTTTTACGAATTTTTCTTACTATTAATGCAGTTTTTATCTACATTTATGTAGAATTTTTTTCAGTGTATGGCTCTCAAACCTGCCATACTTTTGACATGTATGTGGAGTGGTGAGAGTCCCAGCAGTCTTTCAAGGGCAGCAGTAGGGCAGGTCCTAATTGTTCCCGTTGCGCCCAAACATATTAATCTTTGAATTTTGTCCAAAGCTGAACGAGCATTTATTTGCTCCGTCTTTGGCCAACATATAAACGCTGCATAAGATATCATTGGTCTTATGATGGTTTGGTAAAGCCAGATTATCATTTGTGGGTTTAGACCCCATGTTTTGCCAAACATACGTTGGCACCCAAAGTATGCTTTGTTTGCCTTATTTGCGATGTATTTCAAGGCCAACAGCTTGTGAAACAATCAACTTACTGAAAGACAAGTTTCCAGGTCATGTAATTTTTCGTTTTCATGATGTTAATTAGTCAAAACACCATTGGTCAAAACACCCAGCAAACATTAAGGCCGGTATACACATACTATAAAATTGTGCAATATAATTGTAGGTGAATACCGGCATTTAAATGATTTTAAAACCAGTACTATTCGTTTTATAGGTAAAACTAGCAACGATTTAAGTGAAAAGTGGCTAAAATTTCGTGGTCCAGAATTAACTTCTTAATAGTGTACACAACACTCTAGCACACACATAAAAAAACTACTTATTTATTAACACTCCGACACTCGCGCAACGACCACTTTACACTGACTAAAACTGTTAACTGCAAAACGAGAGGATTTGAGAGAGTAACCAATTGCTACAAAGTGTAGAGATGTTTGTAAACTCGCTGGTACATGAATTAACCAGAATGGTTTTCAATTGTTTATTGTACTATCTGATTCAAAATTATCAAATTCAGTTTATTTAAACGCATCGTAGGTTTTCTTTAAAAATGGCGGACTTAGTTATTTTGTAGACTGTTCAAAATTTTAAAATATTTTTAGTTTAGTCGAATCAATCATGATTTCACAATTGATTACGGTCTCTATAACAAAGGGATTCATTAATTTTCATGAAAATATCGAAGCATTTAGTTTTCTATATAAATAATGACATTTAGGCGAATTAATCGTATGAACTTTGCAACAATTTTAACATTTTTTGAATATCGATGCCTTAATGTGAATAGGGCGTAAGTCGCATTTTCAAAATTATACAGGAGCGCGAAAAAACCTAATATTTTGGAAAAAAATGAGACTTATAAAATAATAAGTAATGTTGATATAAATAAAAATAGGTGTTATTTCGTTTTAGGTAGTTTTAGTAAAGGTTTTATTGTCTAAATCAACCAGAGGCGTCGTGTTAAAACAAAAAAACAATTTTAAAAAATTTGATGTTACGCCTTATTCATATTAAACCATCGAAGATTCATGGATTGGACAGGCGTCCATAAATAAATTCCTTAATAAAATTATTTGTCCTTTTCTTCACAATATTTAGTTCATTTTTTTTATTTATTTAATTTACAAAAATATCAAAATATTAACAAAAAAGAAACAAATTAAATAAATGAGGAAGTGCCTTTTGAACCACCTTTGCGACCGATTAGTGGTAAATGACTTGAACCAGTTCAATATGCAACCTCTATATCCAAAGATTATGGTTGATACCATTTACGACAAACGGATTAAGTGACTTAATTACTTTAAACGCATCTACTTCACCGGTGAAAACAAGACCTAAAAACCTCTCCAGAATAATAGTAATGGAGTTAATTTGGTTTAAGTTATAACCAACGAATAAGAACGCTATTAAGTTCACAGTCAAAATAACACATGCTATTTGGAAGATTAAGGTCACCGAGTACAAGAAACAAATCGTATGAATTTGAAACAGGTCGAACCGACGCACGCAGCATAATATCCACGGATTGAATGAAGCATTAGCCTACATCCCGATTTATTAGAGCTTGAGATCACAATAGTAAAAGTGACCTCGAATGAATAAAACGGACTTTGTAAAAGTGGGAAAAGGTATTAAAAGATATTAAGTCTGAAAAGCACCACTCAAATTCAAGTAGCTTAGTATTTTGATTAATTTTGACAATCATTTATATAATGAAATATTATTGTTATGGGATTATTATGTTAAACAATGGATATATTTAGGGAAAGTAACAAGAAACTTTATTATCTAACATCATTATATCACTCAATTGGCTATCAAAAATTATTTTAAAACAGTTGTTCAACATTCAAACATAATTCACCTTTGCTGGTCAACACGAAACCATTTGGATCAAATTCCAACCGTTGTGGTGTTTTATCCGTTGGTGAAAATCTAAAGTTATTTAGTAGTGTTATTAATCCAATTCGGGCTTGCATTACACCAAATCGTAGTCCAATACAATTTCTTGGCCCTTCACCGAACGGTAAAAATGCATACGGATTACGTTTTTGAACTTCCTCATCGGAGAAGCGGTCAGGGTCAAAAACATCCGGTTTTGGATAGTATTCCGGGTCGTGATGTATTCCGTACACAGAAACAAATAAATTAGAGCCTTTTTTAAACACGAATCCAGATGTTGTTTCGGTGTAATCGTATTCCGCCATGCGGTTAATTTCTGTGGCCGGTGGATATTTTCGTAGTGATTCTAAAATAAATGTAATTTATTACACGGATACATTTACACAGATTGACTTACCATTAAGCACTTGAAGCACATATTTCATTTCGTTCATCGACTCATAACTGATTTCACCGTTATATTGTTTCAAAACACGTTTTACTTCTTGCCTGGCCTTTTCCTGTATTTCTGGATTTCGAGCCAATTCAAAAAGTGCAAATGACATGGCCGTAGATGATGTTTCAAATCCAGCCAGGAAAAATACAAATGCATTAGACGCTAAATGATTTATATTGAAATTATCGGGATTTTGTGCTTTTAATGCGATTAATAGATCCATAAAATCATTCCGCTTAATATTATTCTTCTCACGATGCTCGACCGTCTGATTGATTATGTTCATAAAAAACTCGATGATTTGTTCGTTACGAAAATTTATATCGAAAATTCGGGCAAATGCCGGATATGTTACTTTAAGCAACATTTTAAATCGTTCGAAAGAACTTATAGTGAAAACTTTGCGACCATTTTCACGGAATGTCGATTGCGGATCATTCAAACTGTTGCATTCGAGGCCAAACGCTACACTTCCAATAACATCGGTGCTGAATCGAGCAAGTAAATCTTTAAGCTCCAATTCTTTTGAAATTTTGATCTCACGTTGTATTGTGCTGGTGAATTGTTCGGCAATTGCCACAATTGTCGGGAACATACCTTTCATTTTACCTGATGTAAATGTTGGTGATAATTTTGACCGTAAATTTTTCCACTTTTGCCCCTGCAAATTGAATAAATGCTCGGATAGTGGATCTTTCGGGTCATGGAAATTAGTGCTACGATTTACGAATGCATTGAAATCTTTGACCAGAACACGTTTTACCAAATCCAAATCGGTGATTAGCGCCATCGGTTTGAATAGTAAATAAAATCCACAAAATGTGGATTTTCCTTTGAATTCGTCATAGAATTGTTTAAATAGTAGTGCGTTTGGTGGTCGATTTATGAAATGTTGACTATTGAATTTAACCGATGGGATGTTCAAATTTTCCCAATACACATATTTACGTTTAGCGAAGAAGTAAACACCAATTAATAGTGAAAACAATACTACTGAGATCACATAAAACAACGACATTCTTAGACATAAGCGCGCGACGACAACTTAATATTGACTAAAATTATTTGGGTCAACTGAGAGAATTTAAGCCTCAAAATAAATTGTAATCGCATTCGCAAGTCGTTAATAGTAAAGAGAATTCTTTGTTTCGTTTAGTAAATATAATTACGACTCATAAGGAAGGTTTGTTAAACCGGAAAGTATTTCCATGAAATGAAATTTTATTATGATTAAATTTAAATTTTATATTAATATCGAATGACTAATATAAAGTTTACCTTATCTATAACTCTCACATACCATATATTCAATCACAAGCAAATCTTTTATATTGTGGCATTGACCCCCAATAACCCCACGTCCGAAATGTGAATTTAAGTGCACATATTTTTCTAAAATACACATTTTGGATCAAATTAAATTTCTTTATAATTATTAAATTAATTGAAATTCGACAACTCTGAATTAATAAATCGATAATTATGATTAATTTAATTATAAATTGACATCAAACAACGCTTTAAAAATGCACATAAAAATTTCGTCTTCGCTTAATGCATATTTCCATTTCCGACGCACCCTTAGTTTTTATGCACATTTTTAACACGTTGTTGTTTGTTTAAATTTATATTTAACTTAATCATGTTTATCGATTTAATAATTTAGAGTTGAAAAATTATTTATTGCCTACCTAAAATATTGCGGCATGTTTTCGGCATCGATCTGGCAGGACTTTTCTAATGTTTTATTTGTTATCGTTGGTAGAGTTCAATAAACTACATATTTTTAAAATTAATCGACAAAATTACCAGAAATCTAATATTTAAAGAGGTTTTGAATCGAAATGAGATGAAATTAGAATTGACGCTTAACTTACTTACACAAATATGATTAAATTAATTTCGAGTTGTTACTATCAAAAATTATTATTGGCCTTAAGTCCGTTTGGCTATAAACTGAACTTATTTGAATTCAGTAAATTTAAACCACTTATGAAACTCTCATATTCTCCCATTCGAGAGATTTTATTATGCTTTATAAAGTAGTACATACACAAAATAAATAATCAAATACGGGTGGGATCGGACAAGAATATAAAGACGCGTTTATTATTTGTTACATTTGTTTAGCCCTCAGTCAAACAAATTACGCTTAATTTATAATAAATCCGAGCTGAAACCAATTCAATAATAAAATGTATTACGTATTACCAACTAATGTTATTTACACACATTTATCACAATATTCGTATTGAGCCAAAACAATAATGATCAACTTTACAAAGAGATTGCGGTGATTTTATTTTTGATATATTTTATGTACTCAATTGACCTTTTATGAATTTATAACAATTTCTAGCTATATAGATTTATATCATTCCACCGAATTAATCAATTTGTAGATAAATAAATATTCTAAGGTTAAAAATATTATTTTAAAATTTGTAAAATGGCATTAACCCCACAAGGAGAAATGACAAGTCTCGCCCGCGTACATTCTCTGCGCCAAACTAAAATTAGACAAATCATTTTAGAATCCCGCATTTCTATCGTGATCGCGTAATTGGCCATTTTACGGAACTACATCTAAAAAGCAATTTAGAATCCCATTTTCACTGTCATTAAACTAACACCTTTTTTTTAACATGTCATAGCCACCATGTGAAACCACTACTTTACTGACTAAATAATCATAACTAAAATTATTTACTACATAATAAGAGAGCGAATAACTAATTTGCTACAGAGTACAGTGTAGTTTGTCTTTGTATACTCGTACATAATTAATTAGAATTATTTTGAATTGTTTATTTATGTTTCGAATACTTAAGTATACACTAGAACAAAAAAAATTAAAGTCATTATGAGCACATCGCGAATACTATCTTGATACGATTTAAAATTATTTGATTCAAACAAAGCACCTAGATATACAATCAATCAGCATCAAATTTGAACTTAGTATAAGGGGAATAGAAAGACAAAAAAAAATGGATTTTTCAAAATGGAGTTTTGTTTTTTAAATTTCGGTTTTCTTAAATGAAAAATCTTACAAAAATGAATTTTGATTTTTACGTTATCATTTATTTCGTTTCTATAATTGTGTACTGTATTTTCCACATAGACATACAAAGAAAAAGTAAATTTGTACAATTTTAATTAATTAAGCTTCTTATGAAATTGGTGTGATGCTGATGGCTTGTATATCTAGCTGCTTTGATTCAGTAGAGATTTTTTTAAAGCAGCGTCGGTTTTCTTTAAAAATGACGGGCTTTTTTATTTTGTAAAATGTATTTCTATTTATAGCTCAAAACTGTAAAATATGTTTAATTTAAATGAATGAATCAGATTTTCATAATTGTTTACTGATTCAATAACAAAGAAATTCATTCATTTCCCTGTGAAATGTCCGGTAAATTGTTTTTAGTATTACTATTTTTAAATAAATGACATTTAGGCGAATTGATCATCTGAATAGTAGTTTTTTGTAGCGCACTGGTTTTAAAATTTGTATTCACTCTTTGTGTGAATGTCTTATCATACATATGTGAATGTAAGATATCGTCTTTAAAAATAAAAGCCATGCTCGATTGGACACAAAACAACTTATTTTGATAAGCAGCATGAAAATTAACTATAGAAAGAAAAACACGAATGATTATTCAGATTTTGTGATTTTAATGCGATTAATAGATCCATAAAGTCATTCCAACGTGAATTGGCAGAAAGATTATTTTTTGGAATCATTATGGTTTTCGATTATTATGTGCCGGCAAGTGCTTTGGCGAAATGAAATTTTAATCTTATCAAATTTAAATTTTAAATTGATGTCAAATTATTGTACTTTAATGGTATTGGATTGCTTCCTTATCTACAATCTAGGTCCATTTGTTCAATGACAAGCAAATACTTCACATTATAGTAAAGACTCCCAATACACCCATAGAATCAGAACCCCTATGAGTATCAAATCCCTATAGGTATCCAACCCTTATGCGATTCTGTATTAGCTAATTGATTTGTGGGGCCACAAACTACAAAATACTTACAACTCTTTAATAATGGCGGCTTTGTTATTTTGTATTATTGTATTTCTATTTATAGTTCATAATTGTAAAATATGTTTATTTTAAATGAAACAATCACATTTGCACAATTGATTACTGTTTCGATAACAAAGAAATTCATTTATTTTCCCCGTGAAATGGTAGGTAAATTGATTTTAGTATTAATCTTTATAAATAAATGACATTTAGGCGAAATGATCATCTGACTAGTAAATTTTTGTAGCGCACCGGTTTTAAAATTTTATTCACTCTTTGTGTGAATGTCTTATCAGATCATATCTTACAGATAGCATCCGAACCGTCGTCGGAGTAGCCAATGCCGTCTAGAATATACAAGCCATACTGCTAAAAGCTAAATTATTTTTTTTTAATTCAGCGACATAACCTAGATGGCAATTATCATTCGAAAAATGAAAGAGTTGAGAGAAACAGAGAATAAAACATTTCAAAAATAAAAAAATTATTTAGTATTATCTCATGCGTACGAAAGGAAGGTTGTACATATTTTTATCTCTGCTAATTTTCTGCATAATTTAAAACTAATAAAATTATTAATAAAATAATGATTTAAATATAAATAAATATTAACTAAAAATATAATATGAGTTGGAAAAATTTATATAAACTATTTTTTATTAATAATTTTAAATTATGAGAAAATACACGACATACAACCTCCCTTTCTCGCGCTTGGATTAATACTAATTTATTTTTTATATTTTCACATGTTTTAATCTCTTCGTTTTCAAGTTTTGTTCTCTTTCATTTTTCTAGCATTAATGCCATCTGCAGAAGATTAATGGAACTGTCGACATAATTTGAGTGACGAAGACAGTAGTATGGCTTGTATATTCTAGACGGCATTGGAGTAGCAAACTACTCTAATTAACTCTAATTAATACATTTACATCTACATTGCTTTGCATTGCAAAGTTGACGTATTATTTGTCAAAATAGTTGCATTTTCGAAACTTTTATCGGTTTTCTAGATTTTTACATGCATTCCTTAAGCATGGTTTCCACGATGGCGAGGCGAAAAAATTAGTCAAACTAAAAAGAGAAAGCAAAAATTCACCAATAGTACGATAGAGAGAAAATACCATTTTGACAGAAAAATTAAGACGTCCAATTTTAAAAATTTTAATTCAGCACTCCGAAATAGGACGTCTAATCCGAAAAAAAGATTAGATGCATCATCTTTTTTCGGATTAGCCGCTGATTTTCGGAATTCATATTGTCAATTTAAAGAAAATTTTATATTTATTTTATTATTAAATATATATATATTTTTTTTGATTTGGGGAACACATTTTTCATCGCCAGAATCACTCTCAGTGCTACTTGAAAACATTACGGCATATATTGCCATTAGTTACTCAATAGTATCCATTTTTAACAAAATTTAATTTTAATAATTGAAACGTCAAAAATAAATAAATAAAAATTTGGAGTAACGACTTGTTGCAGTTTCATTCTCTCTTATGTTATTTTTTTTTTATTCCTTCCTCTTTTTATTTTGCCTAATTTTTTCGCCTCGCCATCGTGGAAACCATGCTTAAACTACTCATTAATATCCTAATTTTTCGGTATTATTGAAATTGATCGAGATCAATCGAGATTCACATAATATAGAGATTATTCGATTTTTCTGAAAGAGAAATTTCTTAAGTTTTTCGATATTCCTAGGATTATTTGAGAATTTTAAAGATTTTCAAATTTATTCGTTTTTTATTTATTGTTAGACAATGTTCTGCGCTTAACTTTGAGTTCTGGGAATTTGCAGAGTTACATATATAAATCGGAATCGTGATAGTAGTCGATATTTCTTCAATTTCCTAGGTTATTCGAAATAACCACACTTAAAAGCACATTTTAATTAAATTTGTCATACACTTATTTCCTCTACAATTAACCATAATACATATTTCTAGTGTAATAAATTTTATAATTATAAATCAGAATGCAAAGCCAATATATAATGAATAAATTATTAAAATTATGAATTAAATTGCATTTACAACAAATATTTTAACAATAGAAATAAGTAACATAACAGTTAAAGCCCGCCCTAACAAATTGAAATGAATACGAATAAAATGTTATTGCGTGGTGGTGTATTATTTACTTAATTTGTACGATGGCCAATTGACATTAATCATTCCTACTCAACTATAGTTAAGTTTGTGTAAACATATATATGAATCAGCAAAATCAAAATATCAAATTAATTTTTATTGTATGACTTATTGACCTACGTGTATATTTGCAATAAATAATGAAATTAGTAAAACTTCGCGAATTAGAGAGCCTTCACTTGATTGAACCGTATAAGACCGCGTGAAACAAGTGCAACAATGGTATATGACCTCAACTATAGGCAATAATTAGACCAACAACAATAACAGTTCACAATATATATAAAAACATTCCAAATATTTGGCCTTTCCATATATATTATGTAGTTAATCAATTTCACATCATGTCTGCAGATTGAAATTCTAAGCCTTGTCACAATAATAAATCAAATGATTTTTATTGAATAATTCAACCACTAAATTTCATTGAATCAATCAAAATTGCATTAAAAAAGAAAAAAAATTTATTTGATCACAATAGCTATACGAGTATGTATAGATGTTGAGACGAAGATGTAGAAGAAACCGAAATTTTGATAATTTATTTAAATATAATTTATGGTTCAATCAAAATTCCATAAGTGTTTACATAATAGACGCGGCGCACCATCGATCGACTGAACATAAATCGAGATTTTTGATGAAATATTTTAGAGATTTACAGTTTCTTTTGTCTAATTGGGACAAAATTGGGAAGCGCTTAATGGTTACCCAATCCTTTTGTCGTTTTCAAATCTAAATTACGGATATCTACGAGATATTAATGAGAGATAAGATAGTTATGCAACTTTTTATAAAACGTATATTTGCTACACACGTACAGGATAATATAAAATAATTTATTAGACAATAGTTTTAATCTGATTTAATTTTGTTTTTCAATAAAATTATGAAATTTTTGCAATATTTTTGCTGTTTTACTGTACTCATATATTACAAGAAAGTATCGCTTTCGTAATAGTAGCGTTGTCAATTATTGAATTAGATTTATATGATAAATTTTTAAAATATAGATTATTAATATTTTTATTAAACTATATAATTGTTAGTCGGTATAACATTAAAATCGGTTGTAACTTGTGGTTGGACAGTCGCGGAATTGAATATTGCGTAGGCGAAAACATGGCGGTATACCGGAGAATGGTTAATTATTTTTTTGGACAGAATGACCTAAAAAGTGCATATTAAGGTGTTAAAGTTTACATATAGTCAGTAGTCAGGATACGTTGGTCAGAACAAGGGATTAAATGCTGTAGAGAGGCCGACTAAATTCTTGAAATTACATTACCGAACACCTTATATTAATTTTGATGCTTTATGATGCAAATTTTTTTCATTCCATTTCCGACCGAGAACAATATCGCTATCATTAATCCACTAATGTTCCATAATCCAAGGTAATTCAAATAAAACGCTGCTAAACATACTTTTCCTAGAATGAAAGAATATCAACCGTCGTAAGAATAGTTTTTGTTTTCATAACAAAAAGTGGACTTGAGCACAGAACTCCGGTAATATCACAACAAATAAAAATGTATACCGGCCACCAAACGAAGGAAATATATGATAACGATAAGTAACATCGTTGTAAAATTATTCAAATGAAGGACAGCATTTTAGGAGTCACACTCCAAGTTCATCCAAAGTCTTTATACATTGGCAAGGAAGATGGATGTGGCCTTTAAAATTTTACTTTCTTGGTGGTATTTATGTTCAGGATAGTTTACTTTGTAAGAAAAATCCTATGTCAAGTATGTCAAGCTAAGGCGGCCGGTTAAACCAACATTGTTTCTATGCGATTCGAGCGCGACATTTCTGACCGTTCGTTAGTTTATATTTGCCCTATTTCTACTTTTAGGTAATTGTGGTTTCTTTTACGACACAAATTCAGTAGCAAATTGATAAAATTTCTATTTTTATATGAGCAAATGTAACGGGAGTATTAATTATTTGATGCCCATTTTCTTTCTAACAAATATTTGACAGAAGGATAAAGTTTGTTTGAAAAACACAAAATTTTAATTAGCTCAAACTGAATTTTTATTGTAAAATTTGGGCACAAGTCAGGTAAGATAACGTGCAACGGAAAATAACCTAATATCCTTGACCCTCTGCGATTTAATAAATTGGCTTTAGTGAATTTTTTGAGTTCAGTCCTAGTATGTCAATCTCAATTTTAGATAATCGCGTTTTTTGCATGGATTACTTGACGAGTTTAGCTAAGTCGGATTTATTGAACCGTAATCTGTTTAGAGCATAATACCCTAGACAGACTGTGGTTTAATAAATCTGATTTAGCTAAACTAGTTTAAATATTCTATGCAAAAACAAAGGGATTAGCTAAAATCGAAAAATTCACTAAATAGGTTTTATTAAACAGCAGTGTGTCTAGGGTATAAGTGAACCAAACTAATCTATAAGCAACGCAATATTCGCTTGCTTAGCTCAGTTGAATTTTACAGGGCCCAAGGGGCCTTCATCATCATTATTACCAAATCATTACCAAAGATTCATATCTCCAAAGCTTAAATTCTTAAGTTAAAAGTGTTTTCATTCCATTTTATTTTCTAGTTCGACACCTGTAAATGAAATATGATTAAACACTAACAAAATATCAATAACTTGTCAAATTGAATAGTTTTCCTGTGGCAAAAATATTAACTGGCAATTAGTTATCTGAAAGAAGAAATTAAATAATTTCGTAGTACCTATTAGTATTTTGTGAAATAGAAATTTCGTAGCTATTCGTAAATTTAAAATTTGAAAAATCGTAAAATTTGTAAAATTATACTTCTTAAAGTTCCTAAAGATGATTGCATTCTCTTAAACTTTTGGCTTTTTTTAAACTAATTTTTGTCATTAAAATTAAAGATTGTTTAGAAGGATATTTTAAAATAATTAAATTCCTTAAAATCTGAAATTTCTAAAATTACCTAATTTCTTAAAAATAAATAAATTTTAAAAATTCTAATCAGTAATGAATTAAAAATTGATTCAAGGCCCTAATATTTAAACCTACATAGGAGGGAAGTTAATTATAGCGTTTCGTAGAGCTATTGAAACATTCACTGAAATATTAGACTCTATATACTTTGAGCATAACCTCATTCACAATAGAGTGTTTATTGCCAAATTAAATTTAAAAAACTCCATGATTTTTCTCCAAATTTTCCATCCACAGCACATCCATTAAATTTGGTCGGGTAATTGTTTGAATTTGGTAAGTTGTTACCTGGGCTTGGATATTTCCTAATATTCAATCTTCGGTAAAATTACCACTGCCAGATTGATATTGTAGTCTTAGGTTTAAGATGATTCAACGAGTTCTGCACGTTTGGGTTGATAAAATAATTATTTTAAAATAAAAATATAAAAACTAGGCCTAATTGACTTGAAAGTCAAAGCCGGCTTGGGGTCAAGGCAAGCTGCTCAAATTGTTTTCCTTTAAAATCGTTAAATTCTTAAAATTCTCTAAATTATTTTAGTTCTAAAAATGCCATAAATTCTTTCAATTTCTTAAATTCTTTAAATTCCTTAACTGCCTTATATTCTTCAAATTTTTTAAAATATTTAACTTCTTTAAATTCTTTAAAAACGATTTTTTTTTTTTTTCAAAAATTAAATAAAATTCTTTAAATTTTTTAAATCGGCTAAATTCTTTAACTTCTTTAAATTTCTTAATTACCTGCTTAAATCTTCAACTTCCTTAAATTCTTTATAAACGCGATAACTTTTAAAAAAATGTAAATTCTTTAAATTTTTACATATGAACAATTTCGGTGATTCAATAAAAATTCAAGAAATTTCCTAAATTCTCTAAATTCTTTAACTTCTTTAAATTCTTTCAAAACGTTTAAATTTTAAATTTAGCTTCCATTAATCTCTAACTTCTTTAAATTCTTTATAAATTTAAATTTTAAAAAATTTTAAATTTATTAAATCTTTACAAAATAAATAAGAAAGGAAACATGGAAACATGGTAGTTCTAGATACTACCATTAATTAGATTAATCTGAATAATATGCAGATAGTTTCTGCAACTCAATAAATTTAAGAAATGTCTGTAATTTCATAAATTTTCTAACTTATGCAAAATTTAAATTCTTTAAATTCTTTTAAAACGTAAAAATTTTTTAAATCTTTAAACAATAAATAAGTTTTCCAATTCTAAATTCTCTAAACTCAAGTACAAATCTCTACATAATGCATAAATAAATAAATAAATAATTTCTGTAATTCATTAAATTCTTAAATTCTTTGACCTATTTAAATTCTTTAAGAACCTTTAAATTTTTTAAACTTCCTAATTCTATAAATTCATAAATCTTTAATTTTCCTAAATTAATTCTTTAAATCTTATAAGTTTCCAAATTCTTTAAATTTGTTAATTTTTTAAATTTCCTAAATCCTTCAAATTCTTTAACTTCTTAAAAAACGTTTAATTTTTCAAATTTTAACTCTTTAATTCATTGAAAAAATTTTTGATTCTGTAATTCATTAAATTCTTAAATTCTATAAATTTCCTTAATTCTCCAAATACTTTTACATGTTTGAATTCTTGAAAAACCTTCAAAGATTTCTAATTCTTTAAATTCTTAAATGTTTAAATTTCCTAAATGTTTAAATTTCCTAAATATTTAAATCTAAAATCTTTAACTTCTTCTTAAATTCTTTAAAAACCCTTAAATTTTTTTAAATTTCCTAAATGCTCTAAATCTTTAATAAACTTTCTAATTCAATAAATTCTTAAATTCTTTAAATCTCCTAAGTCCTGTAAATTGTTTAACTTCTTTAAATTCTTTAATTCCATAAATTTTTCAAATTCTTTAGCTTCCTTTAATTTTTAACTTCTTCAAATTATTTAAAAAATGTTTAAATTTTTAAAATTTTTTAAGTTCTTCAAATCTTTAAATCTTTACACAATAAATAAAGTAATAAGTTCTCTAATTTTTAATCATTCATGAAGTTCTCTTAGTTATGCATAAACAAAATTTTTATCGATGCTGCGTAAGCCACATTTAGTACCATCAATCTCAAATGTCAACCAAAAATAAGCAAACATGTTGATTATATTTAAAATAGCTAAATGTTTGAAAGTTTGGGTTTATTATGTTAATTTTGGAAACTTCAACATTATGATAATTGTACATTAACTATTCAACTAACCAATTTACAGCTGGCAAAGTAGTCTAATTCTTAAATAACCAAAAACGCAATAAATCAATAACAAAATTGTTTTAATTAATTTTTTTTCCTCGTTTCAGGTATTGCTCAAAATATAGTTTGGCGGAAAATTGAGTGAATGCATTTCCTTTCCGAACCATCAAGGTTGGTCATTCAACATAAATTTAATTATATTTCCTTAAATAATTATATATCTATGTGGTTATTAATCTTCAAAATATTTAGTTCAAAGTAAAACCACTTTTTGCTTTTGTTTTATTATTTATGTTCAAAAACAAAAAATTAACCATCAAGTCCTTGCCTTTGGCAAAATATAAATCATAAAAATAATTATCAATTAAAAAATTTAAATTAAAAAAATAAAAAAATCATAAAAATAAATTACTTAATGCATTGACAGTATACTCCAACAACAAAATTATAAAACTCAATAAAAATACTTGCGTTTTCGATCATACAGTGTTAAATAACATAATTAAAATCATAATAAGATTTCACAATCCATAATCTTTAAAACTTTCTACAGAGACACATCATCACCACCATCTTAATCATGATCAACACGCTTTCAAACACACATATGCAAATCGAGTGTATGAAAACAAAAAAACAAAAAAAACAAAAACAAAACGCAAAAGCTACTACATAAATTATAATAATTTCAATGCTAATGCATACGAAACTAAATAATTACCTAATGACAATCACAATATTCGTATAATCGATTGATCAATTAATCAATTTACCAAAATTTTATTTGTAAATTCCAAAGTGATGATGATGATGATAAATTTCAAATTCGCGATACGCCGGATTAACTTCGTTTTTTTTTTGTGTGTGTGTCTGTGTGTGCAATTAATGCATTTATCCCTACTTAGGCTTCATGAATAAGTCAACGTCCTGCTGCTTTATCTGAATATTGTTAATTTAAAATTAATTAATTTGCCTCCACACTTACATTGTTTTCCGCTTAAAATCCTTGAACAATTTTTTTTTTGTTTTGTCGTAAGATCATTACGCATATGATTGTGTAAGCGGCAGACATGAAAAGTAGAGTAAAAAAAATTTGTAATTCTAGGTCATATATTCTACTTCTCTCTGGCAATGTACTTCATTGAAGGTGTACTTGTTTTAGTATTATTTAATTAAATTAATGTTTATTGTTTGTAAGTTTTGTTTTTCGAGGAAAAGAAATGTCATTAACTCTTTTTCTATAGATACTCATCTTGAGTAGGGTAATTTGTAATATGAGTGTTGGTTGACCTTGAACTTAATATTGTTATGAAGTATTTTATTTTCAGAATACTGGTAAATTATTACATTTTTTGGGCAGAAAAGCGAATATTGCTTAATGTATTTAGCTAAATTTAAGATATTCGAGACAATATGAGTTTGGCTTTAGGTTTACTTTAATCAGCATTATTGAACAAAAATCGGTTATTTAAATATTCAAAAATTATAAGATTGTATTCCACTAGAAAGTGGCTTTGAATTTTATTAGTTTGACTTGTTGAAAAATTTTAAAAATTGTTGCTGCTCCTAGTTTCGTCTAGACTTATAGTATTAATAGGTTGCTAATACTTGATTTGGTTATTCCTCACCTATAAATAAACCTAACTGATTGAATTCTTCAAATAAGGTTCTGGTCAGGCAAAAATAATTTTCTTTAGTAAGAAGATGCCAAGTTTAAAGGTAAATCGTTAATAGTTACGATACCGGTTACCGTAACTTTATCGGAAAGGTCGTTTAAGTATTAAAAATATCTTAGAAACAAGATGATGCAAAACCTGCTGAAAAACCTATCGGTTCTGACTATTTGCCAATATAAGAAAATAAAAATTGATAATTGTAAAGATTTTTCAAATGTCTTTATTAACTGGGTTACCCAATTTATAGCAAACCATTTTTGAGCAAATCACACCCAACATTTCATTTTTACCTTAACAGAATGATTTTTAATGTTAAAATTTTGTATGTTTCTCACATATGACCGTGCATGTGCACATAGTTATCATATTATCTATCTTGAATTTACCCTAGATGAAACTAATCAGTTTAATTTTCTTACTAAAAACAAACACCACTAATCCAGAAATAATTAA
Organism: Tipula vernalis; assembly: GCA_958295665.1. Taxonomy (NCBI): domain Eukaryota; kingdom Metazoa; phylum Arthropoda; class Insecta; order Diptera; family Tipulidae; genus Tipula; species Tipula vernalis. Next base: position 40,663,210 of record OY282558.1, on the reverse strand, counting down.
AATTCCACAAATTCAAGGTCAATTAAACCTCAGTTCATTAAAACTGTTACTTATTCTGTAAATAATGTCGAACTAGATTTTTAAAGGTTTAATTGACTAAAATCAGGATTGCCCGTGGATAGGTACTCTCATTAATGTCATGTTCTTTCGACTTTCGAAAAAAACGAGCAACTTTTTTTCTGTACCAAAAGAATACAAAAAAAATTGATTTGGTTTTGTAAATGTATTGATGAACAACGGTGAATAATAATTATTAAAGTCTTATCTACTTCACTTTGACGTTTCTATTTCTATGTCTATTCTAGAAGTCATATCGAATCGAGAAAAAATCGAGATTTTTTGAAATTTCTCTAGAGCAAAAAAAGAGCGATTTTTTTCAAAAGAACGTAATATGACACTTCTAACATAAGCGCATGCAAGACTGAAGAACTTCCAGCGAAAAGACTTACTCCTGCACCGAAAGTATTAACTTGTATCGTAATTAATGAATTGAAAGTTGAAAAGCGCCTTAAGTGGACAAACGGAATAACCAGAAAAGATCTTACATTGTCCTGGCTTTTAGATAATATTCATTTAGATCGCTAAATTTAAAACAGAACCATAAAAGTAATAATTTCAACACTTTCAATAAGATGGAATGGGATAATTTATTGTAGCACCTTGCTTTGCTACTTGGGGTTCCGGGTTCCATTCCCAATTTTTAGATATTAAAAAAGTGCGGAGTTCGGTAATTTTTGAATTTGAGCCTTATTTTATTTAAGAAAGTCGATCCGAGGTATATGACCCATGGAATTCATCAGAGCGTGAGTAATTCGATTTTATTTAATGGAATTACATCTAGGATCAGCTTAATAAATCAGATATAAAATTTCTCTAAATTTCACAAACGTGCGTTTTCCATTTGGCACTAGAAACGTAGTAAATGCCCTGGATTGGACGGAGCTTCTGCGATTATGTCCCAATTCCATTGTAATTTAGAATCCGATTTAGTCAACATATTTGATGACCAATGAATTAGTTGCAGCACATCGAAATGATGAATCAAGGTAGTAGGTTTGAAACATTTCTAGAAGAGATTTCACCAAAAATCTGTTTTGTAACCAGTGGATGACCGCCGATATTTAAAAGGCATATTTTATTACCTCAAATACGTAACATTTTTCGAGACTTAATCATTTTTCTGGTTTTAAGTCGAAATGATCTGGTTTTTCAAACTTTTTCAGAATTCCTCCAGTTTTTTGTCGTTTTGCACCTGGTCATCCTAACGATAAACATACTACTGATATTTATTTTCTGTTAATAAATTAAACTTTAGAAACTTTAGAAACGTTATTAGATTAATCTGAAGTTTTTCACAAGCAATAGTTTTCATTTATTTGAACTACAGCAATAAATTTGTCTGTCCTGCGACTTTGATAAATTTAACTGTCAACATTCTTTGGCGAAAAAGGTCTACGGTGTCCAATTAATTTTAATTGATTATTAAAATTGTAATTGATTGATTGATTTATTTTGAACATACAACCAAGCAATAAGCTGGATCTCCCGATAATGCCGGGCTCACTAATATGGCGAATCATTGTTACCATAGTTTAGTGTTTGTACAGATTTAGGAAATCATTATCTCTTAATTTCCTTCTCGATGCATTTATTTTAATTGATTATTGAAATTTCAAATTTGAATTTAAGTTCTCCTCCTGGATAATATCCAATTTTGTCGTATGGTATGTTTTACATCCAACAAGGTATGGTGGTAATCGCTTTAGGTTAAAGTGATACAGGATCTTTATTGTCTCGGGGTCATAAATATCCCCAAACCAAGTATACAATTAGCTCTAATGATTTATATTTTCAGCGAAAGTAAGCCCTAGGTTTTTATTTTCGAATACTTTTTGAAAAATTATGCCATGTATTTGATATTAAATTTGTTGTATAAAAGGGTTAACTTCGATTTTTTCAACAATAAACTCTTACACTTGTTAATATTGCGACTGAGAAGGTTAGAATCACACCATTTCGCTATAGATTGTCGATATATTCCGTAAGTTTGTTATTATCTCCAGCCCAAAAAGGCTTTCGCAAAGTCATTTTAAAACCATGTTGACACTTTGAGATAAATCGAGGAAACAATGATCTGAATGAATTGCAGATTATCAGTTCAAATAATTTGGATATTCAAGATATTGATGTAAAACCTCTATAACAAGAAACATCATTTATTGCTTAAGTTTTGCAAATTGTTGCCACTCTGGTTATGTTCAATTTTTGTGGAAATTCTGCTAGCTTTAAAGATTGATTAATTCAGTGACATAGAGGAATTGCCAACATTGTGAAATCTATTAATAATGAAGCTGGAATGCCATTAGGACCACATCCATCTCTGAATACCTATACAGTTCTATGCGAATGAAGTTTATCCTAAAATAAAACTAGAATTAACAACAACAACAAATTTACATATGTATGCGTTTAAAAAAGTATACATTCGGGCGAATAATATAAAATATTTTTTATAATAATATCCGAATGAAATATATTTATTCAATACATAAGAAAATCGATATTTCAAGATTTTCACCGATCGGCACACATGTCGTCGATAAGCTTGGGTGTATACATTAACCATGCCAACCCGTTTGAAAAGTTATTGGGGTTTACCTAGTTAATCCTAGATTATTCAAAAACGTGAAAAGTTTTGTCTTAAGCATGTATAAGAAAATCAATATCTTGAGATTTTCACCGATCGGCAAACATCTCACTATGATATTTCGGTAGGCCTATGTGTATGCTATGATCATGCCAACCCGTTTGAAAAGTTATTGGGGTTTACCTAGTTAATCCTAGATTTTTCGAAAATGTGACCAATTTTTATCTTAACAGAATGTCTAAGAAAATCAATATCTTGAGATTTTCACCGATCGGCAAACATCTCACTATGATATTTCGGTAGGCCTATGTGTGTGCTATGATCATGCTAACCTGTTTTAAAAGTTATTGGGGTTTACCTAGTTAATCCTAGATTATTCAAAAACGTGAAAAGTTTGGTCTTAAGCATATCTAAGAAAATCAATATCTTGAGATTTTCACCGATCGGCAAACATCTCACTATGATATTTCGGTAGGTCTATGTGTATGCTATGATCATGCCAACCCGTTTGAAAAGTTATTGGGGTTTACCTAGTTAATCCTAGATTATTCAAAAACGTGAAAAGTTTTGTCTTTAGCATGTCTAAGAAAATCAATATCTTGAGATTTTCACCGATCGGCAAACATCTCACTATGATATTTCGGTAGGTCTATGTGTATGCTATGATCATGCTAACCCGTTTGAAAAGTTATTGGGGTTTACCTAGTTAATCCTAGATTATTCAAAAACGTGAAATGTTTTGTCTTAAGCATGTCTAAGAAAATCAATATCTTGAGATTTTCACCGATCGGCAAACATCTCACTATGATATTTCGGTAGGTCTATGTGTATGCTATGATCATGCCAACCCGTTTGAAAAGTTATTGGGGTTTACCTAGTTAATCCTAGATTTTTCGAAAATGTGACCAATTTTTATCTTAACAGAATGTCTAAGAAAATCAATATCTTGAGATTTTCACCGATCGGCAAACATCTCACTATGATATTTCGGTAGGTCTATGTGTATGCTATGATCATGCCAACCCGTTTGAAAAGTTATAGGAGTTTACCTAGTTAATCCTAGATTATTCAAAAACGTGAAAAGTTTTGTCTTTAGCATGTCTAAGAAAATCAATATCTTGAGATTTTCACCGATCGGCAAACATCTCACTATGATATTTTGGTAGGTCTATGTGTATGCTATGATCATGCCAACCCGTTTCTAAAGTTATTGGGGTTTACCTAGTTAATCCTAGATTATTCAAAAACGTGGAAAGTTTTGTCTTAAGCATGTCTAAGAAAATCAATATCTTGAGATTTTCACCGATCGGCAAACATCTCACTATGATATTTCGGTAGGTCTATGTGTATGCTATGATCATGCCAACCCGTTTGAAAAGTTATTGGGGTTTACCAAGTTAATCCTAATCCAATAACTTTTCAAACGGGTTGGCATGATCATAGCACACACATTGGTCTACCGAAATATTCTAGTGAGATGTTTGCCGATCGGTGAAAATCTCAAGATATTGATTTTCTTAGACATGCTTAAGACAAAACTTTTCACGTTTTTGAATAATCTAGGATTAACTAGGTAAACCCCTATAACTTTTCAAACGGGTTGGCATGATTAAAGCATACACGTAGGCCTACCGAAATATCATTGTGAGATGTTTGCCGATCGGTGAAAATCTCAAGATATTGATTTTCTTAGACATGCTTAAGACAAAATTTTTCACGTTTTTGAATAATCTAGGATTAACTAGGTAAACCCCAATAACTTTTCAAACGGGTTGGCATGATCATAGCACACACATAGGCCTACCGAAATATTATAGTGAGATGTTTGCCGATCGGTGAAAATCTCAAGATATTGATTTTCTTAGACATGCTTAAGACAAAACTTTTCAGGTTCTTGAATAATCTAGGATTAACTAGGTAAACCCCAATAACTTTTCAAACGGGTTGGCATGATCATAGCACACACATAGGCCTACCGAAATATCATAGTGAGATGTTTGCCGATCGGTGAAAATCTCAAGATATTGATTTTCTTAGACATTCTGTTAAGATAAAAATTGATCACATTTTCGAAAAATCTAGGATTAACTAGGTAAACCCCATTAACTTTTTAAACGGCTTGGCATGGTTAATGTATACACACAAGCTTACCGACGACATGTGTGCCGATCGTTGAAAATCTTGAAATGTCGATTTTCTTATGTATTTAATAAATATATTTCATTCGGATATTATTATAAAAAATATTTTATATTTTTCGCCCGAATGTAGACTTTTTTAAACGCATACATATGCATGTTTGTTGTTGTTGTTAATTCTAGTTTTATTTTAGGATATACTTCATTCGCATACAGTTCTAAGAACTTCCATTAGGTACTTACACAAATTAGCTTGGGTACTTTGACCATTTTTTAAATTTATTCTAAATTTTTCATAGAATGGTTTACAAACGCTAAAATTTACCTTCCGAATTTCATGATTCAGTCTCAGATTATATCACTTGCCCACAAAACGCATTAAATTATTATTTTTGATCGTGTTTAACAACGTGTGTCTTTGCTACAAGTTTATACATATTCAATAGATTGCTCGGGATAAATGTCAACAGTACAAATTTAGCTAAATAAAAAACAAACACAAATCATTGAGAGTTGTTTGAAACGTATGTAGCTATATAGTATGCAAAGTGTAACTAAATTAATTAGAGACTTCTCATTCAGGCTGCTTTTCAATTTACATATAAATGCCGTTTTGACTCATTACTTTTATGTATAAACTGAGTCATACATATAAATGATTTAGCTGAAATTCTATAAAAATTATCACGTTCAAATAAAAACTATTTCATTGATTCAATGTCAAATATTTCGGGGGTAATTACCCTGATACAAAAAAAAAAATTTAATAAAAATTTGCCAAGTCAAACAGCGTCTGGTATTTTAAATGTTTCTATAAACAAATCAAAAATTTAAACTCAATGCCATTATTTATTTTGATTCAATAATGGATTGGAAACTGATATTTATTAATTATGTACTGGTGCGCAGGTTCATTGCTATAAGACAAACAATTTCTCATTCCCATTTCAAATGTCCAAAGAAGTCCAAAGAAGTACATTTTAATTTAACCCTCTAGCAACAAACAAGCCTTGAAGGTTCAAGACAATAAATTATTATTTAATGCATTATAATAAGCAGCAGCACAAAAATATAGGAAATGTCTCAGCGAATTCTTGTTAAAATAAAATCGTGTTATTGGGATTGTGTTATTGAATGTATTTTTTTGCACTACACTCGCATATTTAGGTGAGAGAATGATCAATTGAATTGTGACTTTTTATGTCCATACAAAAAAACAAAGTCAATTGTATACTTTCACTTTTTATTGACTTCTTGCAGTTTGAGCGTTTCCATTACTACTGAATTTACCCTCACATACAGTAGATTTTATGCTAAGGAGCTTACAAATTTGTGAAGGTTAAAATGTTCATTGAACCACAAAATTATGCAAATTTAAAAATTTACTTAGATTGAAGACTATTTTGTAAATATTTACATTACTTACCTGTTCTAAGAATTTATAGACGTGCTGTGTATTTAATAAGATTAATTAATGTGTTCTACACCGGCGGACATAATACAAGAATAGAACACCTGCGAGCACCATTGCGCATTCAATTAATATAAATATCAATGACAGATTATCAATTAAGCATAAAAATATTTTAATTGATAAACATCTAAATTGCGGGCGTCATTAGTAATGTAATGAACAATATCATTGAATATAGTATGGATATATGTTTAATTAAAATTATAATCAAGGAAATAAATTATAATTTTGTTTTGTTTTCTGTATTTGAAAGACCTTAAATTATCAGCAAACGAACCTGGTTTGTGTCACGATTTTTATATTTATATGACATCACATCAAAGATTTTAATATTTTTTGTAATCACAAAACAAATACTCGTAAATCGCAATTATCGTGTTAAATATCGTTTTGGCTGACAGTATATAGTTTAATCGTGTTTATGATTTAAATTTGACCTTAGTGTACATCTCGTGTTTTCCGCTGTAGCTTTTTTTTATGATTTAATAATATTGACGAATGGTATGGTGGTGCTGTAGTGAACAAAAGTGAATTGTACGGCAAAAGACAATCTATTTAATTTTAATTGTTATTGTTATTTATAATCATTGAATTAATTAAAATTGGAAACGGTAAAATTAACAAGTCGATAAATATTGTTTCAAAAAGCATATCACCTCTAGTAATTTTCGTAACGTGTTCAAACCCTCATATGATTTTTGTTTGTTTTGGAACAGTTTTATCATTTTTTATGCCTGAAAACTATGCTTTTTTAATTGTTAAATTCACTAAAATTATATGGTTGGGTTACTAAACATTTCTGAAACTACATCAGTCGTGTTTTTCGTCCGCACGAAGTGTTTTGTGTTTTGTGTACAATACAATGATTTTATATAGTTGATGTTAATTCACAATTACGTATCTAAAAATATTGAACAAAAATTTACGTATCTAAAAACGTTTAAAATTGGTCGTACATGACCAATCGACATTGAAAGTGATCAATAGTAATCACGTATATTACGCGCAATATAGTTTTACTATACATTGGTCATGTACGATCAATTTTAAACGTTTTTAGATACGTAAATTTGTTCTTACGTAATTGTGAATTGACATCAACGATGTACATGTAGACAGTCTGAAAAAAAATGGATAAACGTGTTGTGCTCGTGTGCCGTAATAAATTAAAAAAGGGAAATTAAACAACATTAAAAATGGATGCTACTTTTAAAGTTTTAGATTGTCCACCATTTTTGTTTTGTTACGAATACAAAATGGTTATGAAAATCAGATAAGTATTTCGTTCTATACCTTTTCATTTTCAAATTGGAAATAATCATTTTCAAAATGGAAATAATCAATATCAAATTGGAAAAAATCATTTTTAATAGGTAACGTGGGGCTTATTCATCACGAAGTAAGAAGAGGAGCATTTAAAACCTCGCAAGCGAATGAGTTCAATTGTTTACGCAATGCTCTAACCAAATATCAATCACCAGTTGTAACGGCAACTGATAATGCTCTGTGTCATGCGTCTATTGAAGCTGTGTTTCTTGAAAGTGAATTTATCAATCATCGGTTATTAAGTTTAGGCCCATACAGTCCAATGTTAAACACCAAAGAATTTGCTTGGCCGGCTCTTAAGGCCTCTATTAAACGAGATTTAATAACTGAAATGCCACAGATTTCAGCAGGTGAAAATAGGATAGATTTGACCGAAACCGAATTTCGTTTACAAAGGCTGGAAAATATTATACAACGCGGAATTTACCAAATTTATCTGTTGCAAGTTGTGCTAAATATGTTGCATATATTCAAAAATGCATACCAGGAGTGGGATTTTGCACAAAAGGCGAGAAGCGAGTTTTCGTTTAATTTCTCGCCTTTAAATTTTGTCCGACAGTTTTTCTTTTGATTTTGCACAAGTAGACAAAATAAAAGGCGAGAAAATTGAGCAATTTTATCTTAGTTGTCAAAAATACATTTTATTGACATGTTTGTTTAGATTTGTGTCGTTGACACAAATGAATTTGTAAAAAAGCATGCTATTTGAAATACATAAATAATTAATTTTATGTAATAAAGAATAAAAGTTGGTTCAACATTTAATTGCGGGTTATCCGATGTCCTATTTCAAGTGTGATATTTTTTGCCGCTAACACTGGAAATGTTATGGTGTTTGTTAACTTATCAATTATATAATCGTTTTGTCTTGTTCCCTTCTGTAATATTCGGCGGTGTTATTTTCTGTACATATTGTAATAATCGATAGGGAAATTTTCCTAATATGCACATAAATTGATTAAATTCAATCATTAGTTTTTCCTTTTATGATTTGTACTATAGCTCAAGTGACAACATTTTATAATTAAAACAATAATTGTACTAATAAATAATATTCATAAGATATGTGACAGCAAATTTCAATTTGTTTAATTACCTATGATGTGTAAAATTATGCTGAAACATCAACTTAAGCCTGATTTCCATTATGAAATATTTACTGACAGTATAAACAAAATGGGATAAAAATATATATTCGCGTGCTGTGTGAGAGAAAAAAAACACTTTCAGTTTTACAGTACTGAAAAAATTCGTATAGTATACTGACATTTTTATAGTATACATACTGACAAAATTTACTGAAAAATATATGAAGCGAAGTATATTTTTTCAGTACTGGAAAAATATTTCAATTTTTCAATGCAATTTTTCAAAAAAATTAAAAACAAAGACCATTTCTCCGTCACTTTAATGACATTTTCGATTTTTATGTTTTTATTCAGTAAAAAATACTCTCAGTAAATATTTCGTAATGGAAATCAGGCATTAAAATTCGTTTCCTTACTTCTCGCCAAGCATTACACCAGAGCCTTCTAGAGTATAGAGCCATAATCATAATAACGTATTTTTTAGAAGCTTTTTTAGTGGTATAACTTTTCATTGATTTCCATAGGAATCCATAGTAAAAATGTGTTTTTATAGCTTCAAGATTTTCGATGAAAAAAGCAAATATATTATAAAACGTTTATATAAATGTTTTCTTTATACCTTGAACAACAACATTCAAGAAGACTATATTGTTACTGAATAAATATTAATTGGAGAAATATTAAAACTAAACTATACCTAAAATATATTTTTCGAATTTCCATTTTGAAAAATAAATCAAAGTTGGCTTTGATGAATTAAAATAATACTTGCTAAATTTATCTTTAGTTTTAGTAGTGTACGTAAGATGTCTAAAATATTTACAGAACAATACGAAAAAAAATTATTTAGTCACAAAATTATCACTCGTACTTAATATTTTGTGAGTTTGTTTTGCTTTTCCTACAACTATTTTACTTGAAATTTCCTCAGGTCGTAATTTTTGGTATGATTTTTCCAAATTTTTACGGCCGTCACTGCCATCTATGTAATGTATATTGACTTAATGACCAAACGAATTGTAGTAAGCTTTTATTTTAATTTGACCAGAATGCTGTTGTTATGAAATTTTTTTATATTTTGGTTTAAATAAATCAATTATTACAAGAAAATGAAAACGATTTACTTAAACGACATTCATATATGTTGAAATTCAAATGTTTATGAAAGTATTTCAGAAATCATAATTAAGAATTTGTAACGTTTTCATTTAAACATTTGTCTTTGGAAAAAAAGTGATTCCCATATGTTTTGTGTATTTTCAAAGCAGCCTTGATTATACAAAGCCATAATCTAAAAAACACAGCTTTTATAAAGGAATTAGAAATGAGGAAAAAACCAAACTTTTCATAGTAAAATACACAAAACAAATGGGAAATCACTTTTTTTCCTAAGACAAATTCTTAAATAGAAACGTTACAAATTCTTAATTATGATTTCTGAAATACTTTCATAAATATTTGAATTTCAACATATATGAATGTCGTTTAAGTAAAGCCTGAATTCCACCAATGCCGTCTAGAATATACAAGCCATACTGCTAAAAGCAAAAATTATTATTTTTTATTTCATCGACATAACCTAGATGGCAATTAACATTCGAAAAATGAAAGAGTTGAGAGAAACAGAGAATAAAACATTTCAAAAATGAACAAATTATTTAGTATTATCTCATGCTTACGAAAGGGAGGTTGTACATATTTTTATCTCTGCTAATTTTCTGCATAATTTAAAACTAATGAAATTATTAATAAAATAATGATTTAAATATAAATAAATATTAACTATAAATGTAATATGAGTTGGAAAAATGTATATGAACTATTTTTTATTAATAATTTTAAATTATGAAAAAAACACACGACGTACAACCTCCCTTTATTGCGCTTGGATTAATACTAATTTATTTTTTATATTTTCACATGTTTTAATCTCTTCGTTTTCAAGTTTTGTTCTCTTTCATTTTTCTAACATTAATGCCATCTGCAGAAGATTAATGGAACTGTCGACATAAATTGAGTGACGTAACCAGTAGTATGGCTTGTATATTCTAGACGGCATTGATTCCACTGTGAATAATTGACTGAACTGACTTCAAGTCGAAAGAAGACAAAAAAACAAAATCCATTGAAGTGACAAAGATAAAGCATGTTTTTTTTTTTTTTTTTTTTATAGCACAAATATCTTGATAAATTTTGACGACAGCAAAAAAAAAAAAAATAAAAAATAAAAATATTTGGTTATCACTTGGAGTTTTAATTTGGCTTTTTCACCACCACAAAATTATTTTTAAAAAAAACGATTACTTTATTAAATTGCCAATAATAGTATTTAGCGATATTACCACAATTGATCCCAATATATCACAATTTAACTGTACACAAACTTTATATTTTTTTATTATCACAGCTATTTTAGAAGCAACCACCAAAAAAAATTAATAAAAATAACAAACTTTTAATTACCTTAGTGTGCGGAAAAAATTTGCGTCCGTACACAAAATTTGTGTGCGTATATTAGTTGGATAACCATAAAATGACCTCGATTTTGATAATTTTTTACCATATTTATGGCGATCCACTAATACAAACACACATTTGATGTAAGTAAAATCTTGACTGACTTCGTTTTGTGTTTCTTTCACACAATCACCGATTTTATATTTTTATCTCCCTTTATTTTGACTGACAAACTTTTATTCGCAATAGAATTCAGGCTTAAAACGTTATCATTTTCTTGTAATAATTGAATTATATAAACCAAAATATAAAAAAATTTCATAACAACAGCATTCTGGTCAAATTAAAATAAAAGCTAACTACAATTCGTTTGGTCATTAAGTCAATATATGTACATTACATAGATGGCAATGATGACAGTAAAAATTTGTTAAAATTGTACCAAAAATTACCACCTGGCGAAAATTCAAGTTCAAAAATTGTAGGAAAAGCAAAACAAATTCACAAAACATAGGAACGTTCGTTAATTTTATGATTAAATAACTTTTTTTTCGTATTTTTCTGTAAACATTTAAGACATCTTACGTACGCTAGTAAAACTAAAGATAAATTTAGCAAGTATTATTTTAATTTGTCAGAGCCAACTTTGATGTATTTTTCAAAATGAAAGTTCGAAAAATATATTTTAGAAATAATTTAATTTTAATATTTCTGCAATTAATATATATTTAATACCAATATAGCCTTCTTGTAAATTGTTGCTGAAGATATGTAGACAACTTTAATGTAAACATTTTATAATATTTTTGCTTTTTTCATTGAAAATCTTGCAGCTAAAAACACCATTTTTACTATGGATTCCTATGGAAATCAGTGAAAAGTTATACCACTAAAAAAGTTTCTAAAAAATACGTCATTTTGATTATGGCTATATATTCTAGAAGGCTCTGGTATTTTACTATGAAAAGTTTGGTTTTTTCCTCGTTTCTAATTCCTTTATAAAAGCTGTGTTGTTTTGATTATGGCTTTGTGTAATCAACGTTGCTTTGATTACACATGAACGAAAATAAAAGCGAAAGCGAGTGTCTATTCGCCTAGTGCAAAATCGCTTTTTCTCGCTTTTAGGTAAAAGTCGCTCAAAAAAGGCGACTCGCTGTGTGCAAAATCCCAGTCCAGATGTTTTAAATTTAGTCGATATGATTTTTTAATAGACTGTCTATATTAATAAAGTTTTCATCATAAATATTGTTGTACCTGTGAGTTTTTTATTTTTAAATTTAAAAATGATTATTTCCATTTTGGAAACGATTATTTCCAATTTGAAAATGATAACTTCAAATTTGAAGTTGAAAAGGTATAGTTAATATAATATTACATAAATTAATTTATTAATACCCATTTGTTTTAACCATTTATTTTAATTTTAATTTTGTGGTTGTGTTCTAGTTTTACTTTATATTATTACAGGTTTTATATACAAGGATGTCGCAGAAGTGTAGGATCAAATGAAGTAGGGTGATAGAGGAGGTAATTTCTAACCAAAATAGCCAAACAAAGTTTTATCGAATTTTTGATGGTTCAAATGTTATTCCACTTTTTAACAAAAAAAATCAAGAGTTCGTTTGTTTTTCTTACCTGAAGAGTGTACCTTTCCAATACAATTTTAACTCTATTATTTCTATCAAATAAAACTATGGCTTTATGAAATCTTTGTGTTTCTTAAAAATTTTAGTTGATTTTTAAGTGACGCTGAAATCGACCATGGCGTAGTCCTTTCCCTTCAAATCCAGTGACTTTCATAATTCACGTTGAAATGCTGTTTCACTACTAGTGTATAGTGAGGAGGAGCTCCATCGTATTGCAGCAACATATTGCGATGTCTTTGTAGAGACACGTCATCCAGCCCAGTGGTTTCGTAGGAAACTTAGAAAAATTTCCACGTTCCCTTTCTTTTCCATCAATTATTCCCGTCCACATGTTCACTCCAAACAGATGCTGGAAATGACGACGCCGCATAACTTTTGGATTTATGCGGGCCCAATAATGCAAATTGTAGATGTTGATAATCCCTACGTTTTAAAGGCGGTTTCGTCGCTCCATAAAATGTTATTAAAAAATTGCGGATTTTTTTGCTTGGGGGGGGGCAGCATTTCTCGGCAAAATTTCACCATTTTTTCATGGTCAGCTTGTAAAAGGTTTTGTACACATTGCAAATGGAAAGAGTGCAACTGAGGACCACTTTTTCATTTAATTAAAATAGGTTATTGGAGAGAAAGCGACACTGTTTGCTTTGATCGCCAGCTTTATTGTGCGACCATACACAATAATCTCGAGGTGGGAACTTCGATGACATTGTCTATGAGTAATACAGACTTTTAAAGCCCATATAGAGCAGATTTAATAAATAACCCAGAACCGAACTTTACTCATGCTCACGGCCCAAGGATACTAATTATAATATTTTTAAATTTCATGCTACATCCAGATATTGAAATATATAACTAATTTAAATACTACGCAAACAACAGCGACCATTTATCACAATTTGATTGGTAATTTTGACTCAAAAATACAGTGACGATTGGGACGACTGGGCATATTGGACATTGGACGACTGGGCTATCTGCAGAACTTTCTCAGGTTCTTCGAACAGGTGTAAAATGATTTTTATTGTTAAGTGCATTTTTTAATAACGACTTACTTTGTAAAAAAACATTTTAGAATCTGAATTAGTGTCACAAGTCTTTTTGATTGGTCAACTTTCCATAGTACATTGTTTTCCCATCAGCGTCACTTAAAAATCAATTAAAATTTTTAAGAAACACGAAGATTTCATAAAAACGCATTGTTTTATTTGGCAGAAATAATAGAGTAAACATTGTCTTGGAAAGGTACACTTTTCAGGTAAGAAAAACAAAAGAACTCTTGATTTTTTTTTGTCCAACAGTGGAAAAACGTTTGAACCATCAACAATTCGATAAAACTTTATTTGGCTATTTTGGTTAGAAATGACCTCCCCTGCCACGTTACTTCATTTGATCCTACACTTGTGGGACACCCTGTATATTACATTGAATACCGTAATATTTGTTAATAAATTACGAACATACATTATATGCTAAATTAGAACGAAATGATACCGGGGATAGCCCGATTTCGGTAGGACACTTTCGATATGGTTTTCGAAATTTTCATTTTTTTGATTTTTTTCAGAAGTTTCGAGATCTTTCGAGAAGTAATTATATGCGCGATTATGATGCTTTAGTTTAGGGGTTTTCGAGATGTAGTTAGCGTTGATTTGAGTTTTAATTTTAGAGATATTTTTCAAGGGTTTCGAAATTAGTTCAGATTATTACAGGTTTTAAAGATTTATCGAAATTTTCGTGATAATTCATGAGTTTTATAATGTTCGAACACTTTCTAGAAGAAACTTCAAAGATTCGGCAGTATTTTAATTTTTTTAATGATTCGGAATCGAATGAAATATTCGCGAGAATCTCTACATCAGGAAATAGGTCAAGTTTGGGATCTTAAGGGTAATCGTTCTAGTGTAACATACTGTATGAAGAGTGATAAAACTAGATAGAAATAAACTACAAGTATAGGAATCTGTTATTAATGAAGCGAAACAGTTAATATTAATAACTTTTGATGAAGCTTTATGTACCAGATCATTTTCTATCAATTTAACATCAACTTATAAGAATCTTACTAAGTACGTAATTATTTTAAATGACTGAGATTTTCGGCAATCTATTATTTGTTGCCGTTTTAGAATGATTGCGACTCATGTTTATTACAAAACATGATTTGTGGACGAGGGGACCGTCCTGTGGGGCCGCAGGCATCTAGTGTAAAATAAATTAGATTTTCTTTTTTTACTTTTCATAAACAAATTTAGGAAAAATGCGTTCAAATCGAAAGACGGAGTAGATCTTTTTTTACATACACGAAACAATAACAACGATGCAGCAAGAATGTCTTATTTATTTGTTTCATTTGCTTTCGTCACAGAAAATAAACTGTTATAAATTAATCGTGATTGAGGAGCGTAACGACCAGTGAGTAGTGACTAACATGTAGCTGTACAATTGGCCTGAGTAGTTAATTCTAATCGTAAAATTACCATTTGGACAACATAATCTGTATTTCCGTATTTCTATTTATGGCGTCATATAAGTTGGTATAATTTGCGCCACGTATTTATTTTTGATTAAGTCAAACAACCGATTATATTTCAAATTTTAAATATACATATATTTCAACTATGAGATCAACTTACTATTTTGTAAGTTTGATGTCCAATTTCTCCAAATATCTGTTAATCGTCGAGCAAATAAGCAAATGATCAAAGTCTATTAATAACAACCGCTACTTCTTTTAAGTATGGAGACATTGATGAAACGTCGGCAATCTACATTCTGTAACCGCTAAAAATCCATCCCAGACTCTTTTTACACTACGAGTATTTATTCATTTGATCAAAAAAAAAGAAAACCTCTAAACTCCCTTTGCAGGTGGGAATTTCCGCTAAGTAAAATAAATGTACAAACGAATCGCTATCAAATGTTTCAAAATATTAGAAAAAATGTCTGTCCTAAATTTTGAATGCCTGCGGGTAGGGTAATTGTCATATCGGCTATCGGTATAATAAAAAGTCCTATATTAGCTACGTTTGGGTCAACCCTAAGACCGCCTGAATCGTCTACACGTGTCTTTCGGGGAAATTATTTAGCGGTAATTCTAATGGACAAACCACTTTCAGAATGCGATACTTTAGGATTTTTACTAAATCGGTATTACAAATCAATAGGCCTCTTGTAATTTAGAATTTGGTATTTTTTATTTTTAATCATGAGAAAACGATGCATTTGTATAAGAGGTTTTGATGTTCTTTTTCTTCAATCAACTATTGGATGGATTTTTATTTTACAGGTAAGTGCAAACTTTCCTAGGATAAAGCCTGAGTCATATCAGTCGACTCAGTCGTATGATCCATCAAATGAAAGTTATTTCTATCACAAAAATAAAATTCTAACAATATCTTAATTATCATTAGATAAAGTTAAAACATAAAATTACTAAAATGTTAAAGTCGATAGTAAAAGTACGATGACGGCCTCTCGAAGAAAATCTGTTAATCAAAAATTGAAATTATATAAGTAGGAATATCAGCAATGTTTGCATTTAATAACGAAAAATAGTTTTTATCAACAATCTCAAACGTCAAATTTTCAGCACGCTCAGTTTAAAATTTTTCCTCTAGATGGAATCCATGTTGCTTTAAAAGTAGTAACTTCAAGTAGGCTGGCTTTGAAATAAATAAAAAAATATCGAGTTTCTCTTCTTAGTTCAGCTTCTCAAATGGTTTATCCAGCATCTGAATTAGCAGTTAGCTTACATACTGAAAAGAGAGCAAAACTTTCCGAAACCATTTTACCATATTTAAGTAAAGGCCTTGAAGAATGCAAGAATTTTATTTCTGGCACATTTGTTATCAAAATTTATCGTTATGCCGCTGGTGGCAGATATACTTATTTGGCCCTTGCAGATTCAGTAGAAATTTGAAGATGGTAATTTCACCTCTGCTATTAATATCTACCAGGTTTTGAAGAATGAAATAATTTCAGTTCCATAACTTTAGTTATTAAATTCAACATTATAGCCTTAAAGGTCTAGATATAGCTAGGGACGCAAGAAAATTCTAAACTTTTTTACCACTACGCATGAAAATCAAATTTTCAGTCAAATTTAACATTGTAGAATATCGATGTAAATGTTTTCAAGAATGCAACTGTTTTAGAACTGATACACTTTAGTTATGGCCAGAGTTTGCCAGCGTTACAGCTTTGTTGGCCTTGTAATAGCAGTTCCCCAACATCATATATAGGTGGCTCTGGTAATAAATTTAATTTACGTTTATTTGTTTTTGTATTTTTTTATGGATATTTATCACCGCAAAAATAACCGCATTTAATATGTAATATGCTTATGTATTTAATCATTGATCGAAGCATTCCCGTGTTGACCGTATCGGTTGATTCGACACGCATAAGTGGTCGAGTCGCTACAAGGTTCTGGGCGTCAAAATTTGAGTCAGCAGAACATTATATGTTTTCGAGTTTATTACGGAAAAAAATGGAACTAAATTCGAAAAATTATGGAAACTAACTCTAAAACTCTTCTAATTGTAGCGCTTTTCAATTTCTTTTACGTATGTAAACTAACGTATAGTCTCAATCTCGACCTTAAGATTTATCTATTTTGAAGTCCCCTGAATCCGAAAAAGTTAGTTTCGAAATGGTGTCTGTCTATCTATCAGTCTGTCAGTCTCTAGAATAAATTAGTTGCTTAACCATAATTATGATTGAATATTTAGCAAAAATTAGTCGAATACACTTTAGTTTAGTTTTGAACACTTCAAATTAAACTTAAAGCATACTTACCCAGTTTTCAATAGATCTTCTGCTTAAGTTGAGAAATTTTACGTTTGCTTAAAATTCTAGAGCCTAGCTTTGAATACTACATAATTAGTAAATGAGCTTAGGCCATAATTATAATTATAAGATTTATTCAAAAATTAAACTTAATCTAAAGTCTAAGTCGAAAGTGGTTTTCACTTTCAAACAATTTAGACTTAAATTTAGCCTTGAAGTTTAGGCTTAAGTTAAGATGTAAGTATTTCAATTTTTTTACCTTTAAATAACATAAAATTTCAAACTAATTGATAATTTTTAAATTCAATAAGCTGTCAGTTATATTCATTTCTGTGGAACCATACTTATGATCTAAAATACAAAAAATTAAGCCGTAAGCGCAATTCCAATTTTAAAACTCTAGCATTTAATTTTGAGTTCTAATTAAGCTTAGAATTGAAACTAAGAATTTATACATGGAAAATTTTTATTTTCTTTAGTCTAAATCTAAATCTCATTATGCTTAAGCCAATTATTGTCAGACATTTATCCCGGTTTTTTGTAATCAAAAATTTGATTTAAGCCTTAAATTCAAAGTTATTTTAGTTTAAAATCAATTCAAATACCATACAACTGTTTACTTACAATTAGTGGCTTGAAGCATAAATTTTTTTAAGATTGAACAAAAATAAAACGTAAGCCGAAACTTGAGCCAACAGTTTTTGGAATATTTATATACAGATTTTTTTTTTATCAATTGGGAGTTGAACTGAATTATCAGCAGCTTAAGCTTCTAGCCTTCTTAAGTTATAAATTGTTAAAATGTGACTTATTTATTAATTGACTTAAACCATAATCATGATGAAGATTTAACAAAAATTAATCTCAAACCGAATCTTAAGCCTAAAGCATTTCAGACTTCCAGATTATAATTGATCAATGTTTCGATTAGGGCTTGCTCTGGAATCAAATAAATCAAAATTAAAACCAATTTAAAATATAAAATCAAGTCGTAAGCAGAATACTAAAGTCATGCTTAATTTTGTCGATCGATTAGATTAAGAGACAAATTTCCGGGGAGGCTTGAACTTCCGATCCGATTAACTCGATTTTAGCGCCTTTAACTTTCTTTTACGTAAGTAAAATACAGAATAGTAATGATGAAAATTTTCGACCTTGAGGTTTTTGGAGATTTTTCTGTTTTGAGGTCCCTTGAGTCGGAAAAAATGGTTTTCGAAATGGTGTCTGTCTATTTATCAGACTGTCACTCTGTCGGTCTATCAGTCTGTCAGTCTGCCACTGTCAGTCTGTCAGTCTGTCTATCTGTCTATCTGTCAGTCTGTTAGTCTGTCTGTGTATAAATCTGTCAGGCTATCAGTCTGTCGGTATGTCAATCTGTCAGTCTGTCAGTATGTCAGTCTATCAGTCTGTCAGTCTGTGCATTCGAAAAAAGAAGGAAGTGATAATTCTTAAGTTTTTTTCATACATTGGAAGGTCCTAGTGAAATTTAGTCCAAATCGACCCTTGAAATGGCCCTCCTTTGGGTCAGAAAATTTATTTTGCAAAATCGCAAAAAGTATAAGATTTAAGAAAAGCAATTTCCAAAAAAATAAAAATACAAAAGAATAAATTTGTAAGAAAATTTGCATAATATGTTCTCAAAATTCCCAGTTCGTAAAAGAAGGTCGTATGTTGGCCACACCTCCATTTTTTGGTTGGTAAAGGAAATTTAATTTCAATTGCATGTTAACATAAATAATTGTATTGAAAAAAAAAATACTGGGCTTGTTGCAGGATCCCACGCAACACGTAGATCATAAGATATTCGATACATTCGGCTTTCCCGACCAAGACTTACTTTTGAAAATGAGTACTGTGATCATGTTGTTTTGTAATTCAAGCATCTCCGATGAATTGGTTAAAGGCACAAACTTGGTCGGAACAAAAGTTATGAAAATGTTGTTTCCTCCAGACAACAAGCTTTATGTTGGGTTAGGGAGAATTTGATCACACTCCAAAATCATAGTATTAGCGTCTCCTGAGACTGCCTGTTCTGTGTACGTGCTGCACAAAGGTTTAGTAAACTAAACCTTCCTGTAAAATTATTTCCGCTTAATTTTAGTTATAGGCAAAATTACAAGCCGGGGATCATTTTGAATGATTATTTTGCTCAAGTTGTATTTAATTGAATGTAAGTGATTTGAGTGTAAATAACATTTTGAAATTTGAGTGATATTTTAAAAATTTCCAAGTGATTGCTTTATGAAATTTGAAAGATACGTAATATTTGATCTGAATTTCTTTTGAAACAAAAAAAAACAAAAATGAAGTTAGATTGGATCTAGTTGAACTTCTAAGAGTAAATACAATTTATAAACCAACAAAAATAAATTAAAAAATATTTAAACGTTAATTACGCAACTACATGTACGTACGTGCTCATACATTGTATGATGATTGCATATTATTATAGATTTAAGAAACGTAACCATCAATTTCACCAGCCATCATGTAACCATTCAAAAGTGTTAACCTCGCGAAATCAAACCGGAACAAGCTGTTTTGTGCTGACTAACACTCCCTCCGGTCTATTTACATACACGTTCGTGTTCGTGCGATTCAACTGTATCCTAGTAAAGTAGTAGTACACTAGCAAATAAAAGAGATAACCATATACAAAAAAAAAAAAAAATATTAAAAATTTAAGGCCATTTGGATTGGAAATAAATTAACAAAAAAAAAAAAAATTCTTCTACATTCAATTTAACATTGTGTGCTGTTGTTCCGCCGTCGTCGTCGTCGTTGATTTTACTTTGTTATTGTTTTGCTTTTTTTTTTTGCGCGCTCATATATTCGCGGGTTATAATTTTTATTAAACGAAACAACAACAACAATCACAATACAACAAAACTATGTATGGATTAATATTATTATAGTAGTTACAATAATATACAAAAACATTTTACCTCGAATTAAATAGTTTTAGTTTTAAAAGAACTTTTAGACAAAACGGATCGTTGAAAACGTAAAACAAACATTTATGTATTTTATGTGCGCTTTTTAACATTGCGGTGCTTTTTAGTTTTGAATAAGCGGAAATATATTTTTGGTGTATGTGAAATTTAAAAAAAAAAAAATAAAAAATTATGTGATTGGAGTGATACAAAAATTACAAAAGTGTGATTAAAGAAATTTTTTTTTTTTATTTTTTTATTTGGAAGTGATAATTAAATTTTCTAGTTTTTGTTTTCGTTAGTAATTTGGTGAGTGCGAGTTTGTTTTTTAATAATTTCACGTATTTATTATTAATTGGATATACAAATTTGTTGTATTTTGAAACCGGAAAAAATTGTCACGAGATTAAAATTTATTATATGAAATGTCAAGGTTACAATTCACTCTAATGCCAGCGAAAAACGAGTTAAGTGCTTTTTCTTTATTAAATTCAGTTTTTATCATATTTGGGATGGGTACAGTCAAATTATGTATTTTGTCGGGAAAATTGTTAATAATGCACTTAACCTCGCTGGCACATAATATTGAATTGAGTTCTAATGGTATATGTGTGTGCAAAATTACTTTTACAAAAATATATTTTCAAGGTTAGAATTGCGGAAATTCTAGTACACCGAATAATTCTTCATTACAAAAACTTAATATGGATATACATATAAACGATTTTGAGAAAATAGAAACACCTTGTGTATTGGATAAGCTGACAGCCAGGTCATAAACTTTGCAATGCTACAGACGAAAAACGGAGGTTACTGATCGAAAGCAATTTAAACACGTCATCGGCGATGATCTTATATACAAAGACAGCTTATGTTTATTTAACCAATAAGAGTATTGTTATGGTCAGGTGACATTGAAATTGTACACAAGCAAAAATAAGATTTGGTTGTTATAATAATATTGGTTATTCCAATATGCGCAATTCGATCAGACCATTTGATAGTTCCGTATTTTTTTACAATCGACCTTTAAATTTTATATTATACAAATGAATAGAACCGCAAGAATCCGCTGAATGTATTATAGTGAAGTTATATAATAATTTATATTTGTATATTTAGAACAATAGGTCGTGGTCATGAAACAATTACAAGCCGATAATAACACGGTTCTGTTGAATAAATTACACGCGATCATTAGGTTTTATCAATCATGCATCGTTAACCGCACATAATGATTTGCATTGGACGATCGTTCTTAGCTTATATATGAAATTCAAGATCATATATACGAGTATCGTCACCATCGCATTCAATTTATTTAAGATACATACAGACCACAAGTATTACTAAGTATACAGGTGTAGAAACCTACGTAGATCATTAATATAATATACAGCCTTGTACGAATATTTGGATGTGAGGTTGGATTATAAGTCAATGACCATATTTTGTCATCAAATTAAAGAAACGCCTGGGTAAACGAAACTGTTTTTCAAATTCTGTGCTGCAAAAGTGTTAAATCAGTAGATCTATTAATGACATATATTTAACCAGTTATTTTTTTCATGAATTTCACTTTTTATTATTAAGTGTAAACATTTGCCAAAATTTGCTCCATTGTAACAGTTATCTGGACAATTTAAATATTCAACATTTGCTTTAGGCGTTAAATGTCGCAAGGACGGTCTTTATCTGAGCAAATGGACGATGACGTTTGGTAAAAATGTTATTTATAATCAGTTATATTTTTAGTAAAGTACACAAATTCTTCATTCTAATTAGATTTAAATCAACGTTTATTCGAATTTGAATTTCAGGTTCACAGCACAATTAAGTTCAAATTTGACTTGAAAATACTTTTCAAACAATATTTCATATTTCAATTAAAATTTTGCAACAAATTACAAATTTACTTTTTCTAACAAAATGTGGAAGTAATCAAACTTTCGAACAATTTTCAGTTTACAACATCTTGTAAGTATCATTTATATTTGCATCGGGCCGATATATTTGTTGAAAAGGATTTGACCGGATATTTCAACAACGTGTTTAACCTGCTTTTCGATTGTGTTTGCAGTGCTCACCGTTTATGTGAATGGTATTGCGAGACGGATGAAATTTACAAAAATTGGAAACTTTGAAAATCTCGTTAGGAACAATCTTGTTCGGTATGCATTTTATCGTAGTGATTGGGTAAAAATTGTCGGTATCGTGTGCCTGTTAATCACGTGTGTGAAATTATTTTTTATTTGTGTTTTATTTAATGGCCGGCAAACGCAGAAGTGATTTATGTTTAGGTTGCTTTTAATTTGGTGGCCAGGATTATTAGCCGCCTTCACTATTTAAATTTTGTAATTGATATGTGTAAAATGTGGCGTGCGATTTTTACTGGATTTAATATAACTCGACCAGCCCAAGCGCAATGAATAGGAATTTTAGATTTCTCCACTCCAACCAAATAGTGGTGATATCATGCTGTACATCGCAACATTGTACTGAAGAAGTATATTCCGTTGAATGTGCCGTTTCGAACGAAATTTTTAATTTTTAATTTGTTTCTTCACTGCACACTTCGCCGTTTCAAAAGTTGATACTGGAAGCGTATGAGCAGAATTTCTGGTAGCAGCGATGCCGGCAGAAATTTGGGTGAACTATATGAGCATCATTTTTGACCAGCATAATTTTTTTGTGGTATTTATTTGACACATATTTAATTTGAATTAACATTTATTTTAAATGAATGTTACCTTATTTTGTCACAAATTAATTAATTTTGATCCTCCATTTTGGATTTGTTTTCTTTTACTTAATGTAGCCTACTGAGTCGAAGAAAATTTAAAAATAAAGATAACTTGCAGAATTCTGCACATCTGTTTCCAGCTTAATGTCGGAACTTTTTTAATGATCACAATTTTAAATTTTGTTCCACAATTATTTTCAAAAGTGTCTTGCCTGTTGATCTTTCAAAATTTTTTGTTTTGTTGAGTTAATTTAGAGTTAGAAGTATATTCTCCTTTCGGTTGCAAGAAAACTATTTACTCTGGAAAATACTCGTACATGAGTTTCTCAATTTAAAAGTTTTTTTCGTGTTTTATTTACTTTTGCATTGAAGTTACCGACTTTTTTACGGCACAAAATTACAGACAAATTTACGGAGTATCACATATATTTAAGCAGGATTTGGCTAACAAAAAAATGCATGTTACTTACTTCTGTTTTTTGTGTTTATTATACGATTATTAATTAACTAGTTAACCGGGTACTTTATAAAAACAATATTCGTTAACCGAATGCAGATTTAGGAGCAGATATGATGCAGAATACAGATAAATATTGTAAAAAATGTGTTAAACCAGGAGGCATGTTCTGAACTCATATTAGCATTCTGAACTCATATTAGCATTCCGTAAAACACTGGTGCAAATTTAAATTTTTCACAATACAAATTAATCCCAGCACTCTTGGCACATAAAAGACAACTAAATTGAAAAGTAAACTCGCATGAAGACTTTTCGTTGAGCGCCTGGACGTGAATAGCGTAATTTAATTTTGAAATGAAAAGTCGAAAATTTAGTCAAAAAAAGTCGTCCTGTGGCACACAGCATAAGGACTAAATGGAGTCCCAAACCATTTATTTTTATTTAATTATTGACTTGCGATCAGATTTAGGACCCACCGCTAACAACTTATAAATTTTATTTAGTAAACCTAATGGCCATATTACACGATTTTATTTTAAACGCTAAATTGCCCCTAAGGGCATTTTTTTTTATTTTTACTTTTCATTTTTTGTTGCGTTAAACTGGTAATGAAACCTTATAAATGTTATGTAAATATAATTATGATCAAGTTACACTATCTTATTTCCTTATTATTAGAGTTATTATCGTAAATTTTCTTATTTTTATTTATACTTTAATTTTAATTATGTTTTGGCCTAATTATTAGGGGTCATAAAAATTTATTTTATTTTACAATTTTGCGATTCAACATAATGGTTAAGAAAGCACAAAGTTTACCACAAATTACTTCTCGATAAATTATATTGTTATGGATTTCGTGGAATATCATTTAAACTATTCAACAGTTACTTATATAATCTATAACAATACGTGATGATTGATGGAATCAGTAGTAATATTCTTTCTTTTTTCTTGTGGTGACACTTTGAAACGTGATGAGGCTGTGGATGGACCCATTTCACAAAATACTTCCTCCCAAGATTCTGCATTTAACAGTTCTTCCAATTTAACAAAGTCCACTTCAGTATTCATAGTTGCTAGATAAACAATTAGGATATATTTGAAACTGAATTCAAAGGCATTTACCCATAGGCGTAGTAAAAGATGACAAATTAGATTTGCTACAAACGACAAATTGTAACTGCAACGACAAATTGTAACTATGGTAAACATACAGTGATTAAACATTTTTACGTTGGAACAAGTGAGCAGAAAACGTTTCTTTAATTTTTTTTTTTTTTTTTGTGTTATTTTGGTGGAAGTAAATTTCAACATCAAATATGTTATCAAAAAAGCGTAAATGTGTTTTTAAAGTACAACTGGAAAAAGATTTTTCGATGTTCAAAAAACAATGATGAGTCTATCGTTGAATGTTGAACAATCAGAACGGCATGAAAAAGATATTGGATCAGCCGAAATATTAAAATCGCTTACCAAATTTTTAATAAACGACCTCTTAGACTGTGACCGAAACCTGTGATAAATATTTTTTAGTACAAGATTTTGACAAATTTTTGAAAAATATTCCCCTACATTCACAAATTTTTATTACGCTGCCCGAATTGTGTAATAATTTTTTGAAGTATTTCCCTTCTGTCATATTGTTGTTTGATTTTAATGGCAAGCAACGAATTTTTTTATACGCATCGAATTGGCTTTCGTCCAATATTATATATTGCAGCGCAGGGCAATAATTCTCGCCAAACACTCGGAAAATATAATACGATAGCTACGTTTATATACAGGGAATGGGAAGATCATGGGTATTCTCAAATCAGAATTGCAAGGCAAAATAAAAAGTATTGGAGGGGCAACTCTATTACGGATTAAAATAAATTGTTAATGATGTGGTGCATATGATTCAACGTTTTAATTCAATCGACCAATTAATTCTTTAATAGCTTCAATAATCTGTCAGGCGGTAGTGGTAGCTCTCAAATTTACTCCCTAGATCAATATGCCATATAAATAAGAACCTTTAGTTGACCTAAACTACAAGAAAATAATTGTCGGCAAGCTGCTGCAGTTGAAAATTATTATGTTGCTGCAAACGATATATTATGTTATCGTATTGACTAGTTGACATTTTATTTTGATGATATAAAATGCTAAGGCGACCATGTTAAATGTCGACCGAACAATTATTCTGTTTGTGTCAAAAATTATCATAGCAAAAGACCGTGATAATTTGGGTGTATGCGAATTTTTCAAATAAATGTAAAAAATGGGTACTAAAAAATATTTATCGCAGGTTTCGGGCACAGTCTTAGAGGATAAAATTGCCGCTGCAGAGACTACATTAGCCCATCACATCATGCAACATCAACAAAACTTCCTATCAATTGATTGTACCACTCGGTTGTTGAATAATCTTTTCCCGAATTCAAACATTGCCAGCCGCATTGTTTCTGCACAAAACAAAACGGAAAAATCCGTTTTAAAAGGATTAGCACGGATGGAAACAACCATGACACGGTGGACATCAGATATGTGCCAAACAAAACGGCAGAAATTATAAGTAATATTTTATTTGATATTTTAGAAAAATATACTTAATCTACATAATTGAGTTGGTGTTGGATGTCCCACCCGATTTGTGGCGTCCGGATATTGAAACATTAATTGGAATGTTGCATAATAATTTTTCCAAGTTTACAGTAAGAACAGAAAGCCTCAAGGAATATTGTACATTTACAGGGGTACATTTGGAACATTGTACATTTAAAGAGAAAACTCGCTAGTTCTCGTTGTTTCCAGCGATAGAGCGGACCCTAAAAATGTATGAACCTTTGAAAGCCTACTTTTTGTTTGTTGAAAAAGCTCTTGTTACAATACAAATATTTTTCGAAAATCTTCTAAATGAGGCTTACCTTTTAAAACATTAAAAAAAATTGAGCAACTGGAAAAGGACTAAAACTCTTTGTTAGAAATCATACATATTTTAAAATGTGTTGAAGATGAGCTCAAACAACGGATTTGTAATAAATTTATTTTAATGTCTGTTACCAGAATTTTAAATAATAATACAGCAGCTTAGCAACAAATGTATTGTTTTTTAAGACGTAGAGTTCTACAGAATTATGACAATTAAGTTATTTGCAATTACTATAGTCCTATATTTCTCCAATATTCATTGCACGGGCTTATGGTAACCCTATATTTAGTCGTGTTAACATAAACAACAAACGCCGTTACCTGTTTTGACATGTTTTCCAATACTTCCCATTTTATTTGGTGAATCAAATCTGTTGAAATTGACACAGTTGAAATTTAACCTTAAATGCAAATTCCCAATAAAATAATTATTTTTAATAAAAATGAATTCTTAAGGAAAAAAACACAACTGGTTGACTAGAAAGTCATGGCCAACCCCAAGTTTAATACGAATTTTTTCAACGTTCTTTTTTTTATAACATCAAATCAACATGGCACGTGCGGTTTGGTCAAGTTCTATTTACGTACGACATTTTACTTTCTAAGTTCGAAGTACTTTCTTCATTTTGTAAAATTAATATCGTAGTTTCCGTGATGTAAACGTCATCATTTTTGTAACACATCAAAATTTGGTTGTCTCTTCCATATATGCTTAACTAACCAAAGACGTAGTGCTACGTCAAAAAATGTCTCGAGATAAACAAAAAATTCGCATGACGTCATGACAAAATTTCAATCTTGTGAATAATTTTATCAGTAAGCCATGATAAAATTAGAATAACAAATTTCAACTTCAAGGCCAATATTCACGAACAATTAAATTGCGCAAAATATGTAATTGTGTGACGTCAATATTGCAGTTCAAAAATGTTGAATAAAGTTTGAGTATATTGTACGTGAATACCGGCCTTAATAACAAAAAATAAGTTTATTTACTCTTTTCCTTTTTATTGGAAAGAGAGAGAGGTAATACAATAATAATTTGCTTACGTCTGTCATTTTGAGAGAACATTGTTTATAAAATCTAAAGCTGTGTTTCTTATTTCTGATCTAATCAATCTGATTAGATCAGTACTAAAACGTTGTTTCTTATTTCACGTCAGATCGATCTGATCCATTTTTTTGCTGTTTCTTATTTATTTTCAGATTGATTAGATTGATTTTTTTGATTTGTAAAAATATTCCGATTTCTCAGATTAGTTTTAGTTTAGCTAACTTCATGTAATTCAAATACATACATTACCGCATAGAGAACTGTCTTCTCATCACTTATTTTTTTTTTGCAAACGTTATTAAAATGCAAATAGAAGGAAATTTTAATTATTATGTGAACGAAGGTAAATAATTTTATTAAATTATGAAATAAATATTTTTTGATCTAAAAAATCTGAACCCTGTTTCTTATTTCAGATCGACCAAATCAATCTGATTTCAGATTTCAAAATCTGCTCGATCTACGGATTTAAATAAGAAACACAGCATAAATAGGAAATTAAATTCTTTCTAAAGTCGGTGATCAAATTATTAGAACTGCTTTGTAGAAAATTAGTACCTGTAAAAATATTTAGTACACAAGTAAAAATTTTTTTTGAAATAACCAATTTATTATGGGTACTTTAAATATAATTTTACTTGTGTACTAAATATTATAAGTGCTAAATTTAACATGTACTAATTTGTACTAAATTTATTATTTTTTTTTTTAATTTGTAACACCCTCAGAGGTGCTTTTAGTCTAGTTTGGCCAAAACACTAAATGTAGAACTTGTCCTAGAGCTCTGCAAGTAATTTAATTTAATTTTTTTTGTACTTACATAAATAATTTAGTCCATAAATACGTAATATTTAAAACAACGCGTTTAAAATGTTTGGTGAATTAAATAAATTATCAGTAATTAAAGTGGTACTAATAATTTGATCACCCACTGTAGAAATACTTGAAGATGCTTTTCCATTTTTCCATTGTATCCATTAATTTCTCTGTCGGTTTTTGTAGAAACACTTCCGTTAGCTGATTCGTCCAGGTGAACGAAGGATCCTTATTTGTACTGAACACAGGACTATCAACAACTAGGTTTGGATCCTTAATTGTATGGCAAATATATCCCGACAAATCATCTATCATGGTAAGGTTATGTTGGTGTTTTGGTTACAGTTGCGCTGATTAAGGAAATACACAAATAAATAACAAATAATTATTTAAACTTACCTTGACTGCAAAGTCCGCTTGGGCATTCTTGTATTATGTGGCATCGGCAAGCCAACTTCCTTTTCCGAGTTTATTAAACGCGATGAAACGGCGTTTCGTTTGAGTTGTGCTTTTAATTTTAGTCCGAGCTGCTCATATAATGGATTGATTTAGCGAAAAATTATCAGATCCAAAATGTTTTGAACCAGCTCGAGACGTTTTAACGTCTCGCCATATTGGCAATTTTTGACACATGCGCGAGAATGAAATAAAATGAAACCTCCTTCCCAGATAAAGTTTAAGAATATATTAAAGCCTTTATTCAAGCCTCCAAATCAAACGCTGCTGGAGGATCATGCACCATTCCTATTAAACTATTTATGGTCGAGTACGCCGGTAAATGCCGCTTCGATACTGACACGAAATTTAATTAAATAATTATAATAATAAGTTTGTAAATTAAGTTAAAATTAAAGAAATTAAGTTTGATTAAGCACAAAAGTGAATTGTGGAAATTAAATTTAGAGTTAATTTTAAATGACGATTCTGCCATACTATAAATTACAAGTGCCAAAACAAATAATTGGATTAATCAATTAGATGTCAAGATAGCGAGACTTTGTATAATAATCTAGATAATTAATTACGCAAGATAGTAAAAATAATTTTTAATGGCTTCCCTCCGTTGAGCACCCCTAATCTGTACCATAATAAAAGGCACTTTTTTAAAATGCCTGCTATTTTGATGATGATTTAATGATCTTATCTTCCGTGTGAAATTTTGATCAATGAAATTCATAACAAAGTCTCTTATTAAAAATGATTCAGTTCAATTCGGCCTTTATTGCAAAGGCCATAATGAAAATCACGTATTAGACCTTTTCTGAGCAAAAAAATCATTCAGAATAAATCCGACACAAAAATAAAATAAAAAACATTTGAAAGTCAAGAAATCTACAATTCTGACATAAAACATTATATTTCCTCTTCAATTAGACCTTGAGCACAAACTAAGGCACACACCGACATATTAAATATCTGTCATACAATATTTTTATATATGGATTGAATTATTAATTTTCAAAGTTAAAAATAATTATACTTTCAATTACATATATGTATGTACTTATAGCTAATCTACTTCAACTTTTTATTTTTATTAAACTCAAATATTGTTATAAGGTGATTGATCTAATTTATCCTTCTAACTCAAATACATTAAAGCAATTAACAATGATCACATTGACCATCAAATTTAGTTTTTTGGTTAAAAGAAGGTGTATACGATCGTTACGTAAACACAATTATGATATGTGGCGTGTTCAAATATTTTGTCATATTTATACCTATATTTCGTAATCACCTCCCGTATATGTACGTACATATTTATGTACATAAAAAAGTGCAATGGACTGTGGCTACCTTGTAAAATTATATGATTAATAAACGTAACATATTTGATTATTTTTTTTTTTTTTGTATACTGTGCAAAATATCATGACAGTGAAAAATAAAATCAAACAAATGATAAAAAAAAAATCGTAAACTTGAGTGAAGCTTGTAATCAACTAATTCAACCAAACATGAAAGCTACTTCCGAAATCTATTTAAATTCACTTATGTACTCTATAGAATGACCTTATTAAGAGATGGTGTGTGCGTGTCTACATATTATATTGACTGATAGGATTATAAAATAAGAATGCAATAAATAAGTCAAGGGGATATAAATTAAATCTAATACGTGGTTTTTGTATCTTTTTAAATTACCAAACATATTTCTTATGTATATTAAAGTATATAAAACACTTCCAATTTCAACACAAAATATACAATAAATTCAAATTTACTTCCAATCTTTATTTACAATAAAAAAAAAAAAATAAATAAATAATTAAAATAGAATTACAAAAACATAACCTTAAGCTAAAAATAAAACTATAATTATTTTTATTGATAATAAAACATAAAAAAAAAAAATCATAAAAATCATTACAAATTAAAAATTAATATGAAATAAAAGTTTTTTTGAAATGCTAAATACACGGTTCTCTTCCTAATACCTGGTTATTCCAAATTTATAAATCATGTACCGAGAAACTACATAAGTATATACTTATAAACTTATAGTGGAAAACGTGCTTCTAATAAAATTGTAATATAATTTTAATATCACAAAACTATCTCGAATAAATGGCAACCTGTCACGAATTAAAAAATACAAATATACAAAAAAATATTTCATTCTGGTGTGCGGAGGATGATGATTATTTTATAAATATTTACGATGTGTCACGATTTTCAAATACATTATTAACCAAAAATTATGTGCAAATACTTTACGTATCACAGAGATGAAGTGGTTGAAAAATAAAATTCTACTGATTTATATCCGCATTCCTTTTACTCATACATATATGTTGTAATTGTGTATAACGAATGTGAATATGGGTGGGATTAAATTACTACACTATTAAAAATGTTAGACTCCAACTGTCATGCAGCTATAATCTTTAAAATTATTCGTCACGCGACAGAGGATACACTGGTAATATGTCTAGCCTTGACCGCAAACAACATGAACATCGATAATATGGTATCCATGAAAATTGCGAGCGCGGTTTAAATTATAAGTATTTTTAAAAACTAATTAATGTTCAAAACATTTTAACATTTTAACCATAAAATAAATTATTTGACATATCTTGCAAATATTTTCTATATGGAGAAAATAAGGTGAAATCACAAATTTTTGATATGGGTCCGGAAGTCATGTTTTAATTTTATGATTTTTTTTTGTTTTGAATGTGTAGCACTGAGTAAAAATAAATTATGGAACATAATTTGTTGTTGTTGTGGTTTTTTAAGATACAGGGTGTCAAATATTTAAAAATTTCATGCACGTGGTGTTGTATTTTTTTCAAAATGGCCGCCAAAATGTCCCTTTTTCAATTTTTTCCGGTGTTGATCTTAGTGGTTTATTTTTTTATTTTTATTGATAAACAATATATACAAAATAAAGACAAAAATCGAAAATATTGACAATTACAATTTAAATTTTACGTAATCTTCACTATTTTAATATTTTTTAAAATTTAAGTAGCCTTCCTTTGAAGGAATGGCTTTATTGATTTTAACTTCTCAGTTGGATGTGTTCTGAATAAAATGATTGTTGTAGTGAAATGAAGCAAATAGGAAAAGGATTTTTCAGCTTAATTCAAAAATTATCCAGAAATTCCTCTAGTGGTTTCGAATATTTTAAGTACTATCAGTAACATTTCTTAAATTTTTCGAACAGTTGGACTCAGGAAAAGGCTTTCAACACTTTATAAAGCTATTCATTATTGCATAGTGTAATACTGAATAGCTTTAGGAAGTTGTGCATTCGACGAAAGGTTAAGTCTTATTAAAATAAACTTAAATGTTTGTTTTTTTTGTTTTGTTTAAATCAATATCGCTTCACACACAACTTAAAAAATTAAGTGTTGGCACTAATTTATACCTAAAAGATTATATGTACCTGTTTTTAATTACATTATAACTGTTTTATAATGAACTTCCAAAACTATATGCAGAGATGTAGGATATCAGAGAGGTTGGCCATAAAAAAAGGTTTTCAGAATATGGGTAAATCAACATATTTAAAAGTATTTTGCAAGAAAAGGTAACGAGATGTTGCGCTGATTTTTTACTGTATCTA
The DNA here is from genome assembly GCA_958295665.1 of Tipula vernalis. Classification (NCBI taxonomy): domain Eukaryota; kingdom Metazoa; phylum Arthropoda; class Insecta; order Diptera; family Tipulidae; genus Tipula; species Tipula vernalis. The sequence goes on along the minus strand of OY282558.1, from coordinate 40,630,643 downwards.
ATAGAACCAAACGAGGAAAAGGATAAAAAAAATAATAGAAAAATAAAAGATGAACATAGGAGAAAATTAAAAAGAACGTTTCAACGGCCATTTTGAAAATTTTTATAATTATTTTCTAATCCCTATTTATTTATTTTTTTAAATATGTGTTACACATTCAAAACTTAAAAATCATAAAACTAAAACATGACTTCCAAAAAAATGTGATTTGACGTACTTTTCACTATGGTATATATGTACATATATGTATATTCCATTAAATCACGAAATTCTGGTCGCAAACCGCTTAATCGTTAAACTGAACGTTGGCCATATTGTTAATTGAAAATTTTCGCAAGATACTGCACGTTTACTATTTAATTTAAATATTCAAATTTGTAATTTCTAAACGGAAATTCTTGGGTTGTATTCAAGAAATTGTAAATGGGTTTAATAAAAGTTAAGCCAAAATCCAAATTTTAAAAATTAAAATGTGAAACATAATAAAATAAAATAATAATTTTGTTACTTTTGGCTCTTCCGAATACGAGCTCGTTTTTTTATCAGAAATGACGTTTAATTCTCTATTCCTTAATATCTTGACATCAGCTGCGCAGATCCGAAGTTTAATCAAATTTGGCTTAAGAATTCTCAAGTTGGTCAGTAAGCTACCGGTCTGAAGTATTTAACACAAAGTGTAAGTACACAAATTAAAGACAACTGTAAGTTTAGTGAAAAGGTTTAGGTTTACAAAAAAAAAGTGTAAATAACTAACACAATCAGGTATAGGCGAATATTTTCATAAAGTGGGCAGGTCACGCTTTCCGAAACAAATTTGTGTACGGAAATTGTAAAAAATCTTAAACCTGTTTAAATTTTGTTACGCTATGGCCATTTTCCGTAATCTCAGAGTGATTACCAGATGGAGGCTGATACTTTCATAACCGGCCTTTTAGACAATTCGTATTTCAACGATAATTTTCTACAAAATACTTTTCTACTAATGTCCTAATATTTTAAATATGCTATTAACTATGTCAAAGCATAAAGGATCATAAATATTACTTACTCTTAAGAAAATTGATAAGGTAGCCAACCCTTTAAATAAACAGTTATGGTTTTCTATAAACTCAGGAAATATAAATTTTACAAAATTTTAACTTAATTTGTATTTTAAATTTATTTGATGTTAATATTTCTGAAAAATGTAAGTCTATGTAATCATTTTGGAGCTCGATTTTTATTACAATACGAATTCTATAATACAATCCCTATGAAATCTCGAAACAATTATTTGAATTGAAATTTTGATCGAATAGTTTTTGGTCGATATTTTTAAATCTAAAACGTTTTTGAATCCTTTTTTAATTATAGCTAATTTCTGGGATTTGAAATTTTATTCTCTTAAATATAGCAAAGTAAAATCGGACAGTTCAAAACAGCTACTGTTTAAATATGTAGATATATATAAGCAATAAGACATTTGGATTAGACATTTGGATACTGACTTTTAGTCAATATACAATATAAACAATAATGTTTGTTATGGAATGGCTTATTTTAAACGTCTTATTGTTAATATGCACACAAAAAGAACAAAATTAGAAATTTATAATATATAAACCGGAAAAGCTTATTGCAAAAAAAAATTTTATTAAACCTGTAGCAATTTTTAATTTCCTTATAGTCATTTATATGTTTATGTATAATGTATGTAGTACATTTTGTAGATTAATTTTGCGAAATAAATCGTAATTCGTTGGATATAAACTAGTACATAAAACCATTATATTACTGTCAAACTTTCCCTTTCAACATCGCAACCTCATCAACTATACATAAATGTCATTACACCATCATCATAAATTTATAATTTACACTATGCAGCTACTGGTATATTATAATTTGTGTAATGGATATAAACCGCGCGCGTAAACACTATGCTCTCATACAAGAGAAAAGTGTGCGATTTATAGTTTTAACCACGCATATAATAAAGGTTTAACTAGAAATCGTGTGCAGCTTAATTAATAAGAATAACATTTATGTGTATGTATGTATATGTAATTGACTCAAATCTCCCACGCTTTTTGCCTTTTTGTTTGTTTGTTAAAAAGAAAAACCGTGAAATTTTTCGGTAATAGAGGACGTCTGTTTCACGAATTAGATTGTTTTATGTATGTGATGTCCATTAGAATTTTTTAAACTCCAAGGTACCAAGAAGGTTATACATAAAAATATATGTAAGTAATAATGTTTAACCCTATAATTAAGCTCTCGTCATTTTTTTTTTTTTTGCTAGTTCCATATGTAATAAAATGTGGTATGCGCAGATAAATTATGATTTCACCATCGTCATCGTAAAAATAAATTAAAATTGATTAGAGTTCATAAACATTTTAATGTGGGTTCTACATAATAATAACTACAAATATTTTTGTGGCGCCTGGTGTATGTACAAATTTTTAAAGGTTTATGTGCACGAACTATAAATGGAGCATGAAAATATCCTTCATTATTCGGTTATTGCTAATTTGTAGTTTTAATTAGCATTGCAAATAACATCACGTGATAATGATCTCTTTTAAAGTTTCACACTTTCGTTTCAATGTTTATTTGTTTTTGTACTTTTATAAACAATTTTTTTTACTACACTCATTATAAACGCGGTTTAAAATTTATTGAGAAAGGTAAGTTTCTATTTGTTACTTAAACCATTGAAACAATTTTGAGCTCCACATAACGAATCTGCGCATATATTCGTACATATCTCTAAATGTATGTTTGTTTACAATATAAAGTTCAAAGTTTAATTGGCTTTGGGTTTGATTGTTATTTTAACCGGCGATGTAATAGAAAATATCGTGTGGGTGGTAATTATATGTACAAATACATACAACATTACTTAAGATGGATTTGATTTACCCGTTAGATATCAGGATTTCAAATAATTAATTTCGACACTTTGATTGATAAACATTTTAATAAGAACTGACATTACAAAATTAAATAAACGATTATTTTACAAATAATATGGATAATTGATAATTTATTGGAAAATAAAATTTTATTTTAGTTGACGAGGAGAAGAAAGAAAAAAAATGCTTGACGATATTCTTTGTCTTCCCGCCTTGTGCACATAACATTAATTGTGTAATTTGGAAAAGATTTATGTATTTATTCGGACAAAGAAATATTTATTAATGTCACTTTTTTGTCATAATTTACAAATAATTGACATTAATCGGTTTTTGGATTGTTTTCTATCGATACTCGATTTTTAATGTTTGTTCACACGAAATTTAATGATGATTCTGGAGATAAATTTGAAAAGGCAAAAATATCTGCCAGATAAATTTTATTCCTTTTTTTTGTAAACCATAAAAATCGACTAAACCCAACTATCTGTTAAAAAATATTTTCCTCTTCAAGGAATGAAGGACATTTTGAACACCTTATCTAATATACATTTTTGCCTTTATTTAGGCGTTTAATTTTATTCATCTCTCAGAAAGTTACATTGAGTTTTCAAAGAAGTACCTTAATACAAAACATGATTATTTTTTTGAATACTATCAACTGGCGATCTCAGAAAATTTACACCCTATTTAGAAAAATATAATATTTGTCTCTAACTAGTAAAACCAGATCACTACAGGTCATCCAAGATCACCAAACAAGTTTTCACTAATCCTGTTTATAAGCCTTACAGAGCGGCCAATTTAACTTGACCCGCCTAAATCTGCACTGAAAAAAATCTTACATCAATGCAGACAAAAACTTCATTAATAGTGAGAAAAATTCGTTAAAACTGAGCCAATACGACCCTTCTTTAATAGTACGAAAGTCATACGTTAATATGGTGAAACACATACAAAAATTTATTTTAACATTGACTACTTACGTTGTAATATTTATGAATTGATTCATATAAGATACGAAAAATGTTATAATTTTAATGCAGTTAAAAGCATTTGTTGATGAACCAATTCTTATTGTTAACGTAAGGAAGTAAAGATAACATGAAATGTTTCGTAACTATAATGAAATGTTACGTCATATTAACGAATAAATTCATACATATAAGAGTAAAAATTCATTATTTGTGCATAAGAAATTATTCGTATATAGGAAGAATGGAATACTCAGTGGTTAAGAATAATACACGAATATGACGATTATTTTCATAAATACTATATATTGAATATTTTATATGTAGGAACGGGTTCATAATTGATAAACAAAATTACATACGATTTATGTAGGATTCGTAATAGGAACGTATTTCTGGGTGGTTTTATGAATAAATTCGTAAAATTTATACAGCGCAGTATAAAAAAATAAAAAAACATAAAATTTCATTTTATAATAGTGCTTAATTTATTTAATTTAAATAGAATTTGATAAAATGTTAGGCTTTTAATTCTAATATTTTGTATTAAATTATAAGCATATTATCACGTTTGCTTTTAATAAACTAAAACTTAAAAATAATCAGATAAAAAATACAATAGGAGCAGTAAACGCCATGTTGATAATCGAATTCCAAAACTTCTGCCATTTTGGTATTCTTGAGAACGTCTTTTTTGTGTATGAACTTTCAATATTTTTAAAACTATGATAGTGATATTCTGTTCTGTAAATTCAATAAATTAAATTACACTCAAATTTACTTTTATTTGCTTATTTTCGTTACCTTATGTTCGCAATACTCCAAAAGCGGTTTTAATGCCTGGCCTTCTCCATGTGCTGTACTTACAGGCTGAGCAAAATTTATAAGATAGAAGGTGATTCGTGTTGTCTTCCTTGCTCATCTTTGATATTTGACATTTTTTTGCAAGCAACAATCAAAAAGTAAAAATATTTTTAACACAATAAATTTCTAGTCCCGTATATCATATAATTTTTATACATTACTTATATTATGAAATAGTGTTTTCTCCACAAAACTGTTCTCATTTTAATTTAACGGAATGAGAATTCCGATAAAGTCGCGGTCAAAACGAAAACACTTTTGTGTACGTACAACACTAATTTAAAATACAATATTTACCTGAATTTCAACACACACAAATTTATTATTTCATTAAAATTTATTTCATTAATTTGAAGAAAATGTTCCTTTTCATCACAAATTAAACAAAATAAACGGATGTTCGTAAGACACATTTCAGTAAGCACTTCTGCCTATAATTTTAACATTTGATTTACGGTGATGAAAAATCCTCCTTATTCATAAATATTAAGAATTGTTCACAAATGTAATTATTTGATAAAATAATGCAAGTTGCACTAATACGCAAACAACTTGTGATTGTATTTTATGTATAGTACAATAAACTAAACAATTTTTTAGTTTACGAACTATGATTCTTACTATTAATGCACACATTTTTAAGATTTTGTTCTAAATTTCGTTTTTTTACGTCAAAATAACAATTGTTACATTAATAGTATGAATTATGGTTAACGAGCCATTCGTAAATAAAACGCAGTAAATTTTTTTCAGTGTGCATTTTAGTAGTTTTGAGAAAATGGAGGTTACAGTTTTAAAATCAAATGTGAAAATATTGAGAGGATTACAGGTATTACCTCACAATTTCTTTATTTTGTGACCAATTTTCACCAAGTTTCAAAAATCTAGATAATGGGCAAATTTAATTATTTAAGCAAAACTCATAAAAACCGCTTAAAGTCGCTTAGACGACTTTTACGTTTAGGTACAGAAATATCTCGAAATTTAAGCTTTGTATCCAACACGTTCCAAAACAAAATTGTTCGGTCTTGAGGAGCAGATATACCTAATTATTTTTGATGCAACAGTTACGCAGAAATTTAATTGTATTTATTTGATGTTACAAGGGCACTCACGTTTATAATAGACAGTTGGTTTCCTACCACTCTGAAGAACTATGGCACTCTCAATCTTGCATTAGTAGAGAATTAATTTCGTTTGGCTTTAGAGTGAATATGTTCGAATTGAGGGGGTGCATTTTCAGAAGCTATAATCAGAAGATAAAGTTAAATCATGCCGGATAGGCCAAGCGGTTTTGTTATTTCCAAAGCCATTATTTGAGTTTCATTCAACGAACAGCAATTGTTTGAGTAAGAGGGCATGTTAAGACAGAAAATACTGATTCCTTTACTTTGTACAAAATCTTTTATCAGGTTTATGAAAATCTGCAGAAAAAATATCAAATTGGGCGATAAATCCGTTCGTGTGTATCTTTTGAAAATCTGAAAGACTTAGTGATCAATGATGAATCTGTTGAAAATTGTTAAAGAAGAAAAATTATTTATCTTAAATCATTTTTTTTTTTTTGTTACTTATATACTTAAAAACCCCAGAACCAAAGAGTATAAATCACCAAGAGTGCCGACAGCGAAATATCACACCAATGAATAATCAAATTTGTTTTATTTATCATTGCTGCCTTTACTAGAGTTTTTGGACGTATCGAGAAAATTGCCAACAAAATGAAATAATTTTGCAGCCCGAGGAATACATAGGAATGAAAAGGTGTTTAGTCTAAAAGAACTTCCTTTGTACGATTGGAAGGCTGCAGAAAAAATGTCCAAACCGTTGACTAGGTGGGATTTTAAATTTATAACATGTAAAAAATGTATTTTTCACATAAAACAAAGAAACTAAATTCACCTCCAAAGGGAATTAATTTTAAGGCAAAGGCGACCTCAAATCAATTTTTAAACGATTTAATACCACAAATGATGTTACGCCAGCAGAAGTACTGTTATAAATTTAGAATTTATTTATATTGCCAGCCCTCAATTTATTGTTAACACTAATCTAAATAAAGCGGGACATTTGGTCTCTTACAAATATAATGTCAAACTACACTGACATTTTTTTTACATTCGTTCTTATGCTGTATAAGTTTTTATTTCAACAGTCGGCAATTTTTCAACAGGTTATGGGCCCAGAATACGCCAAAGTGATTGAAATAATTATTAACAAGTAATAATTAATTAAGTTCGTGTTTGTCGCGATAAATTCAATACAAGAAAAAATAAACGTGTGTCGTTTTATATATAGAATTGAGTTTTGTATGTATGCGTGTGTCGCTTAACGGTTTCGCAGTAGCGCAATAAATAGTGAAATAAAAACAGAAAAGGACAATAAAAAAAAATATAGTTATAAAAATGGCGAACGATAGTGCTTGGAACGGCATAGAAAAATTGTATGGTAGTGAGAATTATCATACATGGCAATTTTCAATCAAAAATTTGCTCGAATTAAACGATTATAGTAAATGCATCGAAACGGGTACAAAAACTGAAACAGATTGATTGATTGATTGATTGATTGCGATGTACGATCAAGCATTAAGCAAGTCTCCCGTATTATAAATGCGAATACCACACCACTATACCCATGTTACAACAACACGACACCATTCTTCATGAAGCCAAACTCCGTAAAGAAAGGCGCCACATCGATAACTACACATAAGTCTAATTAGTTGTGATATCCGCCCCTGGCCAGGCCGCCGTCGTACACCTTTTTACATATAACAAGATCGAGGGATGGGAAAGGAATGTTAGCAACAAAGACTCAACCCGGTTCCAGACACCTAAGTAGTTGATAGTTAGTAAATTTGTCAGTAATATATTTTTTTTTTTTTTAGTAATATATTTAGCACAAGAAAATACAATTTTAAAGTTCATCTACTGCTCCAACCTGTAAGAAGCACAATGACAACACAAATTTCCTGGTACCGCAAACTCTTTTTCTGAAAAGCTGTAAACAACTATTATTATTCCCCTCCACCATTTTTTCCATCGGCGGTTGTGAGAGGGGCGAGATTTCGTTCCATCATCATGTTCCCATGCGGTCACCCGAATTTATACTAACTGTAGGTAGTGCTGCTTGACGTTGTTGTTGAAATCGTTGTGTCTCTGCTGTCCCTGCTACTCGCCCCCCTGAGTGAAATTTGAATTAGGAATTTAAAAAAATAGTTTTGGCGTTTTAAACCAAATAAAATCTTTTGATATAAATTATATATATAGGAATTTAGTTACAAGAAATATAAGATTACATTGCACAATAGAGTGGGTTTTCAATTAGAGAACAAATTAGGTGGCGCAAAGAATAGATACATACATATGTCAAGGGAAAACCAAAGTACATGTTTTGAAACCAATTTGATAAAAGAATAAAATTAGATTACAATTCCATCTGGATTTGAATAAACTTTGAGTGATATTTTAATCCGAAATTAAGTTAAACTCCCAAACTGTACTTGAATGTTGATTGTAATCAAAATCATCAAACGCTCATTAAATTAAATTGAAATAAAAATTTGAGTGAAATTTAGAGTTTTAACAAAGTTTTAACAAATATTTAGGTATTCTACTAATTGATTATTGTAATTTTTATTTTATTATTTCAGTGGTGTTCAGAACAGTAACTTAGTTTAAAATCAAAATGGATTCGAAAAAAATTAAGATTTTTAGTCAGAAATTTAGTTCTCCAAGCTGTTTTCGAAGTTGAACAGTCTTGCAATCAACAAAGAGGAAACTGATTTAGATAACGAAATTTAGTATGATTCTAAACTCGATATAATGAGTCTGAGTGAAATTTTAAGGAGAAATCTTGGTATTGCATTTAAGAAACAAATTTTGAAAACAAGTTTAAAAAATATTTAATGCACTTTATGTGACTGAGTTTAAATTCTAAACACGATTTCAACAAATTTTTTAGGTCAACTAGAAATCGAGCAAAAATCTTAATGATTTTTGTTTTATAAAAGACGCATTTAAATTTTAAACCGTAATTGAATAAAATCTTAAGTAGGAACTTACATTAGCAATAAAAATTAAATTTAAATTGGAATCCGGACTGCCTTTAATAACAATTTGAATGAATTTTAAAAATGTAAAACAAGATTTGAACAAATTTTGGACTAAAAATTCAATTTCAATCCAATCGAGAGTTTGAGCAAAAATTTCGATGCAATTTAATTAAAAAATGTTTAAAAATTAAGTTTTAATTCCAAATTACAACAATATCAACAACAACAACAGCATGTATCTATATTCATGTACATATTGGTTATTTTGAATGTGTATGCAAAGGGTCAAATAACGGGATCTCTTTTTACGTTTGTGAACGACATGGATATACATATGTCGAAATTACGGCATAAAACAAAATTTATATAGGCGCTTCTACGTCGCAGTTACTTTTGATGTTAAATTTATAAACACACACATCCAAACATAAATATGTATTGTTGATCTGAAATTTGTACATATATACAATCATACCGTTAATTTATGTGTACATAAACAGTATGACCAGCAGCATTGCATTAGAAAACTAAACAAAATATACCCGATAATCACGTTCACTACACACTATAATTGAAACTTTCACACACTATTCACTCTCACTGTAACTCACGAGCATGTACGTTATTACAACACTCTTTTTACCTTTACTACCTTTGTAGTCTTTAAGAGGTAAAATAAGCAAAAATAGTGCACACACGCGATTAATTTAATTTAAATTTTGACACATAAAGTCCAAACAAATAATTTAATAAATATAAAGAAAAATTACACAGTTCGTCATCAAACATATGTTTTCCAATACGTGTGATACGAAAATACCTGTTTATAACTGTACTTAAGAGTACCGTTAATTTATTTTTGAGCACGTTTCATCACGTTTTCTTGTTCTATATCATTTCAATCTTAAACTATTTAATGCACTACACTTATAACTACTTCTGCACTAGATAACACAACACATCACATCAAAACTATTATTAGAATCCACTATTACATCTATTACATATTACACTACATAACAACACAACACATAGTAACACCAATTTAATTTAATTTAATCTAATTTAAACTTAAAAACTTAAAAATAAAAATTTAAATTCAAAATAATATAATTTTAACTTATGGAGACAGACTAAAACACGTCCATCTCCATCGAGCGTTCATCGCCCACACCGGGTACAAAAACTGAAACAGATGAAACAAAAAAAATAAAAGCAAAAGCCAGAATTGAACTAAGTATTTCTCCAAGTATATTCGTATACGTTGCGAATTCAACCTCAGCAGCTGAAGCATGGAAGATATTGAAAGATTTATATGAGGATCGCGGTCTTTCGCTTCGTATCAGTTTATTAAGCAAGTTGGTGACAATACGATTATATTTCACAAGCATTTCAAACTGCGAATAAATTAAACAGTATCGGTTTTTCTGTGCCAGATGAGTGGCTTGGTAGCATTTTGTTGGCTGGTTTACCGAATGATTTTGCTCCTATGATAATGGGGCTTGATAGTAGCGGCATCACAATAACAGGAGATTCAATCAAATCGAAATTACTAGATTGCGATTATGGTTCGAAATCGATTGGTCAAGGATCAGCGTTCTTTGGAAACAGTATTAGCAGCAATAAATCAACATCATCGTCAAAAAGCAATGTGAAGTGTTTAAATTGTGGTAAACGTCGGCATATGGCTAAAGATTGCCGTTCGCCGAAAAGTGAGAATAACTCACAGCCATAATATAATAAAAATATTAAAAACCAAAGCCCACATGCCAAAGTTGCATTTTTACCACCGGTTCAGGATTCGGTTCAAGTTACAAGTGCAGCATATTTTTTGAAACAGTGCCTTGAACGTGAATGGTACATAGATATTGGGGTATCACAGCATATGTCACCATTTGAAAATTTGTTCACCGATATAAAATCATCCGAAATTACACAAATTACTTCGGCAAATTCAAGTAAAGTTCCAGTTAAAGGTGTCGGTAAAATACAAGTGCATGTAAACGAATTCGAGATAGATTTTAATAATGTTTTGTGCGTTCCTGGTTTATCTGCGAACTTGTTGTCAGTAGCACAAATGATAAAAAATGGTAATGAAGTCATATTTGATCAAAATGGATGTCGAATTTTCAATAAATTAAAACAGTTAGTGTGTGACATTAAATCAGATAATGGTGTATATCGACTTCAGGTACATCAAGTTAAATGTTTAGCAGCTACGACACAGACAAAGAGTGGTTCAACCATTTGATTCCATTTAGTTCATTTGATGGATTAAAAATTAATTTTTACAGCCAAGTAATGCTGGTAGTAGCTAGTCACTTATAACAAAGAAATTTATCTAAATTGTCCGCTGTGGCACTATTCTGGTTTTCCCGGGGAATTGGGAATGGATTTATTGTCATTTTTTTAGTATATTTTGAAATTATTCTTTCCAAAGCATACTGCTAAAAATTTCATTGGGAGTTACCCACATACTCATAGTATAGACTTAGTAAAGCAATTTAAATTTCCAAAATTTGATAAAATAGTTGCAATTACTTGAAATAAATTAATATTAATAATTAAAATTTTTAAACCTTAAAACTGTATTCAAATTATTAGATCAGTTGTTTCTTACCTCCGTGAAATTATGAAGTTTCCTTCAAAAATGTTGGAGCCTGGCAGTGCCTTCGTATATTGGCCGCTCGCTTTTTTGTGTTTTTGTTTATTTTGCGTTTTTTTCGGTTCTTAGCAAAATTTTTACAAAAGCACTAGCAAAATTTCGTTCATTCGTTAACCCATAGTCCAGGCAACGAAGACCAAAAAATATCAAATAGCGGAAATAATTCATGTAGAAGCCAAAATTGGTACAGTTGTAGGGGAAGGTGTCCTTAACAACGTACTAAAAGTACTGAGGGGTGGCGGTGAAGCTAAGGGTGGGGAGGGATCTCGAAAGGTCCTTTTTTCAATTTTTCGTTAATAACTCAAAAACCACTGCTTCTACCAAAAAAATGTCTATATACTAAATTAATCTACATAAAGTTCTCTACAATAAAGATTCTCCACACATTTTAATAGGATCAAAGCTTAAGGAAATATGGAGGAGGTAAATAGAACATTAAAAAAACAGTTTTTGCTCGTGCTCGTCCCTTTATTCAGTTTACAATCAAACTCCTTGTTGATCGTAAGTCTTCAAAATATCTGCTTTTATTACAATAAATATTTGCACGCGTTTAATATAGGATTATTATTTCCAGTGTGTATGTGACTATGGCTGAGAAGTTTTTAATTTGTGAGAGTGAAGTTGAAAGTGATTTGTGCAACGTTGGAAAAAAAGGGATAATTGGATTAGTGAAGGCAAGTGTGTTAAGGAAAGATGGGAAAGAGAAAGGTTTCAGGGGTAAGATAAATGGTGTTGTTCATAATTCTTGCAGAAGAGAATACGTCAGAAGTGACTCAATAAAAAGGTTTTTGCGAGACACTCTCTCAGATGAACCTTCAATATCACGTGATTCTTCGTCTTTGCGTTCAGGACAAATGAAATTTGATTTTAAAACAAAGTGTTTTTTCTACACGGAAACGTATGACGAAGAGAAGGAGATTAAAAAAGCGTATGCTAAGCGTCGAATAGTTTTTTATCTTCGTACGGTTGCGTTTCACAATTCTATTTTGAATCATGGGCAGGAAAGAAAGGATGAGTGGGGAAACGATGTAGTGAGGCGTATTTGCACTGTTGGGGATCTACACGCAGCAGATACAATATATCACGAAGATTGTTACAAAAGATTCATGTTAACCTCTGTACCTTCAAAAAGAAAAGCTGGACGTCTACAAGATGAAGGGATTTCAGAAGCAATGGAAGAAATATATGATTATATTGAAAGGACTGATAATTGCCAATACTCTATGGAGGAGTTGTTGGAACAGGTTATTGCAGGGGAACCACCACATGTGAAGACCATTAAGGAGAGAATGAGGGAAAAATATGGGGGCCAAATTTTTTTCAGTACTATTCGCACCAGAGAAACTGTCATCTCCGTTCATAGTTTTAGTGATAAAATCTTAAGCGACTCATGGTACACTTCAAGGTGTACAGATGAACAAAGAGAACGTGAGAGGATTGTACAAAAAGCTGCTGAGATTATCTTGGAAGACATTGAATCCATGGCTTACGACAATAGTGCCTATCCCCCTTCATCTAGCTTCTGCAGTGAGGCTGAACAATTAATACCTAAATCTCTTAGAGTCTTCATGGACTGCATTGCAAGGAAAAAAGGTCGAAAGAGACAGTGGGGGAAAAAAAAAGATGACAACTATTGCTCATGCTCTTATTGCTGCTGTTCGCCCTCGATGTTTATATTTCCAATTTTGACCAGCATCGCTCTGTTCATATACAGAAAATTCGGGTCAAAGAACTTGGTGTCCCTACTATCGAAGTTGGGATTGAGTGCCTCTTACTACGACGCCCAGCAGCTGGAGCTCTCCACCATCCACCACCCGCAAGAGCCTATCCCAAGTGACACATTTTGTCAGTACATCTTTGATAAAGCAGACTTCAATGTATCCACTCTCGATGGCTGGAATACCTTCCACAGCATGGGAGGAATCAAATGTGTTACACCAACCCACGCTTTCCTTACATACACGATTGCCTGCTCCAGTGCCTGCGGCTGCATCGACTCATGTACTAACGGAGCCCCGTCGAAAATAACTTCGATGATGATGAAAATTTAGATTTCGACGAAATTTAATGTTCAATATATATCCTTAAGCTGTAATTATTTCATTTTTAACAATAAAAACTGTTTTTTTTTTAAGTTTTCTATTTACCCCCTCCATATTTCCTTAAGCTTTGATCCAATCACAAAAGTGTAGAGAATCTTTATTGTAGAGAATTTTATGTAGATTAGTTTAGTGTATTGACATTTTTTGATAGAAGCAGTGGTTTTGAGTTATTAACGACAAAATTGAAAAAAAGACCTTTCGAGACCCCCCACCCTTAACTTGACCCTCGCTCTTCAGTATTTTTAGTATGTTGTTAAGGACCCCTTCCCCTACAACTGTACCAATTTTGGCTTCTACATGAATTATTTCCGCTATTTTTCCTTCGTTGCCTGGACTATAACCCAATTTTTGTAGGATACATTCCTTCAGTTTCGTTGCTCTTATGATATTACATACTATTTATCAGTATATATAATGATACAACAATAGAAAGCATTTTAAATTTTAAGATTCTTCGAATTTTGGGGTTTCTCCAAATTCTTATTTCGTATTTTCAAACGAAAACACAAAATAAAATATTTCAAAACTTTGCCCCGCGGTAGGCATTTTTTCGGCAATTTCGTTACATATGACAATTATCGAACAATTTTATATTACTATAGTTTAATCATAATACTATAAAGTTGCAAATCTTGAATAAAAATAAATCTTGTGATTTTGCATTTCGATACCTACTAGGCGCCAAATATAAAAATACAACCAGCATTATGACATTAAAGCAGAGAAGAAATTTTTGTGAAGGATTAGTTTTTGTGGATGAATTAGAATGATTTTAAAATGTTTCCAAACTTTGCACATTTAAACAAATTCAATAAAAATTTATTTCCCCATAAAATTTTCGGGTTCGTCGTTTACTCTACAAAACTTAGTATTGATTTTAAGCTCAAGTCTTTCGTTTTATATATTTTTAAAATAATATGTTACAAAGCACAAAAATAGGTACAAACATTATATAATGAAAACTAATTATGCCGAATAATTAACCATTTACAGAAACATACATGCCATCACGAAAGGAGTGATTTGAAATATGTAGATCATAGTTCATAGTCATTAATGACTTCATAATGTAAATTCAAGCAGTCAAAGTGTTATAATTGGTATGTAACATATTATGTATTATGCGCCTTAGTGAACAATATATATTTATAGAAATGAAACTGAAATGAATTTTTTTTCTAAATAAAAACTACTTCTTATATATGTGCAATAATAATAATAATAATAATAGTTATAATAACAATAATAGTTATAATGAACGTTAAGAAGGTAAAAACCGAGAAATACAAAAAAAACTGTTAAATGGATGGAAGTTAATTAAATTGAATATACATACAGAAAATTGGGTTATATTATATAGATACGATATGATGCACGAAAAAAAATTACATAACTTGAATTTTTTATGTTGAAATTGTAAATTTATGTACATATATGTACACAAAGTTTTACATTTATTATCTCGCACATTATTGATATTTTTTATTACATTTCAGTGACAGTGACTTTGAAACTAAATGTATTTATATGTATATCACTATTATACATGAAATGATTATTTCTCATTTTGGTTATTCGACATTCACTAAAAATATACTACAATAACAACAACAATAAAAACGACGACGACTATAAAAACAAAACTAAAACTAAAACTACCTCAATAAAAAAAAAAAAAAATTATTTATTTCTTTTTCAAATTCAATTTCAATTTACTACTTGTATAATATAAATGTATACAAATCCATTGACGGACAGTGACCGTCACATACTAACCTTGTGTACATACATACGTACATATGAAAAATAAAGCATTAACGCAAAAAAAATGTGTAACAACCTTAAAGTTTTTCGCGTTTTTCCGTTACAACAAATGCCATTACACCAACAACATTCGCAGAATTTAATTGATCAATATTATACAGTAAAAACTCTCAGAATGCATTAATGGTATGCGCTTTTACCTTTAAAACGAGTTTCAAATTTATCGTTTTTAATTTTTATTTAAAGTTTTTAATAAAATATTTATACGCGCAATAAAAATAAAAAAGTATGATTTCCATAAAAACAGTGGCTTACAGGAAGTAGTTTATGCGCAATTGATTTAACTGTGTTTACCGAAGTTTTTAGAAAATAGGAGATTTAAAAAATTAAAAATTTCAACACGTTTTGGGGAAAACTCGAATGGATTTATTTTGTGAAAACGTATACCAAACGATAAATTCTTGAGCAGCGCGAGTCAAAAATATTTATCCCCAATAGTTGAACAGAGAGGAAAACTTTTGCTTCCAAAATTGACCCGATAAAATACAGTAATAAATTTAAAAATAAAATTCTTCAGAAATTTCAACTTTACATTTTCTGTAAGTGCCCTTGGCGACGATACATACATTGTGCAATAGGGATTTGATTTAATTGTCGTTTGTGTTGCTGTTAACTATCTTTGAGACAATCTTGTAAACACGTGTATTTTTTATTTGCTCACCATATTTAAAGAAAAATGTGATATGGATAAGCCATAAACTTTATAGCTGTTCTCAAGAGGTGTCTGAGGGCTGCACTTAAAAAATGTGCTTTTACTATTTTGATTATTATTTATTTAGTAAAAGAGAATCAGTTACCTATTATTCCGCCATTCTGTAATATTTAAAGTGTTTGAACCTTTTTGGCATTTCGCTTAGTTAAAAAGTAAAATTGAAAGTTTTAATATGTTCAGAGAATATTTTTAGGGAAATTTTTTAGGGAAAGGAGTAAGACGCTAGCAATATTAAATTTGTTTAACATCCTATTTTTAGAAGGATATGATAAAATAAATGAAAACAACACTGACTTGAACAAGATTGTACGAGTATATTTATACATTTTTTTTTTTGTTGATGCAGATACACACAAATTGCGACGCAAGCGGCAACCATAGTAAATGTGTTATCAGCGCTTCTGCGCAAAATAGAAAAAATAAGGTAGATACATAAAAATCGAGATGCTCCAATCGTGAATTAGCAGTATTTTTAAAAATACGCAAAAACATAAAGTTCTGGACAACGATTATAATCGCAAAATGAAAATTGATTGAGTATTGAGAATTTTGTATATGTACATAGCGCATAATATAAATAGTATATATAGATTGGTATTTTGTGCATCATCAAAATCTTCTATAATAAAAGTCATGAAACTCTCTTTTACAGACAAATACATTTATTGATTCCACTAGATTTGGCTGTATTAGTTACACTAACAATTCAACGTAAATTTGAATTTTCTTTTCTTGTTTCTACACCAACACCTTTATACTTAGTTAACTAACACATATAAATTTAGTGATGCCAAAATAAACATCTGTCATCAATACACATAGAACCTGATTTTTTTTATTTCATATATGTATGGAATTTTCATGACTTTTATTATAGAAGATTTTGGTATCTGCGTGCTTGATCACTGAATCAGGCTTGTAGTATTACATTAGTATTGGTGTTGCTTTATTATGTTCTTATACTCGCACACGTAACTCAGAAAGAAACAACAAATTCTAAAATTAAAAAAAAAATTAAAACCATTGCGAATGTGGCCGACGAAGAATGTATAAATTAAAACCCATTTATTTATATTGGATTTTATTTTAAATTTTTTTGTTAATGTTTATTTCTTTTGATGCAGATTGCTACCTGAATATTTACATGAAGATATTCTTTCTTTTGTTCTAAATACCTCTTTGATTATCTGTAAACAACCGCACCAAAGAATTCATTCCCTGCGTGCAAAAATGTTGTATCGCATATGAATCCTCCCATAAAGTTTTCCACTTTGACTTTTCATTGTCCTTCAAAAACCTCACCTAAATTTTTTTTTTATTGGATTAGGGGTATTTCGTAAAAACAAGAAAACATTCTCCGAAGGACTTGCAGATATGTTTGGCATATATTACGATACGATTGTCGGAAAACACTTAACAACAAGCAACTAATCTAGAAAATTGAGCTTCGATGATTTACGTTAACATTTCTACCATTATATCAGTTATGTAAACCACATTGAAATATTTTTGGAGATACAAGGCACTTTTGTTAAAGTAATTAGGACGAGGGCACCACCGCTTTTAAACTTGTTCATATACATAGTTTTCACAAACTACGAACAAGCAACTCATAGTCACGTAGAGGTTTAAAAAATTATCCGCCTAATTTTCTTCCAGGAACCAAAAACATTATTGTAAACTTAGCAACATTGTAATTAGGGATTGTAAATTATTAAATTTCCAAATTATTCAGTTACCCTATAATATTTTTGTTCATAGAAGAAAATTAGCTTGAGGTCGATATTATCTGACAAATCTATCGCCTATTGACGTTTTCAAGTACATCTGCGGCTTTACGGATTTGCTTAAGTATTGCGTGCATAAATTGCAGTGGTAGCATATCAATTTTCACTCTTAAGAGATCTACCTGAGTAACTTCCTAGAAGGTTGGCTTCTTAGATTCTTTATTTTGCCGTAGAATCCAAGTGGTTGTGGATGGCGCGACTTTCTTTCCTCATACATTAAATATTGGTGTTCCTCAGAGATCCGTCCTACCCCCAACACTTTCTTATTCTCTTTCTTTGGAACTTTTACAAATTTATGAATCATGTGTGGGCTGGCACACTGAAGACCTGCCTGACCACATACAACCGAGTTCAGAGCCGAGCATGCTGAATGATTTCGGATTCTAAACATCTCCTTTACCCTTAATTCTCTTTCCGACAGACGGGATGTGGGAGGTGTGTGTGTGTGTCTTCTATTAATATTTTATTGACCTCTGTTTGGCGGAGCCTTTTGAACTTATGCTGATCTGTTTATAGAAGTATAAACTGAATGTAAAAAAAACAAAAAGGGAATTTTGAAGACTGAAATACCAAACCCCGAGGAGTTTTGCAGAATCAAATTCTTTTCGACTTCACGAGGGCATTCAGGGGTGATTTTATGATAGAAGATAAGCGAAATCTGCACACATACTCGTAGTCTAAGAAATATGCGGAAGGTGACATTTAAATCTCAGTTAGTCTTAGGTGTTAATTTATAGCCTTATGTGATGTTAGTAAACTGATTAGAGCAACGGGATGTGCATACTTAGTATATTAAAAGTAAATTAAACACCGTTTCTTTTATTTATTCGTAATATTTAGACCGTATTCTTTTTCAGCTACAGTGAAAGGAAGAATCATTTGATATTTTATAAACTATATTAACCAAATATTTACAGTCACCTACTATTGAATTTAAATATTTCTTGAGCCGCAAGGCTTAAGGTCATTTTATTCCATAGAAAAAGTATAATTTGTCCTAATCTAATTTATTATGCGGAAGGAGATATCTAAATGTTTTTTAAAGAATTGGAGGAACTTCTGAACCACACATTTTTAAAAAGTGGGATAATTCAACCGCGCATTAGGGAAATGAAAATGCTGTCGAAAATGTATTCCATTTATTCCAATTCATACTTTTACTGTATATGCACAATATTTCGAGCTCGCGAATAAACGAAAATATTCTAAAATACCTTCACACCGAAGTTTAAGACCAACCGATAAGAAAATTTCAAAAACTAGATTTCTAATAAAAAGCACAAAAAGACTTCATTGCTTAATTTCTACTTAAATGTAATGAAACGCTCTGAAAATATCTTATACAATTTTCCGATAATCATTTCTCAAAATAAGGCAATGGATGACCTTCAGTATGTATAATGAGTAATATGTATACAAAAATACGTAGACATTTTGTAAACATTTTCCTATATAATAATACGTAAAGTGGTAGAGAAGAGTAGGCCAGGGGTGAGAGGTTGTAATATCACTTTCGATTCGATTCAATAGAGTTTATGTCTCTTGTTTCAAGAATAAAAATGTATTCGATTTCGCTTTTTAATTACGCCTTTTCTATTGCGATCTCAGTTTGCTGCGTACTTTTCCTTTCTTTCACATCGATAAAGTATCATAAACAAAAATTTGGGAGATAAAGAACCTTGATCTATGTACAAAAAAATATTGTTTTATTCGAGCAAGCTGAAATAGCAGAAAATAAAGCATAATTGAAAAGAGTAATAGAGAACAATTTTATAATTGAAAGAAGAGACAAAACTCTATCAAATTCGATTCGAAAGTAATGCCTAATCCGAAAGTGATGCGATCGACGAGACATTTGGAACTTCTATGGTACTACTATATGTATTTATACTATGCTCAAAGCGAGCATAAGCACCAAAAATTTCAACCGATTTCACCCGATTCTCTTATATTTGTTACTTACCATCTTGAGAAAATACACTAATACAACAAAAATATATGATATATGATGCCAAAATCTTCTATAATAAAAGTCATGAAAATTCCATACATATGAAATAAAAAAAATCAGGTTCTATGTGTATTGACAAAACCAACATTAATGTACTACAAGCCTGATTGTCACCAATATTATAAATTTATTTTGCGCTTATACATGAAAGTATTGGTGATCGACAGATTATATAAATGAGTGAGAAAAACATACAAATTGTAGATAAAACAAAACAAACGAATTGTGGAGGGAAAATTGGGTATGTTAATAATGAAAAGATATAATTGGGATTGGTTAGATGAGAGTATTTTTATTATATTTTCGCACTAACACTTTCAACTATAAGGTATTAAATGTAATAGGGTATCTGCGTGCTTCATCACTGAATCAGGCTTGTAGTATTACATTAGTGTTGGTTTTGGTATTGATGACAGATGTTTATTTTGGCATCACTAAATTTATATGTGTTAGTTAACTAAGTATAAAGGTGTTGGTGTAGAAACAAGAAAAAAAAATTCAAATTTACGTTGAATTGTTAGTGTAACTAATACAGCCAAATCTAGTGGAATCAATAAATGTATTTGTCTGTAAAAGAGAGTTTCATGACTTTTATTATAGAAGATTTTGCAGATACCCTCTTACATTTAATACCTTATAGTTGAAAGTGTTAGTGCGAAAATATAATAAAAATACTCTCATCTAACCAATCCCAATTAGTTTTTTCCATTATTAACATACCCAATTCTCCCTCCACAATTCGTTTGTTTTGTTTTATCTACAATTTGTATGGTTTTCTCCCTCATTTATATAATCTGTCGATCACCAATACTTTCATGTATAAGCGCAAAATAAATGTATAATATTGGTGACAATCAGGCTTATAGTAAATTAATGTTGGTTTTGTAATAGTCATCATTTCAATACATTCTCTCGATCGTTCTCTTTTGAGCCTATTTCTCTTATTTGTATGTATCACGTTATCCCTCTTATTCGTGTCTTGTTATCGCTCTTATTTGCATCACGTTAAATGAAAAACTAAAAAAGACACACATTTACCAATACTATTGCCTTCCGGTAATTCTCAACTCATTCCTCATTTCACGATCAAAATCGCTGCCTCATATTTCCAATGTTATCGTTGTATTGGCGCATTTTATAAGGCACTGATTTTTAAATGCGTTTTATATGTAATACGTAAATGCAATCCTATGATAATATTAGAAATTCCAAAAGTTTATTTTTTTTCGTGATTTACAAAGAATTTTAGACATTTTCTCGATTTTTGGAGAATTCTCGAACTCGATTAACCTTTCATTTACCTTTATTTTCTTAGCTCTTTATTTGTGATTTTCGGTATAAAGCGAGATTTTTGCTTCGTTTTAGAGTTTTTTGGAGTTGATTTTCGTGAATTTAATGCTGAGTTTATCTGTTTGATGTATACATAGGTATCGAGACGAAAAATTATTAAAGAATTTTCAGATGGT
This sequence comes from Tipula vernalis, assembly GCA_958295665.1. NCBI lineage: Eukaryota > Metazoa > Arthropoda > Insecta > Diptera > Tipulidae > Tipula > Tipula vernalis. The sequence continues at coordinate 40,609,284 of OY282558.1, read as the reverse complement.
ACGGTGATTTGAGTTTTCGAGATTTTTGAGAATTTTACATGATCGAGGGTTTCAGAGAGTATGCTCGATTTTCTGTAATTCTTAGTATACTCGATATGTTTTGATGTTTTTCTTACAGGAAATATTTTGCGAAACGGGATTATACGAATATTTTAGAAAAGGAATTCTCGAGACTGAGAGAACAAATGCACTTATACCTGTTTCAACCTCTCCTTTCGTACATAAGAGCTCGTTACTGAATTAACCGGCTGGACCCTTGTTCCGCTGTATTGGTTATGATTATTTTCGTGAAACTTCAAAGTAAAGTAAAAACCAATTTTAATTTATACGCTAAATATTAAATAATTAATTTGTTTAAAACATTTAATGATTTTTGTGATAAAACACACAACATTGTTTTCTTAATTGCTGTTTATGTCGATCTGAAATTTGTTTCAAATAATACAGAGAAATAACAAATGTTCACGTTCAAAATGGTGACCCAAAATGTGGACCCAAACGCCTTAAAATTCGAGGTTGCTCTAAATGTTTAGCAAATGTTTCAAGTTAAAATAGTTTTAATTAAAAACGTTTACAGCAAAAAATAGTATTTTCCACTTCAATAGAACTGCGATAAATATATATAGAGGCATATAACAGAAAAATCTATCCGCACCTCATATCAACATGTCACCACCATTATCGCGCATTTTGTGAATTCATTTGGAAAAAAAATTTTAGTCAATTTTAATTAATTGACGGGTTTCTCTTGTCGAGGAAATATGTTTGCATAAAATAATTATTAAAAAACTTGGCAATTGGTAATATTATATCTTTTTGACAACATTAATTGAAAGTTTTCAAATTAATTTATTCTTATTGCATTGATTATTGACACATTATGATTTCTTAAACAGAAACTAGGTGGAGCCCATCTATTTATAGTAATAAATACAATATAATTATCTAACAAATATTCAATTACATTTTTAAATAACTTTCATTAAAATTCAAAATAATTTCACTTTCGATCTCTAAACTACTGTACGCATGCATAATACAACAAAATTTAAAATTACCAATATGAGTTCATCACATCTGTGGTGTACACGATGAAAATTCCTCTACTTTTGCTGCATATTTTCACTTTCAATATTACTCTCGCATATGTACCACATTATTAATCGATAATTTTTATTGAATTTTTATTATTAAATTCACATTTTATAAATTAATGAGAAACTTTCACACATACAATTTATTGCATATGTACAATTGTATATTGTACACCACATTATTGTATGACAATAAAATTAGAAAAAATAAATTATATTAATTCGAAAGTCTTGATCAAAATTTTTTTTCGTTTTTATGACTAATCAATAAATCTTATTGTTAAAATAATCAAAAATCTTAAAAAATGTATACATAAAGTGACTTGATGGGAATATGACTTTTATCATCGTTTAATCTCTATATAAGTACATAATATTTTATACATATCGAAACAATGGACACAAAACTTTTCAAGCTGTCAAAAGTCAAAAATGCGCTAAAAAAATGTGTTTTAGAAAATCTGAAAATGGAATTATACAATAATTAAGTACAAGATTAAAATTAAGGTGGATATAATTTTGATTGGTACTTCAAACTAACACAGACTATATAGTGAAAGTATGCAAACTCATTTTAACAGAGATTGTTTCTTATCAAAATGAATACGACAATTATAGCGTAACGTTCAGCGCACGTGACAAAACGGTCGTTCTTTTTTTCCAAAAATGATGGTATTTTAATTATGAATGCGGTTTTCCGTATTTAGTACGTTACTTCAAGCGTATATTCGATGACGCTTTACGACGCTTGTTATTGTTGAAAATCGTGAATGACATGTTTATTCAAAGACAATGTAAATTTAAATGTTTGGTTAATTTATCTCGGTAGATAAAGTATTTATTGTACAGAAAGTGATGATGATTCATAAGAAATCAGAAAATCAGAAATTTGATAAAATTGAGGAAGTCAAGATGGTTTGAAATGATGAGTGAAGGCAATTTTCACAAATGGAAATATTTTTCTGAAGAATTGAGCCGCGTGTAACAGCGTTCAAAATTAGCTAAATCTCGCCCATTTCTTGATGTCTCTTCAGCTCGCAGGCGCAATTGTCTACGTCATAATGCACCGCATTTTCTTGACAATTTTGTAGTTTCTGAGATATTAATGAAAACCGGTGCTAAAACATTTCTTTTAATTCTACAACCAAAAATCTACTTAAATCCAGAATTACAGCCTAAAGTATTTTTTTCTTTGGTTAAAAGAAAAACCGATAGACAAACTACTAATATTTCTATAATTTAGAAGAATAAATTAAATTAAAATTTGTTTCATAAATAAGTAAAATTCGATTTGAGACTGAAATTACAGACAAAAAAATTGCTCAAATTCGAAATTGCTCAAATGTGATATTCCAAAAATTATTTCATTCGCAAAAATGGGTTATGTGTAACTAATTCAAATCTATTTTCAACAATGGTCTATGTTAAGAACTGACATCTGCATGAAGACTTTGGAGGAGAAAATTAGAAATTGTTCCCTATGAACCTAAGTTTCATTTGTTTTTTCCGTTATCTCCATTTAGAAGCATAGGGCATATGCTAGGCTGGACCACCTCACTCTTTTGGGGGCTACTGTCTTCTTTGCTTTGAGCTAACAGCGTTCTTTCCAGGTCATTGCTGACTTTCCCACATACCTTGCAGAATCCATTCTAAGGACTTCCTGGTTATGCCATTTGGGGTTTCCCTCAATATGTGTCCGATCCCATCTCCATTCGCGTTTTCTGAATTCGGTTTTAGTGTTTGAAAGGAGAGAAGACACATTCCAGATCTTATGAAGCATATTCAATGTGTTTCGTGGGTTGGGTACGAAATTCTGTTTTACAAAATTCTGTTTTACATAATTCTGTTTTACAAAATTCTGTTTCACATACTTCTCCAAAAAATTAATTGCAGAATTAATTTTTTGAAGAATTATAAAATCTTACGTTTCGATATGTGTGTGTGTATATGGATTTGTGTAGCTGTGTATATGTAAATGTGTGTGTCTAGTTATGTATGTGTGTTTGTGCGGGGATCACTACATTTACCTGAAAAAAAATCCGGAAATTTTAAAATCCAGAATAATTGAAAAGTAGAAAACCAGAAAAAAAAATCCCGAAAAAATCCAGAAAAAATATTTTGTCTAAAATAAATGAGAAAAATTCAATTTTATAAGGCATTCTTAGATTTTTGTCATGACTTGAAACATTTGTGGTACATTTATCAGTAGAAGCGATACGAGCGATACAATTTCTTTGATCTGTGTCTGCAAGATTGACGAAGCATTAATGAAGCATTAAATTCGCAATTTGCTCCAATACACATTCATCGCTACCACTCTAACCCAACGAATTAAGCCAATCACAAAATAACTTAGCGTTATGAGCGATACAATTCCTTTGATCTGTGTTGACGAAGCATTAACCAATTTATCAGGAATGGGTTGGCTACCTTTATCTAGAAAAAAATAATACCGAAACTGAAAATCCCGAAAAAAAAATCCAGAAACAAAAAATTCAGGAAACTAAAATTCAAAAACACAACTATCAAAGTGCGGCCAAGATAAAATTAAAATTTATAAAATTTCCAAGTTGTGTTTTGGTTAGCTTAATTCGTTGTGTTATTATAGAATCGACGAATATGTTGAAGCGAATTGCGAATTTGTATTAAATTGAAAATTGCTTCGTCAACCTTGCAGACACAGATTGATTGTATCGCTTCTACTGATAGTTGTACCACAAAGGATTCAAGTTGTTCAATTTCAAGATTTTTTTTTCTTGATTTTAAAATTTCTGCATTTTAATGTTTTTTCAGCCAAATATAGTGATCCCGGCTAAGGCCCGGTTACTGATATTTTCTGCTTCGCTCTTAAATTTGACCACCAACATAACCACAATACCCCCGCTTTTGCTTCCTCAGGTATGGGAAGTCTAAGCACACCATCGAGCATAATATTCCAGAAGAATGGACCCAGCAGCAAACAGTAATTATTTACATTACCTGGGTAGACAATTGTTGAATAAGTTAATAACAAAAATTATGTTTACAAATTCCGAATTTTGCAAAACGGAAGTTTTCAAAGCAGAATTTTTGAGAAATTAAAATTTCGAAAAAACAGAATTTTGTAAAAGCAGAATTTTTTAAAACAGAATTACGTACCGCTCCCGTGTTTCGTGCTTTTTTGATCCGCTGTTTTTGTTATCGAAGTTTAGGTTATTGCTACAACGCTAAAATCGTTATCTTTTGATGTCGAAAGTTATTTTCTCAAACGAGTTTACCGAATAACGTGTAATACTAAAAATCAAGCAAATTACTCGGAAGTTATTACTCGGACATTTACATTCACAATATACAAATCGGTTGGTGTCTTTATCAATTTTAAAAGTATTTACAATTTGATTTGGGACGCTCAGTACAAAACTGTATAGAAACATATTAGCTTGCACCGCACAGCTGTGCGAGTTAACCGATTAATTTAAACTTTTTAATCAATCGGATATTAACCGATTTTTACCGAGTATACACAATTTATAATGAATTAGTTGTTAAATTTTGTGAAAAAATTGGCACAAAACTTAGGTTTTTCAAGCAAGTTCTCAGCCTACTACGTTTCAAATGCACAGCAATAATTATTTATAATAAATCCAAACTAATTTCATCTACTAGAGTTACCTGTGCGGAATTTTGACGTTATGTTGCTTACACTGACTTACAGATGCCGCGGGATTTTCAAGATTTTATGTGATTTTTCCAGGATTTCAAACTTACTTGAGGTTTTTTGGCCTTTTAGATATTATTCGATATTTTATAGATTATTCGAGATTCTTAAGGATATCGAAATTGACCGAGTTAATTTGGTTTGAAATATAGGAGATTTAGATCTAGATATCTGGGATTGAATAACGAGAAGTTGCTTGTTACATAACAAATTCAAAATTATCAATATTATTCGACATTTTCGAGATTATTCGAGGTATTCTAGTTATTTTTGCGAGAAAGAGTTTTTTTTTGTAGCTTTGAGATTTTCAAAGTTTTTTTTTTTAGAATACGTCGATTATTCAAGAACTCTAAGATTATTCGAACTTTTCAAAATTATTGAGCCTATTCGAGTTTCCCGCTTATTTTCTGGCACTTTCCGAGGTTTTTTTAGTTTATTTTTCGAAATTCTGTAGGTTTCGATGTTATTCGAAATTTTCGATATTTTCGTTATTATTCGAGTTTAGCTTGGAATTGAATTATGAGTAGGAATTGGCTTACAGGACAAAGATTCCCGAAATTCAAGAATTTTGAATTTATGTAGATTTCCAGATTTAAACAGCGTTCATATTTTCGAGATTATTTATGGTTTTGCGAAGACTGTATGGTATTTTTCAAATTATTAATTTCTAAATTTTTCAAGGTTATTCTATGATTTTAAGTTTATCGAAGTTTTTCTGGAATATTCGAAATGTTTTGTAAATATCGAGATTATTCTCGACTTCTCTTTATTTTCAGAAGAATACACAATCTTTTCCAGATTACTCGAGGTTCACGATATTTCTTGGAATTTCCATTGGATTTTGTTGCGTCTTGTTACAGAATTAGTGATTTATCGAGAATTTTGTTTTTATGCTTTCCAGGATTTTCATAATGTTGAGTTACGCACAGATACAGTTAAGCTAAGTTTGTAGGATGTTGAGTCATATAAATGAAATTTTTCTAACATATTTAAAATTTTCGAACGACATTTGGCTGCTTAGTTTAGAGATTATTCGATACTTTAGAGATGACGAAACTGTCTGACAAAACTGTCGAAAAGTATCAACAGCTGTGGGTATGTTATTGCTACAAAGAGAAAACAAAATATTTGAATTGTTTTATGAGCAAGTTTTTAAAATATACCGGTAAATTTTGAAACTGTTGAGACAGTGTATAATGTAAATGAAGCTAAAATTATTTTTTAATTTTTGTTCACTGTCAAAATGTCCTGTCGAAAACGCAGGTTTTGAAAGACTGACAAGAGCTCTTATCAAAAAGTGTCGAAAACTGTGTCATAAATGCTAGTTTTTGACACTACCCATTAATACAATAGTATTAAAATTAGATCAAAAACCTTAAATTATGGTCAAAAACTGCCGAAAACTGTCAAAAATTGTCAAAAAGTGTTAATAATTGTGCGTTTGATATTGCAAAAAAGACGATTTTTCACAGTCAAAAAGTCCTGTCAAAAAGTATCGAAAACACAGGTTTTCAAAGGCTTTCAAAAACTCATGTCAAAAAGCGTCGAAATCTGAGTTATGAATAGTAGTTTTCGAGAGTATCTCATATTAATACCTGCAAACTTTTTGGCAACACAACCTCAACTTTAAATTTTTAACAAGTATGTAGAAGAAAAAGTCTATAGGCCCTCTAAAAAAGGTGAACCATTTATGAACCATAAACAAAGAAATGCTCTTCATACAATAGTTCGTTTACGCATCATTTTTGCGGTTCAAAAACGTACTATTTTGGTGAAACATTTATGTATTACATTAGGTGATACGTTAAAGTAACACTTTTGCGAAGTTTACTCAAAATTGAATAGGCGAACAAATCTAGGTTGTAAATAAAAATGCAAAATAAAATTTTTGGATGTATTTATATATTTTAAAATGACCACAAAAATTGAATTTATAAATCCTAAAAATTTGGTCAACATAACTGAAGAATTTTTATACTCAAGAATTTTTTACAAAATAATTTTTATTGACAAGAATTAATAGAAAATTTTAGCAACTTAATCATCAAATAAAACTACTAATTGTTTTGTATTCAGTAAAATGAGTTTTTACTATATTAGTAGTAGTACAAGAAAAAAACGGTTCATTTATAGTTCTTAGCAGGGAACAATAAAAAAATTGTTAGTACAAATTACAACAATTTTTGGTGTAGTTTGGTACACATAATTGTATATCTCAATTGGCGTATTGCTTTGGCTCATTTGGCGTAATAGTTGTTTTAGAATGTTCAAAGCAACAGCAAACAAATGTATTTGGTTGTTTTATGTATTGTACCAAAAATTTGTTTTTGTTTTACGGAAAACGAATTTTTTTATTATTTTAGCCAAAACATGTTTTGTTTTATATAATGCAATTGTTGTTGTTAATTTACCAAAGCAATTGACGAATGGAACGGTGTGCTCTAGCGGACAATAGTAAAATATGTGATAGGCTGTAACAAAAATTTGCTACATGAAGTTATATGGAAATAGTGTCCATTTAAATTACATTTTTATTTGTGAAAATTGTAATGATTAGAAAACTGAATTAATCCAATGGTATAGTTTAAAGTGTGACTTTTCTATATCTGATTCCTTTAGGACATTCTTATAATTTTAAATATCAGAAACTTGTGCCTAAAAATTGCAGAAATTTAATGTTAAACTCACTATAAATATATAAGTGGGTCACTAAATATTTTTGAAGCTTTATTAGACTACAGTTGCTTCGATTTGACTTATTAATACAACACTAGCTTATTTAGACATTTCTGCAATGTTTAAGTACACATTTCTGATATATAAAATGATAAAACAGTCCCAATTGAATCAGATATATAAAAATCACACTTTAAACTACATATCGAATTAATTCAATTTTCCAATCATTACAATTTTTACAAATAAAAATGTAATTTAAATAGACACTATTTCCATATAACTTCAAATAGCAAATTTTTGTTACAGTCTATCAGATATTACTTTTCCATTCGTCAATACTGCTAATGCTTGCTTTCCTTCAAAAATTTTTAAAATTGAGGTGTGGCTGGCACACGAGTTTCTTTTACGAACGGGGAATTTTGAGGAACTTAGTAAGCAAATTTCTGAGAAATTTGATATTTTTATTTATTTTTGTTTTTGATTTTTTAATTTGGAACATTTTGTACTTAATAGTTTTTATATATTTTGAGATATTTGCAACATTTATTTCGAAAGCAATTTTTCGGAAAATTCTCTAAAAATCTCAAGTTCAAAAATTTTCAAAATTACTAAACTTCATTTTACTAACGTAAAAGAAAGTAAAAAATGTAGATTTTAATAATATCAGGCTTTTACAAAAATTACAAAAATTGAAATAACATTCAGCGTTTTAGAAAGAAACAAATTTTAAAATTTGTTCATAAAAATTCAGGAACTAGCAAACTTATGTATGTCGTTTTCGATTCGCTTTTACCACCTCTTTCAAAAATCAATCCGTGAATCGAACTAGAAAATCAAGTTGCCCGGTTACTTTTATGTGTGTGTATATTTTTGACTTCTTGAAAAATATTATTGAACATAATGTTTGAGTAGGCATAGCAATAAAATGACAGTTCTAGTGAAAATGACAGCGAAATGACAGTATTTGTTGTTGGTATTAGTAAATGAGGGGTAAATCTGACAAAAAATCGAGATTTATAACCGAGCAAAAATTTTGCTCGACCGATTGATTTTATTGAGCGAATCGAATAACTTGACAGCAGAAAAATCAATCGATTGCGTCACAGATTGATTTTATTTGGTGAATCGAAGACGACATAATTATCATGCTGTTAAGAAGTTTTAGAGATTTTTTTAAAACAAGTAGTTTGAATTTTTTTAATTCAACTAGAAAATATACTTCTGATTTTTAGAACAATCTCGCAGTAAAATTTGATTGTATTTCAGATTTTAAAATTTTTTTCATAAAAATATAGAGTAACATACTTATGGTAGTTTATTAAAAAGTTTGAACATATCACGAAGTTGATTTTCATAAAATGGCTCATACTTATCATATGAGTAATAAAAATATTTACGGGAAGTAATCTAATCTGTTTACAAAAATTTGATAGATATTTACATAAGAAGATTTCATGGTCGTTAGTCATACAAAAAAATACAGCACTTACATCATTTTCAATGACTTTCAATTTCATATTTATCCATATATCTTTTATGCACTGTCACTCCAAAACATTATTAAACACATATAGCACACGTACATATATGTGTATTACACAACTTCACCGGGTCTCCAAAGTCTTATTAAAAAAGAAAAAACTGTTTTTCATTTTTATTGTTTTAACAGCACGTTTCGCTCTGTTTCCTGTACTTCTTGTAGAATATGAAACCAAAAGCGAAAACCATATGATTTATAATTTAATTTGGTTTCTATGTATACAACCAGTACAAAATAAATACTTTTAATCGAGATAAAAAATTAAATAAATATTTTAGTTAATTTAAAATTAACATAACATAACATTAATTAATTTTGGTTGCGGTTACAAAATATATTAACAAAAACCTAGCCGTCATATGTGATGAAATACAAAATATTTTATTGTTTTTTTTTTGTTTTTATTTATTTGCAGAGCTCAACAGCCCAATAATGAAGGGTTGGTTCGATGCTTTTCGTGATGATGGAGGGCCTACACTTTATTCATTTTCAAATAGGACTCCGGTTACTGGAGATGTACCAACGGTAGCCGTATGTGTATTATTTGCCACAATTTATGTGGCATTTTTAGTTATATTCCCAGGTGTACGAAAACAGGTAAGAGCACAAATTACAATCAATAAATTAGTCATTTATAATAATAATAACAATACGCCGACGAAAATGTTATAAATAATTTGATCGACCTCAATAAACGCAGTGCACAGACACAATATTGCTGTGTACACGAAACATAAAATAGGTAAAAGATAAATCTCTTAACCTTTTTATTAACCTCTTAAGATACATACAACAACTAAAACAAAAATGTAAAAAAGAAAGACAATTTCATGCACTTTAATTTAGTTTTAATTTTTCAATTCCTTATTGTTGGCTAAAATGATATAATTAATAATAACAAAATGTAAAACAACAATAAATGTTTATTATTTATATTTCTTTTATAACAAATTTTTTATTTTATTTATTTTTTTTAATTAAATTATTAACAAAATGTTATTGGTGGTCGTGCTGTGGTTAAATCAGGCGTGTCCAACGTATCGATTAGATAGTAAAGGCAATAGTACTGTTAATTCATTGGAAAAATTATTTGTTTAGTGGTCGAAATGTCGTTTCAAGTTGGAAACAAATTAATTTCCTTTTTTCAATCATTTTTATGTATTTATTAAGAGAAATTAGTGTAACTAATTAGTGTAGTGATGGCATTTCATTGCATACTAACTAGCGCAGTATATCGTAAAAATGTCTCTAAAATAAAAATCGGTCCAAACAAAATGTTCTTGTTTTTATGTATTGTAGAATCTGACTAGGTAAGGAAAAACTTTGGTAAATTTGGAAAACAAAATTAACCTCCAAATGACCTTGAAAAAGACCCCAATGTTATTATGCATTTTTATTATCTTTTTGAAAGTAAGCAACTTTCGTTTAAACCATTTTTTGCGAAAATGTTGTGGTTGTACTTATTTTAGTACTTAATCCTCAAGTTTGATCCTTTAGTGGACAACCACTAGACTACATACGAGTAGTAAACACTGTAAAATTTTCTGTAAACTTAAACACGTTTTTATAATCATTAATTCTGCACACAATATATGAGTTTTATATACCTGAATTCATACAACAACAGCAAAAATACAGACATGCGGGGTCAAAAATCAAAATCGATAACATTTTATACCAACCAAGTGTTGCAAATTTTATACTAAGTCAATATGTCAGCTATATGCAATTGAAAAATTACAAATAAATTATTTATTGATGAAATTATTAAAACAAAAAAAAAATGAAAATTCAATTACGGTACAAGATTTTTCATTTACTGATGTGATAAAAACATGAAAAATAATTAAATTAAAATTTACAATTTTCGTAATACATGTACTCATGCTGCGTTCTATTCTCTGTAAAAAAACGTGATTGAAAGGTTGATTTGTTTTTTAAGACCGGATAATACTCGTACTATATACTCTTAGAATTAGTGAGATGCATGAAATATGATTCACGAGGATATGACATATTTAACATTAAATTACTACATATAATGTACATTTTACATAATTTCAGAAATTTACTACATTCACGACCGTGACATTGAGTTTATTCGTAGGACTAGTTATTTTAGGTATGTGAATAATTTACAACAAAATTAACTAATATTTCTCACACTAAATTATAAAAGTAAATTAAGAAATTATGTTGTGAGAATTTTTTTTGTTTTTTACAACAATGATAATTTTTAAATATGGTAATACTTTTTTTATTTCTTCTTATAGTATCACGATTAGGTTCAGCATGGCATGTAGCACAATCAACAATAGTGGCACCATATAAAGCATTCTCGACTGAAAAACTACCAGCAAAAATAGGCGCTAATGTAGGACTAATGCATGTTAATATTACACTAACAGGTATGAATAGTTGTAATTTTCCAATATAATCGATACCAATACTTAAAATCTGCCTTTTTATCTAAAACTACAAATTTCATTATTATAAGTCTAATAATTAATAAACCAAATGGTAAACACCAGTAAATACATATCTTATATATAGCGACCATTCAAGGTTATTTATTAACAAATAAAGCAAATTCTGAATGTAAATAGCATAAAAATATTTCCGAAAGTTATTTTATTATTTCGTATCCGCGCAGCGCTCACTATGCTACCAAAGAAACCGTGCAGCAGACAAAGAAATATCTACATTAATATACAATCAAATAGTTAAGATTTAATCGACATACTCCAAATTTTTTTGTTGTAATTACAAAAAACTATTTGTCGCTAGTTTAGAGTGTGCGGAGTGTTATTGAAAATAGTTTGCATGTATACAAATTTGTTTTTAATTAATTTCCTTATAATTTGTACATTCCTATAAACAATTTTACTGTGCAGGTGATTTGAGAAAGGAATGGAATGTGCTTAACAGCGAAAATATATATGTAGTATATTCAACATTTAGCATTGTTAAAAAAATTATTGACAAATTATAATGATCGTGTAGTAAGTACATAAATGAATATCAGACGACCATGTAAATCAAAAAGTACAATAAGTTGAATTGTACATTGAATGACCATAAAATTCCCAATTATTCCGTGGCTAATTGATTTTCACTAATTTTGAATCTTGTTATTGTTAATTAAACCAATTGTAATTTGAACTAGATCCCACTAAATATCAACTTTATTAAATTATCAAAAAAAATTTAAATTCTGAAATTTTGTTGCTCGTTTTGAACTACTTAGCCCTACCATAACCTTCAAGATCGTTCTTGATTGTTAAAATTCTCTCGGCTAGGTAACTGTAGCTTAAAATCCATTAAACACATGATTTTGTTAGAATTTATATGAGTCAAATGATTTTTGTACATAATATACCTAGCACAGGCTGCGAGATCGATAAAATGGATAAAAACCCGCAGTGTCGATTTGCGGGATTTGATCATTATCAAATCAAGATCAACACCCCATACCAAATTTATATTTGACAACAGTTTCAGGCTATAAAACCACCACCGGCTTATAATCTTGTCATTATTCCTATTCCAATAAAATTAGATGCTAAATGAACAAAAGGCATGCGCTTAAAACGATGTAATCCATACGGCGAGACGAAAGCAGTTTTATTTGCTTTTTTTATTGAAATTTTATAATAACCGGAACGTAAATCTATTGGTGATATGAATAGCGGCATTGGGTACCTGTTAGGAACAATTATGCTGTTTAGTTTCCGGTAATCGATACAAATTCTGTAACTATTATCTGGCATTGGAACCATGATGACGATGTGCTGACCACGGAGATTTGCACTCTTCTATGATGTCATCTTTGATCATCTATTGGATTTCTTGACCCAATATTTGACGTTTCTCTTTCGATATTTTAAATGGTGGAACTGATATAGGTGCGCGATTTTTTGTTACATTATAGTGATCAGCATAGGGTGTTCGATCTACCCCCCGAGTAAAACCATTTTCATTATCTATTAAAAGATTGTTTACAAGCTCCCGTTCATCCTTTTTTAATGAAGTCCCCTCATCTGATCTTAAAACACCCAGTGACGATATTTGAGATTTTCGTTGTTTATTATCTTCATATAAAATAGAATAACATTCGTTAGAATCACCAAATTTCTATTGATAATTTGAAAAGTTTAATATTAAGTTACGTTGGGCTACAAAATACCCAATAAAGTTTTATGCCTATACACTTTTATAAAATCAAAAACTTGGTAGCAAACATTTTATTTTGCGTGAATTTAAGTGCGCCGAGCTACATGGCTCATTATAGCTAATTGAATCAAAATTGATTTTTGATTCTTCGTTACTGGATTCGGTATCATGAATATCAGCAACTGCGATTGGTGTTGTTTTTGGTTTACAGTTGGGGCATGTACTTTTAACATAACCCTTTAGTCCATAAGGAAAACAAGATAGCTTCGTATTTCACCTGTTTCTCAGGAATGTCTAATTCTGTTCTGACTTTTCCATTATTTTTGGCAGGTCTTTTGGAACAAACTAAAATATCGTGACGATTTTTCTTACAATATTTGCAGAATGTTTTTTTATTTTGCATATTTCTTAATTTCGGAAAAATCCTCGTCTTCTCGGGCAGACCTAACTCGTTCAATGTTTTAAATGACTCGTTTAACTTTTCTACGAGTGCGATTTTAGACAATAATCCATAAATCACATCTAGTTGCACTTGATCAAGTAACACATCTGGTAACTGTGCAAACAGTGCATAAATGTTACAAACGAAGAGGTCCGTCTTGACGTTTTGGTGTGCCACACCTTGTGGTACTTTCCAAGAGCATAGGGAGTTCTTTTAATGCGTATAACGTTGAAGCAGTCTTTATAATATGCAACTGCGTCGATAAAAGGTTCGACGTCCGATTCTCTTTTCCCATTGAATCTTGATATACATTTATAGCAAAACTAGAGACTTCACATTTATAACTTCACTATTTTGATTTTTGCTTTGAATTGCTCATTTTTTATAACAATGTTATGACTATTTTTGCCTTCGGCCATAATTGGATTTTGTTTTGCGGATTAATCGACGGAAGTTTTTTCTTGTTTTGGAGGCGTTCATTCCACTTAAAATAATATTTTTGAATAATACACCTCACATTTATTTGGCATTCAAATGCTTGATGTTTAGATTATCACTACTCACAAGAAGTAAACTTGATGGCAATGAAATTTCTTAGAAATTGCCGAAAATTTAATCTTGAAATCGAATGATGATCTTAATTAATAATTGTAATGATGAGAATGGATTCGAGAAAAAAATCGCCTATTTGATGAATATGCTCTTGCACACATTCTTAGATTCTTGATACGTTTCTTTATCATACGTATCCAATTTATCCTATAAAGTTAGTGAAACTGACGTAGAAACGGCTTGTTTCATCAGTATCATTATTCAGCTTAGCTTTTGGTGATCTTGGTAGTTGCAAAATTACAACATGGAAGGCCTCTTTATATAGCATTTAATCATAATACAATTCCTGACAATCTTTACGTTTCTGGCACAGCCTAGCAACAATATTGGTTGGGATCCTTGGAGATTCTTATAATCCTGGTGAATGGTTGGTTCAAAAACAGCATGACGCTGTTGGTTGAATGGATAAGTGCAAACTAAAGCGTAGCCGTAAGCGTAAATGTGAAGCCCTTCATTTGAGGAACAATTGTTCCAGCTTCTGTCCATTTGTTTTTCAGCAATTAATACATAAGAGACCTGATCGCTTACCTCATTGTGTCTCTCTAAATGAGCCAGCAATATTCATTGCTATATCCTAATAAAATGTATCCCTAAGTTGTATTGCTTCATCTTCTTCTTCTTCTTGTTTGTGGCACTGCAAACCTTACACTTCCTCCACCTCCATTATTTTCAATGACTGCCACTGCGCCTATTAACTTTGGATAATTGTCTTATTTCCTTTCTCACAACTCACCCCAACTTTGGAACGATAGAATCATCGTGTGTTTGGTCCTCCGCAGTGTATCTAATATAAATTGTCAATGTCGAATTAAGAAAGTGTCCCAAGGGCCCAAGTAATTTGTTTCGTAATTGAAGAGACTATGTGGGTTTTTTAACGTAGCGAATGTTGACGTTTTTTTTCAGTCAGAATAGGAAATAACGTTAATTTTGCAATTTACGTTTTTAACTGTCAAAAAAAGTCATCAACTCCAAATAATCTATCCGGCTCCTACATACGCAACAACTTTTCCCCTTGTTTTGTAAACCAACTTTTTTTTTTAAATTATCGAAACAGTTAGCCACTATAGCTATATTTCTATAAAAATAATTCATGCAGATCCTATCCAACTGTTTAAATACTATTATCATACCTACATAGTCAATTAGAAATTAATTTAAAAAAGCAAAAATTAATAAACGAATAATAATTATTTACGATTAATGCAAATATTAACCTCAAAAACCACGTGTAACACGACTTCAAACCGTCTAACAGGTTTCGACATTTAACTACACACATATTAATATTTTTTAATTACATATATATATCTATTTATAATTTTTAATTTTGTTTTAATAATTAAATTAAAATTTAAATCTTAACATTTGTCTATTCGTTACTTCACACGTAAAACTTGTCCACTCTCGCAACTGACAATTTATGATTTTGTTTTACGATTGTAGTCAACTTCATTGTATAAAAATAAGGCATGTTCTCACTCACCTTTTATTCTGAATATGACTTATTTTGTTTTTATTTTTTGTTTTTTTACAGCATTACCATTAGGAAATTGGACACCACCTGATATTGATTTTAATGAACGATTTAGCTGGGATGCAGCTAATGATATGGGAAATTCATATAAAAATGCATTAAAACGTGGATTACCATACCCCATATTGACGGTAGCCGAATATTTTAGTTTAGGGCAAGAAGGATTTGCATGGGGTGGACAATATCGTGCCGCCGGTTATTATGCTAGCATCGTATTGTGGGCTGCATTTGCATTTTGGCTACTAATGAATTTACTATTGATTGCGGTGCCACGTTATGGTGCCTACACAATGACATTAACAGGAATTTTACTAGTCAGTACAAATATAGGCTACTATATGATGTTACCAAAACGTCCGTTGACGATTATTATCGAAGGTGGACGATTAGAATTTCATTTGGGTTGGTGTTATTGGTTGGTTGCGGTTGCCGGTCTGCTTTGTTTGTTCCTAGGATTGATTATATCGGCTATTGATTTAATGTGGCCGCATACATTCTCAACGATACTAGAGGTAAATATTAAACGAATCATAAATCTATCTTAATTAATCAATCTAAAAAAAAAATATTTAATATACAAATAGGTTTATTATGATACGCCATATGATAGACACGTGATTCTTGAAGAATCACACGATGTTCGATATCGGAAACGAAATAGTAAAGGTCTAGAAGAACCACCGGGTTTGGGTTCCCGAATTTTAAGACGTTTGTCATCAAAGACAAAAGAACAGAACATGAATGGTGCCGGAATTGATAATCGAGGCTTTCAAAATGATGTACCCAAATCACCGTGGCGCTATCCTTTCCGACGGGCCCACCAATTACCACCATCTGGACATCCATTAGGACTCCAGCGCACCATGTCACAAGACTCTAGTTCTAGTATAGCGTCGATAGCACGATCACAATCGTTGCGTAAACCGAATTTATCTCGAATGTTACCGTAAGTACAGTGGAAATTCAAAATGGTGTCCATTGAAAGTAAAAACGATTTGTTATTTTATTTTCAGAAAACCACCACTAGAACGAACCAGAGAAATGTCACATTGGTAGTTAATTTTGCATATAAAAAAATAAACTTTAATTATTTACTAAATTTTTATTTATAGATTATTTATATATATGTACATATATATATATAAATAGATAGATGTATAAATTATTATCCTTGAGTGATTATTTAAATGTGATAAATTAAATTGTTTTTTAATTTTAATTAATATTTTAAAAATAAAATATAATATTGCTACCCGGTATAAACCAGAGAGAGAGAGAGAGCTGCAGATAAATTTTACTATAAAATAGTGGCAACAAAAATTACCCTAAACATAAATTAATGGATGGATAAAAACTACATATAATAATTTCATTTTTATATATTTATTTACACAACAAAAAAATCTATTTTTAATAGAATTAATTTTTAATTACTATATTTTATTATTATTATTAAATAATGTTTAAGTAATTTCTTTGTTTTGTAATTAGATAGATATTTTATTTTGTAACATTATATGTTTTACAAGAGTTTAGTACTACAGACTAGTGAATTAGTGAAACAAAAAATAAATTAAATTAAACATGTTGATGTATGACTATAAATTAATTAAATAAATTTTTAAAAAATCTGTTTGTTTTATAATAAAACGAGCGTTGTTAAAAAAATAAATAAACATTCAAATTTTTTTTTTTTTGATTTGGATAGAGGTATAGCTGTGATTCTTCAACTTACACAGAGGCCTTCGACCAATTGCTTCATACCTTCGGAAATTATCAGTAACCAAAAAACATTAACTAAAGTTAATGAATGGGGGACAAACATTTGGACAATGTAGCATTTGCTTACCAAATGAGGAAATTGCTGTTTTCTATCCATACCACATAACACTATAAATAAATACCTACATTATGTAACTAAAATAAACGGAGAAAACATTTCTGAACACAAAGTTAATAAGTTTTTTTTTTCTAATATTTGTCAACATTTAGAAAAATTATTTCACATGAAAGGCTTCAATTCGCTATCGACTTTTGAATCAATCGAATTGAGTGTGGCAACGGATAGTAGCTAAACAGGTATATTTATAAAGCTTAATACGAATTACGATTTGCTTTTCGACGGATCCGTCACTTTTCTAATTTTAAAATTAATTAAAGTTTTAAGCTTTCCGCATGATATTTTTCCATGTGGATTTTTAGAAGGCTATTATATCCATAGGACGCCCCACATTTCGAACATGCATACGGTTTCTCCTTGGTATGCGAACGCAAGTGACACTTTAAATTGTACTGGGTGGCAAATGCACGCGTACAAAATTTACAATTATACGGCCGTTCACCCGTATGTGTCCGCATATGTTGCTTTAAATACGTGTTATTGTGATATCGACGATTACAAATTTTACACGCATATTTTGCCTCTTTGTGCTTCTGTTTATGATTGTAAAGACTTTTTTGCAATCCATACGATTTTCCGCATATTTCACATACATGCAACTTTTTACTGTGATGTTCACGTTTATGATTCGTGAGGCTGTAGGAACAATAGAATTCTTTTTTGCACGTGACAATATCACAAATAAATGGTTTAACGCCTAAATGTTGATTTACATGACTAACCATTCGCGATCGTTCAACCATTTTGCCACAAATGTCACAAGGCCGCAGTAACGATTTATATTTTATTTTATTTTTTGATTCTTCAAGATCATCGTCTGCCTGCTCTTCTGGTTCCGTGTCATTCGAATAAGATTCATCATCATCATTGTCATTCTGTTGTGCTTCATCATTTTCTGAAGAGGGCAGAACAAAATCATCAAACTCAACACTAATCTTAGAGATGCCTTCGTCATCATTACTCAAAATATCATGATTTTGGTCGTGTAACGGAATAAGATCGCCGAATGAGTGTTCGAGTTGGTTTTCAATTAAATTATATTCGACCTTAATGTTGAAATCAATTCTTGATTGCAGGACAATTTGAACGTTGAGCGAATTCTGGCGAAAATCATAAAAATCGATTATTTTCTTCAGGCATATGTCGCACAAATAGTGGCTCAAATTATCGTCAGTTTTAATCTGAAATAATAGGGAAAATAACAATGTTTGAAAAATTGACGAATTTTACTTTAAATAATAAGTCTTTTTATCGAGAAAGGGAAGCTTAGAAATTGCCAACATTTTGGCCAATTTAACAAAAGCCTTTATTGAAGGTTGGGGAGTTAAAAACTTTATTGAAGAGACTCTCTTTTACAAATAAGTAGCGACAGAAAATGTCATTCTGAACAAGTTTTGAAAATCATATTGGGTCAGCTCAGAAAATGGCATTCATTCGAGCCAAAAGAATCTACGTACTAAGAGAAAATCTGGCATAGTCTTACATGAATTTTTGTAAAAAATTCCAATTGGAATTCTATATTCAAAGAAAAACTGTTTCTTTCCCAAGTTTCCGAATTAGGATAAAGGTTAATATTTCATGTTTATTCGGTCAAATGAGAATAATTTATAGAAGAAATTTCAGTGATGATAGAAGCTGAAACTGGTTTTTTCTCATTTCATTTAATTTGACATGTTGCCAAATGCTCCCGCGAAGTGATGTGAAATAACGAGCTTCGAGCTGTTTTTGTGCTTTTTTAAAACGAACATAGGCACCTTGAAAATTGTACTCATGAATGGGTCAAAACAAATGTAATCAAAACAACATAATAACTAACTAGAAAAATTCCAGTTTAGATTTGAGTAGAAGCACGACAATACCACATTACATACCTCAATTGTAGTGCATTCGTATATTTTCCGGGAAACATTTAAATTCGTATCACAATCATTTATATAAAATAAATTATCACTATTTCGACCACATAAACGACATAATTTATCACTTAACAATAAACTATCCATAAAATCCATCGTGAAAAATTTAGGAAAATTGAAAAATTTTCACTTTAAAATTATTGTTTACAATTTTTTGACATTTCCAAATCAAAATAATATTGTGAATTGTTCAAATATTTTTGGTTGCAAACATTTTAATAAAATTGATAGATTTATCTAGTATAAAACACATTCATTTTAATCTGTCACTCCAATCTGTCAAATGTTTTAATTAAATTAAAATTTTCATCCAAATTCGAATTTTTACTTCCATTTAAGCAATTACTTCACTTATTTTTTATAAAATTTATTATTTAATTATATATTTATATTATTGATATATGTGTTTATTGAATTACATTTGCCAAAAATCATTAGTAAACGTGTCAAAGTTTGAACCGTGTATTTTGGCCCTGTCAGTGTTCTGTGGAGTGAATGCATCTGGATGAGATAAAATTTTGTGCGATCCAGATAAAACCTTTAATTTAAGCATTAACCATAACCTAAACATATATTTGTGCGATAATGTTTTCTTGATGTAATGACGTGTTATTATTTGAACGAAATATTTATACGAAATCCCTATGTCATCAAAAGAAAAAGAAAAGTTCAGCCTAGCAGTATCAGTAAGAAGTTGCGAAAATATCGCCGTCGAAAATAACAAACCTAATACAACAATAAATAGCGGTAAAACTAGTGAAATATTAACAGAAAATTGTGATAATAATAATGAAATTAGTGGAAATAGTGTAATTATTATAAAAAATATGCTAATAAATTATGGAAAAGAATTTTTATGTTTATTTTTGTTGATACTAACATGTGCGTCATTTCAGAATATGTAAGAAGCGTGAACCACTAATACAGTAAGCCACGTAGTATATAATTCATTATTCTTTCGTTTCAGACCACCAAAATTGTCGAGGGCACCAATACCTCGAGCATTTTTTCCTAAAACGTCTGTGGTTCATGATTCGCCCACCGGAAGTTTAGCAGCCGCCCAGCTACGGGTTTCTCTATCCGAGTTGGCATTAATGTTTTACTATGCACCTTGGTGTGCCGAAAGTCAATATGCTCGTCAATCATATGACGAGGTAGCAAATTTATTCCATCGAGAAGTTCATTTTGGTGCCATCAATTGTTGGCAACCGGGCGGCGAATGTCGCATTCAATATGCCAAAGTACAATCATGGCCCGTTTTAATGGCCTACCTACCTAGTGGTCTAGCTATACAATATCACGGGACATGGACAAATGCATCACTAGTCAGATTCGTAAAATCACTACTGTCTCCAATTAAAAGGTTTACATCACCCGATGCTCTACTCCAAGAAGCGGTCAGCTGTGACGGTGTAGTCGTTGCTTTCATCGACATGAACATGAATAAATCGCATTACTGGAATTTCTATCAGGCTGCAGTTCGATGGTTGGAACGCGATCCATATCAAGAAATCAAATTTGGCGTTGTAACCGGTGAATCATCGAAATTGTTCGGTGTCGACGAAACACCAAAAATCCGAATGTACCTGTGGAACGAGACACTGGAATATAACGGAAATACGTCATGGGGACACGGTGGAATAAACAAATGGGTATCGGACCATATACAGCAAGTTTCATTATGGCTCGCACCACCCGGTACTAAGTCCACTTCTTTATCACCATACCTAAAACAAGGTCCAATCCTACTATTCTTCACACCTCGAAATCTGTACTCACAATCAAATGATGGCTATAATATGCTGCGACAAATCGGAATGGAATACTATAATTGTCGCAAAGACGATTGGATTCGTGAAATGGCCCACGAATACATCCCATACCAACGTAAGCAATACACCGAAAACTATAAAAATCTTCAAGCACAATGCGATCAGCTGTACAGAATCGAAAAGCTCGAGGTTCCAAAATCGGCCGCAGGATGTTTTTTACGAAAACGTGCTTCAAAATACTCCTCAGTCACATTCGCCAATATATTGAATACCTCAAAATTATCAGAAATTCAAAATGATTTTTGCACCATTGAATCTGATTACGATGAAACCAAATACGAAAATTCCTTTAAATCTGAAGATATCGAAGCGACGTGTGATAATTTAAAAGTGGTTCGGAAACGAAATACCAAGGATAATGATAAACCAGAAATATCAATGCTAGAGCATGATTACGATCCGAGATCTCCGGACAATTTAAACAAGCTACAATTGAAAAAAGATTGCAACTTAATGCGTCTCTCCGAACTAGAATTTCCATCACTCTTCTTTAATAATAACATTAAAAATCTCGATCTGGTTTCAGGATTGGCATGCGAGATGAATAAAACATTCTCACTTGTCGCAATGGATAGTCTTGTATATCATACGTTTGCTGAACGTTTGGGTATCGATTTGCTTAGTCTGCCGAAAAAATCAGCATTGCTTATCATCGATCCAGATAACGAGTCTACTTATTTGTTGCGTGATCATATCACGATCGAATCGGCAGTTGAGTTTTTGCGCGACTATCGAACACATAGTTTACCGCGTTTTTTACGTTCGAGTCGTGTCGAATACGAACATACGCATTTTTATGCGACCGAAACTAGAACTGGACCGCTACCGTCGCCACCACTACAAAGTTCGTCGATGCGGGCACGTAATATACGGATTGAGGAAATATACTCGGAAAATTTCGACGAAAAAGTTATTCAAACGGATAATGTGAGTATTCATTTATTTAACAGAAATTGTGTTTATAATAAAATTTATGTTTTTATTTTTTAATTCTAGACGGTGATCGCACTATTCTATTCGTCGCAATGTGCCTTATGTGGCCTGATGTCACAAAATCTTCTTTCAATATCTAATATCCTAAAATCTTTGCCGAATATAAAATTCTATCGAATTGATGGCGATAAAAATGATCTGCCCTGGTTTTACACCATGAACATATTCCCGTCCCTAATTGTATTTCCAGGTGATGATAAAAAAATCGAAAGTCGTATATTTCCACATGAAATGCGTATAGATTCCACAAATCTGCTCGGCTTTATATTAGCAAATTTAAATCGACCGTCACGCCTTTACGCCATGGTATTGAGTTGTCGCAAATCGAAGAAAATCTTTTTCCTAAACGACTGTTTAAATGTTCTGCGAAGCGAAATAACCGCCAATATCGAATATAGTTTGCGTGAATGGCGTCGTTCACCGCATATACGACGTCACATTGTACGACGGTTACAAATTTTACAGCTTTTATATTTAAATTTATTTAAGATTAACCATTCCAATGATATAACGCTATTACTAGAAAATGATGCAAAGTATCTGTATAAAATATGGACTTATAATTACAATAATCATTGATTGTAATTACAAAAAAAAAGTGAATTTCAAAAGATGAACAGAATGAGACGGACACAGCAGAAAAAGTTGTAGGGAGTATCGTATAATAAGAATTAAAATTTGTTGATAATTATATTATATTTTATTAATAAAAACACGAAATCCACATTATTTTGTTTTATTTTCAACGTGCCTTGAGACCCCAAAAAGATTGCAGAGATAGAAACAAACAAACAAATCTCACTCAAATTCATTTTAGGGTTCTTTTTGTCACCTGTTTTGTTTTCATCATCAGAAACACTTATGCGGCTACGTTTAAATTCATCGACTCAAAAACGGACAGTTTCATAGGATGGTCCTATCAAGATCCATATCATATTTTGCTATCGGTTGCTAATAAGCATTTCAAATAAAAATAATGAATTGCACCACGAATTTGATCTTGAAATTCAAACTAAGATAGACTTAAAAATGTAAATGGCGCCTAATAAATGTTTCTATTTTCAAAATTTATCAATATAGGAAACTTAAGCACATTTAGTACTACAGGTCTCAGCAGCTCACCTGTTGTTAAGGCTATAAAAGTCCGTGAAACGTGAGCAGGAAGTTGGCGGAGGTATACAGATGTTCCGAAATTACCATTCTCATTGATGCTAATAGGATCTAAAGAGCGACCTGAAGAGCACACATCAAAGCAGTATTTAATGGCATATTTTCAAAAATTAACCAACTATTTGATTCTAAATTTGACTAGCAGAACTCTGGTTTTGGCCAAATTTCACCAGCTAAATACACTTTATTTGAGGACGACCGCGGCATCTTTGTCACCGATTTGATTGAATTCTGTGGGCTCGATTCGCATTATGCAAATAGATGATATCGTGGGTTGTGTGGTGGCAGCTTGATAATCATTGGAGGGCTTTTGCTCTTCAATGCAAGGAATGCGCCGGACTGGTGAAAAAGTGTATTACCACATAAATTGTGCCAGTTGAACCTTGATCCCGTTTCGATACAGAGGACCGCTAGATTGTTTAGGTTTGATTTCGATGGTTTAATTGACAGGGATGCTTGAGTACAGAGCTGTGACATCTTGGACGTCAATTAAACCATAAATTCCAGACACCATAATTCCCAGCATGTAGGTACAACTTCCCTCGCTGTTCTATTCTTACTAGTTCATTTAATGAGTTGGAATTAACTAGTTCGAGTGGACTCCCTTAAATCATCATAATAAATTAAAATTAAAAGATATATTTCTGTCATTTATTAACAACTACAATGGTCTATTTAGATAGTTAATTAGCAAACTTGTTTTCTGCTTGTGTGTGATATTTTTTATGCATTTCTCCTGTTCTCCGCTTTTTTAAGTTGCGCAAACTGCACATCGGCTGAATTTTATTAAATTTTATGAAAAAATCTCCATTCTAATTTCACTTGCGTCTATTAACTTTGGATGTCGATTGAAAATTTCTCGTATTTCGAACTAGGAGCGTCGAGACTCGCGATTCATTCAATTTGGAGTAGCAATTGCGAGAAAACTCGATTATGGTAGCAATTAGCTTAATTTTTATTGAAAATTATCGACGTAATTCACTATTTTTGGGATAATTAGCGGTTTTGTGATGCCGCACGATATTTTTCGGATTATCCACTCGAAGCTCTTATACCATTGAAACTGACTTACAATATAGCATCAAAACAAAATAATTTTATTTCACTTATACAAGTTCTGCGTCTCTTTTTTGTATTTCATGTTTATCGAGTTTGTACAACTAGATTTCGTTATTCAAGCTATGAAGCGCGGTAATCCTGAAAACTTTTAAATCGTGTTGTGACAGACTGAAAAAAATATATAATCTCGAATTCGCGATTAGCTAGTTTGTGTCTGTCAGTTTTCGAGTATTTCGGGATTATTCGTTTTTCTGATATTCCTTGAAATTTGCAAAGGATCAGTTGTGTCTTATTATTCTGTCTAATGATTTATCAAGACTTTTAGTATTGAGCTATTCGAGATTTGCATAGCGTTGACTTATATACAGTTAAGCTAAGTTTGGACTTAGGCTGGTATTGAGATTATTATTTTCTGCTCGTTGATGTTATTCATTTCGTGTTACAGATCATTCAAAATTGTTGAAGATATTCCATGATAAGTCCAGATATTCGAGATATTTTAATATTATTGAAAATTATTCGAAGTTACCTTTTGGGTAATTTTATTTTGATTTCCAAGATGATAGTCGTATGTCACTCAATAATATGTGAACAAAAAAAGAGGTGGATAAGGCTTAAAGGCGGAATAAAATGGTTGTTGAAGTGCAGGAGTGACTAAGCTTTTTTAGTCTTCCGTTCCTTTCAAACAATTGTTTTATTTGTTGAGGTTGCCCTTTTTGTCATAATTCTTCCTTATAGAAAAAATAAGTTTGTTAAATTGTTAACATTAATAAAAAATGTATATTTAAAGCAATACATCTTTTGCAGTTCCGCTCAAACATAACCTAATATTTAGGATAGCTTTTCTTAATTTATTTCTTATTTTTTATAAAAAATACTCATTTAACCTAGAATATAACTCTATAAATACTAATATAATACAATTTAAGGTAACTATAAAATAATAATTAAATTTAACTAAAACGTTGTTTCAGGTGCCCTATGAAATCGATCCGGTATCGGTGGTGTCAATATTAAACCACCATTATCATATGAAAAATCGAGTGTTGTATCCTCAGCTGGCAGGCGACCACTAATTGGTGTTGTTGTCGTTTGTAAACTGGATGACGTTGAATAAATCGATGAACCTTGTACACTATCCGCATTCAAATTTAATTTCGGTCGCGACTTAGGACTTTCTGTATATGGATTTTCAAGTACATCGCCTGGTTTAACTGCGGCGGGAACTACGACGGTAGCTTGATTTGCTTCGGCACTTTTTTGATTTTGTTTTTTAAGTTTTAATTTCTGGAAACAGGCCAAATTAAATAGACATTTACGCCGACGAAGCCAACGTATAAATTGAGTACCATGTACGACTACAAATAATGCTACAACGAGGACGACTATTATGAGTAGAATTAGTTGTTGGTCACGTATTAGTTGAATATCGGCCGATTTTGCGTATCGCGCGTCGTAGAGGTAGACTGTAATTATAAAGATAAATAATCAAGAAATGCATTCGATAGTTTCTAAAATAAAAATGACCTCAATATAATATTGTAAATAAATAACAAACTAAAATATTATTACAGGTAGGTAATCTAATCTAATGATTTTACAAGATTTATAAATATTCATAATTTATATCATCTATTCGATCATGCACTTAGCTCGAGCGAGTCACGATTCAAGAAACTATCAACAAGTTGTATATTTTATGCGCGCAATGTTGTTAAAAAGCAATTTCAATTTTTAACATTTTATAAGGTTCGTCGCTTACTCAAACATTGAAATCTTTAGTTTTTTGATTTTCTCTTTATAAAAACTTTTATTCGTGCAATTCAATTTATTACCGGAATGACGTCAGACTTATGTTAAGTTTTTAAGTTTCTAATAAGATTTTATTAATTATTATGACTAATGTAATGAATTCTGAAAATTTTTACGGATATTCTGAAAACCATTAAATTTCTAGTACCTATATACCATATATAGGATTTTAAGAATTTCTTTATATTTAAGATCAGATGTGTTATTCATTAGATTATGCTAACCAGGATTAACCATAAATTTAGAAACTCACTATTGTTATAATTGTTGATAGTTTAGATTCGCGCTCGACTACCTACCTATACGCTTATTGTGTATATAGCGAGAAATGTTTCATATTATTAATTGCAAACTAATTGCATATAGGTACATACCTTGACATTCCTGTAAACACAAATCGCGATCATAATTATGTGTTCCGTCACATATTTTCGAACAATTTGCACATTGCTGGTGGATTTTTGAACAGAATTGATCTACATTACATATTTTGGTGCCACAAAGTTTTTCATAAAGTCCAACTGTATGTGCCATTTTCAATATTTATACAATAAAACTATCACTTTATTAATTATACAAAAGCACTTGAAATTTTTTTTTTAGTGTTTCATAAACAGATATGGAGACAAACACTCGAAGGTGTAAACAACACAAATTAAACGGGATGACTCATAATCGTATATATTGTGTGTGAACGTCTTCTATTAGGTCTTAAATTCCTTTTTTTTTATATATAACTTTATATTAAAAACCTGTTATTTGTGTGTCTTGTACAGAAAACGTCTTCGATTATTTTGTTTTCACCTTGAAAATATTTATTTTATATCGAAAAATCACGAACTTCTCAATCAAGTTATTTTATTAAAAAAACAAACATTATTGTTTTCAAATTTCACAGAATACAATAACAAAAAACACTAATAATAATTTAATTAATATCGTGCAGATATTTACAGTTAATTAATAATAGTACACGTACAAAACACAAAAAATTTACTAAAACTCTAAATAGTTTTCGATTCGATTACGACTAGGCAACGAATGTTACAAAGAATGGAAAGAACGAAAGAGTTTTATTTGAAACTGTATAAAATGAAATAAAAAAATAAAAATACGCGATCCACAACTACATACGTACGAACTTTATTGTATATACATAGTAAAAATTAAATGGTCAGTTGGTTTTTGTATAAATAATTCGCAGACATGTAATTGGAAAAATTTAGTGAGCGCGTGTTTTATTTTTATTTAGCTAATTACTAAGCTTTTGGGATGGTGGCAAATTTTGACCATAAGCTCATTCTTAATAAGGCATCTGTTACAAACATTCTACATAATATAAGCCAAGCTATAATCGGACAGGTGGTTCCTAGGTATAAGCAGTTCCCTCTCTTTATTTCAAATCTTCTATTTGTGAATTATTTACAAATATGACTTTACTGGTCTTCTTGTACTATTTCTTAAAACCGATTAAGCAGTCACGAAACCAAAAGTTTTATACACAGCTTCATACAATGCATCAGTTAATTTATGTATAAGAACGCTTTCCAGGAATATTGAAAACTAATTATAAATTAAATTTATTGTAGAATCTTATTACATCAGAAAACAAATTATATGAAGTCACTCTTCGAAATTACAAAGTTTTTTATAACCCATGAAGGTTTCACTCTTTTGTCACGAATGTGTCCAGTCGCCTTAGTAAACTTAAGGAGCTTGAACCAAAGGATCGAAGATATAACTAACCTAAATTAATAGATTCCGAGTTAAGTAATTTGGACCTGACTGAATGAATGAAATAAATACAGTTGGCAACCAAAACTCTTATTTAATTCCTCTTTAAAGACAAAGCAAAATTAGACAGGGTTAAATTGGGCCTACGAATAATGTATTTAGCCAGATGACAACTCGAGCTAGCAAAACACATCTGGCTTAAATCTGGCATTTGTTCCAAGTTCCATCTTTGGCTAACAATTTGGTGATCTCATTGCCCTCAATTTCATAATAAGCAAGAACCCACATCATCTCAACACTGTTGTTCAATGAAAGAAGTTTGATAAAGTTTTTACAATCCCTGACAACTTTCGAAATGGTCAAGGGATTGTCTAACGAATGAAGCACATATATACGCTATCTGTACAGAAAACAATATTTTAATTTTTTACATCCAGTATTTAAATTCATTTTTCGTTCCCTTCTTTCTCTCTCCCGGGACCGAAATCCAAAAAAGTAAAATATCTCTCCTCGTATAAAACACATTTTTTTATACGAGGACAGGAGAAAGCAACAAAAAAAATATTTTTGTTTCCTTCCGCAAACAGAGGTCGTCAATTTTCACAATATTCCCTTCACTATAGTACTAGCAAAACAGCCCCAAATCATCACTGAACCACCACCATGCTTTACGGCAGCGGCAATACACTTTTTTCTGGCACGTTCAACCACAGTTCTTCTCACGAATATATGTCTTCGAGTACCGAACACTTCAAATTTGAACTTATCCGTCCATAAAACGTTCTGCCAATCTTCTATCGTCCAATGTTGGTATTCACGACGATTTGGACGATTAACATTTTTCGGATTCAGATTTTTTGGACAATTAACATTTAATTCTGCGTTGATTTCCGGCTCTGTTTTGCGTCTATTCATTCAGACGTTGTCGCTCTTAGTCTTCCACCATACGTCGCTTATTAAGAAAGCTGCCACTATCCCGAAATTTTTTAACATTATAATCGACCGCAGCATGCCGGGGGCATTTTAAATAACTGTCAGTCGAAATTTCGCTTACGATGTTCACGATGTTTCATGTAAATATCATACTACAGCTGACCGAAGTTCACTCATTTTACTATAATCCTTTCAAAAAACCATTTAAACGTCCTTACCCGACTGATAAATTTTTCCAGAAATTCCTACACATTATTATTGTATCCATACCGTAATAAACAGTTTACGACAATTCGACCAAGCGCAGAAGCTAACCCCATGATCGTGCTTCATGATGTTGACTGTTGTATCAATTATTGAATTTTGATTTTTAGGAGATTTAGGAGGTAAATGGTCTTCGCTCTTCGGTGTTTCTTGTTTGAATGATCGCAATTTCATAATGTTCAGCTTTTTTCTGCGTCAATACGCCGAACATATCGCAATGGACGAAATCTACACTGTATCTCCAAACTCTCTTTTAGGACGACGAAGCTGTTTATTAAACTTCTTCAGAAGGCACCTAAGTCTGTTTGTTTGTGTTGCAGAGCTTGCTTTTATTGAGTTGTTCTGCAAGCCGTTTTTGAAGCCGTGATAGATATTCTGAGGTCCTCTTCTTCCAAAACGGTTGGAGTAATTTGGTAAGTAAATTCCACCTATTGGAACACTCTGGTGTTGCTATCATTAAAATATGGCCTGGAGTTAAGTTAGTCGCTCAGCAGAAGTAAAGGTCTTGAGTTGAGAGACGCTTCTATTTTGGCTAATATGGTTGAGAGTTCTTCAAAAGTATCATAAATATATGGCCCCACTAACTTTTGAAAAACTCTCAACCATATTAGCCCAAATAGAAGCGTGATTCAACTCAAGACAATCATCTCAGCTGAACAATAACATAGATGTTGAGTCAGAATTAACTATGACATGACAAATTTGAAAAATGTCAATAGGTGGAATTTACTTACAAAATTACAACTATTTTGAAACAAAAGGAGATGGAGTAGCTATCACGGCTCCAAAAACGGTTTACAGAACAACTCAACATGAAGAAAGGAGAATTAGTACTGATAAAAGGTGAACTACCGATAAGAATCTTTCTAAATGTTGTTTTGTCGACTTCATTCCGGTCTCGCGTGGTCCTCCAAAGTGAGGACTTTTCAGGGGAATAAAATGCCATTCAGTCTCATTTTCTGCTAGTTTAGCACCCAATTATTTACTTTGTTGTTGAGCTTGCTTCTTTAATATTTTACTAGCACCCATAAAATTTGTGACTCAATCGCTGAATAATTTTTGCCCTAAACCTCTTCTGGGTATGAAACGTTTAAAGGCTGCGATTACAGTTTCTGTTGTTCGCCAAGTTGAGGTGAACCGCCTTTGTGGCCCAAGCATATGAAAACAGCGATATATCCGTTGCAAATTTTGTTGCAGCGGCTTTTGTATAGCTTCGCAAACTGATGAGACCGGCGTAATCTAATCCACTGTTGCTGAATTGAGATGATGGCAAGACTCTTTCAGTTGGTAATATTCTCATAAATTGTTGTGAGGTCGATCCTTTTACTCTGCTACATATACCAAACAACCTATACCAAACGGTAATTTCGTCTTAAGTTGAGTAAAGTGACCTGATTTTCTCCATGCAGTGTTTTGTGGTGTGCTTGAGTTCTAGGTAATTGGATGTTTCTAATCAAATGTTACATTTGCGTTGTCTAGTCTTCAGCGTCAGTGCTTTTAGCATTCCGGCCGATTCTAGCTCTTGAGAATCTATACTGGTTATTGGTGAGTGATTGATAAGTTGTTTGGGATCTAAGCCCCTTGAGGCACAGTTAGCTGGATTTTTGCTGGAAGCTATATGATGCCATTGGCTTGGGAGCGTAACTGATCAGTTATCCTGTTGGCTATACGAATGTCTTTTGGTTTTGTGATTTCCCTTTTAACCAACCCAATACGACCATAGAGTCGGTCTAGAAATATGTTTTGTTTTCATTGCTGAAATTCAAGGCTGTTCTTACTTTAGTAAGTAGATTTGATATTTTATAGCGTATGCTTGGCTTGATACGTCGCAGAACAATTGTAGTTTCATGTTCGAGTTTTCCACGTAGATCCAGATCTTGTATTTCATCTTTGTGGCTCAGTCATTTTTTCTCGGTAACTAGTTGAATCTTGACAGTCCAATCTACTCCGGAAGCCCAAAGATCTTGAAAAATGATGTTTACTGTAATCACGACTGGAGCTAACCATCCTAATGGTACAAAGATTCTTGACGCTTCTGATAGTATATTGCGTTTTATAAGTTCGGCACCAGGTTTTGGCATTTACACCTTTATTTGAAATACATTTGATAAGTTCCCATGTAACCCTAGGGTTTCTACAGTCTTCTCAAACTCGATTGGACGAAGCCCAGATCCTTTCAGAAATCATTTTTCGATAATGTATCGATACTTCGTCAAAGAAGCTTTTCATCTTGAATTTCATTGCTTAATCCAATTACGGTTTTATCTAATAATGGTTTTGTGTTTGTATTTTAAATAGTGACGGAAATCTTGGGTGTATATCAATTGTAATTTGGTGGTGTGATTTGCCTTTTGATGCTGAAATTGCTGAGACCTCAGCTATTAGTCTTGTTTTTGGAAAACCTAACTGCTGTGCTGCGTCTTCCGTAAAGGGCGTAGCCTCTGCTTGGTTTTCCGAGCAGCAGTGTCTTTTTCACCCATCTTCGACTATTGTTGTTTTGTACTAATGTGGCTGTGCTATATGGTTTAGTTGTTGTATTGCCTCGGAACTGTGTTGTCGCTGGTTCATGTTGTTGGCTTCGAAGGACCAATGTTATAATCACTTGTTGTTATAAGCGATTTATCTGATTTAACCTAGAAAGATTACCGCGGGTGGGGTTTTATCAGATATGGGTAGTGACGAAAGCTAAGTAGTATTTATGACACAGTTTTCAACACTTTTTGACACGATTTCTTGACAGAGTTTCAAAACCTGTGTTTTCGACAGTTTTGACAGCTAAAAAACTGAAAAATGTAACAGTTTGAACAGTTTCAAAATTTACCAGTATTGTTTCCTCCTTTTCCAGCACACAGTAAAAGTTACGTGCAATGATATTCGCGGCTTCATCAAATACTATATCAAAATGCCGGATACACGTATTTTTTATACAATGAGGAATCGAGACCAACATCTAAACCAGGGGTGAGATGTTGTAACCATCACGTTTTTCGCTTCGATGCATTTTCGATAGAATAACTGTACTGCTTTGTTAAAAATATAAAATTTTAAAACAATTTAGTTCTAAAATACTGTTATTCTATCGAAAATGCATCGAAGCGAAAAACGTGATGGTTACAACATCTCACCCCAGAATTTCATATAAAGAGTGAAGTTAGATGTGACTCCATTACCACATATAAAACAGTGCAGTATTCAAATTACACCATATATAACACGCAAGGACACCTTTTAACATTTTCCGGCAGTTTTTGACACTTTTCGACAGTTTTTGAAACTTTTGGCAGTTTTTGACCATAATTTAAGGTTTTTAACCGATTTTTGACAAAATTGTAGAATTTTTTTTGGCGTTTTACCCATCTGAGATTTATTAATACGTATAAGTAATTTCTGTATTTATTGTTTTAAAAAATAAATAAATATGTTTATGTAATTAAAAATAAAACTATGTATTTTGCATATTTTGCACTCTGTCAAAAGTGAAAGGTCGCGTGAAATTTTTACTAGTTACAAAAAGATCTTTCAAAGCCAGTCAAAAATAAGTTTCAAATAAAAAAATTCGAAAAATATTCGATTTTTTTAAATTCTTAGGTAATAAAATTCCATCTTTCCTTCAATTACAATAAGGTTTTTAACCCAAACCCTAATCTTACTTTACTTAATTCTCAATCAACAATTATTTGTCAACGTGAAAAAGAATCATCTAAAATTTCAAATTTAATATTATCGTGTACACCAACCTTTAAATAGTACATTGCAACTGCAATTATTCATAAAACGCACTCATTCTATTTAGATAGATTCCAATTTATACTTCATCTTGTGGAATCTAAATACTTTTGTACTCGCAAACTCGCAAGAAGTATTTTTGTTTTTTAGTTTCGTTTTTGTATTGTTGTTGCGTGGATTTATTAAAGTTGTATAGTAGTGTAGTTATTGTTTGCTTTATTATTAAGTTTTGTTGGAATTTTAAAAGAAAAAAATGTGATTATATTAATTTAAAGTTCTATGAAATATTATAATATAACCATATAAATTTTGTTGAATATATTAAAAGAATTATTTATGTACCAATTATAAAGTTTTGTGCACTTAAGAAAATGTCAGAAGTGAATGATGCACTACAGAAAGGTCGTGTCACAGAAGGTGGGTCACAAAGTGTTTAATTTATTAAATTATAGTGAATAGCTCTAGCTAGGTAGTTTAAATAAATTAAAACTTTAAATATTCTTTGTTCATATTCGTTTTTAGAGTGTGATGTACATATTTGTTAATTAATTGTGTGAAAAAAAAAACACAAAATTTGTACGTACACAATAAGAAAAGAATAGAATGGATGTGAAAATTAATATTTTTATCTGTTTTGTGCACTAGTTTGTGTATGGCAAAAAATAGTTTACAAAATATAAAATTGACTCTGTACAATAAATAATTAATAAAATGCAAGATGTGATGTCATAATCGTATAATAAATTTAATTACATTTAATTAGCGGAACAGATTTATCGAACATTGAATGTTCGCGATGATTAAAATGAAAAACCAGAAATTAAGCTTTCTCTCAATAAGCAGATAATCACGTGGCTCATAATTTTATGACTTGTTTCATCTCGTCGGAGTCTTAAAAATTCATGCAAATTTTTTTTTTTTTTTTTAGATTTTGGTCGTTAATTAACACAAATATTAATAAAGTTTGGGAATGATTTGAAATTTTTTGTTTTCCTCTCTCTATTTTATTCTAATCGCTATTTCCTAAATATTTTCATTTCTTTTCAACACTTTCTTCTCCAAGATGATATGAATTTTATTCGAACTTCCGACTATCTTAATGATGATTTATAATTAATTATTATTTAACTTTCACCTAAAATGTTTAAAGATAAAAAACATTTTTTTGCACTTTCTAATAACGGGGAAGAGCCAAATAGCCCTTTAAATTATTCCAACAGTTGACAAACCCTGAAATTTAACTGCCTGAATTTATTTAATCGTTAACGCAATAATCCTTTGCGTGACTTGAAGTTTAATATCAATTTTGCGCTTTGTATTTGTAACAATAAATTCTGTTTAGCATAAATTACTGCTGTTGTCGTCAATATTTGGCATATGTTATACAGGTGTTTGCAGTTTAAATAAACAAGGATTTGGATTTGCTCGATTGGGCAAAATGTTTTTAAAATATGTACTTACACATGTGTACATTAAAAACATGCTTATCTTGGATTAAACTGTAGCTTTAATTGCTTAGAGCTGGATTAACTAGTAACTAGCACTTAATGACATTCCTAATCTCAAGTGGAAGTCTAAGTTGATAAAAAAATGGCTAAAGATAACCGTTCAATATCTTTATGGATTTATTTATTTTATTAATAAATCCATAAAGATATTGAATAATTAATATATTAATATCGGTATTGATGGTTTTAATGCTTCATTTGATATGTTATTTTATGCTGGTCGATTATGTTACACTCTGTGAGAATGAGCTCCTGGTTGATGACCCTTATGTTAAACAAAAATATCAGAACCTGTAAAAATAATTCAAAGGCAGCCACAATAACCTAACCAAAGTTAGGTTATTGTGGCTGTCCCAAGGACCGGGATAGACATAAAAATTGTCCATACCCATACCACATAAAAATGTTTCTCAACTCTACTCATCGAACCATCCAGAGCTTACAAAGAAGCGTTGAATATACCTGACGTCTATCCCATTGAGATCTGCCAGGTCTCTGAAAAGAGGAGTTCCTAAAAACTTCCATCTGCTTTGCGCTAGTCAGGGGCAAAAGCAAGAGTTTGCATGTAGCGAGTGAAATTTGAACGTAATTATTAAAGTAAGGCAATTTGTACTCTGATGAGCGAGTTCATCCTTCTTTTCATTCCCCGCAAAACTGAAGTGCAGCCTTATAGCTATACTCGCTGCAATTTGAATGCCCAGAATATCTAGCTATATGAGATCAAAAAGAACCTCCAGTGCTTGAGTTGGCGTGCTCCTGAGTGCACCACTAATAGACACGGTGGAAGTTCAGTAAATTTTCATCAGCGACTTTTGGTTAGCCATTCTGTTTAAGGCTGGCCACCAAACATCAATCCCATATAATAGTATAGACCTTATCAATTACTACGTTTCCATGACGGAGTTAACCGGGATTGACGTGGATTATCTGATCATGGAAACATGTCGAGTTTAGGATTTTCGTTAAGTTTACTAATCCATCTTAACTCAACGAAAGTAGTAGGGTTAGAAGGGATTCTATCTGTCAAAAGCGAAAAAAACAATTATACCAATTCAAAATGGCATTGCGAGTATTCTTGTCTCTCTGTACTACTTTATAAATCATAAAAATCACAGTTAATATTAAATTTAAAAATTTCCACCAAACAAATCAAATTTCCAAAAATGACTTTAACTTGTTGTGAAATGTTAAATTACACTAGAATTTATAATTGCATGGAAACGATATGGATTAGCGCCGCCATGTTATTAACTCAACGAAACTCTTAAATCGGGTTAACTCTGTCATGGAAACGTAGTAAATGAGGTACAGAACTGGTTTACGATGTGTGGTTCAACACTCCATTTTTCCTATAGCGTTTTTACAGTAGTATAGCACTATAGCAGCTTTCTTTACCCTTTCTAAAATATTAGGCTTCCAACTAAGTTTGCTGTCCAAAATAAAACCCAGGTATTTCGCTTTATCAGTAAAGGTCAGGCTACTGTCATTTAAAGTTAGAGGATCAATCTGAGGAAGTTTG
This sequence comes from Tipula vernalis, assembly GCA_958295665.1. Lineage (NCBI taxonomy): Eukaryota > Metazoa > Arthropoda > Insecta > Diptera > Tipulidae > Tipula > Tipula vernalis. The sequence goes on along the minus strand of OY282558.1, from coordinate 40,573,147 downwards.
TATTTCCTAGAGAAGAGGGCCACCTTAGTTTTAGGTGGATTAACATTTAGTCGACAACTATTGGCCCATGTTTCAAACTGTTTCTGAAGATAACTTCCGGCCAGGGTAGAGCCAAGTCAATAGCTTACGTTTATGTCAACAGTCGATTTCCATGGCTTATAGCTGTTAATTGTCCACACTATCTTCCTCCTGCTTATTAATCGACTTTCAACGCCTGAACCCTTAATAGTATTCGGCATTTCAGGCACAAATTCGGAGCACTCCGGAAAGTGGTCTATCAATAGTAAGTCCAAAGATGTAGCACTAGTTAAAGTCCAAGAACCATCCAGTCGCTGGAGATGACTCGGGATGATGGGACTTGAAGCCAGTACTTTGCGAAGTCTTGCAGTCTCCAAGGACTCCTATATATAACCACAGTAGAGCCTCCAGGGACTTATTTTTGCACATCTTATTTCATACTTATATATTCTGAGGACTTCCTTATAGCAGTCCCAATCCGCAGCATTTCTTGTTTTTTTGGCTTTTTTTGAAAAACCTTTTGCATTTTCGACGAGAGCTTTGGAGCTGTTTCAACCACCAAGGTGGCCTTGGTTTACCCATAGGTCTTCTCAGAGGAGACGCTTCCAACATAGCTAACTATAAACAGCATCAGATAGCTTGTCTCCTAAGTCATCTAGCTCCTGTGTAGATAGAGGGGCTTTAGAACCGGTACTGGTAATGAATTACCCAGAATAGTTTTGAAGGTATCACAGTTTATTTTCCTCCCCAGTTTGGTTTCTAAAAATAGCTCTATTTGTGGCTTCTGTAACCAATTCTGAGACAAGTGTGATATCTAGTACGTCTTATCTGTTCATAGGCTACTTAGGCTGATATAAGCCAGAGATTCAAGCTACCAATCTCAATGCGAGCCGCCACTACATCTGAGTTACCGTAATTAAATAGCACCAACAAATTTAGATTAGCTTTAGCGAGAATGCACGAACTAATCTTACCTTCCTTCTTGGGGCCCTGAGTCCCACAACCCGGTCTCCAGTAACCCATGGTTTCTTGTTCAGGACAACATTAACTCCATCAGCTTGGATTTTGAACAGCCGAGACTGCCTTACAGTGGTGTAAATTGATATGCAGCAGCCTCAGCATCAATCTGCAGTGACAGCCCCAACACTGAAGCTTATCACACCTTTCGTCTTTGTCAGCCTCTACCGACTCATCATTAATTATAATTATACCGCCTTCTTGTAGAGACAGAGTGACCTTTGGCCGGCACAGGTTGTAAACTTGGCATGTTTCTTGCGCCATCCTCCATCTCTATAGGTCAGAGCAGGCTCCGGTTTCTCCCACATTACCTTCAGGAAGGTCGCAGCTAGAGCCAAGTCTACGCTGTACCAATTGACGGGCGCAGCAACAATTAGCTGGTCCTTAAGAACCTCGCTGAAAGGCCTGGTTACAGTTTCCTGCAACCTCGAAGATCTCTGCCTTTTAGGCTGAGAGCTTCCAGAGGAACCACCCTGTCTTCCAGTCACCATCATAGCCCAAGCACACGTTTCGTTTTCCTTAACCTTCCAGTTCGCCAAAGGTATTTCCTTCAACCTCGCAAGAGCTTTCTCCTTCGGGTCTGATAATTTGGTACTCTGGGACTAGTTATGTTAGAACCTTTGTTTCCCCCAAAGAGTTAGAGGAACGAGCTATACGAGTTATACGAGCTTTTTTCCTTGTCAATCCCTGCTGTTTGTGAACCAGACCTTTCGGCCAAAGCTCTCCCAGCAATTATTGTACTAGACGGACCAGCAATATTTCAGCTTATGTCCCTTTTGAGAAAATTATAAACAATTGTGATAATTTTCATTCCAGTTCTGAAAATAATTTAAAAGGAGAGATTATATAGGAGTCACTCCCAGTCACTGTGCACATACCTTTATGCTATAGAGATTCTATAACCCTGCAACTATACTTCGCCAGGGACGCCTTTTTGTAAAAGTTGTTAATTATGCAAAGAGAAACTTAGATGTCAATGTCTATATAGGATTGTTTTGATGATGTAACCTACTTAATATCTCCTCTGAAATTTTACTCATTCCAAAATAAAATTTAAATCGGTAATGATGTTAATAAATCAAATCAAAGTGATTTCGCATTTCAAAAGAATCTGACCTTATTTGTGTAGTTCGTCCATATATAAGATACAACCGAAGAAGCGAATACTTATCTGTTATTTGTATTTCCATTAAGAATTTGTATCCCAAAATAATAAATCAACATGCACACACCACCAAACAATTATAGTTCATTGAACATTTAAGTAGAAAATCTCTTGAGTAATTTAAAGAGAAAAAAATTTGTACATTCTATTTCTATAAAAGTATGCTGCTGAATCTAGAAGAAATATTTACCCTCACTAGATGAATCATGCCGTAAATAGTGCATAGCGAACCGCAACGAAATATGTATGTAAGCTATTATGTATACAATGTAGAGTTTTCCCATTAAAAAGTCAAGGTTTCTCAATGCCACTGTCGTCATCAACTTGCTTTATTTATCGTTGTTGTTTTATTGCTGTATCTTTTTAAAAAATTCCCGTCCAAAAATTTATACATATTTTCTTCTTCAATTTCGTCTTACAATTCTTTTTTGTTGTATTTTATCGTTTCGTATAATCTGTTTTGTTTCCTTTTGTACCTGTATCTTAGTCATGTTGTTGTGAGGTTATTTCTTAAACTTACAAGAACATTATAAGGAATGTATATGTACTCTACACACAAATTATAAAGATGATGACTGGCGTATATTTATAAGCGAACTGCTTAAATCGCACACCCCTTTTACATATTCGTGGTTTTGAACGCGGTTTTTACGACGCACTATATAATTGTATAGCGTGCTTTTTTCTTTCTGTTTTTTTTTTTTTTGTAAACAGAATAACACAAAATTTTAAGTACCATTGTATTTAGCACAACGTAAACTAGTTTATATTCTTATTAAAGTACATATACATAATTAATATACACATATTTCATAAACCGTTTTTTTCCATTTATTTATTTTAGTTTTGTTAATAACAATAAACAATGAAATTTAGCTTGTGTATCAAAATTTTGTTTATATCTCAAGCCGACTGACAAAACTGAAAAGTAATCAAATAGCGTGAAATATTTGTTGATCCAAAAAAAGAAAAAATTCATGTAAATAGGAAATCAACAACTACAAAGTTGTAAAAATTATGCCGGAAAATTTGTCACAAGGTAATGAACTGTATTTATCTCCATGCTAGTAAGTAATACATCATTGAAAAATGCTTTGGAATTAGTCACGATCGTGTTCTTTGCAGCAAATTGATAAGCAAAAATAATTTATTTAATTGATAGCATTGTTTGTGTGGGCTAAATTTTAATCGGAGTCAATGGATCTTTTATTGTGTGCTATTTATAAAGTAAAATGATTCAGCCGAATAAAAGTTTAGGGAATCGCAAATTTTTACTAAGACTAACGAAGGATTAGGAAAGAGATTATAAAATAGCATACGAAAATTTCTGCTCCAAGAAGATTGATTTTATCCTGAATTTCTTTTTCATGAGCGAAATTAAGGCCACATCTGAGACTAATTCAAGCTATTCATTTAAAGTGTAAAGCCAATAATGCATTAGTTGAAGCCCAACGGGAGTGTATGAAGACTCTTGAAAATTATGTTAAAGCATTTAAGCCTCGAGAAACCGTGTGGATAAGCGTTTAAAGTCAGAGGAAAAAAGGGAAATGAATACCACCTCAATCAAAAGGTGATGTTCCTAATGTTTGTTATATAGAAAAACGCAAACAAATACCTCCACCACCACAAATATTAATAGATGATGTCAAAAACTATGATTTACTTACTCTACGAGAAAATAAAAACAATAACTACTACTGATAAGTTGAATGCAAAGCTGATTAATGGAACCACTATCAAAATAAACTTAGAAGAACGTGAAACTTATAGAAAAATGACAAAAATGTTAAATGACGACAATCGGGCTTGGCACACTTTTGAAAACAAACAAACCAGGCCAATAAGGGTTAAGGCTAAAAACCTACACTCTATGTGTAAACCAGAAAACAAATAATTGATGACCTGAAAGCAAAAGGATTTGAGGTAACTGAAACATCGATTAAGCTAAAACGGCGGGGCAAAATACCTCTCAACATGTTTACCGGCTACTACAGAAGATGCAGCGTTGATATTGAACTGCAAAAATCAAAAATACCAATGTGATTGCTTAAAGTTTAATCAGGAAGCAAGCAGTTAAGATGAACCAACCGTGTCGGAAGCTATTCACGGAAATTGGGTAAAATGACTTACGCTCACCTAACGAATATCAAGGAAAAACTAACCCGATAATTGCCTCATCTCGGAAACAGACTTCACTAGACGATCAATTATTAAATTTAAAAATTATCAAACATATCACACTATTCACTCTGAAAACACTGCTAAAGGAGATAGTATTAATCACAATGATGAGTTAAAATATGAAACAGAAAAAATACAAGCAACTGTTGTTAATGTCAAAGCCAAAAATAGTTCTATTTGTATTGTTAGTATGTATTTACTGTCCACCGAAGTACTCATTGAAAGAAAAAGATTATATCGAGTTCCTCGGTAAACTAACAAAACGATTTGTACTTTGAGCAGACTTTAATGCAAAAAAATGTCCACTGGGGCTGTAAAGAACTCCTAAATTAGGCTTTGATTTTCGAGTCAGGCAGACGTAATTTTTATTTTTTAATTGTCTTTATTCAAAAATAATTAAAGGGATTTTTTTTTCTTTAGAAGAGCTTAAGAAATTTATATGGCGTATATTGAAAGATGATGGCAGTTTGAAAGGACTAGAAAAATGCTTCTTGTAAGATAAATGGAATGATCCGGTTGGCGTTTACTTACAAACTGTGATATTCAATTGCCAGTTACTTATGCCAGTATTTTCGAACGACATTAATTCGAAGAAGACACAAACAGTGCTACATAGATTTATTCGGAGAACCCCGAAGCCTCACAATGACTGGGTTACCAATGGCTGGAGTTTGGATGGATGTGTGATCATGAACGGTTAATCTGCTGCTGACTTATTTTTAATTTTTAACATGTTAAACCGTTATGAATGAGCTCCTGTTCTAAATAGGTTGTGTATAAGTATGGGGTGGTCTCTAAACAAAATTTATGTAGATAGACAAATAAACAAAATAAATAAACTAAAATTTATCAGAAAATGCATTTCTGAAGCCCTATCAACTGGAAAACCAACCTACTGGCCAAGTGATCCAAATAAAGTACCAGATCTGATTGATTTCTTCATAATAAAGAACATATCTGTAATTATGTAGAAGTAAATGAAAGCCAGGACTGAAACTCAGTTGGAAAACTTTAATCTATCCTTAGAAGAAAAGATTAACTTGATTCCACTAAAGAACGATGAACAATTAGACAAAGAAGTTCACAAATTTGTAAATGATATACAGCAATCAGCTTGGGAAAATAACGCTGAAATTAAAAAGAAAATCAAGGGAAACATCTACCCTATGGATATTAGGGAAGTCATAGCAGAAAAAAGAAGAGCGAGAAGAATATGGCAGTAAACAAAGGCCCCCCACAAGATAAAACTAATTTGAACCATCTGAATTGAAAGATGAATGCAGACTTGTCCAATAAGAATAGCGGGTGAGAAATGGGCTACCTAGTAATAATGAAGGCAAAGCTCGAAGATTTGCTGAACATGTCGAAAAATATTCCAGCTACCGACAACACCGTGAGATAAAAGCTAATATCAATACGAAAAAAGCTCATCAATCCTATAAACGCAGCATTTAGCATCAAATGTGTACCCAGGTTGTGAAAAATTTCAGAAGTAATTATGGTCACAAAACCTGAGAAACCGGCACACGTAACCTCGTCTTATAGGCTAATTTCGCTATTACTAGTCATGTCCAAAATCTTTGAGTAGCTATTGGTAAAAAGGTTAGACCTTGATATGACTTAAAACGAGCTTGTGTCTTTTATTTCTCGAATGAAAATTAAAAATCTTTGTAAATGAATTACCAAAAAGTTATTTTATGCAAACAATTTTGACTCGTAAATCCTTTCTAATTAGAATAAGATGAAAGAAGCTCCTGAAGCATTTTTGACTATTCTTGATCTTCCACCATCCTCATTAAGAAAGTGATACTTTTCTTATTTATGAAAATTTACAAAATATACTTTTCTACTTTCACCACCCAAGCTTCAATTTATATTTTTTAATTTGTCATCAGCTTTTCAACATTTTTACAATAAACAATTGTGGGTGGGAAATAGTGATCGCGATTTTGGCAACACATTGCAGACGATCAATATCTCAAATTATTAAAATGTTTCGCGGAAATAATTAATTTGTATCGATTGGTATTCATAAATCGTTAAACGTCTAGATAATTAATATTTATTGCACGATTTGCTTTGCACATTGCAAAAATTGTGTTTTACCTTGAAAAACCTGTACAAATTTTAGTTATAAATTTCACTTCCGTCCGCGGAGTGATTAATTAACGAGCATAATTGTAATTATTTTTTTGTTTACACTTTTAAATTACAGTGTGCAAAGAGTGGCTGGTACGGGAAGATGGTGCCCTAGCATATCGCCTTCAATCAGAAGAAAGTAATAAAAAAAAATATAAATGCATATTGATAATCAAAACTAAATTTAAATTTTTCAATTACAGTTTCTGAACATTATAAAGGCAATCGACATCGAAATCAAGTAGTGCGACAAGACTTTCCGACTGCCCTTTGTGAACAAATCAAAGAAAAAGAAAATGCTGAGCGACAAGCAAATTTGTATCACCAAATGATTAATGAACAGGAGGAACAAGATGCAATTTTGGCTAAAGTGATCGCTGATAAATTTCGTCGACAACAGGAGCTTGAACGATTAGTAAGCATGTCAGAGGCAGATGAATTAGCGCGCCAGTTACAAGAGCAAGTTTTAAGAGAGAGAAAACCAAAACAACTACCACAACAACCACATCACCACCATCATCATCATCATCGTTCAAATATACCGCAATCGGTATCAAGTGAAGTTCCAATCCCACCGCGACAGCTAAAACCACAATCACTCATGCAGCATCATACAAATATATTACAACACTCGCCGCCCGATGGCTTCATGCATTTGTCACAAGTATCCGCATCACCACCACCACTTCCACCACCCTCCAATAATCACAGTTTGAATTATGTAAGTCTAGATTTGAGCGGCCAACGAGATCATCAACATCCATTTGAGCAGCAAACCGCTTATACTCAAATAGCATACTCGCAAAATAATAATTCCGCTAATTCATCGGCTTATAATACTCCAGAGAAAAAAGCTAACCAAAACAAAATAAACCTTCACTCGCATACACCCGAAAAGAATCTGGCATCACCGACATCATCGATGGGTGATAATGCAGGTGCGATCGGTGGTGGTGGTGGTGGGCCTAGTTCGAGAAACATTTTAAACTATAATAATTTAAAATACGAACCTAATGATAATTACGATGAAATGAATTACAATTCAACGTTTGAAAAATTGTCCCCCGAAAAATTTGATTATCTAATGGGAAATTCAGCATCGGTCGGAAAACGTACCGTACCCGGCGAAATACCAAACATGAATGATTTTCATCAAGTCAATGATATTGGTCTACCATTGTCCTCTGACTCGTCATATCATTCACCCATTCATAGCCGTGACAGTAGTTTTAACGATCCTGATAGAATAAAAACGTTGATTGATTTAGGATTGCCCCCTGATGAAATTCAGGAAATTGACCGTCGTTTAACACAGGAAATTCGTGATGAGGAATTGGCTAGAAAATTGCAGGAGCAAGAATCAATCGAATTGAATCAAGAAGAGAAGGATCGACTTTTGGCTATGGAGGCTCAAGATAAGGAATTAGCTAGAATGTTACAAGAACGGGTAAGATTTATCGATATAAGCACAAGTATCAAGTTTAATAATTTTTTTTATTTTAGGAGAAAATCAAAGCAAAACGTGCTAAGGAGAAGGCTAAACTGAAAAAAATTCAGCAACAACTACAGCTCCAACAGCAACAAGTCGAACAATTGCACATGCAACATCACCTAGATCCACCTTATATACCGGGTGATAAATTTATTCCTACTCAAGCTCAACCACAAATGCATCCAAATGGAATACCCGGCCTCGACGGTGATTCTTATTCGACACCTATAGATTTGCTGCCACATGGAGACGGCCCTCAATTCATTCGACACAACTCGCAGTTACATGACAGCTATTTACAAACAGAGGAAAATTACTCGAATCCAGTCGATATGATACTTAAGGATGGCGTACAACATAAAATGTTACAAAAACGTGAAGACGAGATTTACGTTATACCTGTTTCAGGTACAGCTAAACCAAATCTAGATCACCATACAACACCAACACGCCCCAATCAATTGGATCTGCGTGGACCCCTAAATCGACCAGCTCAACCACGTGCTCATATTCCAAACGATGGTTGCGATAATATAGCCGCAATGATCGATCCTACATATCAAACAATATGTGGAAGCTCAACGAATGGTACGCCCGGACATCAAGGAAACGGATTATCACCACAAGATGTTTCAGAGTATTCGGATCAAAGTTCTAGTCCGGTGCCGCCCTATATGCCGATACAGGGACAGAGACGGAATAATTCGTCCCTTGAAAATAAAAAGAAGAAGAATAAGGATAAATGTACTCATCAGTAATGGTTTTCGTTTTTTTTTTTTTTTTTTTTGACGTTTTCGAATGGTTTCTAGAATTTTTTTTACGCAAAACGCCCAATGACAATATTATTTTATATACACAAGGAAACTCATATTTTTAATTTATTAAATAAAACTCTATACATAAAATATATAAAAGATAGTAGTTTCCAGTTTATTTGTTTAGATTGTCACTGTTTGAAGTTAGGGTGAATAGATAAACGTCTTCTCAACGCTTAAGACTCTAAAATTTGCCAAATGTATTCGCCAATCTAATATTCAGGTAAAAAATAAATCTGCAGAAGGCATTCTGTGGCAGAAGACATTTCTTTTGCGTACTATCCATTACAACCTGGGAATTATGGTAGTCTCATCTGATTTCATTTGATCGACAGTTTATGTTTGGATTTGTCATTTGTACAAAGAAAAAAAATTACAATTTTCTCTCTAATGTGATACTATCTAATCTCTAAATCTGATACTATCACGACACTATCTCGATAATTTATTTCGCCTAAATCATTACTATTGAAAATGTATAACATTAATTTACAGCCACGTGTAGAAAGTAGGCGGGGTTCGACATAAGAAAAAACAAAGGAAATGAAAGAAAGGATCGCCGAATGATTTTGTTTAAATTCACAATTGTTTTATTTGAAGTAGAATTTTTGTGCTCCCAAAAATCATAACCGAGTAACCGGATTCACGCATGTTTGATCACTCCAACGATTCGTTACAGACAACTGATCTACAAAAGTACGAAATATAGTGAACGAGCAACTGTAATTTGGAAATTTTGAGCTTCATTTCAATTAAAAAAGGGGCTTGAAATAAGAACACGTGTGTGTGATTATAAGAAAAGTAAGTTAAAAATGAAGTGAATATCTGATGGCCAAGATGGCTGATTTAATCAACGAAACAAACTAAGTTGATAGTTGAATTTTCCAGATTTGAAAGTTTCAAGTGATAATTTTATTTAAAAGCTGGAAGCATGTGCAAATCCATGTGATGCACATAATAAACTGCAAGGACTCCAGTGAAATGATTGATAAATTAACATAATTATTCCAGAAAAATATGGATCAGGAAAAGTGCAACTTGTTACAACAGGCTTTTAGTTATAAGTATAATAAGGACGGTGATATATCAATGAACATCAGTAAATTAGAAAATATGGCCTACAGACTAAACAATTTAAAGCAACCAATAGATGATACAATGATATACCTGATAGTTGTAAATATTTTAGTACCGCGTCGAAGTCTTCACTGTTAGCAGAGAAAATATTAAATACATTAACCGCCAGATGATTGTCGGAAGAATCACGAACTAAATAATTGAACGTGAAGAAGCAGTTGCTTTTAATCTTTTAAGATCAAGGTGCAAAACGCGAGGTATAATACTTGATTATATAATTAGTCATACTCTACAATTAAATGGGAAAGCGGAACGTCTAAACAGGTTATTTGACGAACAATGCAAAATGATTGCCGGCATAAGTGCCTCGCGATCGATGCGGCGCGGATTGCGCTTACTAATAAGGGCGCTATATGGCCGATTTTATCAATATTATTAATTGATGGGGATTTTCGAATATTATGCTACATTATACTACGCTAGCTCAGATTAAGCTTAAATTTGAGCACCTTTTGAAATTTTCCAAAATTCACTAAACTCAATTGAAATCAAAGCTTTCGACCGAGCAAATGGCGCAATGGTTAAAGCTGCGGCGTTTGGATCGGGAGGTACCGGGTTTCGAATCCCGATAGGGGCGGGATGCAAAAGGGATTTTTCATCATCTGATTACGATCGATGATGACGATGAACACAACTATGACCCCTGTTGAGTGAGAGTGCAGAATCCATGGGCCGACCCACCTTTCATGTCAGCACTATAGGTTGGCATGAAGCAATGCAATGTGTGCAGGTGGTTTATGCAAAGCGGGTCTATAGCCGTACGTCCTCGATTTGGCTACTACTGCGTAAAGTAGGACTGTAAAATTAACTGCGAAAGAGTTGGGAGTGCCTTGAGCCCCAGAAAAGATTGCATAGATTAAAAAAAAAAATTAAAAAAAAAGCTTTCGACATCAAATTTAGGATTTTAGGGTATGCGGGTTTGATTTATTTATAATACGTTTCCCGCTAAAAATGAATCCCTTTTACATTTCAAATTAAGCCTTTTGCAAACCAAATTCAGCCAAGGTTGAATTAGAAAAGGTCTAATTTGATTTGCAAAAGGTTGAATTTGATTTGTTAAAGGGCAGCTAATACTAATCTGTTTTGCTGATAAGCAGCTTCGGAACTTGCTTCATAGAAAAATACCTAACCGGCGAGACTGAAAACAATTTCGTGTATCTAATTGTTCGACGTTACTCGAGAATTTTAGAGTCTATTCGAAGAATATGATTGTTCGATATTTACGAAATTATCCGATTATATTTGAGGGTTTCAATCTCATTAGAATTGTGCATATCGTTTTATTGAGCTTAGCTATAACTTGTTCTATTAGTAACATTTAGTTACTTGACAAATCGATAATTATAAGAATTTTCGGAATTTTCCGAATTTTTCGGGAGTTTTCTACATTTTTGTTAAAGGCTTTCCTAAAAATTATTGATTAATATCCAGATTTTTCGGTAGTATTGAAAGTTTCGTTATCAATGTGTTAAATTTCGTTGTCGAACATGTTATCGATATAAATCTTAGCCAAATTTGCGAGGTACAGAATAGTCTGGACCGAATTTTAGATCTGATTTTTACAAATGAACGAAATCTATTTAAAGTAATTGAATCACCATTGTCATTCGTTATTAATGATATTAAACAAAAAGCCCTATAGAAATAATTTTTGAAAGCAAGGGCAACAATGTTATTGAAATAATCATTAACCTAACCAATTTGCCTAGTTTGTGTAAAAATAAATATTGAATAAAATACAATTTGTTAAAATAAGTAAATACTTAATTTTTTATGGGAGTTGTTTTCTACAAAAAATACACGAGTCCCATAAAGTGGTGACAACCCGACATTAAAAGAACACTTTGTGAAAAGTGAAAAGTTTTTTTATATATAACAACGATATCGTAAAAAAAGCAAACGTGAATTAATATTACAATTTGCAAGTACACATATAAAAAAAGTTTATTTTCGATACGTATAAAAAACGAAGAACGAGACCGCCGACATCTTAAAAAAATCGACAAAGTAAAAAACGACACGTGTTTTCTAGTTAAAATATTTTTTATGTGGCGATAAATTTCTGTGCAAAAATAAACTAATTACAATTTACCGGTGATTAAGATGACGAACGACAACGAAAATATGAAAGGGGGAAAAGGACAAAACGGTCCTAGTAATAATGGTGGTCCTCAAACGTAGCTCGCGTCGCCGTAAGAATTTCACCGTTCTGGAAAGCGAATCCGCCTCTCTGGTTTTGTCAATTGGAAGCCCAATTCGAAACAAATGGCATTACAACCGACGAAACAAAATTCAACACAGTAGTGGCCGCGATAGAGAGTAATATTCTCTCCCTAGTAGACGATGTTGTAATGAACCCCCCGAAGACAGGAAAATACGATACATTAAAAAAGCGACTGAAGGAGTATTTTACGGAATCGGAAGAAAGCAGATTAAAGAAATTATTGCACGACAAATATTTGGGAGACCAACGGCCATCACATTTTTTAAAAGACATGCGGCAGCTAGCAGGACCAAAAATCGATATAGTGGATTGCTTAAGTCACCGTGGATTCAACGATTGCCTACGCAAGTGCAAGCCATCTTATCAGTTAGCGGCGACGACTTAGACAAGCTCGCTACGATGGCCGATCGCATCATGGAGGTGGCCGACATCGGTAGAGCGATAATAGGAGCCGATTTTTTAAGCCACTTCGGATTACTCGTAGATCTAAAACGAAAGAAGCTGATTGACAGTATGACCAGCGTTAGTTCAATTGGTAGAGTTTCGAAAGACCAAACATCAGGTGTAACTACAGTGCGAACGATTGATTATCCATACTTCGAGTTGCTGTCGGAATATAAGGATCTAACTTGTCCAAAGGTGGGCGTGAGTCCGATTAAACACAACGTGACTCATGTGATCGAAACGAAATGTGCACCAGTATATTCAAAATATCGTCGGTTAACACCGGAAAAATACACTATCGCAAAACGTGAGTTCGACAATATGATGAAGTTGGGAATATGTAGGCCATCAAAAAGCCCATGGGCCAGCCCATTGCACCTAGTGGAGAAAGAAAATGGTGAGTGGCGGCCATGCGGCGACTACCGCCGACTTAATCATGGAAGAGTGGCGGACCGATATCCAATACCGCACATCCAGGATTTGACACACCAAATACCAGTTGAACTATCGGACATAGAGAAAACGGCGATAATAACGCCATTCGGTTTATTCGAGTTTCCGAGGATGACCTTTGAGTTAAGAAACGCGGCCCAAACCTTTCAAAGGTTCATCCACGATGTGTTGAGAGTATTCGACTTCGTTTTCCCGTACCTGGATGACGTGCTAGTTTACTCCGTTAATGAGGAACAGCATATGGATCACCTGCGCCGAGTGTTCGATCGATTTAGGGAACACGGCATTGTAGTCAACATGACAAAATCTGTTTTCGGTAGAAAAATGGTAAAGTTTTTGGGTCATATGATATCCGAAAATGGTACGACACACCTACCGGAAAAAGTTGCCGCCATTACCGAATATAAAAAACCAATAGACGTTAAAGGGTTGCGACGATTTTTAGCAATGAGCAACTTTTATCATCGATTTTTGAAGGATGCAGCAAAAACACAGTTACCATTGCTAGAGTACATGAAAGGCAATAAGAAGAACGACAAAACGAAAATCAATTGGACGGTGGAAGCAAAAAATGCATTTGAGAGATGCAAAGCCGATATAGCGAGCGCAGCGATGTTAGCACATCCCTTCCGACTATGCTATGGGAGCGGTGGCGCAGTAAAGGTCAGGCACTAATTGGGTACCGCTCAGTTTTTTTCAAGGACACTAACAGCGATACAGCAAAAATACAGTAAAATATTTCAAATTTTTGCTGGAAGGACGGAATTTCGTAATTTACACAGACCACAAACCGTTAACGTTCGCTTTTCAACAGAAACCGGAAAAAGCGTCACCTCGTGAACTCCGCCAATTAGACTACCTCGGACAATTTTCAACCGATATTCGACATGTAGGTAGCGGGTAAAGATAATGTGGTGGCAGATGCTTTATCACGGGTGGAAACAATTTCGATCCCAAAACTGGTGGAGCTCGACGAATTAGCCGATTTACAAACGACAGATGAGGAGCTAAACATGTTATTGGAATCAAAAAGCCAGATGAGTTTGAAGCTAACACCATGATACTACCCGGCAGTGACAAAAACATACCATATTTTGCGAAGTAAAGGAGAATAAAATAAGACCGTATCTACCAAAGTGCCTACGACAGGAGACGTTCCAGCATTTTCACGGTATAGCACATCCTAATATATTTACTTGTTAACATGTATAGATCGGTTCTCACGATGGACGGAAGCAATACCATTAATGGATATAACAGCAGAAAGTGTAGCACGGGCCGTGTACGAAAATTGGATCTGCCGATTTGGCGTTCCACAAACAATTACCACGGACCAAGGCAGATAGTTCGAGTCTTCACTGTTTAGGGAACTATGAAAACTGTTCGGGTTCAAACGAATAAGGACGACGGCTTACCATCCAGCAGCAAATGGATTAATAGAAAGATGGCACCGTGATTTAAAGTCAGCGTTAAAATGTTTTCACTTTTTTGACTTGAGAGGGAAAATGCAAAAATTACAACCGGTATACAAACTGCAAGACATGGACGATGCTCACATGCATTTGTGAGAATTGATGCCGTACAAGGCCCACTGCAACCACCATACGACGGTCCATTCCTTATTCTCAAACGACACGATAAATATTTAAAATTGAAAATAAGGGACAAAGAGGTCGTGGTTTCAATAGATCGACTAAAGCCAGCATTTTTAATACAAAATGCAGAGGATGAATCACACCAGCCGCAAAATCCACTGAAAAACCAATCTGCCAAAGAATCAGGAGACAACGAAAAAGTGCGAGATCAGGAATGTCCAAAGACGGAACAGGCTAAAATCCAGGAAACACCCTCAGCAATAATGGGCGAGCCAGTTTCAGTTAAAACAAAAGCAGGACGACATGTACACTTCCCTAAGAGACACTTTGAAACTTTTGTAGCAGGGTAGGTCGAAGCAGGCGTAGCGGTATCACTGAAGGGGGAGTAATGTGGGCGCTCCGTGAACTATTTGAATAGAAAAAAATAGGTTCGCTGCCCTTTAGAAAATCGAAGGTACAACGTGAATCAAAATTATGATAATGCATCGCAGGGTGATGAAGGAAATACGAAAAATGAATGAGGTATTCGTAATGCAATCGACACACGAGTTACACGACAAAAAACAGACTCGCGAAATTTAATCGAAATTAATCTATTTTTTGTAATTGATATTTTTATTTTAAGTGGCAAACGAGTGATTGAATAATTTGCCTAGTTTGTGTAAAAATAAATATTGAATAAAATACAATTTGTTAAAATAAGTAAATACTTAATTTTTTATGGGAGTTATTTTCTACAAAAAATACACGAGTCCCATAAATTGAATAAAGAGTTTTAATAAAATCGACCATTTGTTCGACAGCTTTAAACGTATAGATTGAGCAACATCACGCTCCAACCTGAAAATATTTTTATGTCAATTATAACTCTTTTTTACAATAAATAAAATACGAGGCTCATGCCGAACGACGTGTTTAACATAAAGGAGAAAAATGAGAGTTTCAAGTTTAGTGTTTCAACTGTTTTTTTAATTCTTCAAATATTTGTAAGCATTTTCTTAACTATTTCGAAATTAAAAAATAATAATTCGGAATACTATTTAGTATATAATTATGTAAAATCATATACATATTGTAAAATATTTGCATATCAAAAATCAACGAGCTTATGAATCGAAATGTATGATGATGAACTTATCGTTTGAAAACATTTACCCAATAAAGTTTTCACAGATGTCGCCCCATCACACAAAAGATGTTGGTTTGATTCTCCAATAAAAAAAATAAAATAAAAAAAATCTAAAAATAAAAATTTGACATTTCATAAATATTTTCTTTTTTTTCTCAATTTTCGAGCTTTTTTTCTCTCATCGTTGCGATTTCACCGTGT
Source organism: Tipula vernalis (assembly GCA_958295665.1). Lineage (NCBI taxonomy): Eukaryota > Metazoa > Arthropoda > Insecta > Diptera > Tipulidae > Tipula > Tipula vernalis. The sequence goes on along the minus strand of OY282558.1, from coordinate 40,557,137 downwards.
GTGCGCTGAAGAAAGAAAAATTTTCTATGTAGCTTTTTCATTTATGTACATGGATACATAATATTTTGTTATATGACGACGAGCAGCACATACCAGTGTATTAGTGCAATTCTGGGTGCATTCATTCTCAATTTATGAATTTTTTCTTTTCTTTTTTTTTTTTTTTTGTTATTCAATTCATCAATTCAATGAAACTGCACACACAGGGAAAAAATATAAAAAAAAAATCAGTAAATTTAATTTTTTTTTTTTTTGCAATTATATTTTCTTTTTCTTTTTTTAGTTTTCTCTGAGCCGTTGCGTTGAAAATATATATGGTTATAAAAAAAAAAAAAATAATAAATTAATAAAAAAAGCAAAAAAAGATTATTTGAGTGACTAAAATTTTATAAAAATGAAATAAGAAGTGCAGTTTTTTAAATATAAAGTATACAGTGAGTTGTGCAGCAACACAAGAAAATAAGAAAAGATTTTGTCTGAATAACCACAAAAAAAAAAAATAAAAAATAAATAAAAAAATTGTTGTCTGTCTGATTTATTTTTGTCGTTCGTTTTTATTTTCAATTGAAATTATTTTAAATATTATTAGAGATGAAAAAGGATAAAAGAACTTTTGTGAAAATTTTTGACAAGTATTTTTTTTTTTTTTTTTAGAAAACTTTTAATGAAAAGTGTTAACAATTTATAATGTTTTTTTGTCGCTTTAGTGTCAATAAATATACATATTTAATTATAGTATTTTTTTAATTAATTAATATAATTGATATGAAAATGCAATTTCCATATTTAAACAAAAAAAAAGCAAAAAAGAAAAAAATTGTAAAAAACTAATTCTGTAAATCGATCCAGGGGAGACTGTGTTTTTTTCTCTGTCTCCCCTATTTAATATTTTTCTGTTTTTTTTTTGTTTTTCTATGTCTCGATTTTATTATCCTTTCGGTCATAATTTGAACCAACAGTGCTAAAACGAGATAGAATTACCGAAAAGTTTTTCCATATTATTATTATTATTAAATTGTCATTCAAGGTTGTGTGTGAGAATTGGAAATTTTTTGAATTTTCCTTATACTGTATAAAAACATGCAGACATAGACATAGAAGAGCTTTTTCATGTTTATGTGTATATGTGTATACCAACAAAACTTTTCCCAACAAATTTTCTTTGTCTGTGCATACACAAACGCAACCATGACCAACATAATAACTTTTTTGACATCCCAGGATTCGCCTTGCAGACAAAAAAATCCTTGAGTGAAAATTTAGAAGTAAAATTACAAATTTTTTTTTTTTGTATTATATTCCGACCACCATGTGAACCAAAAACCGTTTTTAGAGCAAATAACGTAGTTCGTTTTATATTGTTTTAATTAAGTATGCTAATTATAGATGTATACACTTAATTAAAATTATTTTTTGATGAGACCTAAGGGTGTGGCATTTAGAAAATAATTTTTTTGTCTATTTTTTAATTCTTTTTTTTTTGGTAAAGAATCGGGATTCCCAAAATAGACAGATTCTAATAATAATTTTATGAACGTTACCAACTTAACTCGACATTACATAATGTAATTATGTCTTAAACCGACCGCAGCCAATCGAAATGTTTTATGTGTGTATGTATGTATTGTACTGTACGGTACTTGTGCAATATATAAACACAATTGTGCATATTGCATAATCGTTTTTTTTAATGTTTCCAATTATATTGGTTAAAAATGGCCGAAACAAAAAAAAATTGTTAAATTTAAAATAAAATGGCGGCACCAATTTTTTTTAAAATTAAACGAACAAAAACAATATGGCGATGGAATTGATGAATTATGCAACTTATTAAGGCACGATAATATTTTATGGTGCAAATATTTACATAAAAACCGCAATAAATATATGTTCAACTATTAGTTTAACAATAAAAAATGTTTATTGCACAGTCGCAACTTGCAATAGTGTGCTTATATATAGTTATGTTTGGAACAATATTACAGGGCTGTACATACATTTATATATATGAAAGGAGAAAACTATGAATTCTTGCAAGCGACTTTACCCATTGAAAATTGATTCCGAGCTTTTTTTTATGTTTTTATACATAAAACTATAAACCGAATTTTGTAGTAAGGGTTAAAAGAACTTATATAACAAAAAACTGCACTCTTTTTTACAACTATTACATATCTATCTCATTATTTTCATATTAGACGAATAGTTTTTATTTCTTCTACACGAATAAAGTCGAAAATCTATATACATATATATATATATATATATATATATATATATATATATATATATATATATATATATATATATATATATATATATATATATATATATATATATATAAAACAGTTTACCATGAAAAACTATAAATATTATCGAGGTGGGGAGGCACTTACTCCAATACAATACATACATATAAGAAAATATTACAGATATATAAAATAATTAAATGCAAATTGCATTTTTATTTGCTACCTTTTTGTAAATGTGTTGCAATTTTTTTACAAAAAAAAAAAATTAAAATTATCCATTAAAAACTATTAATATAAAATCAAAGTGATTAATAATTAAAAAGTGAAAATCATAATTTATATGCAAGTGCAAAAAACAGTTTATAATTAATGTATTTACACATAAAGTGAATATATGGAAAATCGTGTGACATCTGGAGGAAAATTATATAACTTTAAAACAATAAATCAATTTTTTTTCCGTTTGACTGCAACAAAAAACTAAGTGCTCCATTCCACACGTAAGTACAAAACTCTTTTATCGTCTAGAAACTATTACATTCGGTTTTTTTTTTTTTTTTTTTTTCAAAAAACTTTCAAATTTATAATACCGGGGCCCGAGACATTGCTACGGTAAAAATTTTTCGCTGCGAATTTAATTTCAACGCTTTGTTTCATGTTCCATCTTCGCTTCATATAAACGTAGGTATACGACCAAAAAAAAAAAAAAAAAGAAGAGCAATAAAATGCGTTATTGCTTACTTTTCGCGAATGTATATACAAGTAAATAAAAATAAAAAAAAATAGGGAGGTCACTAAGGTCATCTACACTACATCAACAATGCAATGCACTGCATCCTCTTCACCAGAAGAATACATATACGAGTATAAGATGAAAAGTAAAAAATTAAATTAAATTAAAATAAAAAAATATTGCAATTTGGTTTGGTTTGGAATCGATAAGAGATGGAAAGAGAAAAATGTCTGTGTTGTTAAAATAAAAAAAAATTGAAAAAATAAAAAAATAAAAAGTTCAAGTTATTTCTTTGTTATACTACTATATAGAGTTGTTGTTACTGTTGTCTGATATTAGGATGTAAAGAAAAAGAACGAAAAGTTTAAGAAAATAAAGATGAGAAGAAAAACGACGATGATGATGATGATGATACTGTGTATGCACCACCAATAAAAACAGGAATGGAAATGGAATGATTTTAATTTAGTCGAGAATTAGAATTTAAGTTCAGAACTTTTTTCACACAAAAAAAAAAAAAAAACGCGATCGCCGAACTAACATTCCATATTTATGCATAATAATTTCGTACAAAGTCCATCTCGTTATTATATTCTTCCTTCCGTTATTTTTTTTTTTTTTTATTATACATAATAATAATTTACTTTGGTACACTGTACTACAATATATACATATGTACAAAATGTAATTAAATTTCATTTACATACATCCCATTTAAACAATACGGATATGCTTTATACAAACATAATATCCAGACAATATGTATACATAAACCAAATGTATGATAAGTAAAAATAAATTACTATTAAATGTGACGTCACTTGGTAGTAATTGAAAATTACATTATGTAATGAGCCATCGTTTTTTTTTTTGCAATCTTCACGTTTTTAAGTTCTTACAAACTCTGAATGGTTATAAAGGACCAAAACCAATTTTTATTGGAAATCTTTAATCAAAATTTTCAAATATATTTTGATATAATTTTGTAGCTCTCAGAACTTGCAATTCACTTATTGCGCATTAGCGGCAGATATCGACTTATTTTTGGTAAAAGTATGGACCAATCACACCGAGAGAAATACTCTTGGATGTTGAAGGAGCTTTTTAAACTTAAAATACAGTTTTCACAATTTGATAAGACTTAAAAGATTTCAAAACAAATTTATATACAATTTAAACTTTTCTATAATTTCAAATCATAAAATATTAAAATTTGATGACTCCTTAGGATTACATAAAAATTCAAAATAGTCTTTTGTAAATTTAAAGACTCCAATTTTGAAATATTTACAATATGTACTAAAAATATGTTTCCTCTAAATCAGAAAAAGCTTCGCATTTATCATCATACCGTTTGTATCTGATAAATTTCGGAATTCAAGAAATTTGTTCAGTTGAAGAGTTTACATTATCTTACAATATTTAGTTTGATGCTAAGATAATTAAAAAAATAAAAATAAAAATTAATTTCCAGATGCTATATAACCTGTTGAGTTGAACACTTGCTTAGAAATCAGGCCAACCTCTTATATAACCGCTCAGAACATTAATTTTCTGATTTTATTAAAAGCCTTTTTAAATATTTTTGAATTGAGTGATCTTAGGATATGTTTTTATCTCTTACTAAATTAGTCTCAACACAATAGGAAGACTTTACTAGTAAAGTGAATATCTGAGCTAGAATTTTTGTCATAAAATGAGAACACAAAGTACAATTTTTTGTGATAATTTATAAACATTTTTTTTATTTTTTATGGGTTGGTACTTTAATTTCAGCACCTGATAAAATCAAATTTGCCAAAGTAAGCAGATATTTAGATGAAAGAAAATTTGACAAAATTTGATTTTATATCGGGTATTAACAAATTCGATTTACGCCGTATACCGCCGGATCATTACAACGTCGCTTCTTACAATGTCAAGATTAAAATTGTTATAAAATTTCTTTAGGGTTAAATAAAATTTAAAAACAAAAGCATGCCATCTGGTATGGATAAGGCGAAGTTATTTGTAAATTTTATTAGTCCACGACCATAGTCTGCACCTTTGTTGAAATTGTGTAGAATTGAAAGAAAATTTAAATGTTTGTGGTTTTAAATTATTTATCTTTTTAGACATATGTGGCTGTTGTAAGAACCTTTAGTCTAATACACCAAAAATCGATAAAACTTCACCGAATTCGCTAGATTGCAATTCGGTAGGTCAAAATTCGATAAATAAAAAATTTCTACTGCAAATTTAGTGCGATTGGCTAAATGGTTGGGTCGTGAAGTCAACGAATGGATAAATTCACTATTATAATATTGTAAATTAATTTATTTATTCATTTAAATCTAGATTATCCTTTGACTATAGAGCCCCAAAAATTCTTAAAACGGCATTGTGCTCAGCTTAAGCAATCCCGAATATTATTTTAGTATTAGGCTGCTTTTATAGTGTTCGAATATCGCAAACCAAAATTCAAAAATATTCTTACTTCAATTGAATGTACTTGATAAGAATTATAGAATACTTACACTTAACATTTTTTGAAGTTTATCCTGGATTAATATCACTAACAAAAGATTTTGTATAATAAAACACAATTATTTTGTTTTTAAATAAATATGACATTAAGAAAGTGATAAAATCAAAATAATTGTATTTTATTATATAAAATCTAAAGAATATTTATTTGATTTAAGAAATGTTTTGGTTTTGGTTTATTCGACAATTTAGCTAAATCTAGCGTAAAACGATCTAATTATCCTTAATATTATATAACCGATCCACTTACCAACCATTTAAAATTTAAGGCATATTGCCACATATAAAAGGTTCGACCTAATTTTTAAACCGATATTTCTATTTTTTGACTAAATTGTTATTTCTAATAAGAAGGGGTGGGGAAATTTCCCAAAAATTACTGTAGCATTCGGGCAACAAAAAAAAAAAAAATTTACTCAAAATTTACAATAAGAAATTTTTTACTGGAGCTTTTGCACAGGGTTAAAACCAACACAAATATATGTATATATACAAGCGGTCGTAGTGCCGATACCAAATTCCGCAATACCAAGCAAGTTAATTGAGCCCACTATTGCAATTATTTTCAGTTTTACATAGTATAAATATCTAGGCATTACCCATATTTACCTAAGAAATAAGCATACAAAAATGGGTAATATAGGCAGAGCCGTCTTAATAAATTTGGACGCTCTGGGCTAAAAAAGTTGGCGCCTTTACAGATCCGCCTTGTAAAACCTTTTACAGGCCGATGACATCAGTTATTTTGATTGCTGAGAAAATAAAATAGGCTAAATTGTTTCGATTGTAGAAAGAATAAAGCATTTTTTCCACGATGACGAGGCGAAAAAATTAGTCAAACTAAAAAGAGAAAGCAAAAATTCACCAATAAGTCGATAGAGAGAAAATAGCATTTTGACAGAAAAATTGGGACGTCCAGTTTTTAATATTTTAATTCAGCACTCCGAAATAGGACGTTTAATCCGAAAAAAAGATTAGATGGATCATCTTTTTTCGGATTAGCCGCTGATTAGCCACTGTAACGAAATGCTAGAGAACATTTCGTTATAGAATTTTGTTGTATTAAATTTGATCCACCGCGGCTTTCAACTCCTGCTAGCTCAGGAGGATGGCGGAGAAAAAATGAACACATGCGGATTCACATCACACCATCACCAAAACGGCACTCGCGGAGGGTCAAACGTGGGGCCTAGCCCATGGTTGTATTTAAGTGTTTAGTAAAAAAAATAAAAAAAAATTCTTCACCTACCTGGTGTGCTGCCACTTACCTAATAGCAATTAGTCTTCTTTTCGGATTCAGTATATTGTTTGAATTGTTGACGGGTACACAACAATTCCAAATAAAGCTAAAAATAAAATAAAATAAAATAAAAAGTTAAATGCAATGATCGAATAAAAATACAAATATTAAATTTCAAAATACATAGGTAGATGAGTGTGAAAATATTTTTGTGAGTGGTTGTCGTCTCCACGGGCCGTAATGCTAACTAATGCTATTTATGAGTATGAAAATGCCACCCTTATCAAGGTGTTGCAGGAGATTACGCAACTGAAACAATTCTCAGTAGATAATCACAAAAAATTGGAGGATAGATTCCAGACTTGGGGAAAAGACTTTGGAGCGAATAGAAAGTCTTGCTGCTGAAAATAGTTTCCTGAAAACTGAATGCAAAAAAATGGAAAAAGGATAGAATTTTTAGAGCAACAACAATACGAGAATTCAATTGAAATAGTTGTGGTTTCTTCATCTGTAAACGAGAATTTAAATTAAACCATTTTGAACATTACCAACAAAGGACTGGATCTAGCGATTAGTGAACTCGAAATCGAGTATGCTTATAGAAGGAAGACGTCAGATGGGAAGACATCTAATGTTATTTGTGTCAAATTTTGCCGCCGTCAGGTGAAACATAAAATTTTTGAAGCAAAGAGGAAGAACAAACGCTTAGCGGCTGCAAGTTGTGGTTTAAATTCTAATGGCTTGATTTATATAAATGAAAGCTTAAGTTTTTACAGAAGACAACTATTCCTACGTGCTAAAACGGTTAAAGAAGAAAAGGGATATAAATATCTTTGAATCCGAAAGTCAAGAATATTACTAAGGAAAATGGATGGAGGTGATGTGATTGTTATAAGTGACATGAATGACCTTGATAAGTTAAAATTATTTTAGTTTAATACTTAATTTTAATGATCAATGTAACTAATTTAGCACAAGGTCAAGCATGTTCATCATCATCTAGCTCTGATAATAAAAATTCCTTTTGGATCATACATCAAAATGCGCGTAGTCTTCGTAAAAACAGTGATTCTATTTTTGCTCATTTTGCGTCATACAAAATTTTACCTGATATTTTATTCTTCTCCGAAATTTGGATAACAAGTGATGAGGTAAATTCTTATAAACTTAATAATTTTGAAATAGTTGATGGTTGTAACAACAATTATTCAGCTGGTGGTATAGTTTCTTTTGTGAAAAAAGGTTTTCCTTTAAGTCTATAGTTAAAAATTTGGTTACCGCTGATATTTTACAATTAAACTTCAGTTTAAATTCTTCCATTCAATCAGTGATTTTATTATGGAGTTCTTAAACTATTTAAGTGTTATTAACTCAAAAAATTTATTTATACTGGGCGACTTTAACATAAACATTTAAAAGTCTATTTCGGAATTTAATGATGTTAATCAATATTTATCAATGATGTCCAGCTTTGGTTTAAATTCCCTAATAAATGAGGCTACTCGAATAACTAAACTGATAGCTACTTGTATTGACCATATTTTTGTTAGAATGAAACCTCTATCAAAATTATATCTTAAAGCTGGGGTTTGTGACTTACACTTATCCGACCATAATTTAATTTCATTAAAAATTGATATGTTTTCGAATAATATCAAAAATTCCAATGGGACGCGTACAATTAAAAATATTAATTATATTAAATTAAATTCTTTGTTAGTGCAGGACCAACATTTATTAATGTTGCTAGATGATCCTAATGAGATTTTAAACAAATTTATAAATAATATCACTGCTAAAATTGAAGAATCATCTTATTCTTAGTGTTTAGCGCTTTTGACTCCAAATGTCAGCTGGATGTGGTTTTCACAGATTTTGCGAAAGCATTCGACTCGCCTCAGTTTGAGCTACTTCTTGACAAACTGGATGGATTTGGAGTGAGTAAATTGTTTTTGGATTGGATTGGATCGTATCTGCGTGATCGGAAGCAGGTAGTGCAAATTAACGGGTTTACGTCTAAGATGATTGAAGTTCATTCTGGAGTACCTCAGGGCTCACACCTAGGACCAGTGTTGTTTAACGTTTTCATCAATGAAGTTGCTTCTTTGTTCCAGTACTGTGACTGTGAGTTATATGCTGATGATTTGAAAATATCAAAAACTGTATGTAGCCCGCAGCAATGTAATGAAATGCAGAGTGATCTTGATTTGCTGTATAATTGGTCAATTGTGAATAAATTGAACTTGAATTTGGAAAAGTGCAAGATTATGAGCTTCTCCAGGAAAAAAGCAGTTATTCATCATCAATATCTTGGTAATCACCAGCTTGAACGAGTTATGACATTTAAAGATTTGGGTGTTATCTTGGACCATCAATTGAATTTCCGAGACCATATCAATTTAATAGTGGCTAAGTCTAACTCTCTACTTGGCTTTATTCGTCGTATCACAAAAGGTTTTCGTAATCCACAATCAATTAAAGCTTTGTATTGTTCCATTGTTCGATCTAATTTGGAATATGCGTCGAGTATTTGGGATCCTGCTTACCATATTTATATCGATAGAATTGAACGGGTACAGAAGAAATTTAGTATTGACTATCTTCATAAATTGAATTGGCCGTTTGATCCGGACCTTCCAATGTGGCTGAATAAAAAGAATTTGCCATCCTATAACGACCGTTGTAAAATTGCTACTTTGGACTCATTGCTTGTAAGACGTAGATGTGCTGCTTCAACAGTCATCGCTGATTTGCTGAACAATTCTATTGACTGTCAGGAACTACTTGCAAAGATTGATATTCATGTGCCCTGTAAACCTACTCGGGTCAGGGATTTTATATATTTGCCGACTTTTAAATCGAACTATGCATAATGCTCCGATCCCATCTATTTGCCGACAATTTAATCATAATTTTGATGTGTTTGATTTTAATATTTCTAAATGTACTTTTAAAAAGCAAATCAAAGCTAAATTATAAAACTATTTATAATTATAATTATTGTAATCAAAATAGGATTTTTATCCCGTTGATTTTTAGAATAAATAAATAAATAAATAAATAAATTCTGTCAAAATGCTTTTGAAAGATAGGAAAATTAAGTGCTGGATGTCTAATAGCCTTCTGAAAAGCATAAAAGTCAAAAATAGATTGCTTCTAATTGCTAATAAACATAAAAATAATATTAAACTTCAGAATAGAGTAAAATTCCTTCAGAGGAAAATTAAGTTAGATATAGCAACGACAAAAGAACAATACTACAAAAATAAATTTCAGCATTCTAAAAAAGATTTAAAAAGTCGATGGCGTTTATTGGATGAAATTGTTGGTAAGCAGAAATCATTTCAATCAATTTCTGAAATATTAGATACCAATGATGTTGTACTAACTGAGTCACCTTCCATCAACCTCAAATCAAAAATCTCTAGTACATCATATGTACCGAACAGAGATGGTTACTTGCTAAAACATAATTTTTAGTCTAAGACATTTTTCTTTTCACCAATATCCCCGTCTGAAATTTTGAATTATATCAATAGTTTGGATAATTCCAAATCATCTGGCAATGATAATTTAAGTAATTCTTTAATCAAACAAATTGCACCATCTATTGCTTATATGTTGGCCCATATCTTCAATCTCAGCCTTGATCGTAGCATTTTTCCAGATTGCTTAAAAATTGCTTCAGTGGGACCATTGTTGTTCAAAAGTGGTAACAAATCAGAGTTAACCAATTATAGGCCCATATCATTACTCTCAGTTTTTTCAAAAATATTTGGAAAATGTATTAAAACAAGACTAGGTACTACTTTTTCTAAACGAGAGATCATTTTTCTCAAATAAACAATATGGATTTGTAGAAGGACGTAGCACTGAAACTGCCTTAAATGATTTTCAGAGTACTACAATTGATTCACTAAATGATAACCTTAGTTCGGCGACTAACCTCATTGATTTGACGAAAGCTTTCGACACGGTTGATCATGAGCTTTTATTGTATAAGTTAAATTGTGCTGGTATTCGAGGCAGAGCTAATGATTGGTTCCGGTCTTATCTTATGAAATAAAAATTTGCGGAAAAGATAGCAGTTTTAGAATGATCCACTGCGGCGTTCCTCAGGGTTCAGTTCTTGGCCCCATATTATTTTTAGTGTACATTAATTCCTTATTTTTTTCGACTTGAAAGGATATATGATTGGTTTTGCCGATGACATTGCACTTACTTATAGAGGAGCATCAAACCAGTTAATTGCCCATCAAATCAATTACGACCTTTTAATTTTAAGAAAATTGTTGGATTTGCATTTTATGGTTCTAAGCACAAAATCAAAAGTAATGTTTTTTAAATTATATGGTCCTATAGAGATAAATTTTTAAATTATTTACCATTCTACTAAATGTATGAACTATAAAACTTACAATGTCTCAGCTGAATTATCCAGTTGCTCTAATGAATGTAGCAACATTGAAATTGTCGTTAGAAACAAGACTTGGTTTTAAAAAGCATATTGAAAATCTTCAACATTACATTTATTTATATGTTTTTAAGGTATTAAAAATGTTCTTTCTTCGTAGTGGTAATCGTAGAGTAAAAATTACGAGATATAACTTAAAGACTTTGAATAATTGTGAATATCCCATTCTCAAGCAAGAACATTTCAGAAAATTTTATATATCTGCAGCACCAGCAATTTTTAATAAGTTGCCTCTAAACATCAAAGAAATTACTGTTACGTCCAAATTTTTAAATGAAATGAAGAATTGGTTGTTTAATATAACTGACATTGAATTTTTGTTTACAGATTTAGTTTGAAGAATGACGATAAATTGAATATGCTAGCTATTTTGTAAATTTATTTTTTCCCTTCTTTTATTTGTTGTAACCGACAACAAACATTAACTATTATCTAAACTTATGATAGGGGATTTCCAATACTGATCGTTTATGATCACGGAAGCTACCTAACTCCATCCATTTTAATTTAACATTATTAGTACATTTTAAGTTATTTTGTCAATAATTTCTGACTTTTATATATTAAATTAATTATTAATTTACTATTGTATAATATATTTTAGTTTTTAAAAATAGTGTACTGATTTTTTTGTAATTTAATGTTATGTAATTAATGATTGGATGAATAAAAATAAAATAAAAATTTTCGGAATTCATGTTGGCAATTTGAAGAAAATTTTCGGCATAAAACAAATTTCAAAATAGAACCGTTAATTTGGATTTTGTTGTGTAAAAACAATTAATATATATAAGGAACTCGATTTATATTGCAACGACGAATAATACAATATGTATAAATTTCAGCCACTAATTACAATACATTTTTTATTATAATCATTAAAAAAACATAGAATTACAAAAAATATGGTCGTATATTGCTTTTGAATACTCTATTTTCTAGATATTAAATGCAAAATTAAAATTAATATTAAATTTTATCCCATTGCCATTCTATGGCGCCGCTAAATAAATAAATAAAAATTCGGGGTAACGACTTGTTGCAGTTTCACTCACTCTTATGTTATTTTTTATTCCTTCCTCTTTTTACTTTCTTTTACTCTAGTAAAATAAAGTATAGTAATCATGAAAATTTTGGACCTTGATATTTTTAGTGATTTATCTGTTTTGAGGTCCCCTGAGTCCGAAAAAGTGGGTTTCGAAATGGTGTCTGTCTGTCAGTCTGTCAGTCTGTCAGTCTGTCAGTCTGTCAGTCTGTCAGTCTGTCAGTCTGTCAGTCTGTCTGTGTCCTCTCTACAGCCCAGATGGTTTAACCAATCGAACTGAAACTTCAGATTTAAGCTTTTTTGATAAATTGGGAGGTCCCAGTGAATTTTACTCCAAATCGGCTAACCGGAAGTGGCCACTCCCTTGGTCCAGAAAATTTATTTTGCAAATATCTTAAAAAGTATAAGGTTTACAAAAAACTACGTAATACAAAACGTTTCCAAAAATTAAAAACAAATAAAATTAAAAAAAAAAAAAATTAAAAAAAAAAATTTAAAAATTTAAAAATTAAAAAAAAAAAAATTTAAAAAATTATAAAAAAAAATTAAAATTTCTCAAAATTCTTTGTTCGTAAAAGAAAGTCGTGTGTTGGCCACACCTCCATTTTTTTTATTACTTTCTTTTACTCTAGTAAAATAAAGTATAGTAATCATGAAAATTTTGGACCTTGAGATTTTTAGAGATTTATTTGTTTTGAGGTCCCCTGAGTCCGAAAAAGTGGGTTTCGAAATGGTGTCTGTCTGTCTGTCTGTCAGTCTGTCAGTCTGTCTGTGTCCTCTCTACAGCCCATATGGTTTAATCAATCGAACTAAAACTTCAGATTTAAGCTTTTTTGATAAATTGGAAGATCCCAGTGAATTTTACTCCAAATCGGCTAACCGGAAGTGGCCACTCCCTTGGTCCAGAAAATTTGTTTTGCAAATATCTTAAAAAGTATAAGGTTTACAAAAAACTACTAAATACAAATTGTTTCCACAAATTAAAAACAAATAAAAATAAAAAATTAAAAATTAAAAAAAAAATTTAAAAATTTAAAAATTAAAAAAAAAAATTAAGAAAAAAATAAAATTTCTAAAAATTCTCTGTTCGTAAAAGAAAGTCGTGTGTTGGCCACACCTCAATTTTAACGAGGAAATTAAGGGACCTATTCCATGTGCTAGCGAAATCTTTATCATCATTGTTGGCAATGGCCGATATTGGCCCTTGGGAGTTGGGTGCGATTTCCAAAAAATAATTTTGCAGAACTTTTACTAAACGAACGATTCGTATGGATTAGGGTTTTCTAACTAGGTATTTGAGGGACCTATTCTATGTGCTAGCCAAACCTTTGTCATCATTGTTGGCAATGGCCAATATTGGCCATTGGGAGTTGAGTGCGATTTCCAAAAAATAATTTTGCAGAACTTTTACTAAACGAACGATTCGTATGGATTAGGGTTTTCTAACTAGGTAATTAAGGGACCTATTCCATGTGCTAGCCAAACCTTTGTCATCATTGTTGGCAATGGCCGATATTGGCCCTTGGGAGTTGAGTGCAATTTCCAAAAAATAATTTTGCAGAACTTTTACTAAACGAACGATTCGTATGGATTAGGGTTTTCTAACTAGGTATTTGAGGGACCTATTCTATGTGCTAGCCAAACCTTTGTCATCATTGTTGGCAATGGGCGATATTGGCCCTTGGGAGTTGAGTGCGATTTCCAAAAAATAATTTTTCAGAACTTTTACTAAACGAACGATTCGTATGGATTAGGGTTTTTTACTTTCTTTTACTCTAGTAAAATAAAGTATAGTAATCATGAAAATTTTGAACCTTGAGATTTTTAGAAATTTATTTGTTTTTAGGTCCCCTGAGTCCGAAGAAGTGGGTTTCGAAATGGTGTCTGTCTGTCTGTCTGTCAGTCTGTCAGTCTGTCAGTCTGTCAGTCTGTCAGTCTGTCAGTCTGTCAGTCTGTCAGTCTGTCAGTCTGTCAGTCGGTCAGTCTGTTAGTCTGTTAGTCTGTCAGTCTGTCTGTGTCCTCTCTACAGCCCAGATGGTTTAATCAATCGAACTGAAACTTCAGATTTAAGCTTTTTTGATAAATTGGGAGGTCCCAGTGAATTTTACTCCAAATCGGCTAACCGGAAGTGGCCACTCCCTTGGTCCAGAAAATTTGTTTTGCAAATATCTTAAAAAGTATAAGGTTTACAAAAAACTACTAAATACAAAATGTTTCCAAAAATGAAAAACAAATAAAAAAAAAAACAAAAAATTTTAAAAAAAAATTAAGAAAAAAATAAAATTTCTCAAAATTCTCTGTTCGTAAAAGAAAGTCATGTGTTGGCCACACCTCAATTTTTTATTAATTTTTTGATTAATTTTTTCGCCTCGCCATCGTGGAAACCATGCTTAATGTGATAAATTTGCTTATTTGTCTCTTGTTTTAAGTGTAGAAAAAAACGTACATACCTCTCGCTCAGAAAAAAGCTGGGGCGATTTTTTCCTTCAGATCTACAACTAATTCTTTATTGACGATTGTACAATTAGAATAAAGAGAGAATGATTATTCAGTCACTATTCATTCATAATTCAGATATTGTTCACTCAATATTCTCTTATTATTCACTCATTACTCACTTATTATTCAGTGTTGAATATTCATTATGAATAATCAATGAATAGAGAGTGAATATAGAGGGATTACTGTGCGATTAACGAGAATAAAGGATGAATAATGATCGAATTATGCGTGGATAATGAGTGATTATTATGAATGAATAATTGGCGATTAATATGCGAAATCACGATCCATGAGTTATTAATGAGGAATAACACAAGAATAATGAGTAAATATTTGAATTGTATGAGTCAATAATAAGGGATGATCAGTAAATAGTGGATGAATTATGAGTTCTTGAAAAAAAGCTGTGAGTGCTTTTTTGCTTTCGAAAAAATGGATTAGAATTTAGTTTTTGATTTAAAATTACCAAAGCAATAGGCAACTATATTAAATATCGGATTCGATTTACGTAAATCTATTTTTTTTATTTAGCTAAATCTTTATTGGATTAAAGTAAATCCGTAAAAGCAATACAGCTAATGACTGAAACATGACTGAAAATGAGAGAATATTGAGTGAATAATGGCTGAATTCATCGTTCAATACTGAATGAAGAGTAAATATAGATTGAATAAGAAGTACGTCTCACAGTAAACAACAAAAACAAAAATAGAGTTCACAAAATTTCAATCATGTCAATTTCTATCCTGTTATATCATCTATGTAAAACATTGGGGGTATATCCCAAGCCGCAGAACTTTAAATCCATTTTTCCCGATTCTGGGGAAGTTTAATTAACCGTTTCGTATAGGAACCCATCTGTTCTTTCATTTTATTACTTACTATATAAATTTCAATCAGATTTGCAACTTAATAACGTTTAATGCTTCTCGAGAAATGATGATTTTATGTCAGGAATTTTAAAAACACTAATTTTAGTTGAATTGTAATAAATCATTTTTCTATAACCCGTTAAAGTGACAGACCAACATTTAAACAAACATAAACTAATTAAGAAATAATTTGTTTTTACTAAAGTTGACAAACGTTCCCATACAAAATTCGAAAATCTGTAAAAATCTCAAATAATCTTAAAAATGTCGAAATACTTAAGAAACCTAGAATAAACCGCAGAATAATCTCGATCAATCCAGAAAAAATCGAATAATCTTTATATTACGAGAATCTCGATTGATCACGAAAAATTCAATGCTACCGAAAAATCTGGATAGTAATGAATAACTTCGAAAAGCTTTTAACAAAAATGTAAAAACCCACAAAAAATTCGGAACAAGTGTCAAGTAACTAAATGTTATTAATACTACTAAGCTAAATGCTACTAAACTGGTTATAGTTGAAACCGTCAAATAGAATCGGATAATTTTGTAAATATCGAACAATCATATTATTCGAATAGGTTCTAAGATTCTCGCGTAACAACAAACACACTACCCGACAATGTCAAATATACTCAAATAATTTCGAAATTCTCGAATAATCTGATTATCGGTAAATTTAATTTTTATTTACCGTTTACCGGTAATTAAACAGACCCGATAAATCAGAAACTACAAGTTGAAAGAAAGCTAATTCTTTATAGAGACCGACTAGTTTTCTAAGGACAAAGGTGCTTGTAGTGAGAGAATCAAGAAATTATTTTCAGCCGCGGTTAGGTATTTTTCTAGAAAGGAACTTCCAACAATTCCTTCCTCAATGGTACTTCACAACTGCTTAGCAGCAACACAGATTACTATTAGCTCCCTTTAACAAATCACATTTCACCTTTTACAAATCAAATTTAACCTATTCTATTCAAAATTTGTTTTGCAAAAGGCTTAATTTGTTTATAACGTGTAACTATTCAGACATTCACCTTCAGCAGCCGAGAAGAAACTGTTGGGCGCAGAAAATAATTAATTTCGACACGAACGATTTCATCTTTCTCTGAAAATCAGACCACGGCCTTTTCTTAAAATTTTCCTAAAAATGTCGCGTTTTGAAAATTTGAAAATGTCAAGTGACTTCCCAGCAGTTGCGGATACTGTAGGTATCTAGTTACGCCCCAGACCACTACTGTCTTCACTTTTTGGGAAATGTTGGCATTGTGAACAACTTGCATTTTAGGTATATAAAAGAATTTAAAAGCAAAATTCTAAATTTTGCAATAAACCTTAATTACCTCAACGAACAATTTAACCACTTCCCCGAAATCAGTGTTAATACGATTTTTGACATATTTTTAATGAGAGAAAAAGTACTAACATTTTATATTTAAAATGTTCATCTTCTACAAGAAATATCCTTTGCTACAAAATATTTTATTCGTAAAACCGGCTTAGTTTTAAAAATTTCATTTGTTTTTCGTTTTGTCACGTTCAAACATAGTTCGCAGTGAAATGCTTTAAAGTGGACATGTTTTGTAATTGTTTTGTGTAAATACCCAACTGTAAACATCCGAAAGCCCATTACTTTCGATTGTTTACGCAAGTAGGTGGTTGGTTATACATTTTTATTAGATTTGTGTTTACAGTTTATGCAAATTAGTCAATCTCTATGTTTATTTTTTGTTTGTAGGCAACGATCACCGAAAAAAGATCTCTTTTTGCAAAGCTTTGAATCATGAGCGGAACGGTTAATCCATAAAAGACAAATCTGTTGACACAGTTGTAGATGAGGATTAAGATGTGTATGAGCCAAAAGAGTTTCTTCTCGAACGCTACCGCACTTACTACTTTTGAAATTTGGTTCACTAATAGCTGATGTCTTCCATTGACATGAGCAAACTACTCACAAGTACTAGTACCTACTCGCAGCTACTCATACAAAATCGATGTTGTAGTTGTTTTAATTCCAATGGGTTCCATTGGGTATCTATCTACTCACAAGTACGTGCAAGTAGCAAATTTGTCCCAGTTGTTTGGAATATGGCTAATAATCCTTTTCGTAATTTAGATCCGCCGAAATTGTGCAACGGAACACTATTACTACTGGTAAAAGTTAAAGAGAAGATGTGTTGACTCCACACATTCCAATGACTTCCAGTACACATTGCTTTCACAATAAAAATCAACAAAGCCCAGGACTATCACTGAAAATTGCTGATTTGAATTTGGAAAATTCATACTTTTCATAAGTTTCTTGCTCCAGAGAGAGAACGCCAAAAATTGTATTAATGTTTCACCGAATGGAAAATCCAAAAAATATTATTTATCCATACGCCTTACAATACAAATTAATACTCTAAGTTATTCTTTATTATTCGATAAAAAAAAATCGTCATATGTATATGTACAACTATAGCTTATAGTACATTAAATAAAAACTAACATTTTATTATACAACTTAATTTACTTTGTACAACATTTTTGAACTAAGCGCCATCGTAATGATATTTCTGTGTAGCTGTTTGTATTTCGTTAAGCTGCATGCAATATTGAATCATGCGATCGCGAACCATGCCATACATTTAATAAAATAATTATATCAGTAACTGACAATTTCCTATAAATATCATTTCAATCGTAACCTAATCCGGTTCTCTTCTCTAGTTAGTACTTTATGTAGTTCCCTAACTATGGACTGTATCATCATTTACGTCTTTAATACAGAACTGTATAGGAGCTGTTTATCCATAACGCTTAAATCATTTAAAAATTATCTTCAGTAGTTTTGAAATAGCATATCACAATTAAGTTAAGTAAAGTTAGTTTTAACTTTAAAGCTAAAAATGCTGTTCGAGCTAAGATAAATTTTCCATATAAATTTGACGTAAAGTTTAGCTGTACATAGCTGAAACTAAAAACTGAAAATTTCGCGATTCTGCTGATTTGCTTTCACGATTAAAATAAAAATCTTTAAAATTAAAAAAAGCGAACCGAAATTGCGAAATAACTCAAGAGGTCATTTCTGCAGTTTGACATTTTTTTGTTGTTAAATTTGATGTACTCTTGAGCCTTTCGCCAGGTAGGCAATTGTGCATACCAATTTTAAGAATTTTTAGTAATGCCAACATGAGTCTTAGGTGAACGGTTTGTTATGTGGACAAATTACCAACATAGCTCGATATTTTGAAAAATTATTGCCTATACCGACGAAACTCATAACTTTAATTTAGGCAAATTGTCAATATATGTAAGACTGCGGGTATTTATTTTTGGATTTTTAAATGAGAAATAAAATTGCTAATCAAATCGAAATTTAGTTTTTAGAAATAACTTGACGTTTTGCCTTACGATTTTTCTGACCCTTTTTTGACAGAAAATTAGACAGGACCGCCTTAGTATGGTGGTTGAATGCAACACCAAGCTTTTATCTATCTTGATACGAATTATGCTCATGGAAAAAATTCCCAACTACAATGTGTTAAAATACCCCTATTATCCTCCCTAATTGAGCTTAGTCTCAAAACCTTCGTTTCGGATAAGTCTCCCTTAGATAAATACTACATGGAAAACTAGTGTTTTAAATTATATAAGTCTTAAGAAGTCGTATGTCATATTTGGGATTGGATTTAATAACGTCTTTCCAAATTTCTCTTCAATCTTTTGACTTTCTAAGTTTTCGAAATTCAAGTTAATTGTACAGGGTCGGAAAGTTTTGTGTGCAAATTTTGAGCTGAATTCAAATTATAAATAAAATGTCTAGGATTCAGGACGAATTCAAATTTTAAAACATATTTAAATATTTCTGTCACAAAAGCTACATCAGTATGCCAAGGCACGACTTCTTGACTATTTTTCATTACAATTAAGGTTAAAATGCCAGACAATGAATGACAGATTCAATGTAATTACGGATATATTTAAACCAATTACCTTTCTAGAAAACCATAACTGTTTACATAATTATGCACAAGCGTCCATATGCTAATTTAGATAATGCAAATCCCTTTTTATTACCACATTAAAACATAACCGCATTTAGTATATATTTAACACATTTGAATTAGCACATTATGATTTTAAGTTTTTGTTGTGAATGTGCAAATTCTTCCAAGAAAGAATTCCGCATTATATTTTACTAAATAATACAGTCGCATATATAAATTCACAGATTATAGCGTCATATTGTATACATACATATGTACATACGTATGCTATTTAGAGTATATAAAAATAAAAAAAAATTCGCGATTGTTCAAACACGCAGAAAAATAATCAACCAAAAAAATAAATAAAATGCATTTCGTAAACATTTAAAATGTAATGCAAATTTTGTACATACTTTAAAATAAAAACAAAAGTTTATACGCGTATGTGTGTGTGATGTGTATATTTGCGAATAAATTTGAACTAAATTTGACCCTTTTAAAAGTTCATTAACCGAAGACAAAAATATTTTGATTGTTACCTAATTCTAACCTACTCACACGCTGTTTTATAAGGGAATATGTCGCCATGTAATAATTTCTGGCAAGTTGTATTCGCTTAATTTAATTGTTGTAAACAACCAAAATTAATTATGCGCTTCTCACTATATACTTAACAACTATATTATGTAGTTGTGCGGTTGATAAAGACTAGACTAGATATTTTTGTTGTTTTAATATCATAACTTGATAAAATAATTTCGTATTTATAATTTTTGCTTTTTTTTGGCGGGGGTTTTGGAATGAGTCAAATTCTGATTTTATTGACAATTTAAAAACAAAAAATACCACGAATTAGCGTGCACCATAATAACTTAACGTAGACGAGCAGCCTATATTTAAGTGACAGACTAATAATACGAGTACATATAAATGAAAATCAATCAATAGCCCAACAACCGAAATGCCAACAATTCTATTGTCGATTCCTTAGACATTTTGTGATTTAACTTTTAAGACATCGACCAAACTAACCGTATAAACTATAAGAGAGTATATCATGTCGAACCAACATTATACGAATTATATTTTCGTTATGTGTGTATCTAGACAGTTACAGTGGGAGAAAATATTTATTCAAATATATTTATGAATTTACATACTGTGTACATTACTACAAAAGACATAAAAAATCTATAAATTTTATTTTCGCGAAGACACAATAAAATTTTATAAATTATTTGCGAAACATGAGAAATCGAGACGCCGGTATTTCTAACAAGTATGAACATTTTTGGTCTACTTCAAACAATTTGCCATTCTACATCAGGAGCTCTTTGATTGATAATTATTATGGTGCAGAGAAAAAAAGTCAATTGACTCTGGAAAAGTAGGGGTTTGTAGCGGGAGCCTCATTATATTGAAAAAGTTGTTACGTTTAAAAACTTTGCTGTTATTAATATTTGTGGCACTATCAGAAGAAGCGAGAAGAGCGATTTGTCTACAAAGTTAACGAAGCAGTTTATATAAACATTTTCATTCAAATTTTAAAATTAAATCTTCCTTTTCCAGAATTTCTTCTCTTCTTTTAAAGGCGGTGTAGTCAATGACAGCAATCAAATTGAAGCTTAAATATTGTATGATTCACTATAAATTGGAAGTATAGTCAGTGTCTTTATTGCCAAATATTCCTTGACTTTATTTCCATTTGAAAAAGAAAATATAAAGTTCTGAAACCCTACGAGGTAATGAGAATTTCGGCATTGAATATTAACATAACTCCCAAATCAATACCTAACTGAACCTCTTAACTCAATCTTCAGCTCAACCTCCAACTCAATCGAAACGCAATCCCCATTGCAATCACCAAATCAAGCGCCAGCCCAACCCTCAACTCAATCAGCGACTCAACCCAAGACCAATTTTCAAATCGACCCTTAACCTAACCCCAAACTCATCGCCAAACTCAATTTACGAAATAACCCCCAAATAATAACGCAACCGAACCCCTCACTCTAACAACAACGCCGAAATCAACTCATTTTCAATTCAAAGTCAACCCTACCCTCAACGCAACCCTAAACACAACCATAACTCAACCCCAACTCAGCCTTCAAATCGATTCCCAACTCAACCCCAAACTCAACGTTCAACTCAAACCCTAAATCAATACAAATCCACTTCAACCCTCGACTCAACCCCCAAATAAATCCCCACAATACAAATCCAATTCAACCGTCGACTCAACCCCCAAATAAACTCAACTCAATCCTAACTCAATCTCTAACTGAAACCCCAACTCAACCCTCATCTTAACACCCCCAACTCAATGTCTACCTCGATCCTTAAATGAACGCGACTCGAAAATCTACATTCATACATGAAATCAACTCAAAACAATTCAAGGTTACTTTCAATGCAAATAAATTCCCAACTTAACTGCTGACTCCTAATTAACTCAATTCCAACTCAAACCAACTCAGCCTTAGTCTAACCCCAAAACAACCAAAATTCAATCTGCAATCCAGTCCTGAAATCAACCCCAAACTTACGCCTAACGTTTAAATCAGGATAGACTCATAAACTACACACATACATGAATTCAACAGACAAATAAATTCCCAGCTAAACTGTTCACTAAACCCTAACCTTACCCCAACTCAAGCTTGATTTACATATGCGACGTGCGACGAGTGACAGGTGGAAATAAACGAGACGCTTTCTTGACAACAATTTACATTTGTGACGGGTTGCACCATGCACACTAATTAAATATTTTTTGTGGTGTTGTATTCCACTAAAAGGAAATGTGGCAATCAAACAATCAGAAATTAACAAAAAAAAAATTAAATGTTTTACTTTTAATATTGGCTTTGATCAAAAATGAATCTCCCAAAATATGTATAAAAAACGAAAAGATAAAATTGATTCATGGCTCAGTGTGTAGCGTGTGCCGTGTGACAAATGTCAAAATATTCGTTTCTAATTGGCTACAAGCTCACGTCACACGTTGCACGTCGCATATGTAAATCAACCTTCAACCCCAACCAAACCCGCAAACTCAATCCTCAAACCAGCATACCGACAGCTACACTGCATTACACTGTATCTACATTTTTTATATTTTTACAGGAAGCGAGAAAAATCGATCGGTTTGCAATGAATATACTCGACAATAAACTAACAAAATTGAATAATTGTTCATGTTTGAACGTTTTGTGGTCACATATTTAATTAATTAGAAAGGGCAGCAAATAGTAATTTTCTTACCGATAACCTAAAAAAAACGATTTTGAGAAATTTTGTAGATATACACGGTAACGCTTTGTAGCCATCGATATATGTTTATTGGTCAATGTGGAAATATCACCACTGGTTTTGGGTTACCCGATCCCTTGAGGTGCAGCTTCCAAAAGCTATTCAATTCTCTGCTGTGAAACAGATTGACGAAAAAAATTCCAAATCGGACAAGCCATTCTTGAGATACCATGGATACAGACAGACAGACAGACGGACGGAAATTTTTTTTTTGCTTTTTTGGGTCCAGGAACTTTCAAAACGCCGAAGAAAGTACATAGTTTTAAATCAAAAAAATCCTTGGCCATTTTTGGCAGGATTTCAATACTTTAGTCCTTTTGGACCGTTTATTACTACTACATTAGCCCTGTTCATTTTGTGGTGTCTTTTTTATCCTTTTTGTGCTTCACCTGGGATCGATTCCGTACCTAAAAAAAATGATTTTGCCCATTTAAGGAAATTTTTTGGATATAATTTAGAGGTTGCCACAATCAATTTTTCATGAAAAATTAGAAATGACGACCCCACTTCCTATTGACTCGAAACTTATGGCCGATTATTTGGTAAATCCGGTCTGATGACAATGGTTTCTTACAAGAAACAATATTGAAGCTTAAATTATGACAAGAACAACAAACAAACAATGTTTCAACCAGTGTTTGAAACTTCACAAACTATCGTAATAAATTACGAAAAAATTATTGTTTTTTATAATAATTGTTTCCAATAATAACAATTGTTTTTAATAATAATAAAAGCTTTCTTGAATTATTTTTAGTAATAACAGTTTTTGTTCAACTAAATTACGCACAAACGTTCCTATGGTGAGCTACGGTGTTGTACAAATACTGTTGTTGTTCTTCACTCCTGCCTGCTAGACCATTGAAATCTTGAGCTAGAGAAATTGATCGCTCCGCGACATCATTGACGACCTTTAGTTCAGAAATTTTTTCACGAGCTTGAAGATAAGATGCGCGATTTTTCCAGGATGCCGGGTCAAAATTTAGAAATTCCATATTAATATCATAGCTAGTAAAAAAGTTTCTCGTATTTGCATTTATAAAATCGTGAATTTGATAGCTATGGATGTCACGATTATTAGGTTTTAAAAATTAATTCCCCTCATTAGGTACGGTGACTGCTCTCAATTTTTCGCACATCTTCATTCTCATCGATCTAGGTATTCTGTCATCAAAAAATGATAAGGCAGCCAAACTCTCGTGCAAATACCAAAGGTGTTTTGAAAATTGGTTAACTGTCGCCAGTGAAATTTGTTCATTTATCGTTCTATAATTAGTGAGCTCCACGGGCACTCTCACATTGGAACCAGTATCGAACATAAATGTTGACAATGAAAAAATTGAATTCTCGTAGGGCATGGACTTCTGTTGGTTCCAAAAAAAATTTTATCTCTCAACAGGTATATTTTTAATGAGTAAATCAATTTGGCCATCCATCGAGCGCGATGAACAGCACCAGGCGGGCGAATAACAATCCCGCGATTCAGATCTTCACCGACAAATAATAGGCAAAGTTGCAGTAACTCCGAGTAATCTGCTCGAGCATGATTAAATTTCAGGTGCTCCTCTACAACGAGCCTTGTTTGACGTTTTATTTCTGTCACACGATCTCTCAATTGGTCGTCCAGGATTACCGACTTATACTCCTCTCGGGATATTTCTTCAGAATCCCACTCCTTCCTAAATCTCTCAAATAGTTTGATATTTGGGCCAGTTGACTTTTCAAAAAAAGTATTGAATGCAGCCGATGCTATGAGCTCTAAAACGTGGTGTCTATAAGCGAAATAAAAAAGCTTTTCCCCTAAAGTCTTTCCAAACGTACGCAAGCTCCCTTATAACGCCCAGTGTTGCTTGAAGTCGTATCAAAACATATCGCATTTATATTTCGAGCTAAGTTGTGTTCTTGAATCAAATTATTTAAGTTGTCCGCCATGACTTCACCTGTTCCTGACGAAATCTTTGGGATTCCAAGAATTTGTTCGGTCCGAAACCCAGTAACAATGACCGCCATATTCTATCCACTTTCCCTCGCTGTTCGTTATCGCCCATAATTTTTTCATCCCAATGAATTGTTAAAAAACTATTTGGGTACTACTTACACTGGCTTGTGCTTCTACTGAAGAGTTATTCCCGAATTCAGCGTTGAATTGTGCAGCGTATGAGCACCGTTTATTGTCTTTATTACAATTATAAAAACATAAAAGTTTCGGTGAGTTTGCTAAACGAATGGCGATGTCTTTATGTTTACGAATTCCGTTTTCTTGGAAGAAGCTTATTTTTTTGTGCTTTTTCAAATTATACCAAGACTTGTGGAGTTTTTTGAATTTTGTAACCATGTTCCAGTGTTCAGCTGTTGGTAAATCAAGTTTCTTCCAGATCCCGATTGTTGCAGCCACTGTTTTGTTCGCACTCTCAGAAATTGTTCTTTTTTCACACATATGATAAAACAAGAAGAGGCGCAAAACATCACTATTTTTTGGCAATTCTTTGATTTCAGCAAATGATTCTACGGGAAAACCAAGTAACCAAAATTTTCTACTCATATTGTCGAAAAACTTTTTAAACAAAACAAAGAATTTGAAATGACCATGACCACAAATCAGAGCCAGCGCCTACTTCACAATGTTTAGTAAAAATTGACTGTGGCAACCTCTAAATTACATCCAAAAAATTTCCTTAAGTGGGCAAAATCATTTTTTTTAGATACGGAATCGATCCCAGGCGAAGCACAAAAAAGATAACAAACACCCCACAAAATGAACAGGGATACTACTACATTCATCAGCAACGAATTTTTACAGTATAGAGCGGTATTATCAATCATCCAATTAAAATAGTATGGTGGGTATGTTATGTTATATTGTAGATAAGAAATCGGTATTATTTTGTTATCGCTGTCCCACATTTAGCAGAAATTTCTCACATTTTTTTCCCTTTCTTTTGTAAAACCGGGCATAAGACCCGTTGTAGTTACTTTATTCTGTAACATAAAACGCGTTTGCAAGAACCAATATCTTCGTATGCATATTTATGGATAAATACCACTTGCAATTCTCACAATATAAGCGCATATTGGTTTTTATTAAATGGTCGTTAAGGGCATTATCCGTTATCGAGACAAAAAAGCAATTTTTACATTTCAATGCCGGTCATTTCAATACAAAAAATAAAAATCGGTATTTAGATACAGAAGAATCTTAATATTGTAAATGTTTCGTTTGCTGTATCATTCTCACATGATTACTGCCAGTGACAAAAGAAGGATAAGTAGGAACCAAAGAATCATGATCGATCGTCGAGCCAAACTCCTATTCTTCTGCGCATGTAGGTCACCAGTGACACCGAAGCAATTTTTTATATGAAAATTGGGCGATTTTATTAGAAAATAATTAATATTAATATTAATTATCGGTTTAATTCCAAATATTTTTAATTGAGAACTAGACCAATGTTTTATGAATAATTAAAAAATCATTTTTATAATTTTTGAATAACGGAATATTTTTTTTTTTTTTTTAAGACGAATATTAGAGTCAAGAACATTTGGATCTTAGAATATAGACAGGAGCCAACATATTTGCATATCTTATCATCTCAGTTGTTAGTATTTTCTATAAAAAGGTCAAAGTGGCCTCACCCCAGGGAATAAACAGTTCATAGAAAAAAATGGTTTATAAATTGCTTAACGATTTTTCTGTGGTCGGACCCCGTGTTCAAGCGGTTTGCCACACACATTTTTGGGGAAACAAAACAAACTCGGTTATTTCTTAAACAATTTTCTAAAATGATTTAAGAAATAGCCAAATTCCTCCCTAATTGCCCTGTTTTTTATCCAAAAGCGATTTAAACTAATCTTAACTCTCACAGATATGGGTAGTCTGAAAAGGATTAATAATAAAAAATAAAAAATTCGACAAATTGTCTCCCTTAAGACTGAAGTTCATTAAATCGATGTTTTACTGTGTTATGTAATGTTTTCCTCTCTATACTATTTGTATGCGGGCCGCTTGAAACGTTGACAACTAAGATAACCAGATATTCACATTTTCAGGCTCCTAGTGTTATTCTAAGCGAACATATTTTTCATCTTAATATTTATAATTGTTAGACATTTTCACGTAAAAGTTACATTTTAAATGTAAAGAAAAAACTGTTGAGCAAATTGTAACGCATTGTTCATTAAAATTTTAAATTTATTTACAATTTCAATGTAAATTGAGGTTCTACATAATAAAACATTATAGAAATTTAGAAATTTCTTAATTTTATCCGTAAGTTTTGTAAGTTAAATATTTTGGTGTATTACATATTTGAATTTTCAAAATTTAAGCTAGTTACATAAATCATTTTCAAATTTCAAAATTACGGATTTAAATTTTAATTATACATTGTGGATTGTTGAGACAATTTTCGCACATGTCAGGAAAGACAGGGCACCGATTCAAAACAATTCACCTAAATAAACAAATTCAACATTCCGAATTTATAGTTTAAATTTGTCGAGTTTTTCACATATTTGGTGATAATCAATTCAAGCACGAATAATAAGCCATTTATATATAACCCACTGAATTTCAATTTCCAAATAAAGCTTAGAGACAATTTTACTTATATCTTACAATTCCTATCAATTATGAGTCATTTGTATTATTTTTATTGTTAAGTATGATTCAGAGGTATGCGATAATAATGTTTCAATGGCCGATTAGTTCAAGTCACCCGTCCGTAAGTTGTTTAACGAATCGGTTAACAGTGGTCTTGGTTTTACATATTAGGTGACGAACTAAAAAACTGATACATATTCTTGTAATACATTCATTGCTTAACTAATTCACAATAGACTGTAACAAATTAGGTGGCCGTTCCGAATCGCTCCTACCATATGTACATATATCAAACGTTTTCGTTTGCCTAACTCCAAAATACTAATATAATTTGACACAGCACTTCATTCACAACATACCAAGAGCCACAAAATTTTTTCACAGACAGCTAAAAATTTGCCACGCCTTCGTAAAATGCTGAACTATTTTTTTTTTTAATTTTACGAGCGTAGAAATAATTTCGCACAGATTCCCGCTCCACAGTGAAATAAAAACAAACAAAAAATAAAACTTTATCGTAATTTTCTGCCTACAAATGCAAAATCTAAAAAAAAATTAAAAATTACAGTGTGTTGTGCATTTTATATAAAGGTGCACAATACTATTACACACAAAAATGTTGTTGGGGGATCATTGACCCGAATCCACGTTATATTTTTATTAATGCGATTTTCTGAATTTTAACTTCTCCGTTTTGTGTATTTTAAATTTACCCCAGACAGTAAAAAATGTTTGTGACAAAAACCCATACATAAGTGGAGGCGCCGAGTTAAATTATTAGGCAATGAAACAAAAAAAAAAAAAAATTGTTACCTAAGTTACGAACCGAATGAATTTTGCGCTATTTATAGCTTTTATGTCCATGCATAATAGATATGGTTTGTGACACGGATAAACTTTATCTATGTGTATTTCTTTCATACCCGGCGGATCCATTTCTCATTTTAATAGTTTCATGTATTATTTTGGAAAAGTTTTATTGAAAAAAATTTTTTTTTTTGTTTCGTTTCGTCTTCTTGTTCACTCACATTCACGTACAGATAGGAAAGCTGTCTGTATTCATTTTTAAATCAATGATTTTTCGAATGAATTCTGCGCAATTGTCAGGTGTTACACTTTTTGTTTATTTTGTGTTTTATGTACATGCTTGTTGTGTGCATGTACACATATATAAATTGAATGCAATTTTTCTATTGCAGTGCAGTAAAACAGCAAACAAAAAAAACAAAAAAATGAAATATGTTTATCACAATACGAGTAATAAGAAGAAAACGAAGAAAAGTTATTAACCTAAAAAAATATCTGCTATGTTTATTATACGAGTATGTATTATTAAAATTAGTTCAAAAAAATTATTTTGGGGTCAATAAAATTAATGAACTTAAATAATTCATTTGCAACAAACTTTTTTTTTTTTTTTTGTTAGCGCACAATAATCTTAATTGCATTATTGCATTTTAGTAGGATTTGGGTTTACGTAAGAATGGTGCATATCAAAAATTGCAGTTCAAGATGTGACACAATCACAAATGTTTTCTTGATTTTGAGAGCTATTTACCACGGGCTGACTTTTGTAAAATGAAAACTGAAATAAAAACAACTCAAAAGGCAAGCAACATAAAAACCGGATCAATTAAATTCTGTACGTTTTTTTTTTTCTTATTTGCAATTTCTTAAAGACAATGTTGAATTAAATCGGCGAAAAAATTGCAAAAAAAAAAAAAATGAAAATTTTCTAAAGCAGAGCACACAACAACATAAATAAATCTAAGATCCGCACATGTTTTATATGAGTATTTATGTATGTATGTTGTATGTAATTTGGTATTGGGTGAAAATTTGATTATGCCGCGAACACCATAACATGCAACTCCACACTCGCGCTTACTGCAATATGCACCCTTTATTTTTATTTTTTTTTTATTATTTTGTTTAAAACGTTTTTAATCGCGACTCGAGTCATTGACCCTACTTTTTTAATTGCCAATTGTTTTATTTAAATTTTAGTTTTGATTATAGTTTTTGAGTATTGCGACTTTCGCGGGTAGAGCTTTAATTTTTTTTTTTTTTGAAAATAAAGTAAATTTTCTTTTTAAATTTTGGCAACATTGTGTCTCGTATTATTTTTATGTCTCACTCTCTTTAACCAAAACAAAAATTTATTTAATTTTTTTTTTTTTTTTTGCATATATAGTGCAATGTATATGCCATATACAGTAAAACCTAATATGTACCTATATAGACGAGGCTATATAGTAAATAGTCTTGTACATTATGTTTATCCCAGTAATATTCATGTAGTTGTGTTACAGAAAAAATTTGCGCTTCCCCGTGGCCGCCATCAGAATTTTTTTGGTTTTGTTGTTTTTTTGCGATATTTTTGCTTTAGTTTTATTGTATTGCCAAAGAGTTGACTAACCTTAGAATAAATATTTTTGTTAGTTTATTTTGAAAATAAAAACAAGAAGAGACTGACTGTAGTGCATAGAATTTTTTTTTTTTGTCGAAAAGAGATGAAAAAATGTACGATATTTTTTTGATTCGTTTTCTTTAATGCTGCAGAGGTTGAAAAACTATATTATGTATATACACTTACACATATTAGTTTCTATAGAATATAAGCAGTTTCAATCTAAACTGTTTGCATTTGTTTATATAAGTAAGAGAGCTTTCAATCTGCATTTTTCTGTGTGAGAGAAATACATTCTATAAAGTTTAGTAGAATAAAAGCAGCTATTTGGTAGATTGTGTATATATTAAATTTGAACCGAATGCTATTTTTGTATTATCACCAATCCTAAGTTAATCACCATTCATCAACACTTACTACTTATTTCTGAAGGTGATTTATGAATATAGGAGATTCAAATATTTCCCAATTTCGTAACAGTTTTTTATCAAATTTTTAACTATGAACCAATAATCGATTCGAAAATTGGGCCAAATATAAATTGAAAGATTTTCGAAGCCCAGGATGCGAATTTCAGTCCAAAAATGTGCGATGTGCGAGTGCGAACCGGAAAGTAATAGTATTCGTAAAATATACGTGTATGCGAGCAAAAACATTTACGACAACGATGCCGCAAATTTTCATTCCGGAATGAATAGTTCCAAACCAAGTTTTTGTTGGTATAGAACTATTTTAGTAATAATTTTGAAATTTTTTTTTGTTTTGGTTTTTATTTTGAGCAAAAATCTGATTACCGTGAGCCAATCTAGACGCATAATTCTTAGATTCTCAAATCCAGAAGCAAGTTTTATTTACAATTATGCAAGTTTTATTTTAATCAATTATCTCGTTAAATAAACGCCAGCTTTGTGGCTTTTGTTGAATAAAAATTACTTTAACTCATTGGATATCAAGCACAGGTAATTTATGCGATCAACACACAGGTAACCTGTGGATCAGCGTGAATTTTATTATAATTTATTATTCCTAAATAGTTGCAAATACTCTTACTTTCTTATTTCGAATAGAAGAGTACCGAATATTTCTTTAATTTATCAATTTATATTGTTTGTTGTTTAGAGATTTTAGAGCATATAACGCTATGTTAGAGTTCGGATTGCGTTAAGGAATATTTGGTTAACGCAAGTCTAGTTGCAGGTATTACTTTTCTAAATTTACAAAAATTTACAACAGTACGATTGGCTGGATCTAACAAAGGTCCCGCACTCAATGCCGCAATGGGTACATGGCGCAAGCAACTGATTCTGACATAAGTGTACTGCATCCTTAGCTAGTAAACTGAACGAATTTGGACCAAGGCATGGGTGATAGACTAACGAGCCATCCAGTTAAGAAAGGCTGGCGAGAACTATAAAATCCCCGAAGGATAAATCGTAGAGAATGCCGCACAGTTGATCATCCAGCACGCTGCAACCTATGAAATGCAACAGAACAAGCAGCATCCAGAAGTAAGGACGGCAATTGGAGCTGGAACAGAATAGTCGTACAACCAATAACCTGTAAAATATTACGTTTAGCTATTGAGGATTTTAGATTAACTATAGTCTACAAAACCACAGAAACGTAGGTTAATTTTGTAATCAACTCATCGAACAGAAAGGGTATATAGATCATAATTCAACAACGATTTTTTGTTTAGTAAAGACAACCAAATCAGTTTCAGACGGATTGATGTGCAAATTTTTCTCATCGTTAATTTAGATAAGACATTTATATACTTACCTAAAATGATTAGATCACAATCCCTTGGGGCAAATCTTGTCAACTTTGACGAATATTTAGAGGTTATCCCACTCAGTCTCAACAATTGAGATCTAAGAACAGAATCGATCCAAACGACCAGGCTTTCATCAAAGCTAAACGTAGTGCAAGCATCAGTAATCGCATAAAAGGATGTGCTATCAGAACCTCCTGTAATATCCAAGAAAGTACCCACTCGAAGCTCATTACTATTTAGTTTCACATTACCCACACAATGCTGCATGTTACTGAGGGGTATGATACTATCTGACCCGCCAGCTTTCGGAATACAAACGTTGGAGCAAATAATTCTGAATGAGAGGAAAGCCTTGATGAAATTGGTGAGCCAATCTCTCTTTTGAAGAAGAGTAATCACCTTTTAGGAAGACGAGGGACATCAAGTCGATAAGCATCATTTTTAGCCATGGTTCCTGACAGAAGTTAATCCATGAAGTTCTGTGAGGGTATCTTAAAGTTTTTTTATAGTATTTTCCAGCATCAAGGAAACATGTCCGATCAGCCAAAAGATGAGTTCTTTTGGTCTTACTCTTCAGCCTTCTAGCAGCCTTCCTTAATTTCTTCAGATGGGAACACCAAAAAGTTTTGTTCTGCGTTTTTGTCCGCAATCAGAGAACAAAAAACCATCTTTGCTGTTTTTGCTGGAAAAAAAGGTTTTGCTGTAAAACAAAAAAAAACACAAAAACAAAAATTCAAGAAAAAATTAAATGGTCTAACTGTAATAATTTTAATTTTCAATATAAAAATTATTTATGTATTTGTACACACAATTTTACATATAAAAATATTTAAATTATTTTATTAACGTTTTATAATTAAAATATACTAAATAAAATAATTTAATTTAAAAATTTATATTAAATTCAATAAACACTAAACACTTACCATTGGGAAGGATCTTCGATAGTTGGCTAATACCAAAAAAACAAATTATAACGCAGCATGGAAAAAGCATGTGCGACTTGTGTAATTTGGGAATGTAACCATCAAAAACGAAACGCACATCGCACATGCACATTTTTTGGACTGAAATACATGTCCAGTTTTATTTAATGTTCTAAAATTTCCTGAATTCAATTTTAATTAGAAACATAAAATTTAAATTTGTTTGGTGTTGCTATTGATTTATAATTCTAATAATTTAGAGCTTTTTGATTTTGAATATTTATAAACCTTAATTTTAAGAAACTGAAAATGTACGGCTGTAATTCGACATTGAGAATCCGTTGTTGTAACCGAATGACGCAATATACCGATTTAAGTTATACGAGATAGCATAACAAATCAGTTACAATTTGCGACGCAAACATTACTGCAGCAAACCAACCAACTATAGATCCAACCAACTTGGAGATCGTCACTAACCTCAAAAATGTAACAACTTCCAAAAATCTAGACGAAAAATGACTTAGGACGGATGTATTGCAAACCCAAACGTAAACATATATAAAATTTGTCAATGTGTGACAAAGATCGTTCCCAAGTGGCCTCAAATTTTCCTAGTTAGATGAGAATCGCTTCTAATGAAAAAATATAACAACTTCCAAATAGTTAGACGATAAGTAACTTAGGACAAAGGTGCTGCATCTCTATATCTGTATATAAGTTTATACGACATTTGGTTGTAAAAAAATTGTCAATCTGGCCCACAGATCGTACCCAAGTGGCCATATATTTTTATGGGTAGTTAAGAATCCGTTCTAACCAAAAATATAATAACCTCCAAAAATCTAGACGGTAAATTAGATATAGTTTCACACAGTGGAAATTAATTTTATCATTAGCGGTTAAGGCTGCTTCTGATACAGAAATGAAATTAATAACGAACTACCTACAATGTTCATCAAAATGTTACAAATTATAATAAAATAGCTCCAAAGGATTCAGTAGAGTCGAGGTAAGGGCTAATTTTAGCCTTTCTAAAATCTGGGTTGACATTCTTGGCGTCAGCTCTGACCTTCAAGGCACTGTGACATTTTCAATATAAAAAGCACAATCAATTTCAATATCGACTAGACGTTTACTTGCCTTCAGTAATAAATTTAAAATAAAATAATTCTCTCTGGACTGATTTAACAATCCCCCCCCCCTCCCCAAATTATTTGCCTTACATTTACAGATCAAGCAGGAAATATTTAAAATTATCAGAATTTTAAAGCAGAAGTTATGAAACAATTAACATTTAAAATTTTATAAAATTTCGAAAAAATTCAGCTATTTGAGATTTAGAATTTGTAATATTGAATAGAATTCCAAGGAAATATGAAGATCTTCAGTTTCCAAAATGTGTGTTGAATTCAGAATTAAATTAGATGTTTTGAATTTTGTACCTATACTATATACGGTAATGAAATTTGATTTTTTTTCATTGTTGAGTGCTTGCATCTAATTTCTAGAGGTAATTGTAATTTAAATTAGTTGCATTTGAAATCTCTAAAAATATGTTGTTGAACAAATTGCTTCTTGAATTGTTGAAGTCAATGTCATTTATTCAGCTTCAGAACTGGACAGCGCCACCGTCGGTTCCCTAGGACTTCCCCAAGAGATTACAGCGTTTATTAAAGATACAGTCGTATTTACAGATTCCGCCCAAAATTTCTTTGGCAATTCCGTTTTGCTGATCTGGAGCAACCAATTGACATATTCTCCAATGGCCGACAGATATCAGTGTGTATCATATATTCAAAAAATTTGTTGCTCTTTTTCCTATATCTTTAAATGGTGAACGGGTCTGCTTAGTTTTAATACATACTTTGCATTGAACATTGTCTTTAACACCCTTTACCATGTTTTTTACATCTTGGTAATTCAAATGTCCCAACTTTCTAAGGCCCGGTTTCACAAAAGAAGAGGCAATCTCTAGTTAAATAATATTTCCTCCCTTCCCTCTTTTATTAAATAGCGATTTATTTCATAATACAAATTCAACGCATGCTAATTTTATTTAATTTTTTACATGAACATTTTAATTGGAGAGCTAAATATTTAGCTGAAGGCTATGTAAAAAAAATATAATCTACTTGTCTAGAATTTGTATTATGAAACAAAACATAATTTTTAAAAAGAAGAAAGAGAGAAAATATTATTTAACTAGAGATTTGATATTTTTTGTGAAACCGGGCATAAGCCAAGTTCCTAAGCTCAAATTTGTTTTAGGCAGTTTATATAATTCTTCAAATTAAGAAAGGATGATCACCGATTACTTGATGGCAGAGTAAATTTAAAATTTTTTATTACGTTATAAAGAAGATACATCAATAAAGCAGGGGTTATGCTGTAACTTAGCAACATTTCGAGTAGGGAATAAAGAGGGTTCGTATAGATTGAATGAAACTTATTTCGCGGAAAAACCACAGCCAACAAGAAAACAAAAAATAAACATTTCTATCTCCCAGCAAAATCAAGTGCATAGCCCAAACGTCAAGTCAGAACAAAACTTGCAAATAACATTTTTCTCCGTGTTTTCTGATAAATTATTACACACAAATTCGAACAAATACAATTAGAAATGCCCTGAACTGTTTGTTCAAATAATTTTTCAAGAGAATTTTTCATATTTAATGAACCACAAACGACCTGCACAGCCATATTCCATGAGTAGACTTAACGATATAATCAACTGTTATTAAAAGTTCATTACCCTTTACCATACGAGTTCAAAATCTTAAACCGCGCATATTTTTAAATGAAGTCACTTAAAATTATTTATGTACATTCTCCTATTCGAGACTTTGCGCAATATAAAAACCACACACAATCAAAATCAAAATAAAGAAATGCAATTTATAATCAAATTCGCGAACATATTATTAATAACAACAATCATTAAGATATTTTTGCATTGTGTCATTTGATTTTTGTATAACGTTTTTATTATTTTCATTAAAAAAAATAAAAAGTCATAAGCCTCATAAATTCGTTTTTTTTTTTTTTTGCTTGACTAAAAATATCTGTACGCAAGCAAGCGAAATGAATATCAGTACGTACAAGAAAATATTAACCTCTTAGACTTCCATATTTATAAAAGCAAAATATTGCTATTTAAATTGGTTACAAGTACTTCCCGACCGACATTTTATTCAATGAGGTCAATTTTTTTTTTTTTAGTTTTTTTATGGAGTTTTGGTTTCGAAACGTTTAAAAGAACGATTTAATGTTTATAAAAAAAAAACATTATTATGGCAAGGGTACTTTACTTATTAAATACCGTTCCCTAGTTTCATGAAAATGTTTCACCTCGTTGAGAAAAAAATCAGCATCACCCTCACACGAAGAAAAAATAAGCGAAAATAATTGTCAGGCATGACTAAAACGAATAAACGAGAAGTGACAATGATGGTTTCAAGTCAGTCTATCTTCTGGCATTGAATTTAAGTGGTTTCGATTTAGGGAATAAAGCCCTAAACATATTTAATAATCTTAGTATCTATAACTAACGACAAAAAATGTATTTTGCGTACCTTGAGCCAAAAGTACTATTCTGTTGCCCCAACAAAGCTTCGTGAGAGCAAGAAATTGCTTTAATGCTTTATGCTCGAGTTATACACACTATTTAGGTAAAACACCATTCTGTTGTGAATCTGAAGAGAAAACCAGATCAGTTTCGTATTATTCAAAATATAGTTTTCTTTGTCATTTCTTTAAAGTATAATTCTATAATTAATAAAATACTAAACTAGTATTGAAATACTAATATCGAATTAAATATTTTTAGCAGGTTTTATATCACCTTTGGTAGCACAATAAAAATGAATGTATGATTGTATGATAGTATGGTTGTTTAATGGGATGATGTCTTGACGGAACGATGGTACGTTGTTATGATGGTACTATGGTACGATGGTACGATGGACGATGGTACGATGGTACAATGGTACGATGGTATAATAGTATGATGTATGATTTTAAGATGGTATTTAGGTGTGATAGTATGTTGGTATGAATAGTGATTGCAATCCCGGACCGTTTTATCAATCCAGGGATAATGGGATTGAAAAATTTGAAGCCTTAATTTCGCTTTACAAATAAATCAAAATAAGAAACGTTAAATTATAAATAATTTTCCAAATCATCTTTTAAATTATTTTTAAAGTAGGATTTCAAAAAACAAACAGCATCGACTGAACAAAGAGCATAACTCAGGTTATCCCCTAGACTTGCTGACGCTTATTGGAGGAATTACAAGAAAATCTATATAAAAGCGCTGCAAATATGTCCTCCTCCCCTGTCCGCTTCCCTTAAGCATTTTCATCTCCTTACCAACTGCGGTTACAAGAATTAAAAAAATGTTTGAAATACATACAATCATTACAATGGTAGATGGAATATGAGGCCGGTTTTCTATCGGTATTAAACTACGCGTAATGCTACACTGCAAATATCTTCTTCAGAATCAGATATTTCAAAATCATTGAAAACTATAAAAACTTTTTAATGCAGGAACCTGTTAGGACCAGAAATATATTTCTATCAGCTTCAGCTAATGATTGTTTGCCATTAAGAAGACTCTGCAAGGCTTCGGATGTTGAAGTTCTTCTTTCTTCAATTCGAATTTTCAATGCATTTGTTCTCTCGTGAGCTAACAGATTGTTTAGCTTAGTTAAAATAAATGTTAGCGCTTTATCGCAAGTTAGGCGATTTGCGCCCCTTCGGCAAAGAGCTTCAACGGATACTTTGAAGGGAAGCAGAATTGAATGTAAAGTTAACGCTTGCTGAAACTCAGAATGGATTCTACCACTTTACATTCTTTCAGTTCAACGAATCGTTCAATCATATTAATAAAACTATTCCATCGTGTCTTAGTATCTAATGGCAAGACTTTATCTTAGCCGCCACGTTCTTCGACATATTTTTGCAATAAGCTATCATTTTTTGTCGACGAATGTCGAAATATTTCGATAATTTTGTAAATTTTATCGACAATCGGTTTAATGTTGACATATTTCGAGCTATTTCACCTGTATCAGAGCTGTCGTCTGTTACTTCACTTAGAGTTTAATCCGAATATTGGGTTTTTTGTATAGAGCACATCTCCAAAGTTGGTTATAGGCAGAAAATAATGAACCAGCGTTAACCATTATGCTGGCACCATTATGCACACAACAACTTTTTCCAAAGAAAGACCAAACTCCTGCAATTTTGTTTTGAGGATTGCCTTACATTTTTCTACCGGTAAACTCCAAAATTTAGATTTAGTTTCAGTTTCAGAATAATGAACATTAATATTCATGTAGCACCGGTTACGCTTCGATGTCCATTCATCAAAAGTAAAACATTCTGATTGGACTGATTTTAGTTCGGATTTTAATTTGTCTTTTACATATTTTGCCATAGTAACCGAGAACCAAACTATGCACAGTGCTTGGTGATTTGGAAATGTTTTAATATCCTTTTGCTTCAACGGATTCTCTTAAATCGTACGAAGTACTTCCTTTCGTACTTTGAAGGGAATTTCATCAACAGCGGTCATTCACGCAGGAACAACAGTTTTTTAGCACATCTTTGTTCTGGTTGCGAAGTTATTTTTTGGCACTTAGTTTGGTGTATGGTGTTTAAATGCGCACGTGGTCATTTGGACTAAAAATTTGAAATGAACAAATTGGCCATATTCCAGAACTTCTTCCAAAAATCATTTTAGGATATCAGTTCCATCATACATGCTGAATTTCATTACATTCGGTTAAAAAGTGGCCAAGTTCCTTCCTAACTGGTAGTATTCAAGAACTTCATCTAAATATCATTTTACAATCCCCCTTCGTACTCGCTGAATTTCATCAGAATCGGTTAAGAAGTTTCCAAGTTCTT
Source organism: Tipula vernalis (assembly GCA_958295665.1). NCBI lineage: Eukaryota > Metazoa > Arthropoda > Insecta > Diptera > Tipulidae > Tipula > Tipula vernalis. Next base: position 40,518,566 of record OY282558.1, on the reverse strand, counting down.
CCTGATTGGCCAAATTCCAGAACTTAATCTAAAAATCAATTTCCAATCCCATGTCTATCGTACTTGCCGAATTTCATCATAAACTGTTAAGAAATAACTAAGTTCTTTTGTATGATATATTCAAATTTTCTACATTCGAATTTAAGCGATAATCGGAAATAATAGACAGCACAATGCCCAATTAGTTCCAAAAACCGAGATTTTAGTCTATACATAAATTAAGTTTTTTTACTTTCTCAAATCCCGGGGTTCGTTTTAAAATACCCCGGAATCCCGGGATTCGGGTCCCAAAAATTTGAATAAAATCCCGCAAATAATTACATTAAAAAAGTTATACAATACAATAAAAATTTAAACTTGCAACTACCTACACTTGAAATTGCACCAACCCACTCACACTATCACATTCGAATAAAAATGTTTTTAGACCGAATTGAAACTAATTTTCAATTCATCTGGAAGACTATTGAAATTTTGGGAGCCAAAATTAAAAATGAGTTTTCAAAATTCGTTGTGTAGAATCTTTGCGATAATGAGTGGTTGAATTCTGATGTAGTAAGTAATGGAATTTAACTAAGCAGAGCTGGAAACTTGAAAATAAAACACGGATGATTCCAGATTAATTTTTATTTTAAAAAACCTTACCTTTTGCTTCTTTTAGGTTGTGTCACTTGAAGAAGATATTATTGACTCGAGTGAAGTTAGCTACAATAGTTAAATACAGTGTGCGATCAATGCTTATTTCCAATAATCCTCCTCATTTGAATCATCAGTTAACTCCACATGCATCCCGAAGAACATTGACATGAGGTCCCGCCAATGGTTTTGTCAACAAATCTGCCACCACAATTTCCGTAGGGCAATATTGGCATGTAACAATTTGTCGATGTAATCCTTGACAAATACCTCTCGAACATCAATATATTTGGTACGTGACGACAATTTCTCCTCCTTAATAAATTTCAAACAACTTTGATTGTCTTCGAAAATTGTTGTCGGTTTTTCAATGCGTTGATCTTGACATGCTTCAGGCAACGCAATAAATTCTGCTTCCGTTGATGATAACGCAATGCAATCCTGTCTTCGACTGCACCAACTGAGAATACCGTTACAATACTTGAATATATAACCAGATTGTGACTTTCTGCTTGCACGATCATCAGCCCAACTTGCATTTGCATCTTCATTCTGAACGTGATCTTGTATTGGATTCTCTTCCTGAACTTCCTCATCGACTAATTCCTTTTGCACCTGATCGTTTTCTGCATCTTCAAAGTTGTTCAACTCTGAATTTTCGATAATTTGTTCCTGTTGATAATCTTCGCTGGACTTGATAGGTAACAAATGGCCCCTTTCGACGAACTGAACATCTCGACTAACTGTGACTCGATCGGTTTCCGGACTGTAACAACGATATGCCTTTGATTCGTAATCATAACCGACCAGCACTGCTTTCACACCCTTTGAATCGAATTTGCGCCTTGTTTGTTTTGGTACATGCATATAACATTCTGATCCGAATTTTCTGAAGTATTGCACATTCGGACTTTTCTGGAACAAGCCTTCCTTTCATAAGGCGTTGTTTCTGTACCCTTTGTTGGCAAACGATTCTGGACATAGTTAGCTATCATTACAGCTTCGCCCCAAAACTTTTTCTCTAGACCTGCGTCAATTAGCATGCAGTGAGCCATTTCTACCAACGTTCTGTTTTTGCGTTCCGCTGTTCCGTTTTGTTGAGGTGTGTACACAGTAGTTCTCTGGATTTGAATTCCGCTCGACTTTAAATAATTCACGAATTCATTACTGATGTACTCTCCTCCTCGATCTGTACGGATGCATTTAGGTTTCTTTCCGAATTGAACCTTTACCATCGCAATATATTCCTTGAATTTGCTGTAAACTGATGATTTATTTGCGATTAGGTAGCTGACTGTAAATTTTGAGTAATCATATATGAATGTCACAATGTAACGATTACCTGATGGTGTGGTCGTTTGCATCCGCTGTACACTCGCTAAAGTTGATGCCTTTAACCAAATTTCGTTTCGGCAATGATTTCACAACTTTGATGTCTCTATGGCCTAGAACCTTATGCCAATAATGTATGCAGCCATTGGATTCCTTTTCGACCGAGTAAACTTTGTGAGGTTCCTTTAGTCTGTAAAGTTTACTGCTGATTTCGCCAACTGCAATTTGCCGACTGTTTTCCCTTATTTCACACTTGTTGCCCTTGAAATTTATTTCAAAACCTTTTTCCGTTAGCTTTTCGACTGAAAGTAAATTTCCCTTGATATCTGGCATTAGCAACACGTCTGTGATTCTTACTGGAACACTTTAATTTTCCTCATTCAGAAAACCAACCTTAATTGTGCCTTTACCCGCAGCTGTTAATTGTTGACCACTTGCAACGCTTACTTTATCACTACAATTCATGTCGATATTGACGAAAATATCCTTAGAACTGGCAATGTGACATGTGGCACCTGAATCGAAAATCCAGCCATCACCTACATGATGTGTCACAAACAGTTTTTCTGTTTCATTTTTCGCTAGATTCGCCTTCTGATTACTTCCTTCCTTTTTGTTGAGCCAGGATTTGTATTTTCGACAATCCTTTTTGATGTGACCGCTTCTTGTGCAAAAATAGCACTCAAACTTTTTATTTTCACCTTTTTGACCTTTCGTTGCTCTTGATATGTCAACTTTTAATGCAGTGTCATCCGTTGTTCCGCCTTGATCCATTCTTCTTTTGAATTCCGCGAGAACCTTTGATTTAACCAACGTGAGTGTCAATTCACTCTCTTCTTTACCTTCGAGCGCCGTTACCAAACCGTCGTAGCTTGGTGGCAAAGAAGCCAACAACGTAGCACTCATAAAAAATTCCGGACCAAAATCTGCACCAAGCGCCAATAATTTTCGAAACAGCTCGTTCATGGAATTCACGTGTTTTTCCGCATCTCCACCTTTATCAAGCCGCTATTACATGATTAACTTCAAAATGTGAATTTGATTCATACGTTTCCTTAAGAATTCTCCATGTATTTCTTGCTGAATCTGCACCAATGATGTGATGAATTTGATCGTCTTCTACATTCAATGCAGTTGTTGAATGTGCCTTTTCATCATTTGCTGTCCACGCTGCTGTAACTGGTGATGGTTGTACCTCATTGATAACTGCCCATAAACCTTTTTCCTTAAGAAGCATTTCCATTTTGTATTTCCATACAAAATAATTTGTTCCGTTTAGCTTTGAAATGCTGTATCTTGATTCAGCTGACGCCATCCTTTTCCGTATGTGAATTTCACAACACCGAAAAATCAATTTCACTTTATCCAATTAATCTGCCTTAATTTTTCGAAATATCCGTATTCTTCATCCACTGGGCCAATAACCTAATGGAATTTAACTAAACAGAGCTGGAAACTTGAAAATAAAACACGGATGATTCCAGATTAATTTTTATTTTAAAAAACCTTTAACTTTGGCTTCTTTTAGGTTGTGTCACTTGAAGAAGATATTATTGACTCGAGTGAAGTTAGCTACAATAGTTAAATACAGTGAAACATATGAAATGATTCGAATGCGTTCAATGCTTATTTCCAATAGTAAGTACCACCCCAACAAACTAAGCGATGTCATAATTTCGAGTCGACTGATGCAAACTAAGCAAAGTTTCCTAATCATTATCCACAGTTAGTTCTAAGTACATACTTAAAAGATTCAACGAATTCAATTTTAACCCAATCATCGTTACAATCAATTTGGTCGTAGTTACGAACATGATAAAGAATATTAGGGTCTACAAAAAATGCATCGTTATTGTATGCGAGAAGCACCAGTTCTTCAGGAAGATTAGGTCCCATTGCATATGTTGAGTGATAATGTTACGTTCAGGTTGATTGTACATGTACACCAGGTTATCCGCAAAAGCAATCAACTGGGAATTAAAGTTAATATAAAAAATTGAATTCAAATATATCAAAAACAGCAATGGATTTAATACTGAACCTTGCCGAACGCAAGCTTAAAGTAATCCCAGTGAATTATAATAGAGCATTTTGTGTCCCTCTGGATTTTCTGAAGCCAAACATTAACAATGCAAAATGGAGTTTTTTTTTGACGAGGAAGTTGCTAAACAGATGATTGATGAATGCGATATTAAAAGTTTCGATATTAATTTTAGAAATTCAAGCGGGAAAGTTTCTAAGAACACATACAATTTTAATTTAGAATTACTGTAAATAATTTTACGAAGTGATTGTTAAATACATAAGTCAATTCGCTTGGTTCTGTTACTGATGCATTTTCATCAATAGATATTTACTCGACTTAAGTTTATTTCAGTCAGCTGCGCAGTATTTTAAACCACTCGCAACATCGCCTACAATACCTGGTAGTTACTGTTATAAAGACTACAAAATCTGCGCTGTTGCCGAATTAACTGATTTTAATACTTTTACAAACCTGCCGCAAAGCCAATGTACTTTTGGCAAACGTAACTTGATCCAAGAGGTGACTGTACAGGCTTCAATGATTATTATACGCAGCACGCATAAACGTGAAAGTTGCGATTAATATACTATATATGCAACACTAATATATTCCGGACATACATATACCGATTTCCCAGGCATAGCACAACTTTTGATTTCCTTTTCATATCATACTTATGCATATAATTAATTAAGATTGCATTGGGTACACAGAGTTACACATAAAAAAATACATTTTCTACATTGCACAAAATATTAAAAATGTATTTATTAATTTATTACAACAACGGCGAAAAAAAAATCAGGCCGAGGTCATATGCATATACGAGTTTACTGGATGTGGATATAAATACATCGTATTTGTAGTTATCATCAATATTTAAACAAAGTTTTTAGTTTGTTTTATTTTTTTTTTTGTTAATTTTGCATTTTAAATGTGTACACTATAAATGCAACTTAATTAAAATAAAAAAAAAAAAATTGCAAGCATTGATTTTTAGTTTTTTTGGTTAAAAAATTATTCAAAATTGAAACTTTTCTAATTTCAACAATGGTTCTTATAACTCATAACTATGTAATGTACTTTATATAGTTTTGTTATGCAGGAGACATACAGGCGTCTTTTAAAATCCAACAAAATCGATTATAAAATTGAAAACTAACTTTTTGTTTTTTTTTTTGTTCTGTGAAAAACAATTCGTTAAGCACCATCATTATTATATAGTGTGTTGATGGAAAATTGCCAATTTTGTAATTCAATTGTATAATTGTTAGAAAACTAATTAGAATTATGTCGTGGAATCGATTAGAATTATTACTTTTTTATGTATGTATATAAATTAAAAAGCCGGAGTTTTTTTTTTTTTTTGTGTTGATAATTATTGAGTTGTATAGTTTGGAACAAATTTCATTATGAAATGGGCGGTTTAAAAATAGCAAAAACTTTTTGAAAAAAGCTTTGTAACATTCGTATGAAATTCATTAAACATAGAGAGAGAGAGAGAGAGAGAGAGAGAGAAAGATTTTATCGTGTAATACTACCTTTATATTATTTATGTATGTATGTGTATTTCTGTTGTAAAACTACATTTTTTTAGTACACAAAATTTAAAACTTTAGTACAATAGAAAATGCAATGGAAACTGAATAAAAAAGAAAAATGAACATGCGCGCTTTGAAAATCGCACTAGTGAAATCGTATACACACTGAAACACGTTGGAATATATAAAAGTTTTTTTTTTTGCTTTTAAATACCTACATAATAAGTATATGTACATACAAAAATTGTGTTGATGTATGACTTTACGAAAACCAGGAACGAACTTTATGCGTTAAGTATTTTAAATATTTTCACAAATTCAGTATGCGATTAAACGATTTTCACTCTGCTTCAATACAATTACATGGATAATTAAAAATCAATTGTATTTCGCTCTGGTATATCTTATGCAGTGAAAATATACATACATACATACAAGTATGCGATTTCATGTTAAAGAAGAAATGGCAATATTTTAGCGTATAACGGATTTATGTATAATTAAATGCATTTCATTCACCACAAATATACACAAGCACGTTTACATAAAATTTTATTGGGATTAAAAATTAAATTGTACGAGAGATGGTTGAAAACAGTACTCAATTAACGTGGGTGTTTGTACAAAACACACGTCAAGTTTAATAATATCCTTTCTCTGCGTTCTTTAATATAAACGAGATTACGTGCGGTGCGTAGTAAGTATCTAATTCGATTTAATGTATCTCAGGAGCACCTCTAAAATTAGTACTCGTATGTACAGTGGTGGACACCTAATTAAGAACAAGATGATTTCTTCTATATAGAACAAAATGTCACTACAAGTTGTTTATTATATTAATTACTATCCAATGTCCATCTAAAACTCTTAATTAATAATGGGAAATTCGGTGAGCTAGTGGGCTTTTATTGCATAAATACACGATCTATATTTTAGATTTTAAAGATTTTATTGCTAGAAATTAGATAATAGAGTATCTAATTAATTTCAATTACAATGCCAACTTTAAATTGCTTATTTTTAATGATTGTTACTTTGCTATTCACATTCAGAATTTTCTTCTTCGCAATCTTTTACAGAGTTTAACGTTGGAAAGTTCTTGTACCACTGGTGAAGCCCGACTGGTATAACGCCACTTTCGCATAATTTTAGGAAATTTTTTTTTTTTTTGCTTCGCTAATGGATGATTCATATTATACCAATGGTTTACATGGTCTTCCACGTCCGTTTACACGGATTTTCTTAGACGGTCCTTGTAACGAAATCCCAAAAGGGATTACGTTAACAGACATGAGAATAGCGGTCTGATGCGGTATAGTAGCTGGCTAGAGCTCACGGTGCGGCGTGGGGATTCTCAGACATATTTCTCATGCTTGAATAACCGCATGATGAACATAATTAGAGGGGCAAATGGAAATTAACAATTACACTGCCACGGCCTCAGCGGCAAAAGGAAATAATAAGCCGGGAGTGATCGTTTCGGAGTGACCGTCTCAATCCCAGGCGACTACCGCCGTGACTGCCACACGGGCCTCCCCTCATCGGCCCGCCTACTGGGATGCTGTTTCCCAGTCGCGACGGCTCCCGATGCCATTTATGAAGGAGGGACGCCCGCATGACAATCCCAGCGACAATCCCCCGGAACGAGACCGTCACCCCGACGCGATCAACTCATGTGGCGTGCCGCCCTCCAGCACAGCCTGTCCTGGAGGAACGAACGGCACGCACGGAAAAGGATGGAAAAAGGCCGACCCTTCGCATGACCCCACCTCACATCACCCGATCAATTATTTATTTACGCGCACATGGTGCGGTTAGCACACGACAGTTAAAAATGCAAAAAAAGAAAAAAAAAATTGTTACGGTAAAAGTAAAAACTGAAAAAATTCGTTAGAAAACTACGTTACCACTGATTCTACGTTATATTAAAATTTTACTTTCACTAATCACTGTTCCAAAAAAAATCATGAAAAAAGGAAAATAACACCAAAGTACCTGAAACAGAAAAAGGGACCGCTATGTGGTCGAACCACACCCAAAGCGGACAACCGAACCGAAGCGAAGCAAAAAGAAAAATTGCGAAAACTCCAAACGCAATCACTCAAACAACGGTGAAAAGATGAAATAGGCGTGATATTTGCTCGGTGTGGGATTTCCACCAAACCGGTGCATCACCACAGATCGCGAGTATGACCGCACAAAACAAATATATAATATATAGGAAAAATAATAGGGGGAAAAACAACTGTTACAATTTAAAATTTACAAGTTGTTTTTACCCTGAATAGCGTACCTTTTTATTTCTTACCCACCTTGGCCCGTCCGACCACCGCAACCAGCGCCGACGCAGGATCCCCCTCACCAAAATGCTGCCCGGCCCACAAGGGCGGGAATATTATCGTATGTAGATCCGTCCGATCCAAACACACTCAATAACCGGATTCAGTGTATCGTACCATAAAACACACGTTAATCCGAAGGTTGACCTTTTATAGTCGAACTCTGTCGAACGGCACAAAAGAAAATAATATATTTTTTTTTTTTTATTTAAATTGGCACCAAAACAGTTTCCAGATTTCTCTTTTTTTTCTTTTTTTTATTTCACCAAAAGGTTCACGCCACAATCAAAAAAAAATAAAGTAGGAAAGGTAAAACTCAACAACTAATTTACGCTTTCATAGCCATCAACAATTTTTATTATTCAATTTATTGTCTAGTAAATTAACACAAGAAATATATACCCCATTCGCAGATGGGTATGGATTTAATTTACAGATATGATAAATACACTAATCGATCTTATTAATATTATTAATGTTTATAAAATTAATACACATCATTAGGAAGTTAATTCCTTCTTTTGTCTATTGTTCCTTTTTTTTTTTTTGTTTACAAACTTAAGATGGTGGTTTATAATTTTTCTGCGGTGATATACATTCCACCGCGCACATAACAAAAAAAAACCCAGTTATAAAAAAAAATTAACTATTATCACAAAAAAAATTTACTTGAATTTGACGACATTGGCCAAAGTAATAACATGGTCGCTAATTTAGTCCAAGCAAAACCATTTAAAATTTACCGTCAATATAACGAACCTCGAAAATTCACTCGACTTTACTCAACAAGAATCTAAACTTGACTTTTATTTTTTTTTTCATTTATCAAAAAAAAAATTTTTAGACTTATCGTCACATCAATGCGAAAACTAGATTTTTTATTTTTAATTTTTTATATATAAAAAAAAAGGTGACTTATCGTCAACCAAAAACTCAAACTCGACTAACTAATCAAAAAAAAATATTTTACATCAATTACAAAAAAATCAGAAAATTTTCCCCCTCCTATCTCTCCCTTCGCATCGCTGTTTGTCCCGCTCGCTGTATTTGTGCACACACACAATCAGTTTTATTATTTTTTTTTTATTATTATAAAATCTTTATTCATGTTTATGTTCTCTTTTCTTTTTTTTGTTTATATGTGCACAAATACAACGAATGAAACCACCAACGACGACGAACATATATATACACTCAGTTGTACGGTCGCTTCGGCTCCATGTCTAATCAGCCGATCGGTTTTCTTCCCCACACAAAGCAAATATCACGCGTTAACTCAAGCCAATAACATCAACAAGAAAAATGGAATATTCGAGACTGGACATTTTCGCATTGTAAACATTCCATCTCATACCACACAATACACATACACACACCATCTCGCAAGAAATATATATGCTTGTACATGATAATATAGAAAACAAGTAAATGCAGGGGAAAACAAAATAAAATATTTTTACATAACAATCGGTGAGAATATTAATTTGAATTTTGGGAAAGCATAGATCAGAGCGTATGTATATACAACCCTATGGTGGTCATGGTATATAAAAAAAAAATTCAAACTATTTGAGCGTTTGGAGTTTTCGCAAAAGAATTTTTCTGCTTCAAGTGGAGACGCATGCCAGTCGTAACAAACGTGGGAACGACCCACACCCGAGATAAGGTCTCAAGCCAGGCCTAACAAAAAAATAGATTGAATTTTAAGAGGGGTTACTTTGATTTTATTACTGTTTCCCCTTCTCCTTCACACACGGATATCCTTGGCATGAAAGGTGCCCAATGGTTTGCCATCTGGATCTTTTAATTGATATGCGACCGATCCGACCTTATCCGATATGATAGCGGGTTTGAATTTAGCGCCTAATTTGGCAGAGAATTTGTTGATCGCGTCGCTTAAGGCGAAAGATCGGACAAAAACGGGTTGGCCGATTCGAAAATTACGGTGGGTACTGCGCAGATTGTATCTTTTGGCACCTTTCTCATGCGCGACTTGCAGGTAGTGCATAATACGATTTTTAAGCAAGTTCAATCGATCCGGTTTAGACATTACGTAGATTTCGCTTGAATCATTCTCGTCCAGCAATCTTCGCAGAGAATAATCAGATCCGTGTAACGACATATGCTGTCCGAACACGGCATAATAAGGGGAACAATGCAGAGTATCATGAATAGCGTTGCGTAAGGCAGCGGCTATCTCTGGTAGGTACTTATCCCACTCACTATGTTCATGATCGTCGACATAAGCCCGTAAAGAAGACAATAAAGTACGATTCACACGCTCAGACGCATTACTCTGTGGAGAGTAAACAGGAGTACGAACGTGAAAAATCCCATATTTAGATAACAAATCCCTGAATAGATTAGAGGTAAATTGTTTTCCGTTGTCTGAAGTGATTACTTCAGGAACGGAGAACAATAAGAAGACATCATTTTCCAAAAAGTTACATAACGATGAAGCAGTAGCTTCACGCAAAGGTTTAATCAATACAAATTTAGAAAAATGATCAAGGACAATTGCTATATAGGAATTCCCACGCTTTGAGCGAGGATACGGACCGAGAAAATCAACGAACAATTTCTGAAAAGGTCTAGTTGAAACCACGGCCGCTCCCATGGCTGGTTGCGTAGAGTAATTCACAGCTTTATTCATTTTGCACTTAGAACAGCTAGCCACGTAAGTTTTTACCTGACTTGCCATCTGTGGCCAGTAAAATTGACGCTGAAGACGTTCAAGCGTTTTACTGCCACCTAAATGTGCGGAAGTGGGAGGGACGTGGGCCTGCTCGATGAGTTCCTCAGTCATGGAATTAGGAACAACTAATCTCCAGATGGGAGCATCAGTGTCAAGATAATCAATTCCATGAGGTATAGAAATAAGTAATTTATCATCCTGTACTTTATAATTATGCTGATTACTGGCGAGCTGATTCACTTTAGCAATTTGTGCAACATATTCGGATTCCTGGAACGAAGGAGAGGAAAGATCGATGTGTAGCACCGGCACCATGGTTTGAGACGAAGACAATGCGCTCAAAGATTTACCTGACAATATCAACCCGGACTGATGACTTCCAGATTGGACTCCAGGGATAGCATTGCTCTCACCTTTGGACTTTTCCTCACGAGGAGAGGTTTCATCACAAAAGGCTCGAGACAACGCATCGGGCACTATGTTTACCGACCCTTTTCGGTACCCAATCTGGAAATCAAAAGCTTGTAGTTTAAGACTCCATCGAGCGAGTCGACCGGAGAGATCTTTCTGCGACATCAACCAACGTAGACTAGCGTGATCCGTATAGATGGTAAACGGATAACCTTCGATATAAGGCCTAAATTTGTGGACGCTCAGTACCGCGGCATAGCACTCGAGCTCGGTAACCGAATAGTTCCGCTGTGCTGAATTTAATTTGTGGGAGATGTACTCGATAGGGTGCTCAGCTCCTTCCGAATCCGTCTGAAAAAGTACACTGCCCACACCCACGGCACTAGCGTCGCACTGAATAAAAAAGGGTCTACTATAGTCAGGATGCGCTAACACAGGAGATGATGACAAGGCCAATTTAAGAGAGTTAAACGCAGAGTCGGCTGTAGGAGTCCACTGAAGTTTCCCAGATTTACCAGTCAGATCAGTGAGAGGAGCTGCTAGCGAAGAGAAATCTTTAATGAAACGCCGGTACCAGCCACACATTCCCAGAAAACGTCGAATTTGTTTGGTGGTAGTGGGGATTGGATAATCCATGATCGCTGTACATTTGTCTGGGTTTGTGCGGAGGCAACCGTTTCCTACAATATAACCCAAGTAGTTGACTTCTTTGAGGACGAATTGACTCTTGGTGATATTAATAGTCAAACCAGCATTTTTCAAAAGTTGTGCAATTTCTTGTAATAAGGCAAAGTGTTCGGCTAGAGTGGAGGATGTGACAAGGAGATCGTCGAGATACACAAAGACCTTATCGTGCAACCGATGCGGGATCACTCGGTGCATAAGGCGACAAAGGGTCTGTGGCGCGTTGCATAAACCAAAAGGCATGACGGTGAACTGATACAAGGGCCGTCCAGGTACCGTAAACGCTGTCTTATCGCGGGATTGTGGGTCGAGTGGTATCTGCCAAAAGGCATCTTTTAAATCAATAGCCGATATGTATCGAGTTTGATCCAAACGACCCAACAATCCGTTGATAAGAGGCAACGGGTACGCATCCTTGACGGTGGCCTTGTTCAGTTCTCTAGCATCTAAGCACAGACGAACTTTGCCACTAGCCTTACGAACCAAAGTAACCGGCGAGCACCAGGCACTTTGTGAGATCTCGATGACCCCCAAAGACAACATCCGATCCAACTCATCGTACATCAACTTTTGAATCGCAGGAGAGACGGAATAAAACCGCTGTTTTATAGGTTTGGCCTCACCCACGTCAATACTGTGAGTTAATAAAGAGGTTTTTCCGAGACCCAATTTGGTACTAGAAGGAAATAAGTTTTTAAGATTATCGAGCAATTGCTGTTCAATAACAGATAAATCGTGAAATGTAGAGGGAGTATTAGAGTCGGACAACTCAGGTGCAAGGTTCAACGCAGAAATCTTTGGAATGATTCCGAAACGATTCCAGAAATCAATTCCCAAATACAAAGTCTGTTCCAATGAGGGAACCACATACAGATTCAGATTATGTGTCACCCCATTGAACTGAATACGCGCATTAACGTATCCCATGACACGCTGAGACTGTCCGCTCGCAGTTTTAATTAATTGAGGAAAGTTGTGAAATGAAACTAATGGGTTGTTGAGGAACCTCTCCGATCCACAACCCAGCACGCTAACGCTGGCTCCACTGTCCAATAGACCTCGGTAAGGTACATCATTAACAAGGACATCGGCATATGGCCGATTGTCACCTGCTTCAGAACCGAGTATTGAGGCGAGAACGAAAGATCGCATGATCCTTCGTCTCTCCCAATATTTGATTGAACGGGAAAGCCGCACTGAGCTGCGAGATCGGGGAGGTTCGACAATTTCCGAATCTAGTGAATTTATTGACATTTGAAATGAAGTGTTGGTAGGAATAATGGAAACATCATCCGAGAAGCGGACCGTTTGAACAGGAAAAGGTTTCAAAGGAACTTGACAACTCGAAAGAGATGAAGTTTCCGGCTTATTTATGGTTAAAAATGATTTATAGGGTGTATTGTCATAATAAGGGTTTGTGGACGGTGCAATATTCGACGACAATAGCAACGCTGGATCTACGACCAAGGGTTTAGAACGAGATCGACCCGATCCAGACACAAAATCGGAATCGGAGGATTCTACGAAAGCTATCTCGGATCGATCTAATTCCTCCTCACTGACGCAGACCCTAGACGAAGTTCCGAGTCGGTATTGCTGGCCGCATCTTCCTGATTCGGTCTGGGTAAAATCGCAGGTGGCCCTCTCATCCCAGTTCTCCAAGAACCACTCTGTTGGTTTCCCGTACACTTAGGACATCTCCGAGCGATCGTATCTCGTTGACCACAACGATAGCAGAAGTATCCGGTGGTAGGTACGGTACATTGTTGAAAAGTGTGACCGATGTCTAAACAATTATAGCAGACGGCCTGACTACCCACACCAGCTGTACGTTGAGTATTACTAGAGTTGCGAGATTCAGGCTTCTTTTCAGATGATCTCCCTGCAGCCCCAGGAGTCCCCGATGGACCACTAAGCGCTGCCAACGAGCAATCCGCAGGAACCTCAGTAGGTGCCACGTTCGGTGTTTCCACCGGTAGTTCCAAATCATCATAAACATCCGCGGATAACTCGTTGATCGCGCGTCGAGAATACATCGGAGGATCCGAAGGGGAGCGGAAACGCTTAAGGGAATCTTCCCACGCAGTACAACTCTGTATTAATTCATTGATGGAAGAAAAATGACGGTCAGTGAGGTGATATTGCAATACTGGTTTCATATTGGTGATAAGTAATTGAATGAACTCATCATCCTGGTAAGGGGTGTGGCATTGTAGGGACAAACTCCACATATGGTGGTAATATTCCTGGAAGCTTTCCTGAGGTAACTGCTTCCTCGACTCGACCATCCTGCGAATTTCGAATTTGGTTCTTCGGTCTTTAAATCGGTCAATGAACGCTTGCCGCAAGTTACTCCAGTCAGCTAAGGGGTTATGTCGGCGGTAAGTCCAGTACCACTGCAGGGCCACATCCCTTAAAAGGAGATGTAGATCAAGAAGGATAATGTCGGAGGAAATTTTATTGGCTAATATGACTGAATTTAATTGGAACAGGAACATGTCCACTGTAATACCCGCAGGTGACCCATTATAAGAAATGCCACATCGAGACAAGGTACGTCGGTGAAATTCAGAATTTCCAGAATAACCAAAAGTTGATACGGCTGGTTGAGAAGCCATATTTCCCAAATTCTGAGCTGCATTTGCATTTAAAGTACTATTTTGAAAGTCAGCTGAAGCTGGCATAAAATTATTATTAAGTGGTGCGGAAGTAGTCTGCTCCAGAGATGAACGCCCTTGCGGAACAGAAGCTACTGGTGAATTTTCCAATTGGAGAAAATCAATTGGTACATATTGCTCATTACAAGAAACCGGAGGATTTTGAAAGTGAACCTGCTGGGTTTTTTTAAGTTCATGACCACCATTCATCGCCATATTGGGATTCATTAAATTGGGTACAATCGGAGTAGCTGCTACTGCCTGCATAGCTGTCATTTGAGCAGTTAAAAATTGCACCTGAGCCATCAAAGACTTTATCATTCCAGACTGGTCCATTGTTGGAACAGCATCGGGTTCTACAGAATTATTTAAAGTTTTGGGAGGAATATCTGGTAACGTTTTAGTAGGTTCCCCAGCACTACCGGAAGGATTTTCATGTTTTTCTTCCTCAGAGTCCCATGTTTGATCGCATCCACTAACCTTAGCCAAATCTATGGACTGGTCTAAAGTTTCAGGAGTTTCCAAAAATTGACTTAATGCCTTTAACAATTTGTTACTATTTTCCAAAAGTATACTGGCTTTTTTCCCATAAGTTGGAGACGAAGAAACACGAATCAGTCGCCCTTGCACATGCAATAACCGAGTGTGAAGACATCGAACTGTATTTAATTGCTTATCCGTTTGTAAATCCGAAACGTTAATGAAAGCATCCTGAATACCTTGCAATTTCAAATTACAAGTAGTAATTTCTCTATCAGGATTGGATTTAGCTTTAGAATGCATCTGGCCAGGAGTTTCCACGGTACCAGCTGCCTCATCTAACAACGACTTTCTCAACTGATCCATAGCATCAGGAGAATCCACCCTAATGGACCGAACAACCAACTCGATTTCTAATTCATCAATTTTTAAATGTGTCTCATCCATATTGTGATAGTTCAAAATTCAATATATGGAGGAACAGAAAATATATATAGATATGTATATAAAAAAAACGAGAAGATGGACAAAATTAAAACTAATATTCTAACAATAAACCGTTTGCAAAAAAAAATTGTTTACTTGTTTAAATTCAGAAAAAAATTACCCAAGAAAAGAATTTATAAATTGAAAATGGGAATATTTTATCCCAGAAATTGAAAACAACTAAACACAATAATTATATTACGTAGTTAAATAAATCCAAAGTATGGAAAGGATAACACTAGCGTTATCACAAAAAATTATTCCCCAAACCTAAAGAAAATTATAAGTATACCCGTTTACCAAATAAAATTAAATTAATTATTTAAGCGAAATTCAAAGGAATTGATTAGACAAAATTAAATAAAATTAATTAAAAACCAAGTTAATATATAAAACCAAATTATGTTTATTTTTGAGAAAAAAAATTAAATTAGTTAACTAAATCCGCAAAATTAAATTAGAACTTCAATAATAACGTGGACATCCACAAGTCGGGAAACGTGAGGAGCTACGAGAATATTATTACTGTCACAAGGACTCACTCGCGTCAATTGTTGACTGCCGCTCACTCAAACGCTGATCAAAACCGTACTTGAAGGATTATCACACGATGATACACTGGCGTTCATTTAATTTTGTAATAGTTGCGTAACAATAAAAAAAATGTTTATAACAAAAGTTCAATCAAAAAAAATCAAAAATAAATTGGCTTAATTTATTAACGAGCGACAAATCGATTAATTTTTAAATGAACTAATAAAAAAATAAAGAAAAATAGTAAGGTAATAAATCGATAAATAAAGCGAATATACGTAGAAAATTAGCTGCTCCACTATGCTGTAAGGAATTAGGAATAGAGAGAAAAAGATGACGACGAGAAAAAAATAAAATTTTCACAAACAGTGAAAAGTGAAAGTAAATAGAGAAAAATAAAGAGAGAGTTGATCGAATGATGATCGGTGTGGCCATGCGTTGGGCCGGTGGTAAAATAATAATAAGTAATAATAAAAAAATGGTTGGTCTCCTCCCCCGTTGGCCTCACAGCCGCACTCTTAGAGCTCCACCATGAGACGCGGGGTACTGCTAAATATAATAATAACACCGCTGAGGTCCAATAATTTTAATTAAAGAAGATAAGAAATAGAAAATTAACAAAAGAATGAACTAAGGATGTGCCATTGACCAATGAGACCACGAACTGTCCAATCCACACCACATTGGTGGAAACAACAAGTCCGCAATCTCAATGCTCATGGCACACGGAACCAACATGGCAAACGATCCAGCGAGGTCGAATGACTCGAAGTCAGAACACGCTTGGATCGCTCCCCATGAAGGTAGTTGGATCAAAATAAAATTAACTGAAAAAATTGAAGTAAATTACTTAAGGGTACGTAGATCTGCAAAATAGAAAATAAAAAATTGAAGAAAGCTAAACTCAGAACAAAGGAAAAATGAGTCTAACCACAATCTAACGCCACATGGCGGAAATGGTAGACCCACTCACCCGATGAACTGAGAATAGGGATTGACACTCACAACTGTATGTAATCAAACAGCATACGCTGGTTACAATACAGATGAGGGTGCCAACCGGACAAGGGAAACATTGATGTGAGCATCCGTACAGATCAAACAACGCAAGCGTTGGACTTTGTACGTGATGCTCACAACAAGTTTGAAAAAAAAAAAAAAAAAAAATCTGAAAAATGAAAAGTCGAAAAATTGAATTTAATTAGCCGAGCTTGGGCGCCACTGTAACGGAATCCCAAAAGGGATTACGTTAACAGACATGAGAATAGCGGTCTGATGCGGTATAGTAGCTGGCTAGAGCTCACGGTGCGGCGTGGGGATTCTCAGACATATTTCTCATGCTTGAATAACCGCATGATGAACATAATTAGAGGGGCAAATGGAAATTAACAATTACACTGCCACGGCCTCAGCGGCAAAAGGAAATAATAAGCCGGGAGTGATCGTTTCGGAGTGACCGTCTCAATCCCAGGCGACTACCGCCGTGACTGCCACACGGGCCTCCCCTCATCGGCCCGCCTACTGGGATGCTGTTTCCCAGTCGCGACGGCTCCCGATGCCATTTATGAAGGAGGGACGCCCGCATGACAATCCCAGCGACAATCGCCACTGTAACGAAATCCCAAAAGGGATTACGTTAACAGACATGAGAATAGCGGTCTGATGCGGTATAGTAGCTGGCTAGAGCTCACGGTGCGGCGTGGGGATTCTCAGACATATTTCTCATGCTTGAATAACCGCATGATGAACATAATTAGAGGGGCAAATGGAAATTAACAATTACACTGCCACGGCCTCAGCGGCAAAAGGAAATAATAAGCCGGGAGTGATCGTTTCGGAGTGACCGTCTCAATCCCAGGCGACTACCGCCGTGACTGCCACACGGGCCTCCCCTCATCGGCCCGCCTACTGGGATGCTGTTTCCCAGTCGCGACGGCTCCCGATGCCATTTATGAAGGAGGGACGCCCGCATGACAATCCCAGCGACAATCCCCCGGAACGAGACCGTCACCCCGACGCGATCAACTCATGTGGCGTGCCGCCCTCCAGCACAGCCTGTCCTGGAGGAACGAACGGCACGCACGGAAAAGGATGGAAAAAGGCCGACCCTTCGCATGACCCCACCTCACATCACCCGATCAATTATTTATTTACGCGCACATGGTGCGGTTAGCACACGACAGTTAAAAATGCAAAAAAAGAAAAAAAAAATTGTTACGGTAAAAGTAAAAACTGAAAAAATTCGTTAGAAAACTACGTTACCACTGATTCTACGTTATATTAAAATTTTACTTTCACTAATCACTGTTCCAAAAAAAATCATGAAAAAAGGAAAATAACACCAAAGTACCTGAAACAGAAAAAGGGACCGCTATGTGGTCGAACCACACCCAAAGCGGACAACCGAACCGAAGCGAAGCAAAAAGAAAAATTGCGAAAACTCCAAACGCAATCACTCAAACAACGGTGAAAAGATGAAATAGGCGTGATATTTGCTCGGTGTGGGATTTCCACCAAACCGGTGCATCACCACAGATCGCGAGTATGACCGCACAAAACAAATATATAATATATAGGAAAAATAATAGGGGGAAAAACAACTGTTACAATTTAAAATTTACAAGTTGTTTTTACCCTGAATAGCGTACCTTTTTATTTCTTACCCACCTTGGCCCGTCCGACCACCGCAACCAGCGCCGACGCAGGATCCCCCTCACCAAAATGCTGCCCGGCCCACAAGGGCGGGAATATTATCGTATGTAGATCCGTCCGATCCAAACACACTCAATAACCGGATTCAGTGTATCGTACCATAAAACACACGTTAATCCGAAGGTTGACCTTTTATAGTCGAACTCTGTCGAACGGCACAAAAGAAAATAATATATTTTTTTTTTTTTATTTAAATTGGCACCAAAACAGTTTCCAGATTTCTCTTTTTTTTCTTTTTTTTATTTCACCAAAAGGTTCACGCCACAATCAAAAAAAAATAAAGTAGGAAAGGTAAAACTCAACAACTAATTTACGCTTTCATAGCCATCAACAATTTTTATTATTCAATTTATTGTCTAGTAAATTAACACAAGAAATATATACCCCATTCGCAGATGGGTATGGATTTAATTTACAGATATGATAAATACACTAATCGATCTTATTAATATTATTAATGTTTATAAAATTAATACACATCATTAGGAAGTTAATTCCTTCTTTTGTCTATTGTTCCTTTTTTTTTTTTTGTTTACAAACTTAAGATGGTGGTTTATAATTTTTCTGCGGTGATATACATTCCACCGCGCACATAACAAAAAAAAACCCAGTTATAAAAAAAAATTAACTATTATCACAAAAAAAATTTACTTGAATTTGACGACATTGGCCAAAGTAATAACATGGTCGCTAATTTAGTCCAAGCAAAACCATTTAAAATTTACCGTCAATATAACGAACCTCGAAAATTCACTCGACTTTACTCAACAAGAATCTAAACTTGACTTTTATTTTTTTTTTCATTTATCAAAAAAAAAATTTTTAGACTTATCGTCACATCAATGCGAAAACTAGATTTTTTATTTTTAATTTTTTATATATAAAAAAAAAGGTGACTTATCGTCAACCAAAAACTCAAACTCGACTAACTAATCAAAAAAAAATATTTTACATCAATTACAAAAAAATCAGAAAATTTTCCCCCTCCTATCTCTCCCTTCGCATCGCTGTTTGTCCCGCTCGCTGTATTTGTGCACACACACAATCAGTTTTATTATTTTTTTTTTATTATTATAAAATCTTTATTCATGTTTATGTTCTCTTTTCTTTTTTTTGTTTATATGTGCACAAATACAACGAATGAAACCACCAACGACGACGAACATATATATACACTCAGTTGTACGGTCGCTTCGGCTCCATGTCTAATCAGCCGATCGGTTTTCTTCCCCACACAAAGCAAATATCACGCGTTAACTCAAGCCAATAACATCAACAAGAAAAATGGAATATTCGAGACTGGACATTTTCGCATTGTAAACATTCCATCTCATACCACACAATACACATACACACACCATCTCGCAAGAAATATATATGCTTGTACATGATAATATAGAAAACAAGTAAATGCAGGGGAAAACAAAATAAAATATTTTTACATAACAATCGGTGAGAATATTAATTTGAATTTTGGGAAAGCATAGATCAGAGCGTATGTATATACAACCCTATGGTGGTCATGGTATATAAAAAAAAAATTCAAACTATTTGAGCGTTTGGAGTTTTCGCAAAAGAATTTTTCTGCTTCAAGTGGAGACGCATGCCAGTCGTAACATCCTGTATGATCATCTATTCTATTTCTGTTGAGATTTTCGACAGTTTTTGTAGGTTAAAAAAAATCAAATATTTGATTTTTTCCCAACATACCCCTCTGTAATTTGTTGTGGTATTGTAGTAATGTATCTAAACAGTATTGACCCAATTTCAGAATTGCCTCGTTTTCCGTTTAGTTCGTTCCACGCATAGCACAATGCCTCTTTATCGTTACCACTTTCATGTAAGGTTAGGTTATAAACATTAATCTTGCGGCTGTAATACATTTGAAATGATGTTGAGGATGGTATCTGCAAGACACTCTGAAGATCAAATGTAACTGTGTGAAAATTGTCGTCCGTTCTTGATCGTTGCTTGTCTGAATTCTTAGCCATATTTCAGTCATCTTTTCGGTTGATATGCAAGTTATATTCACCTTGAAGTTGTTCCTTTCTTGCGGAGTCTACCAAATCAAATAATGTGCAAATGGTGCACTGATGTTTTTTTGGTCTGAAGAAAGATAGATTGTATTGAGTGCAAAACACTTTCCGGTAGACATTTTCTTTCATTGGCATCTCATTCAAATTAGAACAATAAATTTGGTACAGCTCATACATTTTGAGAATGGAAAGAGTGATGTCAAGGTAATTCTTTTGGGAGGACTGACGAATGTAATTTCCTGGTACGGTCGAAAAACTTTCAATGTGTTACTTAACTATATTTGTCGCATGATTGCTAGTTTTGTTGCCTGGAAGTTTCTTCCCACGTTTATCATCGCATATTATGCATTTTAAATGCATGGGAGGTTTTTTGAAAAACAAAAAAAAAATTGCATACACTTTCCATAATTGTCGTTGACCATTGAAAAGGTAGTATGCCCTTGATTGACTTCGTGAACTATGTTTCTCCGAAGTAGTCCTTCGTTTCACGAAAGAATTTTGATTTGATCGTCTTCTTTAAAATGTAAATTGCATTTGTAACGGCAATTGCTACAGTTACATTTCTTAGGACTCTTCGCTTGTTTTATTGCAGAGTAAGTTTCATAAGGCAAATATTTTGCACGGTTATTTTTTTGTGATGTCAACTTTTCTCATCGCCGGATTTCTCTGTTTCCAACGAAATAAGGCACTTTTAGTTATCGGTTGATTTTCATTATTTCGGTTTTCCTTTCCGTTCGAAGCGCTCTAGTCAGCGTCAGAGTAAATGGAAAAATCACTTATACTAATTCTATTCACTGATTTTAGTTTCTTGTTATTTTCTCGTTGTTAAAACATCCTTAGAATAACATAAATGTGTAGCTTATTGACGATTGGAAAAGTTGAAAATGCGATACATATCGCCTGAAAATAAAGGTTCGAACTCGTTAAAGAAACCTACATAGCTTTGATCTAGTAATCAATTTCATATAATATTTGAGTGAATGATTAAAGCTTACTGCTGGGTATGAAGCTTTTTTTTGTCCAATAGAGCACACGATCCAATCGTCAATAGAATTATTAGTAGCAAAAGTAAATTGTATTTAACTTGATAGAAAATTGTAGAATAAAACGCAAAAAACCCATTTTCGACAAAAGCGTATAGTTAGTGACTTTTTGTTCTATATAGACATAGACGTCACGAATATTCTCTTGTTACCCAATTGCAGGAATCAATTAAATAATTAAAAATAAGTATACTTATACGGTATACCGTTTATATTAAAAATAAAATTTAATGCAATTCAAAATGTCCCTTTATTCTCTAGACATATAATTAGGAACACAAGCAAGTTCATGGATAAAACACTAACAATTTCAATATTTTGTAGAAAATCCTTAATGTTTAATAAGCACGACGTCTCGGAAGAGTGGGTAATTAACTTCGGACAAGGCAATATAGCGATATTATTCCAAATATCTTCAATATGTTGCGGGAAGCTCTGGATTTTAATCCCCTCTTAATATCGTACCACAAGTTCCCAATCGGTGTAGTGACCCCTAAACCAATACTTCACTAACCGTGAAGTACATTTCGAATCATTACCCTGTTGAAAAATAAGGGAATCTGACATGTTTGCGAATGGATACGGTTCCATCATATTTTCCGTAATATCGCAATATACATGTTGGTCATGAAAGTTTCCAGAAAATTGAGGATCGGAATTTCCTCGATACTTTATATCAGATTGGAATCTCGATATTTCTGAAATTCAGCTTTATAATTGTGACAACTAGTACCTACCTATTCTCAATAATGAAACTTTAACATTTCATAAATTTTAATAACTGTTCTAAATTTATCTGAATTTGATAAAGTTTGTAACATTATTGGTTTTCAATTAATTTTACAAATGCGATGCAATTGGAATGTTCCACCTCAGTTATAATGCAAGAACTCTAACAGTTATGCGAGGGCGATTCATTAAGCCCGTGATAAATGAAAGAAGGCAATTGTTTTTTGGCCAAACCTCAATTTATTTTTCAATATAGTCACTCATAGTCAACTCTAAAAAATATGCGTTTGTTTCGGCAATCACCTCATCGTTTGAGCCAAATCTTTTTCTGCTATAGGCAATTTTTTTCATATTCAGAAACAGGAAATAATCGCTGGGGGCCAATTCTGGCGCCAGATTGGTGCATTTTTCATGGAATTTAGCCATGGCAACTAAACACATTGCATTGTCTTATAGGAAAAAAAAAATTTCTTCGCCAAATTTTGTCATTTTTTCCTTAAATCGTCTTGAACTGTAATAATATTTTCCATTTATCATTTTGCCCTTTTCAAGATAATCGATGTGGATTAATCTGCATGCATCCCAAAAAACTGTCGCCATCACCTTGTTGGTTGATAAACCCAACTTTGCCTTCTTCGGCACCGATTCACCGGAAGATTCCACTGCTTTAACTGTTCCTTGGTCTCCGATGTATGGTAATGGACCCATGCTTTATCCCCATGCTTGGTCGGATTACGATAAAATGGCCGTGCTCGATTGAAACCCTCACAACCTCAGATCATCCAATATCAGGCCATAGATTTTATCGGCCATTCTGGTGTGGTGACCTCAATTAGACACCCCGAACGTTCTGATTAGTACTTGTACGACCACATCAAAATTCATCAAACCACTTCTGAATCATTCCAAACGATGGTGAAGAGTTCCCATAACGTTTGTTAAGTGATTTTTGAGTTTGCGTAATATTTTTTCCTTGCAAAAAATAATATTTTATCAACAGACGAAATTCAGTGCTTTCAAATTTTGTAAAAACTGAACTATCTGACAGATCTGTGTGAAAATTTGTCCATGGCCTACTTAACCATAGTACTTTCTAAATATGAAAATTGCGATTGAAGCGCCATCTATTATATTTGTTATGGACTTAATGAACTGCTCTCATATTACTAATTCAATATCTTTAAATGGAGTTGAGTTTAAATTTATTACATGTTTTATTCTTCACCTAGCTTTCGATGAAAATTGTGTAAATGATAATCAAATTAGATGTACTAATTAGCGCAGATACTTTTTTTAATTGTACAAAACAAAATTTAGAAAACCAAACAACTTGTTTATTGTTTCAAATCTTTGGAATTTATTTCCAAATTTTTCTAACAAGAACTTTACTTCAAAAGTTTTGAGATTTTCGGAGATTAAACTTGATTTATGTTTTAGCTACTAAGGAAATTAAAATTCCTAATTTTAATCTAAAGAAACGGAGCTAAGGTACAGATTTTTGATAATATTAAGATAAAGGCGTAACTTGCCCTTCTAAGATAATAGTACAGACTGATTTATTTGGAAACAGGGAAGAATTTGAATTTGTTGGTTTCTAGGTGCTCTCTGCTTTGTTTCAATCAGATTCTTTTTAGATAATCTTATTTTGAATGTCCAGTTTTGATAAAATTCCACTAGCTTACGATTAGTTAGATTAACCTCCATGTATAATCTTCTACTAGCATTGCCAGACTGCGATTTAATAAATCCGATTTAGCTAAACTCGTTTTAAATAACGGTTAATACACTTAAACTGTTATTGTTCTCATAATATTTGTCAAACTAACACACTCCCATTACATCGTTTTAGTCATTAAACTCAAAATAATGCATAAATACCGTAAATCTAAATACGGCTAATTTCGAAAATTCAATAAATCGGATTTATTAAACCGCAGTCTGGCAATGCTATAACTCTAATTAATGACTTGAGCTTGTTTTCCACCGCTCTCTTTAATATTGCTTAAAGTAACGGGGTAAATAGCAATACCAGTTTCTATAAATTGTATCTATGTACAAAAACGATGTACAAAACTCTTATCGTGTCTTCCCCATTTCATCGCTTTGAAAAGTTATCTTAATTCGTTGTATAACTTAGACTCTTAGAAGATTACTGTTCCAACCTCCGAATATTGAATATTTTCCAAAATTTGAAAAGCAATTTGAATTGTGCATGCAAGCGAGAATATTATTTGAGAGGAAGTTGTTTTAGCGATATTAGTACTATAGAAGCTCTCAAAAAGCAAAATTGTTTTAAACTTTGATTTAAATTAATTGTTCCAACACAGCTTTACTTTTTTTGGTTGGAGACATAAAAATGGTTGTAAATAAAATGAAATGCTTTTTCCAAAAAAAGGTCTGAAAGAAGGTCCAAATGGCATTAAGCCCGAGATACATAGGAATCATTTCGATCCAGTCCGTTGCGTTTTCAAAAGTTTCTCTTAATACCACTCTTAGTTTCTCTTAGGCACAAAGTTTCCGTTTCATTTCTTTTTTTTGTTGTAGGACAATAGTTTCCAGTAATGTATTTTATATATTTTGTATTTATTAAAATGGCGCACAAAAACCACAAGCCAAATGCCAAAAATAATATTTTGTGGTTGTTGTTTAAGATTTTATTGAAAATTAATCAACTCGTTCGGTTCATTTCGTCTCTTAACATTGTGACAATGTTTACGGTTTTCATACATTTTGAAATATTTAACTTAAAGGTCGGAACGAAACGAACCCTATTTGCTTCGACCTTTACTTGTATACCGACGGATCATTAATTCTATGAGAAACATAAAGAATCCACTAACAACCTTAAAAAATTAACAAATCACTAAGAATACCACCAGTGGCGGCTCGATGATTTTCTGAAATGATCTATTCAAAAATGTTTAAATAAAACAAACTGAATTTTGGGTTGTATTATTTATAAAATGTCTATAAAAAGACTGAAGGCTGAAGCTCAACTTTTCTATATTGTGAAGCCGTCGCTGATCCCATCTATGTAAAACTAAGAGTAACTCCGTTCTATACAATTGCAAAAGCTAAACTTGAGTAATATCGAAGAAATATCGAAAATCTTGATTTAAACTCGAATAGGGGGAAGGTTGATTAACCTCGAATCATTTTAGAATTCTGGAATAATCTAGATATTCTCTAAAAATTTCAAATATTCCCGAAAATCTTGAATAAACTGAGAAACACAGAATAATCTTCAAAAATCTGAATGATATTGAAGAATAATAACATAAAACATTGAAAATGGTATGACAATCTGTAATATGATAATACTTTTAAAAGTATCATTTCCAAATGAGTACTGATTCCTTAATCGAAAAATTACTCGGAATTGTTAAATGCCGGCGGTTTAGCGGTAGTACAGAAACATTGCATAAATGAAATTCCGGCGGTTTAAAAGTTATAACATTTCAAAAGTATATCAAAGTACGAAAGCCGAATAATCGAAGCACCTGGTATTCGATTTTGTAAGCAATATACGAGTAAGGCTGTTTCCCAAACAGATACTTATTTCGTACTTTTTGACTTATTTGCGGCCATCTTAAATAAGTAAGTAAAACCGTTCCAATTGATTTGAGTTACTTATTGTAACAGCGACGTCAAAACAACAGAAATTAACAAAATATTTATTTGGTATTAAACAATTATTTATTTAAAAATATGTATTCAGACATTATATTGTCTCCTTTTTATTATTTTTAAATAATTACAAGAGTTTTTATTTTTATTAAAGTGTTATTCACAACTTTAAAATAAAAACAAATAAAAAGTTTGACAATGTTGACATATTCAATTTAGATTTTCTTGCTAGAAAAGTACAAAAAATAAGTTACCTCGCCAGCTTACTTATTTGAATAAGTTAGGTTCCACAAATAAGTATCAGTTTGGGAAACAGCCTAAGAGTTTAAAGGTTACTTTTGGAAATGTGATAAAACGTGATTATGTAGAGCTATTTCATATTTTCAAATGACATGTGTGTACTGTTGTATAGTATACAACGGAACCTTTGTTGATTTTTGAACAAATAATAAATGTTCAATTATACACAAACTGATTTGGAAAAACCCCACTTTTTTTGTCAAAAACCCCCAAAGGTTACCCAGTTAAAATTGTTAAAAAAATTATTGTTGCATGCGTGAAAATTTAAATCAGCAGCGGGGAATGAGTATTTAAGATTACACATTTGTAGTATTGCTACAGCGTTTAGAAGTTTCAGAATTTCTACAACTCTATCAAATTCTTAAAAATTTGCTATCAAAACTGTCATGAATAAGAATGTCATAAAAGATTATTGTCAGTGTAGGGCATAAAGGGTTTATGCAAGAGATAATGTAAAATGGTTAATAGGGTGATTGGGAGACTGGTAGAAAGAAAGAGTAAACGTAGGATTGAAGCCGTTAACGTGAAAAGGGGTTTTGTATATGTATTGTAATCTGTAATCAAGAAAAGATAAAAATCCAGAGTCAACTTCAGATATAAAATGTTAAATACATAATAAAAACTACCTGGATCTTCCAGGATTTTTTAAACGTTAGTTAATACATTCTGCAAAGACAAAGTTCAATGGCGCAATTAAGCTCTCGTAAACACATAAAATCATAGCTTTAGAATTTTAAATTTTATAAAAATCTTCAATGTAAGTTCTGATTTAAATTATGAGTGGGTTTAACTAAAAATAGAATCAATCGATTTTTTTTTTTTTGTAAAGGAATTTTAACTTATTTACAAATTGATTTGTATACTTTGAAACGCGCTAATACAAAATCGCTTACAACCAATATTTGTCGCCCTCGTCGTCCCTTGTGCTACTAGCTTTCCTTCAAAGGACATTAAACCATCCACTGGAAAAGTAACATTAAATTTAAAAACAAAAAAATTAGATCCCACCGCATACCCTAAAGACATTACTGGTAGGAACATCAAAGCAGATTTAGGTTAACCGAATTATTTAAACTTTTCGGTGAATCAATCCGGTATTAATGGATTTTTACCGAGTGTAAAATTTTGTGACAAAAAATTGCCGCCAGCAAATTGTCAGCCTTCACCTGCTAGGGTTATCCATGCTTTGATTTTGTAAACAGTACGAATTTTGTTGTTATACTTACTCGCGGTTTGGTTTGTTTGGTCTTTAGATGTTATTCGAGATGTTTTATAGATGTTGCGAGATTATCTAAGATTTTCGATATTATTCAAGTTAGTTTGGATTGAAATATAAGCGTTGATCTCAACATTGAGTTAAGTGAAATTTCTGAAATTCGAAGTTTTCAGATTTTTGGAATAGCATTAAGTTACTTAATTTATCTAATTTATTCGAAATCTATTTCTCAATATTTTTGAAATTATTCGGTGTCTCGGAGAAAGAGGTTTTTTTAACTATTAAATTGCTTAGCCTCGAGATCTAGATTTGCTAGACGTTATGGAGTTGTATGGTGTTCGCGAGTTAATCATGGAGTTGACTTACGAGTAGGCATACATATATCACTCTATTTTAAGTTTATTCGACTTTTTCTGGAATATTCGAAATTTGCAAGAGGTTTAGTTACGTCTTAGTTACAAAATTAGTTATTTATTGAGAATTTTGTTTATAGTTACAAGATTTGCCCAGCGTTGAGCTACATATAGAAGATACGGTTAAGATAAGTTTTTAGGATATTTGACCACACTGAGATTCGCGAATTTGAACGACATTTAGCTGCTTCATTTCGAGATTATTCGATACTTTCGATATAATTGTTAATATTACTTTACTTCCGTGGTGTTAGAGATTTTTCAAAATTGTTGAATAAATTCATGAGTTCTTCGACATTATTTCAAATTTAAAACCGAGATTTTTCCATAATATTGAAAATTTTCGAAGTTACTTCATATTATATTAGAGTTGACTTGTTGTGTTTCTGCTTTATATTGAGTTGCATCATGTTCGGTAAAAAGATCATTTCACTACTGTGAAATCATCGTTTTTGTAGGTAATGTTACAAGATTATTATACAATACATCTACACATATAGATAGGCAACTGTCCCACATTATTTTCCCCTAGCTAATTTTGTTTTAATTGATGATGAGTATTTAAAATATTTAACTAATTTAGAAATCAGTTCTGTTGGAACAAAAATTTCAAAAAAATGTTTTTGAACTCTTCGTTATAAAAGAGAAGTTTTTAAAAAGATTTTGGTCTAAGAGACACACATTTGTCCTAATGTTATATTCTCATTTGCATGCCCAATTGAGATTGCTTCTTTCTCTATTTAATTAGCGCATTTAAGTTTTTCCAATTAAGAGCAGTTAGACAATTTTCAGTAGGTATTTGAGGCGGTATGAAAATTTGTGTGACACTTCATTAGCAATGTCTAAACACAAAATCAAAGACCTGGCTGAAGAGTAGCGGGGCATTGTCAACCCTTGAACTTTTTACGTTGCGACATGGTAAGCGTGCAGCTGTTACCAGTGTTTAAATCCAAATTCCAAAGCAATACAAGATTTTTTGATAAATATTGAAGACGTAGCAGGAAAATTACGTAACAAGTTTTTTTTTGAATACAACCAATCTGCTGACAGGTTCGAAAAATCTATTTCAAAAGTAAAATTACGAATTTTTCTGCTGATATATTGAAATAAATTGTTAAAAAAGGTAATAAGGTTCAAGAAATAAAAATGTAACGTGATTTGTTTGGCCGGATTTGGTCTTTCCGGAACGATTGCTTTGTTTTCTTGAAATCATCTGGTTTCATTTCAATTTAAAAAATTCGAAAAAATTGTTAATTGGCTGCGAAAATGAAAAAAATTATTTAGAACCGAAAAAAATTGAATTTGTATTTTCTCAACCCATTAACAATTTTTTTTTAATTTTATAAATTTAAAATAGTGTAATGGTATATTCGGTGAAGAACCAGAAAATTTTAACGAAAGCAGAGCAATAATTTTGGATTTGTATCGAAAAACCTAAATCCGATTTTATTTTCCTTTTTCAGTGGGTAAAGCGCTTTATTATTAGCTTGCCATCAAATCAATTTTGAAACCGCCTGCGGCAAAATTTTAGACCCGACTAAATGATGTGGCCTTTTAATTTAATATTTTATTAAATACTAAATTAAAAGGTATTAAAATTTCAAAATGCCAGGATATACATATTTTGTAAAAAAAAATCTCGCAACGTAAATTGTTCAAGGTTTGACAATGCCCCGTTACGCTTCAGCCAGATCTTTAATTTTGTGTTTAGACATTGCTAAAGAAGTATCACACAAATGTTCATACTGCCTCAAACAGCTGCTCAAAATTGTCTAACAGCTCTCCTATTAACAATAGAATGTGACACGTAAAGAAAGAAATGAGAATAATATATTATGGGTTTGGAAGAATAAGACAAATTGAAGTTAAACGAAAATACTATATTTTTGCTTTACGTTAATTTCTTTACGCGTTCAATGCATGCATTGTATTCATGGATCAGCCGCCTCTTATTAAGAACAAAAGTTTAAAGTATGATCCTAATAAAACAGTTTGGGGTAAGATTTCAGGAGATTTTATCAAACAAAATTTCAGACCGCTACAGAGTGGTGACAAAATCTAACGTTGAGCATTTAAAATATGTATAAGTGATTGAACAATAATTAAGGAAATAGTACCTACATACTTTCGAAATAAGCACAATTTCGAAATTGATTCGGGAGATTTTGAGCTGATATTTAAGGTGTCAAGACAAGTATGTAGGCAGTCGCTATGTAGTCAGTTGTTCAGAGCTTTTGTAAGAAAAACGGTAAATTACGATAATATTTCGATCAACTGTTGTCGGACAAAATGTAGGCTTTCAATAATGTGCTGTTATTTATACTTTTTGGTAGAAATTATACTAAAAAACTTCATTTTACTTTATTATAAAAAAAGTCATCTAACTTCAAAAATCACATGTTGCGGGCGGTTGGAAATTAGGGATTCTGTCCTATTAAAAAAAAAAAAAAAAATTGACAAAATGCGTAGGCATGATATGATATTCACACTAAAATCTCTTCGGTTTCCGGCTGAACACAACAATCCGCATATTTTGTTCAATAATCGCGAATATGCTAAAAGGGATAGGGTTGTATCTTTGAAGAAATGCGTTTCATTGGTTTGTAATTGTTGTTATTGTGAAGAACTCTATAAAATGCAATCAAATAAAATTTATTTTCTTAATGTCAATATCCTAAAAAAATCTGGTTTTGTTTTTTTACAAAATAAGAAAACGCAAAAATCGTACAAATGAATACATACTTATGTACATACATACATACATAAAATTCTTCTTCTCGCGTAAGATCTTGTATTTTATGCAAATTTTTTTTTTTTTATTCAAAGAAGTAAATGAACGCGCGAATGATGATGATGATGATGTTTTCTTTTTGCCTATAGCATATATGCATAAATACATTTGCATAGAGCTAAATACAGCAAATCTATTCTAATGCATTTTATTCCAATAAAATAGAGAATTTGCACATCATTGTACTACATATCCAAGGTTCATTAATACATGAATAATGAGATTGTAATGTTTTAATATGAATCGAGCGTTGCACTGTTTGTGTGCAACATCGCCTATGTATACTTACGTATATGTATTAATAGAAAGTGTGCACGTTTATGTACTTTGCGCAAAATTTTCCATATCGTTTGACAATCTTTATGTAGGTTGTGTGAGAGAAAGTTAGCATCAATGCGGTTGATAAGCATGAAATCTGGTCGCCTTATATTCGCAGTTCGTAAATAAGTGCATCATAAAAAATCAATTAATGTTTTTGACCTAATTCTTGAGATAATAAAAATCACTAAACATGCATTAATAAATCACAAGTGTTTTTAAACACAAATTACGATAGCAAGCTTCACGGGGGATTTCTATACATTTACATTATATACATACACTCTATATTCATAAACAAGATGAAGTCATGTATTTTATCGGAAATATTTTTTTATTTATAAACATTTCTCAACTAAACAGCACACACACACACATATGTATATTCGTGTGCACATGCATTGTAGTCTTGTTGGATGATTAAGCTCAAAGAGAGTGCAATGATATTAATTTAATGATAAGAATATTTATGAATAAAAAAAATAATAATTTTCAAATTGTTGTTTGCTTTTTAATTAAAGTCTGAGTGCGTATGACTTTAAATACTGATTTCTATATACTTGATATAAGACATACTATGACAAAGAAAATCAATTAACATTCTTAAGAAATTAATAGTCCTTATATACCATTGAACCGTAAATTCACCGTTACGATAAAATTTTACATTAAGCAAAAATACGAGAAAGATTTAATTAATATGTTTTGTGATTTCGTAAAAAGTTAACAGAATTATTTTTTGTTGGCGATGTCCATAAATCGATTTTATGCGCTCTGAGACTTCTCCGTGAAAATTTTTTAGTGTCCACAGTAATGTGCTACTGATACAATAAATAAATCATCTAAACTAAGAGAGAAGCCTCAAATTTCGTGATTAGGATGTTAGACTAATATTGCGACAATTTTGTAGTAGTAGGCCTTGTAAATGCAACCAAATCGATTCAACAACGTATCGAAGGTTCATGTTAAACCTTTGACATATGCTCATTTGCTCGCAAAAATCAATATGTTGATTTATAATGTCTAATTTAATCAATTGTCATAAATTATTTTCACGATTATCAACGGGATGCGTCTTGATTTGCACACTTGAGCCCCGCTCAATTCTATCGTCGTGAAATGTTTATCATGTATGAGTGCATATTAACAATAAATATTAGAAGCGATTTTCATGCATAACTTCTTTTACATTTTTCTTTATTTAATGTCGAAGAAAACGTACTAACCTTTTATATATAAAAACTTACATCTTCTACAAGAAATATCCTTTGCCACAAAATATTATACGCATAAAACCGGCTTAGTTGTAAAAATTTTCTTTTGTTTTTTGTTTTGTCACGTTCAATTTCAAACACAATTCGCAGTGAAATGTTTCAAAATAAACATGTTCTGTAATTATTTTGTGTGCAATTAGATTGCAAAGTAATTAAATGTTTAAGTTTATTAGAATTTTTATAATTAAAAATTAGTGTGTAATTGATTGATTGATTTTAATATTTTTTATGTGCGAGATGAAATTTTCAAAATGTCAATCACGAGCGGCCTAAACACTTGATTAACATGAAATTAGTCTTGAAGTACCTACATCGTTCGAGAAGTTGTGGATTAAGAGAAGCTAAAACAACTGAGCAACATGAATCGCAACACGGATATACGCTCCATCAAGAGAAAGATGCTTATAGGTGATTTAAAGTTGCCTGCATTTAATTTCGATAAACACTATGATTATAGCGTGTACCCTAATGTTTTAATTGGGCAAATAGATAGTATTTGTTTGTATGTAATACAATGCTTTAAATTCTAACATTAAGTTTTTCTGATATTTTCCAGATATAAATATTTTACGAAGATGAGAAATTACTAACTTACGTAGGAAGTACGACCTGCTAACTTATTTTGACTGATTTTTTCCTATTTATATAATAGAAATCATCCATGTACTTATATAGTATAAGCGAATTTTACAATACAAAAATATTTATATCTGGAAAATATCAGAATGCGTAAAATATGCGTTGAATGTGCGTTAAAAACAATAAAATTGAAATTGTTAATAGTTTTCGAGGAGTATAAGTAAAAATGATTTATTTTTCACAAAGAAAGTGAAGGAAAGTGAATTGCAGAACTCTTAACAATTTCTCCTCTTCGTATATATATACTAAAAAATAAATATACGTATATATATACTTTTAAATGTCGCAAATTAATTTAAAGCATGCTTTAAATTAATTTGCGACATTTAAAGTCAAGTTTACAATAAAAATCGGTTTACTTCTTCCTCTATACTTGGTTAATTCATCAAAATCTTTTTTTAGAATCGCTTTTTAGTACCTACCCACGTCTAAAAACGAAATATCACATGTTTAAAAACGAAATGACAATTTTTCGTGACATATTTAATATGTCACTTGATCAGAATTGAACCCCAGATCAAAAATCGCGATATTTCATCAACAGTTCAATTCCCGCAACAAAATATTCTCTTGAAACTGCAGAAACTACTGTTCGATATTCCACCAAAACACTCTACACTAGTTTCCTGTTAGTTTCTCGAGTTATTATTGAACATATAGTATTTCACTGGTACCAATACACTTGAACGTTTCTATTACAGATAAAGTGTGAGTTTCCAATAAAGGGCCAGATTTCGATTGTAAAATATTGTACTTTAGAATTTTCTGGGTGTCATTTTAAAACTAGTCATTCAGTTTAGAAGAATATTCTTAATTTATCGTTATTTCGTCGAGGCCATCACCATCTTCATCTTCAACCTATATTCTCAACCTCTATCAAACCTTCGATAGGCAAATCGTTCATCTCATTCCATCTTCCTCCAATTTATCACCTGAATCATTAGGCGATACTACTATATTCTGCACTTCTCACTTTAATAGCATCAAAACGTTATGTATTGAAGAAAGAGAAATTTTAGAGAAAGAGAAGAAGAAATTTTAAAATTTGATCATTTTAAATTAAAAGTAATCGCCAAAAAAATCGTAAATTCGTCATAGATTGTGTCGACCTCAATTTAGACAAAAATTTGAAGTAAAATTTTAAATTAAAAATTTGTACCTCTCCAGAAATTGAAATGACTTGGGGAGCAAATCTGAAAATATCGAAAAATTTTGATATTTTAATACAATGTTAAATTCCCGTATGACTTACATTACTTGTCATATAAAATCCTCAATTTACTAACTCCGAAATTCGTGAACTTTTAAATTTCTAAATAAATTATTTCATTTGTAAAGATCCGAAATCTTGAAATGAAATAATTTTCAAACTCCGGTTAAATTCATATAATTGTTTAGTGTGCTGCTTAACAAAAATTTAATTTCAATTCTAATATCGACATATTTTTCAGGAAATTTAGAATTGATCTTGTTTTCAAAAAGTAAAATTTGATCTAATCCGAACCACTCGATGTCAATAAATGCGACCTAACATTGAACGGAAATTTATGTTGTCAGAAGAAAAATCATTTAACCAACTCCCATCTAACTATATATGGGTCAACCGTCGCTGCAAGGTTTTAGATATCTGCCAAATTTCAACGATGATGAATTTGCTTACCACATTCTGAATGTTCCTTATATTTAGACTATCTTTTAATCGAGAGTTTCATAATTAATCTCCCTGTGACAGTTTTCGAGAATCTGAAGTCATTTACTCCTGATGTTTTGAGGCAGTATTCGGCTACAGTTTTTCAAGAATTTGAATTTTGACATTGTCACGGTTTTATAAGACAACGATTTTACGATTGACTTTTGCACATTACAGCTGTTCTTTCTCGGGCTTTGGGCGTTAGTTTATTGTTTTGACGACTTCTAAAAAACGACAAAAAAAATTGATTGACCCATACCCATGGTATACTTTCAACTACTTCAATCTTGCAAAGATTTTGCAAAGCCTTCGATAATTTTTAAAATGGTGTTGCTCATACCAACGAATCGTATTTTTGATTAATATTATCTTCGAATTCCCTGACTTTATTTAGTAAAGAAACCAATTTATTTCTTATCTATTTCCACGACGGATTGTTCAAAATTTCAATTTGGATTCAATAAAAATGTCAAACATTTACATTCTGTAGCCATGATGTATCTAAATGTAATAAATTAAATAAAAATAATCTGCCATTTATGTATATAAAATTGATGCCCCAACTCAATTTGTTGTTGTAAATTTATTACATTGTATAATTTTGAGCATAAACTATAAGCAATAAATATGCTAGGTAGTAAACCTAAAAAATGGGCGTTTATCCTATCCACAGAAAAAAAAACAAAACAAAACCCGAAATCTATATTCAAAAAGTGCGATTGATATTTTCATTTTACTAGTAGCTAGCGCTAACTATGAATAGGTATTTTAAGTAAATAAAAAGCGAAACAATGCGCACGGTTTGATTCATTGATATTGGGGAAAATGAGAAAGTTTGCAAAAATATTTTTTTTCGCAAATACTTTGTATTGTAATAACACCGCTAATCGCATATTTATATTTATTATACATTTATACAATACATACATTTAACGTATACAACTATACAAATTCGCGATTTTAATAGTATTAATATATTTCGTTTGTTAAAATATATGCGTTTAATCTTGACTTTGAACTTGCAAAAATTGTGGGTTACAATACACACTCGCAAAATGTAAAAATCGCGATTATTTATTTTTTTTTGTTCGCGTCATTTGCTGGTGTGAAAATATTTTCTGTTATATAGTTTGAAATGAATGAAATTAATAACAAAAAAAAAAATGTATCATTTGATTCGTTTAGCACACACACACGGGGTTAACATCCTTTGGAGTACATACATTGTACTATACATTTATATATTTGGGCACACAGCTGTGATTTTTTGCTAATAAGGTTTTACTTTGATTTGCACAATTGCACCCATGTATTGTCGCTTAGGCCATATGTGTGTTATTGCAAAAATGCACATTCATGCAATTTTTTTTTTTTTTTTTTACAACTTATCGCTGCTATGACAACACCGTGTGTATATACAAACAACTCTAAATCGTTTTTTCTGGAGGTTGCTGCTGCATTTATATTTTGTATTTATTTCATTGCATTATTTGTATGTTTGTAGGCTGCGTGGTGAGGTTGCGACTTGCGATGTTATCTAAATTTTGATGGTAACAAAAAAATGCAATGGCATGTTTTTTTGACCTTAATAAATGTACAATATATTAAACATGTTTATAAAGACGCCATTTTACAATATTTCCTAATTTATATTAAATGAATTTAGTAATTTATAATTTTTTTTATTTTATTTTTTTATTTGTAGCTGAATGAAAACGGAATAATGGCGGATTTACGTACACAAACGTACATATATAATATTTGGGGTAATTAAAAACGGATATAAAAAGTGCAACTTTAGTAGTTCACCTGCAGGAACCCGTAGATCCGAACTTGTGCTAATTTCATAAGACACAAGGACGTATCTATGGGTATCTGCCGATGATTAAAATTCCTACAGAGCTTCCAAAATTTTTTTTTTTTTTTTTCTATTATATTTTCATTTTTCATTTCATTTTTATTTTTATTTTTAGTATACATATGCATCGAGGGCGTGTCTTTTTATAGTTCTTATTTATACATATAGTTGAGTATATATAGATATATAGTATATTTACGAAAAATGTGTGTCTTAAAAATTTCTTTGTTCAGTCCTCCCCAAATTACAACAAACAAGCACAAAAAAAATTACATAACACTTTTTTTTACTTTTAAACTCGAAATTTGTATATAAAATAAAATTCCTTGTGCTAAATTTTATAGAAGAAGTAACATAAAAAAATAAAATTAACATAAATTAGGATTTTAGAAATAGATTTGTGTTCGCTCGTTCATCAGTCAGGCTCAGTGGGTTGCTTATATAAAATGTAAGAAGATTAAATTTGGTTTTTCCGATTCGAATTCGCAGTGCTGGCTTTGATTGTAGCAAAGAGTGCGGACCATCTAGATACATACATGTAGTTCGATGACATATCGCGCGCGCATACAAATCTTACCAGGGCCAAGCCCATCACTGTTCAAGCAGAAAATAAACTTATTTCGATTGTTGAAATAACAAACAACTAAAATAAATAATTCTATACATATAAATTTTGCTTTGCAAAAAAATTACAATTTACGCGAGTATATGTATACATATATAAATAAATTTTTTGAGGTCAATGAACAGTTAGAATATAATAATATATATAAAGAGATATTTCTTCTTTTTTATTTAACTTATATAAATAAAAATACACACAAAAAAGAATAAAAAGAAAGCGCGATAGTTAACATTTTATTTTTGGGATGACTTTCATAATATATTGTATATAGAACAGAGTTGTGCTTGCAAAATTCCAAGGGTTTTACGCGCATTCCATTTCACCGCGCATTCTAATAAAACAAGTAGTGGTATCAAACTAAATGACAAATCATTTAAATTGTAAAACAAAAATTATGTTCCCACCCATTTCTTATCAGCACATAAAACCCGCGTTTAGAACCTTTACAGTAAAATTTTTTATTTTTATTTTTTTTTTTTTTGGTTATTATTTCCAACATGAAATCTAAGATAATTTTGTAAATTTAAAATTTATTTAATTGGTTAGTTTTTAGATTAGAAAAATTTACTTAGTTAAACAACATGGGTTACATACTCGTTGATAATGACTTGTACATATTCATAATTTTCATATTCGTAGTGAGTGCAAGGTTCTTCTGTGTAGCAGTAATTCGTATATTATTTTGCCATGTGTATGTGTGCCGCGTTTTACTTTTATAAACTAAATCGAAAAAATTAAATTGTGCAGGCGGAAAATTGGTTAACGTTAAATTAATAAAAATTAAAAAAACAGTTAAATATACACAAATACTAATCTAAACCCTGTATATAGCGGGGTGCCCCAATTGTTTGACTGGCCTTTTTGGTTACTGCGTGAAAGTTTCTGGTTTTAATTATACAATTTTCGCATTTAAGTTCTGTTCAAATTTCAGAACTATTTAAAATTTAATAATTCGAAATATTATTTCAGAAATTGAAGAATATGATTCCAGAAGTTCGAGTATACCTATATAGAAATTCGGAATCACCGCATATTTACTTTTTGCCAACCGTATACAATATTTCAAACTTCATAAAAATTCAGGATATAAAGATATTCAACATTTGATCCCAAAAGCTTTCGTTGTTGTATCGAGATGTCAATCAAATGAAACGTTGGAATTGTCTAAATAAAATTTTAAATAAATGATCTATGGATATTCTAATCATCCAGTTGGTCGATTTTATCAAATTTCGATATCTCATCAAATTTTACGGTTTATTTTAAATTTCTTTAAAATATAAACATGTACATTTTTTTTTTGCGAAACACATATTGGGCGCATCCAATGCCATGAGTCTTCCTTAAAAATCATACACATTTTACGTGTTAAAAATCAAGTTTGGTTTTGTGGGACCTCAATGCGCCTGAATGCACTCAATATGTACCTTTCTTTCTTTTTATTATTTTAACGGAAATTTTAAACCGAAATTCTAAAGATTTTTAAAGTAAGTG
This sequence comes from Tipula vernalis, assembly GCA_958295665.1. Classification (NCBI taxonomy): domain Eukaryota; kingdom Metazoa; phylum Arthropoda; class Insecta; order Diptera; family Tipulidae; genus Tipula; species Tipula vernalis. The sequence goes on along the minus strand of OY282558.1, from coordinate 40,479,980 downwards.
TCCCTTGATGTAACCTCCAAACCTTTAATATCGTCCATATCGGACAAACATCCAGAAATATTTGCAAATTAATTTTAAAAGTTTCGGTGCTATTTGGATTAGTAAGGCGCCTTTAAGTCATAAAATGGTATGATGGATGATATACACGTAGTTACAAACTCACAATCATTAATTCCCTAATCTCACTCGTCATTAACAATTTAAATATTTTTTTAAAAATATGTTGGGTTCAATATACATACTGGTATGTATATAGTTTATCAAAGAATGTTAGATTAAAGAATTTACCGAAATTCATTAATTCACTTCTAATAAATTATTTTGCAAATTACAATTCATGGAAAAATTTCTTACAAAATTTCTAAACTTTTAAAAAACAAGCCCAAATTTTAGCTAATAAAAACCTCGATATAAATTTACTGTAGTTGGCTAGAAAAACGAACGTTCAATTTTATTTTTTTTTTTTTTACAGCAGACCCCTGTGCAATTTTTATTCATTTTGCTATGTTTACAAACATTTTAACGTTTTAACAAAATTGTTGTGGCATAAAGATTAGGCGCAGATACTTTTAGTTGGTGCGATTTTAATTTTTTTGCAATTAAAAATAAATAGAATAAATTGTATTTAATATGATTGTTTAAAACATTGTTTGGCCAATGTGCACCAAATTTTGTTAACACTTTTGCGGTTATAACTTTTGTTTCTTTAAAAGTTTCATGGTGTTTCAAATTCTCAAACTCTATAAGAAAAATTAGCGCCGGTCCCAGCGGATACACCAATAATTTTTTATATCCACGAAAGTGTAAAGGGTCCAACGGAATTCTAATTTTCTTCAATAAGGTACCAAACTGTCTTTTTGTTGGCTGTATGTTTTCCAATAAGTAAAACTAAAATGTGTTAAAATGTGTAATCACAAATAATCCAGTCGTATACTTATATGTATGTAGCGTCTCCTTTGGTAGCTGACATAGAAATAGAAATGCAAATTTTGCTCGCACAACTTAATTACGTATGTATATTTGTGAAAAAATATAGAGGATAATTTATTTTGGTTTAAAAATAAATAAACGACTTTTTAATATTTTATAAGTACCCTCAATACGTACTAATAAGATTTTCGCTAATTTGGTTTCATACACGAAATTATTTTACGGCAGTTTTGGTTGCATTCAATTTTCTTTTTTTTTAAATCAAATTTTATATCGAGGTTTTTTTTTCATACAGGAGCCTAACCAAGCGCAAATTTTAGTGATAAAAATAATTTTGCTGGAAAAATATTTTTTTATATAAAAAAAGTGTATGCAGCCAAAACTGCTATAAATTCTAATTTTCATAGGAACAAACCAATAAAATATCACTAACTGAAAATAAATTTTAGTTGTACGTACTGAGGTACTCCATTTTAGCGGTACGTACTGAGGCACCGTTAAAATTGTATACCGATAAGAAAACAATTACAGAAGACTGTTAAAGTATCGTGTATTTTTTAAACAAAAAACATTATAAGGAGACACACGTTCACTACAAAAAAAAAAGGTGGACATACGTTTTTCTAGCATACTACAAGCGAATAATAATGTTTTTATATATCACTAAAATTTGCGCTTGGTTAGGCTCCAGACTAAAGTATATCTTTGAATTACCTTGAGTGAGCACTATTTTGGTTTAAATTTCGATAAACTGCACTTTTATGTTGATACAATCGTTTTTCAATAAATTGTTTAGTTTGCCCAGTATACTTAAGTACGTAGACAACATTTGATTTTTTTCTTTAGAGGAACCCTTAAATCCTTAAGTTTAGAAAATAGAGTTGTATTCAAATTCGATGCTGGTCTTCCCATAATTTTGAAATTATAATTTTTGAACAGGTGTTAAATTTTCTCAAAAAGTTTTTTTATTTATGGGATCGATAAAAAATTTTGAATTCTATTTTCGGCCATAACTACAGAATTTCTATAAACATTTTTTACGTAATAGTAACATGTATTAGTTTATCAGGATAATGATTTTTAGCTAAAATGTTTTTAAATAAAATAAAATTTTTATAACGCAATTTTTTGTCTGAGAGGTTTATAATTTTTTGTAGTAAAAAAACGGGAGCCAAGAGTAAAAATTTAAGAATCTTCCAGATCATGTATCTTTATGATACCAATTCATAGAAATTTTGCCATTAGGTTGTATCAAAAGAGTATCCCACAAATGAAATTTTCTTATCAGATTCTTTTCCTATTGTGAATTTAATTCTAGGTTAAATCGAATTGAAACATCTAAAATAACACCAACTTTGTCAGTTGGGATAGTCGTTCATAATATCATTTACATAACGATAGTAGAATAACGGTTGAAAATCCAAAGAATTTAGGCTAAATTTTCTACATATTACATCAATTTGCCAATATAGGACTAATAGGCGAACACCCATTGGTAAGCCAAAAATTTGTTTGTAATTCAAAAGGAAACCATAATATTACAAATATTTTATTTGAAATCTTCTGAATTGACTATAAACGAACTGGTTTTTTCCTGCACTATGTTTTAAAATATTTCCCATAAGTGCTGATAAACTTATGGGCCATCTACTGAGCTTATGATTGGAATGTTAGGTTTATGAATTTTTGGTAAACCGTATAATTTAGGGATAACCGAGTTATAATTTGTTAGGTTCTGTTTTACATTTAGATCAACATTTCCGGATTCATTAAAATTGTTTACTATTGGATTGATATTATAAATTTGAATATCTGTAGTATTATAATTAAGAAGACTATTTATTTTATCTAAATAGGTATTTCTCAAATGCAGTGTTTTTTATTCTCTCCCGATAGCTGCTATCGAGAGCAGTCATTTTTCTACGGCTAAATTTAAATTTGACGCGCTATTTATTGATAAACTAAATTTATTTAACATCAAACTGTCATTTTTAATTCAATTGTTTAGCGAAAACTTGATATAAAAAATATTTAGTTCTCTCTTCGGATAATTTTGCCAATTTACAATTTTCATCCAACCATTTTTTCAAATTTTTATTTATTTAAGTAAAGAAATCGATTTTGTCATTAACATTTATGATTTCCAATACAAAAGCTGAATCGATGTGGCCAAGTAGGACGTTTCCAATAAAAGCAGCATCCAGAAGAAGACGTCTGTTTTCAAGGGTGCAAAAGGTACGTTATAGTCATATTCCCTGCCAGTTTTTTTCAAAAGTAATATAAAAAACTTGTTTTGTATGCTTTCCATTCTTTTGATGTGCACATCATAATAAGGATTCCAGACGATTACAGCATATTCCACTTGAGATCTTATATAAGCGAAATATAGTGTAAATAAAGTTTCTGTATCTTTGAATTCCTCAGTCCATCGTTTGACAAAGCCAAACATAGAGTTTGTTATAGCAATACAGTTTTCGACCTGGCTGTTAAAACTATAATGTTTTCGTCGAAGGTGACTCCTAGATCAGTAATATCTTGTACTCTTTGAACTACATTTTTATTGATGTTGTATATCATTATTATCGGATTCCTTTTTCGATGAAAATACATAATTTTGCACTTCTTAATGTTTAAGTGTAATGAGTTTTGTTCGCACCACTCATTAAGTCTATAGAGGTCATCTTGCAGTTTGTCAGCATCACAAATTTGTTCAATCGTAAGATAATTTTTTTTGTCATCAGCAAATATGAAAAGATTGGAGTTTTTTATGATCTTGGTTATTCGATCAATGAATACAATAAAAATCCAGAGTCCAATATGTGAATGTGTGTATTTTAACATGCTGGTTTTCAAATTCCACAGATCATGAATTTCCTCATCAGTCAAAGAGCTAAGGTTTAATGGTCGACGAAATCATGTTACGCGTACCTTAACCTCTTTCTGTTTCATGTTTCGTGGCATTTCTGAAAGCAACAGTCCAATTCGTTGAATAACGAAAACAAAAACAAAAAAAAACAACAAGAAATAGACCCAATCCACTTGAAATATTTTCAAACATAAACAAACATCTACATATATATAAAAAAAAAATCCATCAACCAGCAAGTCCGCCTTTGGACGGTGTTTAGACAAAGAGGGACAGAGGCATGCTATAGCAATATTTTTGAAACACTACTGGAACACACTGGAATAACGAAAACACGAAAAAACATAAACTTGAAAATTTGTTGACTCAATTATTTCAAGAAAAATGTTCGTCAGGCTATGTTAAATCATTGGCTATAATAATAAAAATTCAAAAATATTAAAGCACTTGAAAACCAACATACACCGCGAAATTTATGAAATGTCTGCTGATTTATGTAAAATAGTTATTGAAAATGAATTCATTCAAGCATATTTGGGTTTCTCAACCGGAATTCCGAGATACCCCGGGATTTCCTGGTTTTCAATTTATTTAGTGTTAGTAGATTTTAGCTCAAACCGCATAAGACGTTTAGGGGCTCTCAAACGGAATTCGGGAATCTGATTTTCTGTATCATAAGTGCGACCGGCAAATCTCTGGATTTCCGGGAAATGAGGATTGGCTTGTCTCTTCTTTTCGACTATTCCTTAGCTCTGAATGCAGAAAATTTGAAAATCTCTCCAATTAGGAAGGAACTTGGCTATTTCTTAACCAATTATGATGCAGAATTGAGCGTGCACGATGGAAACGTTATTCTAAAATGATTTTTAGATAAAGTTCTGGAATAGAGCCAATTAGGAAAGAACTAGTCTGTTTCTTAACCGATTATGATGTAATTCGATTTGTGGGTAGGAACGGCATTCTAAAATGATATTTATAAATGGTTCGGGAATATGGCCAGTTATGAAGAAACTCGGTTATATCTAAACCGATTGTTTCATCAAAATCGGTTAAGAAACGGGCAAGTTCCTTTCTAATTGGCCCTATTTCAGAACTTCATCTAAAAATCATTTTAGAATAAAATTTTTATCGTGGAAGCTCAATTTCACCATAATCGGTTATTAAATAACCAAGTTCATAACTAATCGGCCCAAATTTTACTTGTAAATGCTATTGATGGATAAACTTCTATAAGAGATGTTCAAATTTTCTACATTCGTATCTAAGGGACAATCGGAAATAAGAGACAAGCTAATTCCCATAATTATCCTCTTAAACTGAGGTTTTACAGTAATATGTTGTTGCGATACCGTTATAGAGCTAAGAGTATATAAAAAAAATTGAAAACTGGAAGTCCCGGGATTTCCCGGTCACACTTTTGAGACAAAAACCGGATCCTGGAATCCCGTTTTGAGAAACCCTAATGCACATACGTCTTATAGTTAACACTTGAATCATATCATCAATATTAAATAACGCTCGCACACAAACACAAATTATTTCATTCTATGTCCCTATTTCTCTGTGAATAATTGCCTGAAGTAACTTGAAGTCGAAAAAAGACAAAAAAAATCCATTAGAGTGACAAAGAAAAAGCATTTTTTTATATGATTTTAATATGTTCCGAAGAGTGTAAGAGAATTCAATCCAGTTTCGAACTGATGAGCTTATGATTATGAAAAAATCAATCTTCTCATCAGGCCGCGGCGACTGGACTGATTATACCATAATTTACATTCTATATATACAGAATGTGTTGTGCGTTAAGTACTAGCGAATCATACTAATACAGATGAACTCTCTTACAATTTTTCTTCTTCACAATATTCACGCAGCTCTGTCTCGTGTTAATAAAAACACAATTAAAATGGTCTAATCACCGGTAGTATATTAGAAATTACATGAATTAATTAACATTCAACAAAAATTCATAAAGCATTTTTTTGTATTTTTTTTAACATCAAGATTTTATGGGTAAATTTTGACAACAAACAAAAACATAACCAAGAATCATTAAAAAAAATTAATTCGATTATTTTCACATCTCAAAATTATCTAAAAAATTAATTATTATTATATGTACTAATATCAGAACTATTTTTTTCGATTTTATTTCGTTATAAAATAAAAAGTCTCTACCATAAAAACAACAACCATACTATATTTTGATACTTTGTGTCAATAATTATGGCAGTCCACTAAAAAATGGACACAATCGTGTGCGTTCCTTATGAAAATAATTCAATACATCGATCAATTAACAATATTCAAAATTAATTTCAGAGTAGTGCAATCAAATTTTTTCTTGAGTTTTTCTTTTATTTCATTAAATCTTTAAGCCTGAATTCCATTGCGAATAAAAGTTTGTCAGTCAAAATAAAGGGAGATAAAAATATAAAATCGGTCGTTGTGTGAAAGAAACACAAAACGAAGTCAGTCAAGATTTGACTTACATCAAATGTGTGTTTGTATTAGTGGATCGCCATAATTATGGTCAAAAATTATCAAAATCGAAATCATTTCAACTAACACATCTACATAAATATTGTGTACGATGAAAAGTATTTCTCGCACACACTAATAATTTTAATAGCATGGCGATTTTATGGTAGAGATTTTTTTAATTTTTTATTATATGACGGAAAATATTATATGAGTATTAATAATAATTAATTGTTTAGATAATTTTGAGATGTGAAAATAATCGAATTAATGCTAATACTTAATTTGTTTAATAATTGTTGGTTATGTTTTTGTCTGATGTCAAAATTTAATCATAAAATCTTGATAAAAAAAAAAAATATTGCTTTTTCTTTGTCACTCTAATGGATTAGTTTATCTTTGTCCTCTTTTGACTTGAAGTCAGTTCAGTCAATTATTCATAGTGGAATACAGACTTTATCATTCAAAAATCAATTATAAATGCATACTATGGTTATCCTCAGCACAAAAATATCAAGAAAAAAGTTTCCGGAAGGTTTGATTAAAATTTTTTGAATTTAATAAAACTCGTGTGAACTACTTTGTAAGATTCTAATTAAAACTGTGCAATTAATGTGTCTGATCCTGATCGAATTATTCATGAAATGTCGATCGAATTGTTCATGAAATCTTCAGAATCTTCGAAATTTTGGAGAATTTCGAGTTTTTCATGGTTATTAATTAGTTCTGTGATTTTCAAAGACTTATCGAAAATATTCTAATCACAAACCAAAGCCATAGATTATTTGACATTTTTCTGAGGTTTTAGGCGATGTCCATTCTATAATAAAAATTTGATTTTCTAATAAAGGAATCGTATTTCGCAAATCTAGGACGCTACTAAAAAATCCCACAATTAGTTTCGAGGGATTCATAATAGTAGACCAAAGAAGAAAGAAGAGAACAATAGTAAAATTATAATCTTTTCCTTTTCTTCCGTTCTCTACTATTACAAAACGATAGCTGTTGAAACGAAGTTAATATTGTAATAATAAGGATGGAAATGACATGTTAATATGAAATTTAGATGAAGTTGGACCATAGAGGAACTATTTGTTTGCCGATTTTGATGAAATTTAACATATACTGAACAGAACTATTTCTAAATGGATTTAAATGAAATTAAAATTTCATCGTACTGGAAATGGGATTCTAAAATGATTTTTTGGCGTCCGACCTCACTCAATCACCACTACAAAGTTTCACTCCACTCAACGTTTCGGCATCACTATTTCTGGTGTATTGGGTTGCCTTCACCTTCGTGCTTTGCTGTCTGTACCAATCGCAGCACGACAAACACACAAACAAAACGTAGAACAAAATAAAATTGAAACTCAATTTCTGACGATTAATGCTGAAAATATCACATATTTTTATTTAATAAATATGTTTTGATTTGGGTTTATTTTAATTTATAAACCTTTTATTTATAAATAGTTTTCACCACCATTATTTTGTTAATATTTAATAGCCGCGAAGAGCATACGTGCGAGCGATATGAAATCCGAAAAGAGACTGACATCGATTTTTATGCCCTTATTAGGTATGTTTCTCACCTAAGAGTCACTTGGTCACTTCGAAACATCTCATTCAAATTTTGGTATTATGGTTCTCGCCGTTAGTGCAAAATGAGTAAGAGTAATGTCAAAATTGCTCGCCTTATATTTCTCAGTAACTAGTGCGATTGAAATTAAACCAATAAATATTTTCTAATTAAATATTGAATAAAAATCAATTTTTTATTTAAAAATTTTCTTTTATTGTTATTTACAACAAAATGCGTATATAGCGTCGTTTGTTAAAAATAATCTCTTATTCAAAAAACCATTAAAACTAGAAAAACAAACTATTCGACGTACTTCCAAAACACAGTGCCCGAGCACAACGCTCGCCAAAAATAAAAGCGAGAACCATAATACTAAAATTGAACTCACAAAACTTATCGAGTCACGCCCACTCGTCGGTGAGGTGAGAACCATAATAGGGATATTAATTTTAGTTTGTTCTACGTTTGGTGTGACTGTCATCCTGCGATTGGTCCAGCAGAGCACGAAAGGGAAATTAACCAAATACACCAGAAATAGTGATACCGAAAATGTTGAGCGGAGTGAAACGTTGAAGGGGTCAGAATATGTGTTTGATACGTTGTGCCGGAAAGCAGATTAGTGAGCCGCTACAAAATTAATATGGCCCTAGCATGGAACTAGGATATCCTAAACCGATTATAATGAAATAGGTTTTTTGTGGAAATGATTTTTTAGATGAAGTTAAGGAATATAAACAATTAAGACGGAATTCTTAACTGATTTAGAAGAAATTTAAAATAAATTTCTAGATGAAGTTCTGGAATACGGTCAGTTAAGATGAACAGGCTTTACCCGCTTATGACTAAAATTGCCATATAGAATTGGAAACGGAATGCTAAAATAATTTCTTGAAAAAAATTCTGAAATTTGGCCAATTAGACATGCGAGATGGAAATGTGGTTCTAATTTCTGGAATATGGTCAATAAGGATGGAACTATGATATTTCTAAATCGATTACGATGAAATTCGAAATGTACTTTTGGGAATGGGACTAACAATGATTTTTAGAGGAAGTATACAGGAAAATAGGTCCATTTAAGATGGAACATGCCTATTTTTAAACGATTTTTGGTCAAACTCAATAAGTGTGATGGTGATGGGATTCTAAAATGATTTTTAGATAAAGTTTTGGAATTTGGCGAGGAAAAATGAAATTTGGCTATTTCTAACAAAAGGATTACACAACATTTTTAAGCTAATTTCATTTTTAAGATAGATCGAATACTACTAACAAATATTACTGTTTTTTTTTTATTAGAATGTCAAAATATTGTTTAAGTGTTTTGTAAGAAACGAATTTATTTGTGGAAATTGAGCCAAAAAAAAACAAAAAAAAAATTCGTAATATTTTGCCATTTAAGAATTTTCTGTGATTCTTGTTCATTAAAATTAAATTATTTTCAAACAATATTCGATAGTTTCATAGAAACTGCTGTTTGTTTTCCTTAACACCCAGAAGAATCTGACATATTTTAGCTGCCAAATAATCGATCTAAGAGAAATAGAAAGTTAAGAACGTAATCTTATATGGAATTTCCAGATAACATCTAGTCAACAGAATATGAACACATTTTAACCTTACAACAAGGGGGATCAAAACTTTGCTTACATAGAAACTAAAGACGTTTAGAGTTAATGTAAATCATACCTATAACAAGTCATGACTTGTAATGTACTATACAATTAATGTAACCAAAATTACAAAACTTTAAAATATACTGTGCAAGAATCACAAAAAAATTTCGAAGTATTTTATTTAGAGTTTAAAAAACCTTAGCCTGTTGTGGTGACATGTTGTAATATCACTTTCGATTCATTTTCGTCAGACCTTATGTCTCTTGTTTCAAAATTAAAATTATGCTCTATATTTTGCTATTTCATTAAGCCTTTTCTAATGCGATCTGAGCCTGTTGTGTACTCTTCCTTTCCCTCACATCGATAAAATAGGAGTAAAAGTAAGTAAAAATAGGAAGCGAAAAAACCAAGTGATGTCACCCTGCTATATATATTTTAGTGTCGCGCGACGAAAACACAAATAGATACATGTAACCGGATATAGATGTCCACAATTTAGAACAAGAAAAAATGAAAGCCTACCATTTAATTTAAAAAAAAAAAAAAACGGTGAATTCTAATCCTACACTTCATGATCCAAAATATCAGTATGCTAATATAAAACACGTTATCAGTAAATGGCGGTTTAGATAATTATAAATAAACAAGAAATCGGATAGAATACAAACATATTTCAAGTAGGCCCGCTTCCAAAAGTAAAAAAAATCGAAAAACAAAAAAATGTTAAAACTTATTTCCAAATCTCTCGATTTAGAAATAAATTAGTAATTCGCACAGTAGCACACTGCTCTACATGTACACATGTTAATGTTTAATACACATACAACTATATATTTTTTTTTTTTGTTATATAGTGTACACACATAAATAATTTCTCAAGGTCAATAATTTTAACGATTTGCAAAATTTAATGGTATTTATAAGAGTACAAATTTTTGAAGTACACAATGCGTGTATATTGAAAATTGCGGAAAAATTATTTAGAATATCTCATAATCTCTATAGATAATAATAATAATAATACAATATAATATAGCGAAATAAGTTTGCGAAATATTCGCACACGCACAAACACACACACTTTTATAGACATATACAACTTTACTATTAAAACAAAATCTAAAAATAACGCTCGTTTATGGTGTGCCAAATAAATGTACGTACGTATACGCAATGAAATTATATAAATTTGCAAAAAATAAAAAAATTGCAAATGTGTAGGAAATTCGCGATCTAATGTAAAATTAGATTTTTTTTTTTTTTATTTTTTAAATGTGTGGTAGTTTCGATATTTTTTTTTTTATATATTCGCGCTTATCCAGGGTTTGTAAAACGTCTTAATTATTTAAATGACGGGTGGTATATATTTGAGGCAAGTGTTTCACAATTCCTCCAGGATGAGGTAGTAGGTTGTATAGTAAGTATAATATGAATTGTGCTGTACAATCTGCTAGCTCTTCTTGTGGGAACATATGTATCACCACTCTGTTCTTACGTATATATTATGTGTTTAGCTTGCAAAAAAGATCCTCATATATTAAAATTCTGCGGCTGTCTACTACTACCACATATTATAGTATATAAAACATATATTCGTGTAATAATTTTGCTAATGTAGTGGACACATACATATTATATATTATGTATAGTTAATTTTTGGTTATAATATAGTGAAGAAGTAGTATGTCAAATGTTTTTAGACTTCTGTTATAGCGAGAAAAAACTATATTGGTACATTTTCATTCCGCGAATTTTGTATCCCAACTTTAGTCTAATTAAATAACTCGTTTGAACGCTTAGTTCAAGCGGGTCGCTCTTCTCGCGTTTACACAATGTACCATATTTTTGCAAGCATATCCGCTTGTATCCTCGGAAATCACGAATTATCACATTTTTTTTTGTTTTTGTTGTATATGTTTCTCGTATCCACTTTTCCTAATTTTTCCAATGGAAAATTTTACTTTTTTTTCGGGGGAGGGACGGGGTCATTAATCCGTTTAAAATGAAAAAAAAAAAAATATTTGATTAGTTTTCATAATTCGTAGATCGGACGGGATTTGAAACGTTTGTCGTGTCGTGGCTATTATTGCTACAAAAAAAAAAATTTTTTTTTTGATTTAGTTGTTGGTTGTAAAATCGCAAGTGAAAATTTGTTTTTATTTTTGTTACAATATGGTGCAAGGTGCTTTTTTTCGAGGATATAACATCATCGCGATCTCTAGTTACTTATGTGTATCGTATTGTATAGTATATGTGATAGATTAGAAATTGTAAATGGTCGACGTCACTTATATTATCAGCTGATAATTTTATTTTTCTATAGACAGTAAACCTTGGCTGAAATAAACGGCAGAAGAAGATCATTTTGTTTCATTAGTAATAAAGTGTAATATGCGGCAGTGCTTGCGACCACATGAAAGTTTAGATTGGTGTGTGATGACAAAATTACGTGTTTTATAAAGTGTGTTGTTGAAAATTAAAATATTTATTAATTTTATTATGTGAGCTTTAACTTTTATTTAACAAGCTTTTGTGTTATACATATATTTTTATATATACCGACGGTGTGTGTAAATTCTATTATTAATTGTAATTTATTGTAGGTGACAAAATTCCATTTTAAGTGTTACAAGTGAAGTGCGCCGGTAAAACAATTTACATATTATGATTTAGACATCGATCATTAAACATTCGGTCTGTGGCTAACCAACTTAAACCAAAAATTACGTAATTATTTTAATGAGTAACCGAAAATATTTTATATTTTTATTATGTACTACTTATATATACTTATTTGTATATATTTAACACAAATCTGGAAAATAATATGAAGGTTTTGCAAAAATCGCGAATAAAACTAAAAAATTCGCGACTTTCAATAAAAAAAAAGTATTAGTATATATAGTTACAAGATTTAATAAGGTTGTATTAGATATTAATTACCTTGAAACTATGTACATACATATATACAAACCACAAAGGCATCAAAATATACATATGTACAACAAAATCAATAACTAAAAAATTAATTTTATTGATTGTAACAATGTTTTATTGTACAAAATTTTTATTTAATTAAATCGACTAGACGTTAGCCTATTGAACAATGTATTATAATAGAAAAATATTCCATTGATATAGTTACAATAGATATGACCTGTTATATACATAGCTGAATAATGCAACCAAATTAATTTAATCATCACTCTAGTCAGAGAGCAAAACTGTCTGTCAAAATATTAGTTTTTCTTGTTAGAAATCTATAAAATTCTACTAAATATAAAATTTTCGAAAATATTTCAAAATTTTGAAAATTGTTTTTTTTTTTTTAATATTTTAAATTGTTAAAAGTTGCAGAATCTTGATAAATACCAGTATTTATGAACCTCGCCTACAATTTATTCAAATTCAGAATTCGAGTTTTTAGTAACATTTTAGAATTTAATGAAATTTTAGAATAGATCAAATGCTTCCGTTAGTCTTAATAAAATTCAAAATTTATGTACATTTTAAATTTTTTATCAAATTTATTAAATTTCAGAATTTAAAATTTTTCTTGCTTCATTCGATACTAATTTGATTGATTCTGTTTATGTTTAGAATTCATAAGTTGTTATCAAATGTATCTAATATAATCTCTAGACTTGAACTTTAAAAGACTGTAAAACTAATACTTTAAACTCGTTAAATCTTTTAGTCGTAAATGAGATTAAAGTTTGATGAAATAATCGGACAGAAATTGAGACGATTAAAACTTTATTACTTCTTAATTAAAAATTCTTACTTTTGACGATAATTCCGGTTTTACCACCTACATTTGTTTTTAGTTTTACCACGAGAAACACTTTTTCACTCAATATGATTCACTCATTATAAGTACCAATCTTCAATAACTCACTCACTATTTACTTAATATTTTATTCACTGATGAATAATAAATTCAGCATTTACTTAATACCGTCTAGCTCGTTTTTGTTCCATTGTTCTCTGATTGTTCATTCATTATTAAATCATTATTCACACATTATTCACTGAATTATGAGTAATGAGTGTTAAAGTGAATAATGATTGAGTATTAAATGAATAATGAATATTCAGTGAATATTAGAGAATTATAAGGGAATAATGAATAAATAATGAATGAATAATCACTAGCTCATTTGTAACTCTTTATTCTACTTTTACAATCCTAGAGGACTGGTTGTAGATCTGACGGAAAAATCACCTCAAGTTTCTTCCGTTGCCTGTAACCCTTTTTACGTTATGTAGGAGTGATTTTGGTGTTAATAATACAGATAATTGGACACTACGACGTTGTGTTAAAAAATTTCATTTTAATCAATCCCTTTTTACAGTTTATCCCAATTAGTTTTACATACGATAGGTAGATTTTCTATTTTTCAACAACATCTCAAATAGCTCGTACGTATCACGTCGAAAAAATCGAAATTTTCCAAAAATTTGAAATTCGAATTAAAATTTAAAATTGATCAATTTAGAGAATTTGATATTTCACAAGTACAACATTAGAACTTGTATTTAGAATAAAAATGCTGGATAACTAATATTTCATAAAATTCTTAATTTCAGAATTTTAAATACCCAGGATTTACTCTTCAGAATTTTTGTTAATTTGAAAATTTTAAATAAATTCCAAAATGTTAGATATAGGTTGTAAATTAATAAAATTTGGAAAAAAAAATTATAAACTTTAGAATTTCATTAGAATTCTTATTCCTTTTTTAATATTCAATACTACTTTTAAGTATAAAAACAGCATTAGTTTGAAATTAAAAAAAAATCGCGATTTACAATATTTTGACATAATTTCAAATAAAAGAAAAATTCAGACCTAATAAGCGTAAAAATTCAACAATAATGATTTATAAAGTTCACAATTTCAAAATTGTTAAAACTTATCTGGGATTTCGATTAAATTCTAGAGTTTTATAAATTGCATTGAAAATGTCAAAATTTTACAAATGTTGGAGTTTTTCCCAAACTCAGAATTTGGAAAAATCTTTCAAATTTAGCAAACAAATTTTTGTAAACTGAAGGGTCCTTACTAAAAATCGTTCAGAAAATTGTTTAGCCGACCAGCTTATGAATTGCGTTTTAAACGTTTTAAAATACAGAAGTAAAATTAAGTTTTAGTCGTTTCAGAACTAGCTAAAATTTTGAAAATGCTTGCCAATTTCAAAATAATAAATACTAAATGGTAATAAAATTCAGTATTTCAGTATCCCATGTATCCCATTTGTTATAAAGCTTAACAAAAAATTTCAGAGTGAAAATTTAAAAAGTTCAGATTTTCTAAATTTTAAAATTCGAACCACCATCAAATTTCAATTTGTTTTAAACAATTCAAAATTTTGTAAACTTTATAAAAATGATCTAAACTAATATGCGACTAAATTTCCAATTTCAAAATTTTAATGCACCAGAATTATTAAAGTTTGGATTTTTTAAAATTTTTTTTTTTTTTTTTTGGTTTAACTTCAAAAGGACAGGTTGGAAAAAATTCAAAATTGAAAAATAGATTTCATATGAATTTTAGATAAATATCCCAATGTGTTAAAGTATCAAAAGAATATTTTAGAATGTTGGCATTACAATTCTCAACATAAGAACCAAATAGCCTTCAAAATTCAGCAATGATGATTTAGGAATTTCGAAATTTTTTATTTATTAAAACTTATCCGAGGTTTCGAATTTTGGATTAAATTCAAAAGTCATCAAAATTAATTACTTTGGCTTGAAAAATACTTCAAAATTTCTAAAAATTTCGAAATTTCCAACACAATTTTTAAAAGTTCAGAATTTGGTAAGGCATAAAAATTCTGAAAGTGTCAAAGTTTTACAAATTTTGAAGTTGTTTACCAAACTCAGAATTTGGAAAATCTTTCAAATTTAACAAACAATTTTTTTTTCCCTTACTTAAAAGCGTTCGGAAAATTGTTTAGCCGACCTACGGGCGAATTCGGTTTAAGAAATTTTAAAAGAAAGGAGTAAAATTCAATTTTCAGAATTGGTTAAAATTTTAAAAAATTTTATTACAGAATAGAATAAAAATACTATTAAACTAATATTTCTTGAAATGACCTGAAATACTGAAAATCAGTATTTCAGTATTCCATCCATAGCATTATTCCTCCTTCAAAATTCGAACATTGTATTAAAGCTTAAGAAAAAATTCAAAAAATTTAAAAAGATGGGATTTTTAAAAATTTTAGAATTCCAGTTAAAATCAAATTTTAATTTGTTTTAAGCAATTCAGAATTTTGTAAGGTTTTAGAATAAAAAATATCTAAACTAATATGCCATCAAATTCTCATTTTCCGAATTTTAATGCACCAGAATTTGATTAAAGTTTGGATTGTTAACTTCAAACGGGACAGGTTGGAAAAAATTCAAAATTTTAAAAAAGAATTTCATAAAAATTCTAGAAAAATATCCCAATAATAAAAGGATATTTCAGATTTTTGACGTCACATATTTGAATTTAATATCGCCTAGTTAAAATATTATGACGGTGACACCTAGTGTGTAATAGAGGAAGTTGGATGAATGGCTCAGTGTTTGGCTGTACTAGGATGGAATTTTCCATGATGGGAATTGTTACGTAATGTTTCTACGCTATTCTAACTGGAAGAGTCGTGAGCTTTCTAGAAGTTTGGTTTGTGTATGTGGGAGGGCGAACGAGGTCGAGTTGGATTATGTATTTGGAAAGCGATAGAGTAAAGATTAAAAAGGAATTAAAAAGTGATTTAAAAAGTGTTTTAGTGCGAAATAACAATTATAAGTGTACAGTAAAATTTGAGAATAATTTATATAAAGTGAATTTGTGAATTATAATTAATAAATTGTGTTGTAATAATTTTTGTGCTAAATAAATAAATTCGTTGGTGATAAATTGAATTGAGTTTGTTTTATTCACAATCCAGTGATACGAACCTTAATTGACAAGGCAAAAACGTAACAATATGTATATCAGGATTTGTTAAAAATTAAAAAAATGTTATATAAGATAAAATCGCGAAATTTTATTGAATTTTAGACTTTCTATTCATTTTAAAATTTTGTATTAACTTTAGAATTTGGTAGTAAATGTCAAAATAATATTTCAGAATTTGGTAAAATCTTCAATCATTGAACCGATTGAAATGACTGAATGATTAAAGAATTTTAACAGATTGTACATAAATGTCTAATTTCTTACTTGGCTAAAACTAATTTGTAAATCGAATTATTTGAGTAAAACAATAAAGGCTAACGTAATCGAATTATGTCATTTTATATAATTGATCGATAGGCTGTGATGAGGAAAATCTCAAATCATGTAAGTAATTAAATGTTTAAAATATTGCAAGATGTGGCTTTTAATGTTCTAAAAATTGTGTAAGCAAACCATAATCGTGCAAATCGTACGAATAGATTGAATTTCAAGCATTACAACCTTATGAAAAATTTCCAATTGCCATGGTTGATTTGAATTTGATCTAAACCGAGTGAATTACAGATGATCATGCATGTCGATGATATAATCGAGTTTAATGTTGCTTTTAACAATAAGTGGCAAAAAGTATGCTAATTATCGTAATTAATAGGATGATCAACTAAAGTTGTTGATAAATTTATTCGTCGATTTATATTGCTATTGGGCCAAGTTTCAAGTTGATTTGTGCTTGTTTGAAATTGAAAATGTTAGACCAAAACACATAAATTTTCCAAACGAAAATATGCATCAGACCAATAAGTTTTAGAATATAAGACGTAAATGTAAAGATCGATGGGGCTGTTACCATCTATAAACATTTCCCAAAGTAGAGATATTAAAAATTTTGTAGTTTTGACCATTAGGCAGTGTTAAAATCTACGATAATCTAAATTTGTAAATAAGTGAAACGGAATTGACAATGTAACCTTAAAAAAATAATCTGGCAGCTACAGAAACAAAAACCTAATGGAATTTTTGGGGAAATGTGCTCAAAGTTTACGTTTCCTACAGTTATGTCAAATTTGGTTGAAAAAGTTTTTTTCAATGAATGATTTTCCACACGCCGATCCTAAGTCTTAGATCTGGGTAGATTTGGTTTTGTTTTGGTGGCCAGAAGTTTCTTGGATTAGTGACAGGTATGCGTTAACCATTATGCAAGATAAGCACTATCATAGCTCATGGAAGGAAAGAAGGCACCAAGGTATTAGAAAATTATCTAATTTTTAATTACCTAATTTATCAACAAAAAAAAATTATCTTTAGACATAATAATTTAAATCCTAGATTGGATGTTACCACTCTACAAGATGTTTTGTACTTTTATATAGAAAATAAACCAATAAGGGTTCATCAATTCCATTTTTAATCAATTATAAGGCGTTGTTCACACCAAAATGCAAGAAAGTAATATAAAATTATCCGTAATGCACTAATTAGGTTTGAAACAATCAAACAAAAAATTTGATTTATTGAGACTGCGGTTTAATAAATCCGATTTAGCTAAACTCGCTCACGTACACTAAGCAAAACAATTCGATTAGTTAAAACTGAAGTTTACGTACTACGACTAAATTCGAAAAATTCACTAAATCCGTCTTATTAAATTTCAGTCTGTCAAAGACAAATGTTTTCAGTTTTGAAGTGTGTTTAATTAGGGTTCTACCCGTAAGTGTATGGTGCCCTTACACCCTTATAAACGGCATTCCATTAGGTGCATTACAATAGGTTACTCTTTGCAACTAATAATGAAAAATAATTTTGTTCGAAGCTGTGAAGCAGCTGCTCTGAACGTAGAGCTTACACTTTCACATAAATCCCGCTGTGTTTTATCAAAAACACATACAATATTATACTTTAATGCTTCAATTACTTTCAGTCCCCACTTTCTTTAAGAAACCATTTAACTAAAAGTAGGTTGCATCACTGAACTAAGGTTTTTGGTTAAAAAATGGATCTGCGATTATGTGGCTCTCATAATGTGGCTTTAATTATTGTATCAAATGAATGTTGCAATGGTACAACTCCAATACCTTTCTGAAAATTCTCTCAGTTGACGATCGAGATAGATTCAATTTTTGAGAACGATGCGTTAATGACAAACTTTATTCTTCTCTAACACCTTGTTCTATAGCTACTATAAGTTTTCTTCTACTAAGCTCTAGTATTAATAATAAATTAAGCGTTTATCTTTCCTTGATGAAATGGCAAACCATCTCGAATAAAAATTTCAAAGTACGTAAAAAATATTTCAAAGAGAGCAGCCCATTTTAGAGCTCCTGAAAATCTTAATCTAGTCTGAATTACCCACAAGAAGTAATTAGAGGCTTTGCGCTTTAGAGATAAGAAAAAGAGAACATGATGAGGAGAAGAAATACTCTAAGAGACGGTCGACGACGTATTAAGGTGGATTTATATTATCCGTTCCTTTCAGTTCCTACACGTATCGGATCAGACAAATATTGTTGAAAAAAAAGTATAAATTGATGATGTCTGACGGATAGTATAAATTGATGATGTCTGATACGATACGTGTAGGAACGGATAATATAAATTCACCTTTATATGTAAAAATCACTTGAAAGATAACTAAAACCGCATTTTTTGGTAGTGCAAATGTATAAATTTTTCAAAATACGGTCGCTTACTTGGGATAAGCTGAGCATTCAGATAAAACACTCGACCGAAACGCACACTCTTCTTTGAAAAGAACCCCAGTAAAATATTTGATGAATTTAGAATTCATGTTCGTATTTCGTTGAGTACAGATATAAATTTTGCTGTTAAACATATAAAATAATAAAAGCAAAAAATAAAAATTCGTGCTCAATTAATTGAAATTAAAATTTATTAATAAACGTTCTGGTAATTTTGCGAAATTATAACGATTAAAAATAAATGTTCTTGAAAGTGGTTAAGTTGGAGATCTGACATATGATATAGATCAGTGGTGGCCAAGCCAAATTAGTATTTTTGACAAATTTTGATAATAAATGGAGCAATAAAACTCCGATTAGAAAAAAAAAGTCAACTGGACAACGCCGTATTTATTTATGTATCCAGAGATACAGAATATATCACTTAGAAAAGGATTGGATTTTGCGGCATGAGGCTCGCGGACCGCATTTTCCAAGATGAAATAAATATTTCTGTGGCTTTCACACTCATATTCTATGACTCTAGACAAACATAAATAATTATCGCGTTGTCCAGTTAACTTTTTTTTTTCTAATCAGAGTTTTATTGCTCCATTTATTATCAAAACTTGTCAAAAATACTCATTTGGCTTGGCATCACCACTGATATCGATGATTAAAAATTCTCGCATATAGATAAGAGATATAAATATGCTATGTGTTCTAATAAAAAATCGGCTAAAGGGATTGAATGTTCATTATCTTATCCTATAACAACAGGCAATAAATGTGATGGTCAACCCATCTTATAATAATTTTAACCGGTCAACAAACAATTTTCGTAATCTGGTTAGCCACAAACAAAATGTTGAACCAACACATCAACGAAAGAAACACTGGACGACCATCCTTTGCTGATATACTTCAGAGCAACATATCATCTAACCAACGACAAGTTGATCAACTAAACAAATGAAATTATATAATTCAACGGAATTATTTTTAATACTTGATACTTCCATGGATGAACCTAGGAGACGTTGTACCCCCGCCAAATAGGTTCAGATTATTTTAACTGCAGCGATGTTCGGTAAACTCTGATAAATTTAAAAAAAATCTATTTTTGCAAATTTCATCCTTTTTGTAAATTCCATAATTTGCATTAATTCGCAAATTCTGAATTTCCTTTAAGCAATCTAAATTTCATAAATTATTAATTTCTATAAATTTAGTAAATTATACAAATTTCGTTAATTTTATAAATTCTGTAAAATCTATAATTTCAAAAAATTAGAATTACTCACAAAATTTAATAAATTGTGTGAGTGTAGAGATACAATTTTGTATATTACTTTAATAATTCTACTTTAAATCCGGTAAATTATATTCAGAAATTTCTATCAGTTAAATATTGTAAATAAATTAGTATAATGTTTATAAATTCTGTAAATTCTAAGATATCTATAGATAAGCTCGGTAAATTTAAATTTTCTAGTTTTGCAAATTAATTAATGCTAAAAATTGTTTAAAAAGTTTTATAAATTTTAGTAGGTAATCCTATAATTTTTATAAATTCTGTAAAGTTTAACTAACCTTTAAATTCCACAAGCCCTGTAAGTTCTATAAATTCGTTAAATTCAGTAAATTCTTTAAATTATAAAACTAACCAAATTCAAGAATCACTGTGTTCTATTAATTTTAAAATTTTTAGGTTGTAAAATATATTCTATAAATTTAACCAATTCAATAATTATAAATATATGTACATACATAATATCAAAATTTTTATAAATTCTTCAAATTCTATATTTCTGTACATATTTTAAACTCGGTAAATCCTGTTAATTCTTAAAAATTTAAAAATTCTATAAATTGTAAAAATTTTGAAAATTCTTAATGTTCTCAATGTTTCATATAAATTCTACAAATTCTGTTATGTGTACAAATGTTGTAAATTCTATAAATTTAATATATTCTATGAAGCCTGTATAAATTCTAAAAATTTAACTAATCAATAAACTCTATAAAATTCTATAAATTCTGTAAATTCTGAAAGATCTTCAGATTCTATAAGCTATGTAAATTTTATAAAGTGTAAAAGTTCTATAAATTCTTCAAATTTAATAAATTCTGCTAATTTTTTAAACTATAAAAATCACACTTGCGAATTCTTAAAATTCTGTTAATTGTAAAATTTTAAAAATGCTGCAAATTCTATAAATTTTACAAATTCAATAAATTTTAAAATTTCCCTAAATTTTGTGCATTTTAAAATTTTTGTCTGTAAAGTATAACAAATCTAACACCAATAGTCTCTATAAATTTTAGAAATTCTGCAAATATTCTACAAGTTTTAAAAATTCCAATAGTTCTATAAATAAATCAAATTCAGCAAATTCTTTTGATTCATTAAACTCCACAACTAACTAAAGTCATAAACTCTCTATAAATTCTGCAAATCATAAAAATTCTACAAAATCTGTTAAATTTAAAATTTAACAAATTTTGTAAATTTCATAAGTTCAGTATATCTAAATTCAGTAAATTCAAAAATTCTAAACTTTTTGTAAGTAAATGAAGCCCAATACGGTAAAGCAATAAGACTACAGTCTTACCTCGTAAATAACGCCTAGGCGATTTATTCGAAAGTTTCAAAAATTTTCAAAGTTCTTGAAATATTTCCTAGGCGTAATATTTGAAATTCATCAAAATATAGAAACGAAACACGCTCTTGCAATTAAAAAAATCAAAAAATGGCAATTTGAATTTTATTTAAATTATCGAAAATTATGAATATTACATTTCGTTTTCATCAGATTCAGAGGTCTAACTATGAAATTCGGCGCTATTAAGGTAAAAGAAGAAAAAAGAAACAATACTGGTGTTTTAGTTTTTCCTCCTGTACCTTCTAATATAAAACGATAGCCCTCAAAAATAGTCGTCGAATTGCATAATAAGACCCCAGGCTTTTAAATCTCGTAATTGTCGAATTTGTCC
Source organism: Tipula vernalis (assembly GCA_958295665.1). Classification (NCBI taxonomy): domain Eukaryota; kingdom Metazoa; phylum Arthropoda; class Insecta; order Diptera; family Tipulidae; genus Tipula; species Tipula vernalis. The sequence continues at coordinate 40,457,875 of OY282558.1, read as the reverse complement.
TTAAATTTAAAAACAAATATAGTGAAATCTCATAATGCTACTTTTAGGTGGTTTCAATGAAATTTTCAGTAGAACGAAGAATCGCAACGAATTTTTATTAGCTAAAATGGAAATTTTATTACATGGGAATGCACTATAGCTAACCTAAACCTATAATGAGTTTTTAGAAAGTAAAGTAATGAAATTTTACATTTTCATAAATTCATTACAACGGAATTTCAGTAGGGCGAATTTCGTTCTCTAATAAGTTTTGAGTTTTACACATTTAACGAAAATTTTACGAAAAACTATTCAGAAACCTCACGCAAAAGATGTTCAATAATATTACGAGTAAACGAAGAGGAAATGGCACGCATCAAGCGCACGTCGATTCTACCAAAAACATGCAGAGTCTACATTTCTAAACTCCACATTTAACCGGTGATTTACCGTCGTATTTTCTTCGTTTGTCTAGAGTTGACGCGGTAGATGAAATCTATAAATTATTTGCTAATTTCAAGAACTTAAGGAGGAATAATTTGACATGAATTTCACTTCTTCGGGTTATATAATTAATTAAAATTCATTATAAATTATTTCTCAACTATTTCAAAAAATTCTTAAAAATCCAATAAAGACTTCATTCGAATTTTCTTCCGGACGTGATAGAAACGTTTCGTTTGTTTAATTTGTCGTAAGCAACAAACATACAGGACAAATTTATTGGACGAAACGGTTTCTGTAGAAATGACGACAATAATATTAAAATTATCTGTGGGCATATACCAATCTAAATGGCGTTTATGACAATGATATTCACTATTCAGTCAACGAAATGGCATACAAGTATTTTGACAAATGTAATACAAGTTTGCGGTGTTACGATAATCGTCAGACGTTACTGTCCGGATTTCATGACACCGCCTCGTTGTTGAAGCCGAAGTATAAACGTACTAACTATTATCAAGTGTCAAACTATTTATTTCGTGATGTTGAAACAAAAGTGAGAAACGTGAGTTGATCGACGTTCGAAAATAGTTACTTCAAAACTACTACCGATCATTTCTGAAAATTTTGAATTAGACAAAACTATATACATATGTCTAAGGCATGAATCCAAAATCTTGAAAACTCCGTAACGATCAACAAACAGTGAAATCCAATTAAAACCTGGAATTCAGCGGCAACACTGCTAACCGACAATCGATCCCCGTAAATTAGCTTATCCTAAGCCTATTACTTTACAAGCTACTGGTAATGCAAAAAACTAATGTTGTTTTTCGCCGTCGTTACCCATATACACAAAGGCTATATAACATTACCGAAAAGGCAAGGGAAAGAATAAAGAAGGATTCAGTCTTCAAGAATCCTATTTATGGGTTATATACCCACGGGCAAGTCCTATCTTCTAGCCTGTTCCATAAACGCGTACTCCGATGGAAGAAAGAGCTTTGGAACTTATAGGTCTTATTTTATATCAACGTCACGTAATTGCCTGGACACAAGGCATTTGTCATGCTCGGTTCTAAACTCGGTCGAGTGCTAGGTGGGGCACGGTGCTTGCCCAAATTGTGTGACTTGTGCAATACAAAACTTTTTGACTTTTTTCTTTCTCTTGCGTAAGTCTGTCGACACATCGTTGCATGTAAGGGAAGTTTGTGCAGTTTTTTTTTTTTTTTCAATTTTTGTTTTGCTTTTATATATTTTGAGCTGTCAGCTCTATGTTAATAAATAATGGCGGAGTAAAATATAATGGACGAATTTTTAGACATTTCATTGACAAGCAAATAACCTTTTATTAGCACCTTGTAAATTGCTTTACAAGTTTCTAGTACTGTACACTCAGAGTATTAGAACGTGTTTCAACAATGATATATTGACAAAACTGATCTAAAATTGCCACAATCGTTAGTATTGTCTAAGTCTGAACTTGAACGTTAATCTGCACAGTTTTATTTGCGCAATTAAATGTTACGTCTAGGGTAAATCGTACCCAAAACTTAACACGTTTTGGGAAACGTTAAAAAATTGAAATAATTAGAAGTTGGGTGTCCAATAGTACCTGGGTACTCGAATATTTTTGTACTTTTTCGAATACTAGACTCCGGATAATTTGACTAAGGGGCACAAAATAACTCCGCTGGAATTTATTACGCCAAAAATTTTTATAAGGCGAAATTAATCCCTTTTTTAATAAGAATTAAATTAGATGTCTAGTTTATTTTTTAAAATGAAATAATTTCGCGCGGATTTAATTCCACTAATGTTTCCGCCACAAAAATTAGAAAGTTGAAATGCAAATATTGTTATCGAAAGTGAAAGGAATGTAACATCTTGAAATGAACTTGAACTAAAATGTCACACACATATTATATCTTCTCGAAAAATTACTGGAGGATTACAAAAGATTGAGTTGAAATAACAGTTTATTTTCATTGTTTTTATTGTGAATTTAATTCATAATTAAAAATGAATTAATTCCCCGTAAAAAAATGACTTTCGCCCGGATTTAATTAGTTTTTTAACAAATCTTCGAAATTGGGGCGAAACAGTTCATTGTTGGTGGTGGAATTAATTCCCGCGGACTTAATTAACGAAGCCATATGATTTCAACTAAACATCAAGTAATTAATTATAAATAATATTTGAAAAAAAATATACCTTTCAAGTCGTATTATTTAATTATTAAAGAATATTTTAAATGTATTGTCTAATTTTTAACTTACATGAAGGATCATATTATAGTCAAATGATTTTAAGAAAAAAAAATATTTCTAACATGATAATAAGCCACTTCCCAAATTTTAAACTACGATTAAGAATACCAATTTCTAAAATACATTCGTCGCCCGCATCCTTCAACAAATCATTTGTATAAAGCAAGGGAAATTTGAATCAAAAGTGCAGGCGGTGCAACATACACGATAAATCGTTTAAAACCCTAAGAGATTTTCTTAAGGAAGAAGACGTTAAATATTGAAGTAATATTGAATAAAATGCCATTACCTCATATAAAATATCGAAACAGTCAGATGGATTTTAAATTTCGTCAGTCGGGATACAGTATGCCCTAGATTTTTTAGATGGTTTCATAATATTTATGTATTAAAGAAATAACTAGCATTTGTTCCCATTTTCCTTTTTCTTCTTATTTAAGGGTGGCAATATTTTTGTAAAGAGCTCTTTGCGCTACGTATAACGTAAAGACCGTTCAGTCTATGGAGTTATAAATAACGACCCAACTCACGGCGACTCTAAAACGAGAAAAATGTCGTTATTTTTAGCTTTTTCCCCATTTTAACGGCAGCGATTTCCACACAATAATTTTTTTAAATAGCAAACGAACAGAGTAATTGTCATGAAAAATTCTTCCATATCCGCCCTTGAGAGCTGGGGGCCTATTATGAAATTTTTCGAATTCGTTTTTTTTCGATATCGAAAAAATTCGCCCTATTATGAAGCTAAAACAAAAAAATTCGCGGCGAATTTTTTCGAACGCACATGTTATCGAAAAAATTCGCCATATTATGAAACTAAAAAGAAAAAATGGAATCGAATTTCTCCGAATGCACCAACAAAATTCGACTGCTATTTAGTTGACGAATTTTGTATACGACTGATCGCATTTATCAAACTGTTTAAAAATTATTAGTTTTTGTGTAAAAAAATATATTTTAAATTATTTTTAAAAATAATAACTAGGTGTTCAACTAATAATTATTGAATCTAGTTTATTCAAACAATTTTTTATTTTAATTACTATTTTTAATTTACTTTATTAATCACCTACTATAACGCAAAAACTTTCTATTATGGTTACTATGGGACTTATCGAATTTTTTCGATATCGAAAAAATTCGAAAACTAAATTTTATAATAAGCGTATTTTGTTGACCAAAATTTAATTTGAATTATTTTGGGTTTATTTGTTTTCCAAGAAAATAGCCAATTTGATTTAATTGACAAAAGCCAACCTTTCGAAATAAAATATAAATTTACTTTGTATTATGACTCTGGTGGAAGGTATCATAACCAAGAATTAGAATTATGTTTAATTAAACCAAATTTTTTTTTGGGTTAATGTTATTCTTGCGGGGATTTAGCCTATGCGATTGTTGTTGTAAATTTGTCAAGGAAATACGCTAAATAGGACAAATCCGCATCGAATCGAATTTTTACGATTTCGAAAAAAATCGAAATCGAAAAATTTCATAATAGGCCCCCTGGAGCCATGCTATTTTTTTTTTAAGCGAAGAGATATGTACTTATATACGCTTGGATTTCATTTTATTAGTTAGATTCAAGATAATCAAACGCACGTTAGAAAAAATCTTAGTGAAAGCACTTATCGACTTTGAAAATGGCTATCAAAAATTAAATTCATGTTTAAAAAACTCTTTTCAAACATATTTTATTCAACTTTACTGTTTTTTTAACAATTTAGCAGCATACTACAATTATTTGTTTGCCTTGAATCTTAACAAATACAGCAAAATTCAAGCGTGTGCACCGCTTCGTTTTTTTATAGAGATTTTTGTCTAATCTTAAAGGATACAGGATGAAGACGACCTGTAAATTTATTTTGATTTTGTTATTCTGAATCAGACTGAAATATTGATTTCCGTTCTTTTCCGCAAAAATAATATGTCCCATTAGCATATCTACCAATTTTTTTATTTTGTTTGCCTTTAGGAATTATAAACCGCTCAGCAATTAATGATTTATTAAGCGTTGTTGTGGTGATTTAACAAGGGAAAAAATGTATCTTTCGCACAACCCAAATTAATGAAATGAAAACACTTTAATCTGTCTGTGTATCTTTAAGTGTAGTTCACCGCAACTAAATAAAATTTATTTTAAATAAAAATTATAAATTACACAATAAATCGAAAGTTTTAATCAAGGTGATATATACCTAAAGCATCTTCAAATTTAATCAGTCCTTAATTATTATTTGCTTCCGGCGTCTACACAACTAAATAGGCCACGATCTTTCATACGGACAAATGCAGCCTCAGCATCATATGTACTGCAATATTGTTAATTTAGATTAACTATTCCAATATTAAATAGACAATATTATTTACCTATAGAAATCCTTAACTTTCTTTTCATTTGGAGCAGTAACAAAATGATAAAACATAAACGATCCAGCTGCAGAGAATATAATGGCCAAAGCCAAATTTTTCTTGTATCTTCGAGCGCCATAATTCCTTAAATTGGGAACTGGCTCACACAAAACTTTTTGGCTGCTCATAGCTTGACGTGTGTTATCGTTCGACTAAAATTTACTCTGCTTGTGTAACTATCGTTTTTTTTCCTTTCAAATATTTTTGGAATGTCTACTAGATTGTTTTTTACAGGCAATTTATTTTGCCGCATGAAATAGTTTCGATATTTTTTTACATCGAACAGGTGTTTATCATCTAAATATTATATATATGTAGGTTTCCGGAAGGAAAAATTCTGAGCCAAAAAACTTAAATCCGCGATTGTCCTCTGATTGTGATGTTAATACCTAATAATAGGTTTGTTAGGCATTTGGATCCTTCGATTATTTGTATAGAATTCTAGCAAAATTTAATTTGATTGAAAATTCTTGCTATAAGATTGGCCTTGAATTGAAGTACGTTATAAATGCAATGATTGTAAAAATGTATTATCGGACAGACTTGTTTGTTTGTTTCTATCTCTGCAATCTTTTCTGGGGACCCATTTACAAAAAAAAATTAAAAACAAAAAATGGTCTCTGTGCTGGGATGTTCTAACATCACTATTTTCGATATTCGATACGCTTTATGTCTCTTTTTTCATGAACAAAGTTGCCCATTATTTCGCTTCCTCAATTACGCTCATCTATTGCGATCTCAGCCTATTAGAATAAATTTCTTTACTATCCTTTTTCAACATAATCGACAAAGTATCACAAAAAATTTTTGTAGTGATAAAGTGATGAAGAAATAGCAGGCTGAATCGAAAATACTAAGGCAGGCCACATACGTACAGTTTTAACTATACAGTTAAAACTGTCAGTTTAAACTGTACGTGTGTGGGTATTTCAGTTCAGTTAAACTTAACTGTACAGTTTAACTGAGAACTTTAAAATTTTTATATTTTTAACTGAAACGATTAACTGAACTGAACGTGTGTGGGGGTTTAACTGCACAGTTCTCAGTTTTGTGTCGAAATTTTGAGATGAGAGGACGTTTCATATAATAACTAAATCATTGAATTATACAAAACTAGTTCGACTATTTATATAATTTTCATGCAAAGGCTATATGCTATAGAATTTTGCGCTAGGATAGGCATAGCAAAAGGCCTAAACGATGCAAAGATTTATATTGTATCAGACAGCCAATCGGCCTTAAAGGCTCTTAGGTGTTGTACCGTTGAGTCAAGGCTGGTATAGGATTGTCTGAAGGTTATTAAACATCTGGCAGGCTCAAATAAGGTAACACTAATGTGGGTACCAGGTCATACTGGAATCAAAGGAAATGAGGCAGCTGATGGCCTCGTTCGTGAGACTTCTGCCTCTCCATTTATTGGACCAGAACCCTTCTGCGGCGTCACTAAGGGACACCTTAGAGCAGCGGTAAAACGCTGGGAGGATCTTCAAAAGTCCTCCTACTGGCTCAGAATTCCAGGTTTACGACAGGCGAAGAAATGTATATCACATTCGTCTGTCAGGGTTAAGGAGTGTCTTGAACTTAGGAAACCTGAGTTGAGGCTGCTTACTGGCTTCCTCACAGGTCATGTCCCCTTAAGGTATCACCTTAAGAAGATGGGCCTAAGTACGACAGATGGATGCCGCTTCTGCGATCTGGAAGCAGAATCAGCGGAACATGTTCTGTGCCAATGCCCAGCCATTTTCCAGCAAAGACTTCAACATCTAGGAGGGAAAACAATGAGCCCGGATAGTATGTATCTTGTACCGGCCAGTAGTATTATCAGATTCATTAAGAGCCTGAATCTAGTGGTTCTTCTTCACTTAATTCTTTTGATAAATTTATATGGGAAGTTAAATTTCGTTTTTGAAGCCAATTCTTGCACCACTCTTTAGAATTTTTTTTATTTAATTTTTTTAATATTAAAAAACCGCACCGAGAGCAGGCAAATCGTTCCGCTCATTCAAATTCATGATAATAACTGAAGGATTAGACTGAACGTGTGTGTGCATCTCAGTTCACAGTTAAAACTGACAATTATAACTGCACAGTTAAAACTGTCAGTTAAAACTGTACGTGTGTGGGTATTTCGGTTCAGTTAAACTTAACTGTACAGTTTAACTGAGAACTTTAAAATTTTTATATTTTTAACTGAAACGATTAACTTAACTGAACGTGTGTGGGGGTTTAACTGCACAGTTCTCAGTTTTATGTCCAAATTTTGAGATGAGAGGACGTTTCATATAATAATTAAAACATTGAATTATACAAAACTAGTTCGACTATTTATATAATTTTTTCATGCAAAGGCTACATACTATAAAACTTGGCGCTAGGATAGGCATAACAAACTGCCTAAACGATGCAAAGATTTATAGTGTATCAGACAGCCAATCGGCCGTAAAGGCTCTTAGTTCTTGTTTATTGGACCAGAACCCTTCTGCGGCTTCACTAAGGGACACTTTAGAGCAGCGGTAAAATGCTGGGAGGATCTTCAAAAGTCCTCCTACTGGCGCATAGTTCCAGGTTTACGACAGGCAAAGAAATTTATATCACCTTCGTCTGTCAGGGTTAAGGAGTGTCTTGAACTTAGGAAACCTGAGTTGAGGCTGCTTACTGGCTTCCTCACAGGTCATGTCCCCTTAAGATGTCACCTTAATAAGATGGGCCTAAGTACGACAGATGGATGCCGCTTCGGCGATCTGGAAGCGGAATCAGCGGAACATGTTCTGTGCCAATGCCCAGCCATTTCCCAGCAAAGACTTTAACATTTAGGAGGGAGAACAATGAGCCCGGATAGTATGTATCTTGTACCGGGTAGTAGTATTATCAGATTTATTAAGAGCCTGAATCTAGTGGTTCTTCTTCACTTAATTATTTTAATAAATTTATATGGGAAGTTAAATTTCGTTTTTTAATCCAATTCTTGCACCACTTTTGAGAATTTTTTTTTTGATTTAATTTTTTTAATATTTAAAAAACCACACCGAGAGGGAGGCAAATCGTTCCGCTCATTCAAATCCATGATAATAACTGAAGGATTAGACTGAACGTGTGTGTGCATCTCAGTACACAGTTAAAACTGTCAGTTAAAACTGTATGTGTGTGGCCTGCCTTAGACAATAATTGTGAAAGATAATGCGATTTTGTTCTTGAAAAAAGAGACATAAAGCGTATCGAATATCGAAAATAGTGATGTTAGAACATCCCAGCACTGGTTTCCATTATGAAACATAAGTGACAGAGTCCATTCAAAAAAGTGGTTTAGAAAATAGGATTTATATGGCCATCAAATAGTTTTAGGCCAAATACGATTATGTTTTAGATTTTGTTAACGTCAAAATACGTCGAGATTGTCAGCAAATTTTCATTTTTACAACACTAAATTAATTTTTGGATTTCTTTTCCGTTTCCGTTCCTTCGAGACTGTCTCTGACTTGACATTAAAATAATCTTAAACTATCTAACATGAACTCAACCTTTTTGATGGTCATAAATCCATAAGTTTATGGCTCTATTAGGCCTATTTTGTAAATCCCCGTTTTTGACCGACTTAAATTTTCCGTCATACTATAAAACCTACTAATCTAGTTAACAACTAATAATTTAGCTAAGTATATGCCGTTTAATGTGTTTGGCATAACTTTAATTTGTATAACTTTAGTTCCTAAGAATGACCTTCATTTTGTATTTTTTTTTCACATCACAAAGTGACACTTTACATAAAAAAAAAATTGAGGTGTGGCCAACACACGACTTTCTTTTACGAACAGAGAATTTTGAGAAATTTTATTTTTTTCTTAATTTTTTTTTTAATTTATTATTTTTATTTGTTTTTAATTTCTAGAAACATTTTGTATTAAGTAGTTTTTTTTAAACCTTATACTTTTTAAGATATTTGCAAAACAAATTTTCTGGACCAAGGGAGTGGCCACTTCCGGTTAGACGATTTTGAGTAAAATTCAATGGGACCTCCCAATTTATCAAAAAAGCTTAAATCTGAAGTTTCAGTTCGATTGATTAAACGATATGGGCTGTAGAGAGGACACAGACAGACCGACAGACTGACAGACAGACAGACAGACACCATTTCGAAACCCACTTTTTCGGACTCAGGGGACCTCAAAACAAATAAATCTCTAAAAATCTCGAAGTCAAAAATTTTCATGATTACTATACTTTATTCTACTAGAGTAAAAAGAAAGTAAAAAACCCTAATCCATATGAATCGTTCGTTTAGTAAAAAAGTTCTGCAAAATTATTTTTTGAAAATCGCACTCAACTCCCAAGGGCCAATATCGGCCATTGCCAACGATGATGACAAAGGTTTCGCTAGCACATGGAATAGGTCCCTTAATTACCTAGTTAAAATTGAGGTGTGGCTAACAAACGACTTTCTCTTACGAACAGAGAATTTTGAGAAATTTTATTTTTTTCTTAATTTTTTTTTAATTTTTAAATTTTTAAATTTGTTTTTTTAATTTTTTTTTTTATTTTTATTTGTTTTTAATTTTTGGAAACATTTTGTATTAAGTAGTTTTTTTTAAACCTTATACTTTTTAAGATATTTGCAAAACAAATTTTCTGGACCAAGGGAGTGGCCACTTTCGGTTAGCCGATTTTGAGTAAAATTCACTGGGACCTCCCAATTTATCAAAAAAGCTTAAATCTGAAGTTTCAGTTCGATTGATTAAAGCATATGGGCTGTAGAGAGGACACAGACAGACTGACAGACTGACAGACTGACAGACTGACAGACTGACAGACTAACAGACTGACAGACTGACAGACTGACAGACTGACAGACTGACAGACTGACAGACTGACAGACAGACAGACAGACACCATTTCGAAACCCACTTTTTCGGACTCAGGGGACCTCAAAACAAATAAATCTTTAAAAATCTCAAGGTTCAAAATTTTCATGATTACTATACTTTATTTTACTATAGTAAAAGAAAGTAAAAGAAGTTTATTTCTTGCGTTCTTGCGTGGAATGTTGAAAATATTTAGTTTTAGTGCTTGGACTAATGCGGACGTCCGTCGACTTTGTCAATTCGCATGTAATTTAATGTTTTCTTATTTCCGATCTGAGTACTAAAAATCCGAATTTTAACATAGCAGTTTAGTACTCAGATCGATCGATCAGACCGATTAGTTCGAAAATAAGGTACACACCATAACTTTTACGCTATTGTGCGACTGTGCTACAGCGTCGAGACTGTCTGAGGGGTAGAGGTTTATATTTTTGTCGAATGGACGGTAAAAATCAAAGAGGAAAAACTAATTCGTCGAGAAATGTGAAAGAAAATCAAAAGTTAATCTTCGTTATACTGAAACGAGTAAAAATGATATAAGACTTATATTTGGCTTCACAAACTATTTAATTTAGTAATTTTGGAATTAAGAAGTGAGAAGTGGGTTAAGTCAATTTCGACACCGAATTTGTTGACAAAATTTGGAAAATTTTAATGCCCGGATATTAAGGAATTTTTACAAATCGAGCGATTTACTTTTTTTAAAGGGTTTAGGCTATTTAGATAGAATGTTTTGAAGTTAAAAATGTTAGAAATTTTACCTTTAACCGATCGACAGTTAAGTTAAATCTTAAAACGATTTTGCTGTACAAAATGTCCTTAGTTGAAGATGATTAGCGTAAACAAACCGATAACACATTTTCTATCTATGCAATAAACTATCTTTATATGGATACACTTCTGGATGAACGCAAATTTTATGATTGACACTCTTCAAATCGACACTCATGACACTCTTTAAATCGAGAAATGAACTTCAATATGAGTAATCAAAATTCAAAACACTCACCTTTCTATAAAAGAAATTTATTTTAGTTTATATGTATATGTAAATAAATAGTAAAATTAATTTATATATAAATTTAACGATCGAATTTGAATTTGACCATCACTGAAATTTAATTTTCTTTGCCTTTATCTGTCGCATGCCTCCTGTTTAGGGGAAAGATATAATTTATATTAATAAGAACCAACATAAAATGAACGCTAAATATTACAAATATAATGAATTTCTAATTTTATCAATTCTTGCTGAAATATGTTGCCTCTGCAATAATAGACCACCGATTGCGGCAAGAGAAACAGCTAAGAAAAGATGCTTTTGTGCTTGATATACAATTTTTGATTCGACCGCCATTATGTTACTGTTTCTTTAATAAACTAAACAAAATTTCCTTAACATATTTTGTTTGCGGTTTCTAATGGCCCACTAGATTCGAGCAACTAAAGAATTGTCACTATTGTGGCAAAGTTTCAGGTTAGAAGCAAAATACAAATAGGAAGGAAATCAAAAATGAAATCTGTGTACATATAGTAATTGTTAAGAGGCTAATATATAGAATATAGAATGGCACATAAGTGACATTACGCTGCTGATATAAAAATTGTCCGCACGAATTTAGCAAAACTTTATAATTTTTCTTCGCGAACGCTATTTTCTCCAAAATATATTCAATTGAAAGAGCGATCAAAATCAATAACTACATCAACCTCTGATCAAAGCAAAAATGCAGTGTCATCAAATATACAAGTCTCCACAAAATTTCACAAGAAATGTGCTGTTTCATCAAAAATAGTAAATATTGTATCGTTAGATGTATCGTCGCACTCGCAACAAAATTGCAGATTTTAGATTTTTGGCCCAGAATTTGTGTAATATTATAGTACAGATGATTTCTTTAAAATTCAATTTTCTATTAAATGTGTAGACATAAGGGAGCGGTCCAAATGAAAGTTGGAACAATAATAGTATGTCCCGAAATCTATTGTTAGAAGTCGCATCGCATTACCAGAATAATTGCAAATTTCAGATAATTGATTGGTCCCGAAAGCTATTGTTAGACGTATCAAATATCGCGGTTGGAACACATTTCCAGATTTTACAATAAAAATAAATTGAAATGGAATTTTTGGAATTTTGAATGTAGAATATTGGGGTTGGAAATTTGTACCCAACCCTTTATTAGTTACTAGCTGGACGTGGCTTCGTTCGGCTAGAAATATTTATTTGTTAAGTGTTGAACATTCAGGTAAACCAGAACCATATTAAAATCATAATCTTATCGTTTTTTTACCTGCCTTTTACTTTCTAAGATATGGTTGTATAAGCAAAATAAAGTTGAATTTGATAGGCCATTTCAAGATCATCCAATATAATGATTACTGAATCATTTTTTCTGCAACCCTTTTGATTTCGAGATTTGGAAATTGGAATTATTTAGGTGGGTCAACTTAAACAGTCTACCCTGTCCATCCAACTATCTTTCAAATTTAATGCTATTGACATATATATATATATATATATATACATATGTATGTACTATATATTCACATATAGTAATTTGACATATAGTAACCCAAAACTTCTACTTTTCCGAATTGTAACCTCCTATTTTCAAATTTTCCGAATTTCTTTAACTAGTTGACGTAAAGCGCGAGGCACGTAATCTTTAATTTATAATATCATAAATAATAGCCCGAGACGAAGATCACGTAGAAAATCTACTTATAGAAATAAATTATTTCTCGCTTTGAAAGTTCCACTTCTAATCATTTTATTTCTTGAGTTCTGAAAGTTGATGCCGATAGTCCAAAGATCTTATTGTTATGAGAATTTTTCAAAAATGCACAAGCTGATCACACTGACTCTTCATAGGACCATTAGAAACAACTCTGTCTGAAGAGTAAGAAGTTAGCGTTATGTTAACAGGCCAACCTTTAAAACCTTATTGTTACGAATTTCAACATTTTTGAATTCACAATAAATACCTCAGACATGATTTAAGGTCGACGATCTTAAATTTGGAAGATGGAAAACGTACTTAGCCTATATCGCTCGGAAAGCCTCCATCAAGTCTTCGAACAAGCATCTACGATATCGTCAGTTTGTGTCTGACTTCATACCTGTCAGCAATCAGATTTGTACACTGAGATTTCATGAACGTGACGTTAACGCTTTCTCTGACTAGCTCGAGGTCGTCCTGCTTACTTTGGGCAAACGCATTTTTCTAGCCTGAAAGAGATCCGAACTAAACGTGGAGCTAACATCGATTCAGGCCACTTCCTGCTAGTTGCTTGCTGAATTAAAATTTCGTCTATCTGCCATATACAATCGTCATTTCCAGCGTGTCGATCGTTGGAACATCGTGTCATTGAACAACCAAGTTACCCGGACCACCTTCGAGGCTTCGAATCTTGGAGAATAAACTACTTCCTGACTCCGTTCAAGAACATCAACATCATGAAAATGGATCTAATCGACGTCTCAATGTGCATCATAAGCCAAAATCTATCTAACCTAAAAAAACAAGACAATCTCACAATGACGAGAATAGTACGAGCAACTGGCATGATACGTGATCGGTTAGATAAATCATAGACGTTTTGTCAAATTTATCTTCAAGATAACAAAAAAATCGTCGATCCCTTTTTTGAGGAAATTTTTTTGACCGTTTTCTCTTCCGCAACAACAACCTCTATTCTAGACTCGAATGGACCTAAAAGTTAACACAAACTACTTATCACTAAAACCTGTTTTTGTACAAAATTTCGACTAAAACTATCAATATTTGTGAGAATGGGAAGCAAAACCAAAATAGTAAAAATGTATGACTGGAATTACGAAAGGACGGACACGACATTTTTCTAATCGACGTTTTGGAGTCCTGATAACCTAATTCGTCGAGAAATGTGAAAATCTGGAACAAAATTTTTTCGCGATTACAATACTTACCCAATATAACTTCGTTATAGTGAGAAAAGTAAAAAATTTACTTTGTAACATTGACCTCCAGAAAGGCATTTATTAACACACTCCTGTGCAATCTGTTGAAAAAGGTACAACTTGGAATATGTACGATTTTATCGTACAATAAGTTAATGACTAAACCACAGAATACAGATTACAACGTTGTAATCTGTATTCTGTCGTATTACGTAGACAAACGACGTATTTTTTGACAGCTCTTAAAAAAAAATGGAAATATGGAAAAAGCTATCCATCAAGCAAAAAGGAGAAATTGGCGGAACTATGTGTCAGAAATGACACATAAAACCACAACTAAAGATGTATGGAATAAATTTATAGAGGGCGAGGCAAAATGAGGAATGAAAGAAATGCTGTGATTGATGACCCTGAAAAGGTAAATCAATTCTTACAAATGATGACGGATGTTCCGAATAATTTAGATAATAGCAACGATTGGATGCTACTATAAAATGATTGAACTGTTGAGCGTTGAAGCAAAGGAAACTTTGCTTCGAATTCTCAATAGATCGCAACACGAATCTGATAATAAGCTATAAATTAACATTGTGCTAATCATGTGATGAAAGGCAGGTTTGAAAAGGTGAGGAATGTAAATAGTTGATTGCCAGAGACCGCCTTTGATTTCCGACGTAACCACTTTGCAAATGAGTGTGAGGAAAAATTTGCCTGGGAAGTATGAAAGGAAAAGAAGTTTCTTGTGTATTTCTGGATATTGAAAGAGCTTGAAAAGAGCGAAAGTTTATTTTGGGTAGAAGGGATTGCCGATTGAACAAAGTTATCTTGCAATTTGCAAATGATTTTGTCCTAATCGGCAAGAGCCAAACTATGGACGAGGCCCTAAATCGAGCTCAGGAATGTGTGCTTCATGTAACACAATGTTTGTCTGATTTAAATCTGTGAAACAAACACTTGATGTGCGAATCAATGATGAGACAACTGAGTCTTCATAAGTTTGACTAGGTATTTGGGATTCTGGATCGACAAGCAATTGAGTTTTAAAGTGCACATGGAAAAATTAGCCAAAAGTGTGATCGAAAGGGTGAGTAAACCGAAATGGGGGCTATAATTCTATCCCAATAAATATTCTATGGTCTGAATTGGCTGATTCACCATCACTATAGGATTATAAGAGGGAATGGATCGCCATGCGAGAGACTGTGCGATATTGTCCAAAAGTTCCTCCCGAAAATCATGCTGTCTACTTGAATTTTGGAGGCCTAACAGCGATGATGAATGAGTTATCGGTTAAGAAAGAATTTTGCAGCATGCGAATTATTTTGCACATGTACAAATATATAGAGATGCTAGTATACATGAGGATCTAGCTGGTGTGGGAATTTACATTCCCGTAATGAAAAACGAGAAAATGTTAAGATTAAATTGTATCATATAATAGATGCAGAATTGATTGGGATTATGGAAGGAGTCAAGCTGGCAATGAATGAAGGGAAAAGGAGAGTACGTCTATTATCTGATTCCATAGTGGCTTAGAGTTAAAAAACCGGGGAGGGGGTAATCAGGGCAGTGTGTTTGTAGAAATGATGTATGAGTACCTTCAACCTTGTGGGATTGAGGTGATCTTATAATAGATACCTTCACCCTACAAATTGAAGGTAATGAAAGAGCCGATGTGTTTACCAAAAGGCGTTGTATGCTTGAGAAGATAACGGATTTTGAATTCGCAATCTGTGGAGAAAATAGAAGAATGAATTTATGAAAAAGAGTAAGATAAAAGTAAGAAGTACTTTGAATGGTCTAGTGTTCCTTTGAGGAAACCATTTTTTAAGGAAATTAAAGGAAAAATACAACAATACGAGCGATGAAATGGTCTTACACGTTTGAATCATAAAAATTGGAAAGAATGCTTAAACAAGCATCATTTGAGTGAGAATGATTTATGTGAAAGCTGTTTTGTCCACAAGCGTGGAGGACATCGAACATTTAATTCTAAAATTCCCAAATTTATGTTCGATGTCCTAATAAATGCAAGAATGAATTATTACGAATGGGGAAAAATGAGTACAAGAAAGTTGAGGGAAAGAAAAAAAAATCTCAAAATTAATTAATCCCAATAAGTAATAAATCTAATGTCTGTTTAGGTTAGAATATTCACAATATTCAAAATGTATTTTATTTTCTAAAGATTTGTGTTATTTGTTCTAATAACAAATACAAGAAGATTTTTAGGGGCCAAGAAAAATTCATAAGAATAATTCTCGCGAACAATCTGCCCCAATCTGCGAATGGAAGGAAGGAAGAAAAATGTGAGGGGCGAAATTTGTAGTTACTCTTTAACTTCTGAACAAATAATAATTCGAATTTATCGTTAGTGTTCAAATCTGAATCTGGTTAGACGATTCCTATCTACCTTATCTAAAATTGTCTTCACGTAAATCTTCACTTTTGTATTCAAATGGCGTTAGGCTTTCATTTTTTAATAAAGTTTCTTAACATTTGAGATTGTGGTCATTCGGGTAGGGAAACAATGCACATTTCTTCAAACGTTTTGTAAAAACTTATTTAATCTTAAATTTTGTATTTAACCAACATGTTTTTTTTATGTTATAGCCCAGCCAAATTGAGCGCAGGTGAAACGGAACAACCAAATTCCTGTTTAATGCAAATTCCCTGAGACCCTAACTTGTGACTATTACTAAAGTTTCACAAGTTTTGATCTCCGGTATTGGCAAAAAAACCATCATCATTCTTTACATTATGTTGAAGAAAAAAATCTATTTCTTGTTTATTATGCTTGCAGAATATTTTTCTTTGATTTTTATATTTTTTAGAATTTTGCATAGAGATTTGTTTAATAAATAGATCGTCCAACAACAACTGGACAAACAATGGACACATGAATAGAGGAAAGGGTCAAACAGGATTAGATTTCTATTCAATAGATTTCTAAATTTTTTTTTTTTCTCATAACATGCGTCTATTATGTAAATTAATTTATGATATAAAAATTATAGTTTGGATAACAATACAGAAAGAAAAAATTGTGTGTTTTATTTTGTTATTTTAAATCTAATCGCAGAATTGCAGCAAAGGCAGAGTAAACCCGATCATATGGATAAAACTGCATAAATGCATTTAAAAAACGATTTGAATACAATATGTATGGGGTAAGTTTCAATAATGTGGATTTCTTTAATGTTTGGGAAATTCACAGCGATCATGGTCAAAAGCTGATTAACGGGGGTTAGAAAAAGGGATGAGAAAATGGAAATTAATTTTTTTAGAGCGAGAACTAATAAAAATAATTTAGTTATGTAAAGAAGAAAAGGTAAGTACGGTAAGTATTTCATTTAATGAAAATATGAACATATTTACTAATCCCAATAAAGGTACTTTTGAACCAAGGGACCTAGGGTCATAAAATAAAATCAGCAATTGCTTACTTAATGTCCTTGAGCATATTACCAAATGTAAAATAAAGTAAAGGAAAGGGCCCATTAAAAGGAGATTTCAGTCTTCGAATATTCTGCAGTTGATAATTAATTTAAATCTCTGTAAATTACAAGCCATGGGAGAGGCCGCCTCGTCCAGTTCGTCACCAAATGTCACCACAAGGTTGTAACGATGAACTGGTAATCTTAGAGTTCTTTAAGGCCTAGCTAAGTCAGGCATAAGTTCATTCACCATCCGAAATCGATCGGCATGCCCTACTGTTAAAGTAGTGGTCGGGTTTACCAGAGAACGCGAAGGATAAAGACTTCTGAGGATTAAATTCAAGATCGCATAGCAACCTTTCAACGAGAACTTAAGAAACAATTAAGATGAGGAGAGAGTATTGTCATCAGCATAAGAATGAATAGTATTGAGAATTAATGATAGAAGATCATTAATAAAGATTAAAAAGAGAGTTGGAGAGAATTGAGGGATTCCAGTATTTAATGTGTGAGCAAAAGCTGTCGCATCATCGACTTCTAGGTACCCGCAGCTGTGAGTGGGACCAAGGTAATTGTTGAAGTGTCATTATCAGATGAAGCATATTCTAAACCATAGGTTGTGAGAATTATGAGCCCAATTGTGAGAACAAAATAAATCAAATCTTAAATATATTTTTAAAAGCCAAATGAGATGTCGCCGTCGATAATGAGAAGACGTGTCGAGTAAGCACTTGGGTTTAATTTCATATAAAAAATTAACCTTGTTCTTCGCGTCTCTTTCAAATGTTTTCGCGCTTTCCTTTGTACGCCCCGCCAATCGGGAGTGGCTGATTTAGACGGAAAGGGGTATATGTCCCCTATAATATGTTATTATTGGAACAAATTACACAAATCTTCAGAAAAGACATTTTGAATATTGTGAATATTCTAACGTAAACAGACTTTAGATTTGTTATTTGTTGCCATTAATTAATTTTGGGAAATTCGATATGTAACAGAGAATTATTTATTTCTATAAATATAAATGAGAACTTAAGCAAATTGAAAAAGTTTTAAATGTAGATCGGAGCGGTAACATGAGTGCAGATTAACATGCTGCTGGTCTTCTCTTACCACCGCTCCACCCTTCCATATTTGAAATTTTTCTCAATTTGCTTAGGTTCTCATTTATATTTTTAGAAATAAATAATTCTCTGTTACATATCGAATTTCCCAAAATTAATTAATGGCAATTAGTAATAAATTTAATGTATCTATTATACTTACATTATATCAACAATATTCAAAATGTCTTTTCTGATTTGTGTCTTTTGTTTTGATAGTGTACGAAAAGAATTTTTAGGGACTAAATATAGGACGCGAATTAATCACAAGATCCGAAACGATCTCATAATATCGTCTAGTTTTGTTGGCTAGGAAACGTTTTTGCCTTGTGCCTGGCGTTCTCTTGTCGCAGATTGGTCTATTTGCTTCCCCATTCTCTTAGCCGTGTCATTTGCACCGACAATCAAATTTTGGTGTTCTCTTAGTCGATTGAAGCGTCAATCATCGTTTCAAGTGTCAAACAACCTTATATGTCACATCCTCCCATATTACGTCACTTCGATTGACTAAAAGAATACTAATTTATAGCTGAAGTGGCATGATAATTAATGTCACGTCGACTGAAGTGATACGACTAAGAGAATAGAGGGATGAGAGGAGTATCGTTGGGGCGGTCAAATACCTTCATGGGATGTAGCGCTAGCGGAAGAATGGAACAATAATTTTGCGAGTGAATTGCTCTCAACTTATACAGCAAAACTTTATGCCACACACGAGCGAAAGCTTTCGAAAAGTCAAGTTCTATAACTTGAGTCTCACTAGATAGATGGATATATCTATTGCATAGCTCTGTGACATAATTAATTAAGGGAACTTTACACTTTCTCGGTCGAAAATATTAATAATTTTTATGGGATTGATAAATTAATAAAAAAATATTTTTTGAGTTCGTAAGTTTTCTGACATATATTTTAACTGGCGGCTCACTGGAATGTTTAAAAAAAAAATATCACTAGAAACATTATCCCTATCAGTAGAGACCTCGATTATTTTATTTGAGCAAAAATTCACAAAATGGTGGACCTCCAAACGTTAAAAATTGAGGAAAAAATTAACCAATCTCTTTTATTCTGGTGTGTACTAGGGCTATTGTTGTGTAGAAGAACATATTAAAATTTCATACCGGTCGGTTAAATGGTTTTAAGTTGTCGTGCACGCCGATTATAAAAACGTGGTTTTGAGAAAAACGCTTTGGAAGTTTTGACGAAGAATTTTCACAAATAAAATCTACTTACTAAATCAGATATGCCTGCTACATACAAAATCCTTTCCAACTCATAGGCCTCGTTCTCAAGTGTTCTTTCGTCCCTCCGTCCGATTCTGGCCTCTCTGGCGGCATCGGTGAGGTTGCGCTCGGTAATTTCACCTGTACCTCTGAATGTATTGAGAATTTTCCTCTGAAATTTTCAGAGAATATTATATAAATATAACACTTCCCAATAGGATACTTTCTAAACAGTCGAATTTTCCGACTCGAGAAAGTGTAATGTGACCTTAAATCTCCAGTCGATCGACCACGACGAAAACCGTACTGATGATCAGATTTAAGGTAGTGATCATCTATATATTTGGACCGTAATTGGAGAGGTCCGATTTGCTGCTCTTTTTAGGGACTGGTCCTACATTGTCTATTTTCCAGACAGATGGGAAAATACCGCATGACATGGACTTTGTTGGGGTTAATATTTGCGAGAATTTAAGCAATCACACGAGCCTGGAAAGTAACACGAGATATCTATGAACTTACTCGGGCGATAGTCGAGGCTATCTGAACCGAATCATGCAAATTTCTTAATTAGATTCTTTGTCACGACTTGCAGATCGCAATTCAAAGTTTAAAATAAATGGCTAAGCCGTTAGGACCACTACATACCGTTCTCCTTATCTATTTCTAAATTTTAATTCTTCGAGCTCTACAAAAGTGCTTTTCTTTCGTCATTTTACGTGGCGGTGAGGACTCGAGTTTTGTTCCATGTGAAAATATTGGTTGGAACTTTAAGGAGTTAAGGGTAAATAGAAGCTGTGATTTTTTTTAGTTTATTTAAAATGTTAATACGCCCATTTTAAAATTGTTGTAAAAATGGGCAATGACAACAATCTCTGAGCGAGAATGCAATTCGTTAACGCTTAACAAATAATAATCTCAGAACATCCATGGAACCAAATTGAGATTAAAACTTTTCATCGACACGAAGGTTTTGATCAAAAAATGCCGTTATAATTCAAAATCAGTATCAATACTAAATTTATAACAAGAAATTATGTAGTCTTACTAATTTATATATTGAAATTCAATAAAACCTGCGTTGCTCAAAATTGGTATAGCTTAAAACCAGCTTCCAGTCATAGTATATGACAAGAGTTGAATCTTTTTCGAATGAAATTGCAACAGAGAAGGAGGTAATTTATTTTTCAATTTTTCCACTAATATGTGAGTAATTAATTAAAAATGATTTATTTCTATTTATCGTTTAAATTAAATTCCGTAATGACCTAATAGGTAAACCGGTAATGTCGGACATACCATAAGAAAGATCCGTATGAGTTGAAATTTGAGATCGAACTAGCTAAACTAAAAAAACGTTTTTGAAAATTTTTCTCATAGGAAACAAAACTCATTGACCGATGCAACATTCTTCTCGTCGTGGTCGAACAGGAAACCAAATAAATAGGGAAACCAAGCCTAAGGATCAGTAACATATTTATACTCAATTCTGGCTGAAAAACTACATGCACTTAATTTGATTACCATGTGATGAAACTTGCTGAGCAGATAATAATCTTTCTTTTATGTCAATAAATTCCGGAAGAGTATTTAGCAGGAATATTTAAGTAATTTATTTGCAATCTTATCAA
The DNA here is from genome assembly GCA_958295665.1 of Tipula vernalis. Taxonomy (NCBI): domain Eukaryota; kingdom Metazoa; phylum Arthropoda; class Insecta; order Diptera; family Tipulidae; genus Tipula; species Tipula vernalis. The sequence continues at coordinate 40,436,571 of OY282558.1, read as the reverse complement.
AACATTCATAATGCAGTACTTACCCGTTTAAAAACTAATTATACTCTTTCAAATTATATAACAATCAACGTTCCTTATTAAACGCTCATCTTTAATGCTGAACAGATCAAGTGGTAAGCAATGATTTTGGCTCTGAAGCAGATATACTAAACCCCACGCAATGATATATGGCCTAAAATTGGTTTCAATTGGAAAGTAAAGTAATGCATATTCTCTTTCAATTAAAATGTTTTATTTTTTTCTGTAAAATTATAACTGTTGCCCGTAAAATTTTATGCTTACAAATCTATTCAGTCCATCGATGTGTACAAGCCACATTCGTACAGACATAATAAAGTCTCATCTCCTCTTCGGCACGACGTGTTTGAGCTTGGAAAAATACCGCTTCGCGGTGGCCACATTTGGGACAAGCGTGCTCTTCAGTCCTGGGCAATGTAGGATCCGATATAACGTCCGGCACAATATGTGTCAATTCACTAAAATTACAAATACAGCATTAAAATGTATCATTTCTAGTAATATTTGTTATAATTACTCAATTTCGTGCATAATTCTGTTCACATAAATACAATTTGAATCTGCCTCTTGTTTATAATCACAATTTCTACAAGCATATAAAAGTATTTTGTGTTCTTTATCTTCTTTGGGGTACAACATGTTATTGCTGAAAATCGATTTTAAGGTTAGGAAACAAAACAAATTGTCAACAACTTATTAAACTATAACTACCATTCCTGACAAAATCTAATTCCAACAAATGCCGGTCCATCATCATGTACGTCGTACCCAGACATTTTTTTTAATTAGTTTTTAATTATAAATTATTAATTGAATATAATTTGTAAACGAATCAATTTTATTTGTGTACTTTGTAAAAATGGCTAACTACAAAGTTGACAGAAAAATACTCTTAAATGAAATCAGCGCTCCACGATTTTAATAGAGGAATTAACTTGACGTTTTCAGCAATTTCTAGAATTTTTGAACCCAAATAATTTGTATAGCGAATATAGAGACGCACATTGACTGATTGAATCATTCGAATATAAACATTAAACGGAGTACAGCAGCACATGTTTAGATTGGTTTAATAATCAATTAAATTAAAAAAAATGAGTGAAGACGATAAAAACCAACCACGACAGCCCCGTGATTTACAAGTAAGTAGAAGAATCGATTTGATGCATGAGTGAATTTACAAGTAATATCTTTGTAGGGGCTCTTAAAATTCGCTATGACTGCCACTCGAAGTGAAGATGCCCCACAGGCTTCACAGTATCAGGAAATGGATCCCGAGGTAAGAAATTACTCACCTTGCTTAATTGACGTGTATTAAAACTGCTATTTTATTTTGTAGAGACGGCGATTTCTTGAAGAAGCCCTTAAAAGTATGACAATTGATGTTGTCGAAGAACTTGAGAAGGCCGTGAACTCCTTAATGGACGCATCAACAAAGACTGAAGATGAACAACTCGTTTCTCTAAATATAGTTCAAGATTTTATCGGTCAAATAGATACGGCAAATGATTTCTTTAAAGTTGGCGGGTTTGTTGTAATTTCACCGCTACTAAATTCAAAATACGATAGTGTTCGTGCCGGAGGTTGTCAACTAGTTGCTGAATTAGCCCAAAATAATCCATTCTGTCAGCAGCATTTACTCGAACTTGATATTTTACCAAAACTAATCGAATTATTATTGGAGCCTGCGGAAAATGTTGCCTCCTCTGCGATGCATGCTATTTCGTGTATGGTACGAAATCACGATGCATCACTAGATGAATTCATTAAGCAAGGCGGATTGGAATGCACTTTAGGAACGTTACTCACCAAACACGAAAAAGTTCATATAAAAGCAAGTTTTCTCATTTCAACACTCTCATCGATGTCACCACAAATTCGTGATGATTTTATTGCTTTGAATGCGATTGAGAATCTCTCCAAGCTTGTAAAGCCCGCCAATGGTTATGACACCCATTTAGAAAGAGTTCTATCAGCTATGCATATTTTATGCGAATCAAGCGAAGGTACGAAAAGGCTTCTTAGCGGCAATAGTAGCATTAGATCAGTGTTACAGCAAGTGTTGAAATTAAATGAAGGCAAGGAAGAGTGTCGAGAAATTATCGAAATTTGTCAAATTTTAAATAGAAAGTTTGATATCGATACTGAAGATAATACCGAAAGATAGTTTATATTTGAATTGCCCCTAAGAAGTATTTATTGTATATGTATTATTAATTTTCAAATAATAAATTTGTAAATTTTTTTTCATGAATTCCAATAAGAATATTTTGTACAATTGCATCATTACTTAGGTATCTATCTAGATCACCAATGTTTTTAGATGACGCAGCGGGCATTAAAATTTATTTAAAAATATAAAAGTTTAAAATTAATGTTATTCTCGAATTCCACAACCATTTTCCACATATGGACATCTGTCAAAATTCATAAAAACGTTCGGAAATTTAAATTGCTGTATTCTTGAATTCGCTATGGAATTTTTGCGGTATTAAGGGAATTTTTCCGAATCGGTCTAAGCAGGTGAAAAAAATTCGCCATATACGAAAACATCAATAATTACATAGATTTTAACAGACGTCCACATGTGGAATTCGAGAATAGGGCCCCTGATTCTGAGTTCACAACTCGTATAGGAACCAGAGGAAATAATATGAATTTTATCGTTCCAGAACCGGGCTCAATGTCTACCTAATACATAAAAAAGGCAGCAAATCAGGTACAATCGAAACAAGTGCTTTCACCAGCATAACGAAACCCAATAAATGGCTAGTCAAGAACAGAAAGTGATCCAAGTAACATTTTTGCAAAAACTAAAGGTCGAGTTACAATGAATCCGTCTCGTTTCGTTCCGTCGTTCTCCGTCTCGTCTTTTCCGTTTGTTGGTTACATTGCATCCGTTCCGTCTGTTTAAACTTGCATTTGAAAAACAAACAAAAAAAAATAAAATGGAAGACTACGAGACTCTAAAATCTTTAGAAATTCTCTTTGATTTATACGTTTTGATTATAGAATTTATAAGAAAAAAAGAAGATGGTGCGTCCATTAAATCTGGATAGGGTCGAATCCGGGTATTTTAAGAGTAGCTTTCTCCAAATGAAAGAGTCTAACTCTTTGATTCACAAGTGATTAGTAAATCAAATTGTCGAAAATTCATCAGCACTCGTTAAGGGTGACAATTGCCAACAAAAGTATTATTTGAGTTGGGTCGGTTTTCTTGAACACCATCGATGTATTATTTTTGATATTCCCCACTCTTCCGTTTATGTTGTTTTGCACCAATCAACTTCACTAGGTAGGTTCTGTTTTCTGTATAATTTACGAACACGTTGAGTGAATTTATTTCATATAAAACAATCTGTCTCTCTCTAAGTTCATTTTAGTTGCTTATTAAATGGATTATCTATTAAAGAGGAATTGGGTTCGGTTATTTTTCTGTTCACAATCACAAAGCAAACACATGAATGAATGAATTTTAAGGGGAAAACTACAAAATGTTGGAAATTATTATTGTTTTAAGATAAAAATAATGTAAATTATACATTAATCTTGCAAGAAAAAATATTTAATGTTAATATAGATTCTTAGTCAAGCTAAAATTAAAATATTTCATCTTTGGAAGAAACATTCTTCTAGTAGTTCGCCGAATGATAAGAACACGTGGAGAAAACACATCTTCTGTAAACACAAGATGTATGGTTTTCTCTTAAAATCGAAAAACAATTCATTTCCCTTCGTTATTGCTTATTTTGAGTATGGAGACCTGTATTAAAACCGTAGGCACCGCAAAGCAAAATTTACCAAAGGCGCCAGAATCTAAGTTATATCCTAGAAATGTATATATTGTGTTACAAATTCATTGCGCAAGGGTTGCGCGCTTATTAGAAAATTATGTCTAAATTGGCTGAAGCCCCCGCATTCTGTAAATAATTTCCATATGAGTGATGTACATATTTCGTTTGTGTCCAAAGCCACAGAAATAATAGAATAGACCAAGTTCCATTTAACACTTAACTATATGATATAATCATTCTTATAACTTAAACAACACTACGCCAATTTGAGTTTACAATACTAATAAACGGTTTTCAGTCTATTTTCTCCTTACTGTGCCAACAACCTGGCCACATTTTCGATTTCGAGGCAGCTCTTCAGTCCTACCTTCTGGACAATCTGAAGACGCTAAATCGTTCTTATATCTCAGAGATCGTTAAACCATTCGTTCAGGATCCCGAGTTAATAGCTCAAGAAAAGGAAACACGCAAACAAATGTAATGTATTATTCCATTGTTACATGTTCTTTATCCCTGAAGCTGTTTCACAAAACAAATTTACGAATAATTTCCCCTTTTTGGTTTTTTTAAGCGATTGATTTTTGTAATATAGTTCGATGGAATTTGGATAAATCAGTTGACCTTTTGCTGCGAAATAGATCGGAGTTAAATAATTCTTTTTATTTTAGAAGAACTTTAACAAGTTAAATTTGTTTTTTCCGATCGCGTATTGTGATATTTTGTGTTGTGAATAGAATATTTTAGAACATTTAATAACTATTTTTGGAATATACGAATACAGTTCTCAAGTTTTTTTTTTACCCAAGTGCTTTTGAGTGATATATGGTCTGTAAACTGATTTCTTTAATAAGACCATTATCGCGATAAATTATTTGTCTTGTAATCAGAAATTACAAGAGTTTCCAGTTTGGAAATGTAATTGGTGTAATTTTCTGATATAGAGTGTTTCCTTTTATTCGTTCCGAATATTCCAAACGTTTGAAAATGACTTTGTTATTTTATTCATTCAACCTACTTAGTCATTACGAGAATTCTTAGCGTCATATTCTTTCCTCGTTTCTTTACTCTTTACCTAGAAACTAAATTAGTTTATGTAAAGAGGAAAGAAACGTGGAAGAATATGATGGAAAGAATGCTCGTGTGAATGAATATACTGATTCGGAATATTCAATAAGCATTCTTGTTGATCTACATCTACATCAATTATAGGTAGAATAAAAGGTATATTCTGCCAAACGTCACATTTTACTAAGAATTTAAATTTAAAAAAAATTGTATGCGTTACCATTCTGTTTTTAATATTGTGATTTTGAAATTATGTACCTATAATGAATTTTTTTAATGATGGATTAATTGAAATTTATGATAATGATGGTAAGCATTTATTATTAATTGAAAAAATGTGATCCTGTGAAAAGTGTATTCCAAATTTTATTGTGTTCGTTTATTGTATTTCGTCCCGAATAATCTGTGACCACGTGATTAATATCCTGTTCCTTCTATTCTTTCGGTCGAATGAATAAAAGAAAACAACCATTTTAAGATTGAAAGTGTTTCTAAAAATTCAACGTATAAACAGTTTCTACGTTTTTGGAATTGTTATATGTATAAGTGACATGTGCTAATATTTTTTTTTGTGAAGATTATGATGATTTAACGATATATCAAGTGCAACCACGTTTTAAGTGGTAATAATAATTTATATACGTAATACATCTAATATATTCATCTAATATATTCACAACAGACAATTTTAATAAGTTAAATTTAATAAAATTAACAAAGGTTTTAAACACAAATACAATGAACAAGTTATACCATCGAGGATTCATTAGTCAACCACCATACTGGACATCATCACCATCAAAAATTTGTTGAGTAGACCATTCACAATTTATTAATTTTTATATTTTTATTTTATTTTTCTGAATTTTCTTATCTTTGCTTATTTTGATCTTTGCTTATTTTTCTTTAGTGTTATCTTTATCTTTCTTAAATATTATATTTTGTTATCTTATCTAAGGAATCAGTTCGATCTTTCATTATTATCATTATTATATTATTTATTGTTGAGAAAATGAACAACATTTCCTAGAATTTTCTAATTACTGCGTTCTGGGCGATTAAGGGGTAAGTAGTGAGTAGGACCCCATTCAATTTACAATTTCAATTATCGTTGATAGATAGAAGAGTGGCGTCATGGAAGTTTATGGAATTTTAGTTATGATTTAGTGACCTCTAGATTAAGGGTCCATCCGTCTCTCCTTGAAATTTTGGGAAGCGATTAAATTTATTGGTGTAATGGCTGACAGATGACCATAAGAAAGTTAATTTTTAGTGAAAAAATTACTTTTTTCAATCTTATTCTCTTGTGATCTTACAAGATTTATATAGAAATATAAGCAGAGTAGAGTAGTGCAAGCGTTGATCAACCCCACGTGGGAGTGTGCATTAATTTTAAAGTTTTTTTTTTTTATGGTAAAAATATAGCTTTATTGTGAAAAAATTGTTACAAATTGATCATTCAAAATATTGTCCATCGCTATCCACTACTTTTCCCATCTTGCTCATACGTTGGGAGCGCTGCTCAAACAAGCCATGAGTCATAGATCGAAATAAGTAGCAATCGGAAGGAGAAATATCTGAGAAACATCCCAGTTAAGCGTTTCTAACGTTTACTTGATCGGTTTCGCAACATGAGGCCAAGCGTTGTCGTGCTGGAAAATCATGTTGTCGTATCTTTTCGCGTTGCTTCATTATTCGGCTCAATCACATCGATTGTTGATGGTAGCATTTGGATTATCGTGTCCATTTTTCATTATGATTCTACTAGTTCTTCTTCCGTTTGACTCTAGCCTTCATCGAGTAAAGCTTCCACTTCCTCAGCTTCAAACTTTTTCGGCTAACTTCCGTATCAAAAATTCTTCTTTTATAACGTCGAAACCAGACTCAAATTTTGAAGACGATGGTACATAATCACCATAAACTTTCATCAGCATTCGTTGACTTTCAAAAGCACTTTTCTTCAAATGGAAGCAAGAAAGCAAAGCCTTCCGCAAATTGTATTTTATGGGCAGAAAATTGGCCTTATATTAGCGAGTTAGTACTATAAAAAAATCACTCATATTTCTTTGTGTACTTTAACATTGCAAAACTTTAAAACAATCGATGAGGTAAGCAGGTACCTAACCCAACGTTCTAAACTTTATAAGAAGAAACCACATAGAAAGTTTGGTGAAAGAAGAAGCTTACTAAAATTACTATAATTAAAACATGTTTTAACCTCAACCATATGTGCATGTCACAAGAATCGTTGATAGATCCTAAACCGATACAAATTTTACATCTTGTCCAGCTCCACTAAATACAATAGAGGCGACAAATCTCAACATTCACCATTCATAGCTCTGAAGCCGGCACTGATTTGTTATTAAATAAGTCAGTATTATACCTATGTATTACGTTTCACGGTTTCACCATAAATTTCAAAATACTATTCTCCGAATTTGCCATACGACATTATTCAAAATATTTACCTGCATGCGCGCTTAATAAACAAACACAACTTACAAAATATAAAATGTTCCTCGTGTTTATTTAAAATATCCGCGTAATTCATCAGATAAGCGTAATTGCGAATAGGCTACACGAAATTTTAAATTTTGGCGTGTGCCACACGACATCAAATGTTTACACTTCATAACAAGATACGTACGTGAAAATTATGGCTTGTTTTTGTTTGGTTTTATTTTATTATAAGCTCAGGTAATTTTAATAAACCAATTTCAAAAGTAAACATATTCTTTATCATTTTATTAAGTGAACGATGCATCAAACGCCTTATTTATTTATTCTTTGTAATAAAAAGAAATTTTACTGTTTAAAATAATATAATTAAGACTGAAAATAGATCTCATTGAATTTTTTCAACTGTATTTTTATCTTGTAATGATAAAAATAAAATTCCACAAAGCAAAATTACAAGCAGCATATTATAGGCTACGTACAGTATTTTTGTAAATTTTAATTCCATTTTCAGAATGAAAATAAAAAAAAAAAAGTTCTTCGTCTTTGGCATTCAGTCAAGTTGAATGCGAGCCAATATTTTTATAAACATTTGATCGTGAAAATCATATGGTTTTTTCATATTTTGTGTATTTAACTATTTTTATAGATTAATAATAATCAATTGATTTGTTAGTATTATATCTCCAAAATATAATCCAGTATCAAAATTTACATCAAAACTTTGATCCTTCTTTCATAAGTGAATTGCAAAAATAATTTAGAGGACATTCATTAATGATTTAGTTGTATTTATCTGAATTCTGAATTGTTATGACAATAGAGGATAAAATAGGTTTTATTACTGTATTGTTTTAAATGAAAAACAAAAGAACTTTTTTTTTTTAGTTTTCCCGATGATCATAATAAAATTTAATATAAAAACGAAAAACTATACATGAGAGGACACAGAAATTTACCGTTAAAATGAGATAGACAATTATTTATAAAATTTTCTTTTTTAATTTTTCTTTATATTTAAAATTAATAAATACAAAGAACTTTTCCCTAATTAAACTCATTTACTGTAAAAATTTTCTATTGAATAGTCGTATGTTTAAAAACATAAAAAAAAACATTTTTTAGTTTTTCCAAACGGAAAATAGGAAAACTGAAAACAAATAATAAACATAATAAATTCATAATAAAAAGTTTTTTTTTTGTTAAAGTGGACAAAATTTTCTTTGTCTTTTAGTTAATAAGAAAAGTGTTTGTGAAGAAAAACTTTTTAATAAATTTTATATGCACTTTGTTGTGAAAAAATTAGTTGGTGGAAAATATTTATATATACAGAGAAAAGTTTGCAGAAAATTATAAAGAAACAAAGAATTTAATTTAAAAACTTTTTATTTATCAAACAAAAAATCGATAACAAAGGATTTTCCTATTTTACAAGAAAATAGAATAGTGAGTTTAAATTTTCCGGTGTGGATTTGTAACGAATTTTCCGAAAAACTATATAATCTTTACTAATTATTAACAACATTTTGCAATTTTAATATTTAATTTACCATTTTGGTGTGTTGTGTTTGGTGTGAGTGTGCCTCTATACTTCTTAATCTCGATCTCGCTAAACGCTAACAAAGAAAATATTCACATAACCAAAATAATAAAGGCACGTGAAAACTCTTTACATTAAATCGAAACGCATTTCTTTTTATTTTTATGTCGAAATTGTTATTGATTTAAGAGTTTATTATTACTTTATTTTTATATACAAAGAATAATATTGAGGAAAAAGTTCAATGTTCTAGAATAAAAACAGACCAATGCTTTTTATAAATGTATTAAGAATAGCTTCAAAGATAAATTATAATTGAGCTCAATGCCAAAATTGTTATAAATACTTTTCCGGATATATAACGCGGAATATCAATCACAAGTTATCGCAAACCAAACTGTCGCGTGTTTAATTTGATTCGCATGCAGTTATATTTACGTTGATTGATATTATTTATAAATTATTTTGTGTCATTTGTATTCTTTTCGGCGCAGACAATAGAAACAACAATTTTCATCAGACGTATAAATTAATTCGTTGTGAATCAAATAAATTTCCACGCTCTTGAATGCGTAAACAAATATTATTATTTTGAACTAAATATTATTGTTTATAGTATAATATACTCTCTATAAAGTATTGCGATTCAAAAATATCGTTGTTTTTGTTAAAGTGAAAAATATTTAACAGCGATTCATTTTAATGCTCGAATAAATATTTTTCCATTGATATTTTAATGATGATTTTTTTTTGGGGGAGTTTTCATCCAATATTTACCTAAAATTCTCTATTGATTATTTTTTTGACACGCTGTAATAAAAAAAATGAAATTACATAAAAATGAGAATAATATTAATTTTAAACTTTGCCTGCTGACGTCTGCAATTCACATGATGTCTTACGTAAATTTGGATTTCCCGAAATTTTAATGTCATCAAGCTAATAAAAGTCATCACAATTCACATTTTTTTTTGCATTCGCCTAATTATATTTTACACTGTCCTCTGAGAAATAATTATTAAATCGTTATTAGTATATAATTTTATTGCTGACTCGGTATTATTGTCTTGATAATATACGACCTAATCTAATTCTATCAAGATCGAGCCGATTTATTTTTTGCCTATTTTAAAAATAGACCAGTTTAAGAAGAACAGTAATTTGGTAAATTTTATTGAATTAAAACTTAAGACGATTTGTCCCAAAGAGTAATATTACGTCTAGGCTTGCAATAAAACTAACTTTCTAGTTAATTAAATTTCTTGCTTCACAGGCTTCACTTGATTTAAATATTGTCATCCACAGAAAGGTTTTTGTTCAGCTAACAGCAAGCCCTTGCCTACACCATGCCTTCGAGAACAAAGGTGAATTTTGGTGACTTTAGAAACATTCCTGGCTACAATTTACAAGGACATTTATCACCAAGTCCCAAATGTCCCCGAATAAATTTCAAACTATTGACCAATGAGCCTCGTTATTTTAATAATGTGTTTGTGATTTTTTGCGAAAATTGGCCAACCGGAAGTGGCAGCTTCAGAAAATTTATTTTGTCCATATGTATCTCAAAAAATAAAAGAAAACTATTAAGTACAAAATGTTCCAGTTAAATTTATAAAAAATTTGCTCAATAAAGTTCTCAAAATTCCCCGTTCGTAAAAGAAAGTTGTGTGTTGGGCACACATCAATTTTTTTTTTCTTGAAGAAATTTGTTGAATGAACAGGACTTAACTTTCTCAAGTAATTTGATCAGAAAAGAAATTTTGAAATTGAGAAATTTGTTGTTTGTGAAAATTCCAAGGCCAGAGTTATTCTTGCAGTTTTACATACAAAACTAATAAAACCTATATATAACAATAAAACATAAACAGTACAAAAAAATGTTTTTTAGCTTTAGCCTATGAGTAACGAAGTCTTTCCTTAGCACACATGCCTAGTTCTGAGAAGCTGACAAATCTCTGTTAATACAAAACGATTTTCTATTTTTAAATGTACGCTTTATTTTGCTAATTTGTTACTAATAACATGTTGTTATTCTATATTACAGGTATATATTTGTTATTCTGTGTATAATGGATATTTGGGTTTGGTACTTTAGTAAGTTTCGTTACATTTTTTGTTTTGTTGAATAATTTTAATAAAGAGAAAATTAAATATCTTAAAATATACATCAGCAAAAGGCAATGCGCTTAAGATTTTTTTTCTCTTTCTTAAATGTTAGATAGTTGCTAAAAATATCAATTACTATTATTTCATGCCACTGAAGAGTTTCGACTTTGTGTTCGAGAAATAGTAAACAAAGCCATTAGGTTATGGTAATCTCTCTGCACAAAGGATTAATACAATATGTTATTGAACAATCTGGCCGCCTCATTTTTATTAGTACATTTTCTTCATACACTAATGCAAAATTTCGATCAACAATGTTGTGTTTGAAAATCAACAAAATAAAAAAAATCATTGATAAAGAAATGCGTGAGAAAATATGCGCATTTATTTACTACTTTTGTTGTTAAAAATACGAATGATTTACGTATTTAGTAAATGTACGGAGTATACATATATAGAACCACACAAAAATATTAATAGAATTTTTCGCGTAATATGTTTTGGTTTATTTGTTATGCTAATTTATATATTAAAATCAACCATGTTATGGAATAAAAATAATTTATGCTGGTCTATCTCTCTGTATATTTTTCTGTTCTAGGCTGAATTATTGCATCTGCACAAAAAAATTATGTCGGTAATTTCAACAGGTATAAAATATAAACAACAAAAACATGTCCAATATTTACATTTATCATAAAATTACACTGACACTAATTAGCAAAGGTCGTAAATTAATTTTACCCGGTTAAATCAGTCTTTTGTTTAGAAAAAAAAAAAAAGAATCAGATAAATTTAATTAAATAGTTTTCAAAAACTTAAAACAAAATTTTCCTCAATTTTCTTTTTTAAACAACGCGACACTAAAATACATTTAGTATATACTGTATAATATTGTACGTACTTATACGTCTACGTAAAATAAAATGTGAAAATTTCGGTTTTCTTTTATTTAGTTGGAATAAGAAAAATCGCACAAAACATTAAAACAAAAAAATTAGCTTCATAATTTTTCCTACGGAAAGTTTTCTAATTAATAGTTAATTATTTAATATTAAAACTATATTTAAAATATAATAAAACAAAACAACAAAAAATGGATAGTGAAGATCGAGGTCAGTGTGCATTTGATAGAATCAATCAAGAAGCATTAGTAAAATTATAAAATCCTGTTACGAAATAATAAAATTGTCTATGTTTATTTATAGTGTTTATGTAACATTTAAAATTAAAAAAATTAAAAATCATTTACTCGAATCAAAATCTTTTTAATTAGGCTCCGCGACTAATGGAATTGTTTTTACACATAAATGAATATGTTTTTATTTAATTCTAGGCCATTCTTATCGTGCAATGCCTACCGAATGTGCAGGTAACCCTCTACAGAGGTCATTAGCCGATGCGATTATTCGTATGCAACCATTGGACGAAATACGAATATTGCTTGCATGTGGCGCTAAAGTAAATGAACCAGTTACTCAAGGCCTCCGTGCACTACACTATGCTGTATGGCAAAAAAATATTCCAGCCCTTCAGTTGCTATTGGTACGTGGTGCCGAAATCAATGCAACCGATGAGGTTGGTTATAGTGCACTGCATTTAGCTGCGGAACATGGATTTCATGAGTTGGCCCAAATACTCTTGGAGGCTGGTGCTAAAGTAGATTATCGTGAACCAACCGATGAATTATATCCTAGGACAACATTATGTGATGAACCGCTTCGCCTTGCCTTGAAGAATAAACATTATGTAGGTTACAATAGAAAAAAAAAAAAGAATTTAATTTTAAATATATAAAAAAACTTGATTCAATTTTTTTTTCTAGGACGTTGCCAGACTTCTTCTCGAATTCGGAGCTGATCCAAACAAACGTTACTTTTTTGGTGCTGAAATAAACTTGGTTACGGATACAGAGTCCCTTGAATTATTGTTGACCTATGGTGCACATACTGAGACCCTAGATCGTGCCGGGATGACACCACTCATGCGAGCCGTGCGTCACAATCAAAATTTGGAACAAGTACTGCTATTATTAAGCCATGGAGCCGATGTAAATGCTATGACTGATGCCCGAAATGATTATCGTACTGTATTACATTATGCAGTGCTTTCAGGACATATGAGATTAGTTAATTTACTATTAAAACAGGGTGCTAAAGTTGATGTGGTTGCCCCGGCGCCAGAACCAGACCGTCCGAGCCCTCTAGACTTGGCGATACTACGCGGAGATCCAGCACTAGTTCGTATGTTATTAGAAGCTGGGGCAAATGTAAATCGTAGCAGTCCTATTATTGGGTCACCGCTACATGTTGCGTGCGCCGACAATATTCCACATAGATTAGAAATTATGAAAATGTTGTTATCGTATGGTGCCGATCCAAATATTCGTGTATCTAGTGAACCAAATGGTAGTGGTTTATTACGTCCGCCATTAGCCGAGCTCTTAGCAAGCAACGAAAACATTTCCATTGAAGAAATCCATTTACTATTGAAATATGGCGCCCGAGTAATCATGAAGACCCAATTTCGGGACCCAGACGGTTTATTAAATTGCCTAGCCAATGTAACCGATAAATCACAAATTTTAGAGACGTTGTTAGGAGCCGCAGAAGAATTTGATCCATGTATGATACGTAGAAATTCTTACCTTACTCAGGAACAACGCCAATCGATATTAGATCAAGCAACCACACCCTTAACGTTAAAAGCCCAAGCAAGAGCATTTTTCCGTAAAAATTTTGGACGTAATTTGCCTGAATCTGTGCCATGCCTTTTCATACCGATCACCTTAAGAAGATACCTTCTCTATGAACATAGCTAAATTATTCGCATAATTAGCTTTAAATATCAATTATTGGATTATTATTTAATCCAAATTATTCTGAGATTAATGACGACTGTTTCTTGTGATAATTTTCTATTACTTACTCGAATCCGAAACGTGATAATTTTTTTGTATTCAAATATATGTAATATGTACTACTATTATTTTAGGTTAGGTTTAACGAAAATAATTATTTTGTAAATGAAATTTGTAAGAAAATCATTTTTATACTAAAATTAATATTGTGCTAACATGTCGAGAAGCACATTCACCTATAAAATAACATAAAACATAAAAAAATAAATTATGTGTATATTGAATAAAATATATATTATATATAAATAAAACAATAAATTTTAAAATATATATTTAAGAAATAATTTTAATTAAATCTTTTTGTAGTTTTCAGCACTGAAAACAACTGAATTTATAAAATAAAATGGAAGAGGTTCCTTCTAATTACCTAATTTGAAATATGTAGTTTAATTAACGAATTTTTTAATTAAATTCGGTTGCTTAATTTTAAATTTAAAAATATATCTACCTTTTGAAATTCATAAAGTTTATGTTACATTTAAGTTATTTGAACTCATATGATTCAATTTTTTTGAAAAGTTATTGTTAAGCCATGCGGTTTAGATGGGACAAATAATATACAACGTGTCTGTAGTTGATAATGTACAGTAATGTAAATTCATAACCATAACATCTCCCCTTCTAACACTTTTGCTGCCATAGATGTTCCGGTGCATCAAGAATTTTTTGGATACACCACGTTACTGCGACACCTAAACATCATGTAAACATTGCATTATACCAAGCCACATGTGCACCCGCACATCATGCTATTTTTTTATCATTTATTTTTATCTCCTTATGTTGATGCACCGGAATATTAATTTTATTCTCAATCAAAACGATATAAAACCACAACTAAACGCAAAAGTTTGAATAAATAATGGTAAAATAATTGGTTCTTCATTTAAAAAAAAAATCCACAATTCATCTATGCAATAATAAAAGGAATAAAGCAATAAAAGGAACAGACAATGAACAAAACTTTTGAAATGCTGGAGTCGTTCATTTTCTTAAGTGGAATATCATATTAAAATGTTTCAGACATAAATGTTGGTTCTTTCCACACGTCGCAAAATGTACTGACGTATTAGGGTTTTTTACTTACTTCCTTAGGACCAGACAGACTTGAAATTTCTTTATAATACAATTTGCAACGACCTCTTAGTTTTCAATTTGACTTCGACTATTTGGAAGCTTCCTCAAGATACTGCTCTTCTTGTTACCAATCCGTATCCGAGTCTTTTTCAAATTCAATCCTATTGATCCGATATACGCCCACGCCTTGCTTAACCTTATTGTATAAAAAAATAATGTTAGGTTTTTTAATTTTATGCTTTTTACTTTTTTTTTTTAGTTGGTCCACACATTTTTATTTATTTCAGATGGTTCTGTATTACAGTCACCAAAAATTATTAGAATCTGAGTAACTGCTTTCATCAGAGTCACAATGACAAGGTTGATAATTGTCTTCACTGTCTGAACCAGAAAAATTAGCATCAGATTCAAATAAATGTGGATTATTTGGTTTGGCTAACATTTCTTTTTTTCTGAGCCCAAACTCTTTCAAAACATCATCATTTCCGGTAGTTTGAATTTCATTGTCATCAAAATAATTATAAAAATTGAGAAAGCCTTATTGAACCTTTTACTTCTATTATTTCGGCCACATTTGGAATTATTTCAACATCTTCGTTATACGGTGAATGTGTATTAGTATTTATATTTAATTCAGTTTCTCCATTTATCTGAGCAGCACCCAAATCAACCTTATTGTTCATTTTATTTCTTCAAAATACACAAATCACAACCCAATTCAACACAAATTTTTACAGAAATAACTAAATTGACTTTCGACTGAAATAAATTTGTTTGCAATTGCACTCAAATATATGACGAAAAATTATATTTGGTGAATCCCCGAATCACATAAACAATAAGCGGCATACCCTGACCTCATTTATCTTATTTTTTAGAGAATCAGGGTGCAGTAAGTAAATATTTCGAGTTTAGATTGAATGTATGTAACGATTCCTTTTACAATGCGAGTATCATTATGATTTACCACATTTTCTACAGCCTACAGGCCAACGAGTTACAGGTGCTAAAATGTAATAACAAATTAACTATTACGTATTTTTTATGAGAATTTGATGAATATATTAATTTCAAGAATACTAAAATATAATTCAAGAAAAAACGTATAAGAAAAAATGCATGATGTCCCGGTGCACCATGGCATGTAGGGAGCGAAAAAGTACATGATGTGCTGGTGCTACACAGTGGCTTGGTAAAAGAAAACAATGCATGATATGCGACATGGCTTGGTACAAGTATAAAACTCATGATGCGCGGGTGCACATGTCGCAGCGAAAGTGTTAAGTTTTGTTACTTATACCAAATAATAATTAGTTTCAACTTAATTTTTCTTAACATATTTCTTTTCTTTTTTTTTTTGATATTAATAATAGTATGTACAGTGGTCGCATTATAATTAAGCCACAGAGCAATAAAGCGAAAAGGAAAACACAACTAAGCAACCGGAACGTAGCCACCCGAACGAAGCCAAAAGAAGAGCTTTGGCTGCAAAACCTACTTAGGGCATTTGATTGGGATGAGAGTAAATCCAACGTGGTTACAGGGGGGCTATTTGAGAATTCGATTCGAACGTGATCGAGTCTTCGATGCATTAGATTCCTATTTAAATTGAATCAGATTCATTCGTTTCTTATTTAAATCAAATATGAATCTTATACGTCGAAGACTCGATCACGTTCGAATCCAGTTCCCAAATAGCTCCCCCCCCAGGTGATGAGAGTTTACACGTAAGGCGACCCCCCAAACCAGGAGCTTAACCCTCGTTATGCCAAAAAAATAATGGATCAAAGCAATACATCAGTAATGGTGCCTGTCACCAAAACCAATGGAATTATGGATGTCCTTAAATATATCGAAATCCGGTTTTCCGATATGGTGGCGTTATCAGCACCCCAAATATAATCTAAAGGTATGAACTTAAAACTAAATTTTCAAATTTAGTTAATTTGTGTTACTGTTATTCATTATCTGACGTAAAAATTAGCTAAAAACCAGTCAGAATTGTATGTACTAGTAACATTAATAACAATAAAAAATTAATCTTTGTAATATGATTTATTTATCTTTTAAGATGAAACTTCTTAAAATAATCGTATCGTATATATAAATACAACAATACAACTGAACAATATTCTTAACTATACTTGATTTGATATTAATACCATTGACAGACACAAAGATTATCGCGATAATCTCAGATCGCGATTTTAATTTCATTTTAAAAATGACATCAAAATAAAATAATTCTATATAATCCTGAATTCGTGATTAGCTAGTTTGTGTCTGTCGAGGGTATTAGATTAGTGTTGCTGGAATAGAATTCTGAAAGTTTCTAAATTGATTTTATTTTGAATTTGGTAAGCTCCATTCAAATTTGATTCTAAATTGATTTTGAACTTGGTTGCTAACATAATTGCTCTTATTTACCAGGTGCTAATTTCTTATCTACATTATTATAAAAAGTAAAAGGATGCAAGTCAGTCATTGAGTAACGATTTACGGAGAAATCTCGCTTTAGCGCACTCCTCACTTGACTGAGATCAAATTTCTGAGGCTCAGTTCTCCTTTTCTCAAGTAAAATTCTCTCGATTAAACCGGACACCTCATTTAAACAAACATCATGTTGGACCGCATCGATATATGCTCAAGTGGGATTTCACTGTATTTAAAAATCGTTACATTTATCAGTTTAAGAAAGCACCCCTGTTAAGAATATAATAAGCATCTTTATTCAAATGACAGTAAAAAAAAGGTTTAATAATCTATTGTTGGGAATCCTAAATTCTTTTATTATGGTATCGAATTGGGTGTTTTCAGAATTTAAAAGGGACGAAGAAAGAATGTGTTCAAAGTGTAAATTCCAAAAAAACATCTTGGTAATTAAAAACAACGGGCTAATATTGATCGTGTCGTCATCAGTTTAGATGTGCATTATACCAAAATAATTTTTATGATTTTATGATGAATGCAGTTATGTATTATCTTCTCGCTTTTTGAGAACGAAAAGCATACCTAATTAAACCTGTAGAGACTGTTTTTTTTTTCTCGAACCTCACGAATACAAAAGACAACATCATATGACTAATATATTAATTTTATTACCCTTGGTAAAACATTTTATAAAAACGTACAAAAAAGGCGTTTCGCCACCCGATAAAATGTCCAAAAATATTTTGGTAATTACTCTCCTATTGTTTTCTTAGCATCTATCTATCTAGGTACTCGTATATACATAATAACTTCAAATTTTTATTTTCTTTATATTTATTTATGAGAAAGGATACTGCACTGGTATATTACGGGACTATATTTGCTATATAAACTAAAACCAAGGCCCTTTTAATAATTAGTTAAAAAGTAATCGTGATGCTGCTAAAACCTAAATGTTCAGTGCGGATAGAACAAAAAATAATTTCATTGGGGCTTTTTAATTGTAATGAACCAAAATTTTAATTATTTAAAAGGTTTTAATGCAAGTGGTACCCAGAATATAGGTAAGCCATAGACAAATTTGCGTATAAAATAATTTAAGTGTTGACAGTGATTTGAATTGTGAAGGCCCTAGGTCATGTTGGTATTACAATAAACACAAAATGATGTAGTACGGCAATGACTAAGGGCTTTCGAGCTCAAAAGGAATTTTAAATTGAATGTTTTTCAAATAATAGCTTCCTTTATTTCTGTATCCTATTTTGTACTCTACATTTTGTTAATACTGTAGTACGGATAAGATATGGGGACAACGGAATACAATAATCATCAGCTACAACGGATGACAATGATTTCTGTGGGGTTCAGTTGCACTACAATTATTTGGGAGTTGTAGTACGGCTGGAACTCTACTGAAAATGTTATAACCGATCAGCAATATTACTACAGAATTGTAATAACAATCTCCAAAATTTGAAATCGCTAATAATTTTCTATATTTACACTTCAAGGTTACCCAACAAATTTACAAGCGTTATCTGGACTACTGTTACTTGGTAATCAAACCGGAGATACATCAATAAATCGTAGCATTAATTTTCAACACGAAGCACGTGATTTTTCAAAGTTTAGCAATCATCATTATAAAAAATTATTACTCATGGCTAACTCGGATTCACCGTCCCAATTAAATGTTGGAACACATCTCTCAATAAATCCAGTTGTTACTCAGAGATACAATATCGATTTTAATGAGACACGGACATCATCACCAATAAATAATACTAAGGAGCTATTGAAATTACACGAGGTATTCCAATCAATTACAGAGAATCACAAGTATCATACCGTGCCATTTGTCCCACAGAATAATGGAATTGTAGTAATACGAAATAAGCCAAATCATTCACCAGCGGATTCAGGATATTCACCAACATTCCTCGAAGACCAACTGCATTTTCCAGCACCAATTTTAGCGTCAAGCCTTTTGAACAACATGGCACCACACGAATATACTTTGCCATTCGAAACTCTGGCCGAATACCAGAAAATTGAACGAGAATCGCACCATTTAAAGCAAACATTTATCGAAACAAAATTAGCTGAATGCCCCATCGATTACGGATACAATGAAAGTAAATCACGATTAAGGCGTACTTATGAAGATCCAGTGATGGAAGAAGGACGGGCTAAAAATAATTTAGCATCAAGACGTTCAAGATACAAGAAAAAATTTTCTTCACGCTTGTTAAGCATCAACTATGATTACGATTTGATCGAGAATCGTAATTTGTTCGAACAAGAACAATGGCTTTTGAGGATAATTCATGAGTTGGAGCAGCAAATTTTTGATAGTGGTATTGATACAAATACACTTAAAGCCATCCGAAATAAATGTGGATTAAAATGAAAAAATGTTTACCTCCTAGTCCTATTCTCTTAAAAAATAAAATTTTAATGTATAAATAAACTCGTTAATTTTAATTGTTATTATTGTAATAATCGTAGACATTGTGGCTTACTGGTTTTTCTTCAAATTATTATAACTAATTTTTTCAGATATTATCGTTGATCGCCTATGTATTTGGAGTATGAGAATTTTTGAAAATCTTATTCCTTGTACTCGCAAGTTAACAAATGTGGAAATTGTTCACTTTAGATGGCAAAATTGTAAATGGGCTATAGCTATTTGTGGTGGACGTGGCCATCGACCAATATATACAATAAAAATTGCTGTGGAAACGAACAAACCTTCCTAGGCAAGAGGTTCGGTAAAGTCATTGGCTAGGTGTTATTTTATCCAACCAAAGTTAAGCTTCTATACTTGAGCGGCCAAAATACATGAAAGCTATCGTAATTCAAAGTCAAATTTAATGAACTAAATGAAGATGGAGCTTTATAGAAAGGCAGCTGATGCTAGATGCATTACAAAAACAAAAGAAATCGCACAAATCTTTCAGACACACTTTAATTTAACAAATTATTCATTTTATTAATTAGTTTTTTCAATTTTTAAAGCTAAAAATTCAAAAAAGCTAACGTGAACAAATTCAGTTTATTCAGTCGCATATTTTAATACAATATCTTATTCAACCAAGTTTCATTGGCCCATGGATTAGAGTAAAATTGCACTTTGTTACGTGATTTTGACAAATTTTGTCACAATTTAAAATAAAGTAGCTAATCACACCGCGATTAATTGGATAAAACTCGAAAGGAGGGTAAATGGATACGAAAAATGTAAATGTTTCACATTTGAAGGTATTGTGAGAAGGTATTTACTTAGGTCATAATCGCAAATGTTTAAGTGAATAACTCATTTTAGCCTCTTCAATTGTGTTATGTACTTTAAATTAACCATTCAGTAGCTATAGTCCGTCCTTTCTTACGCTGTGATTATACTTCCTCATTATATAATGCGAAGGCATTTTAAAAGTGCTTACTCTATCGCTCTGAACTCATTATTGTCAAAACATGTCAAGGCGAACTAGCACCAGAACCTCCTATGCCCATATACGGAAGAATGAATTCACATCAAAACAAACACTAATAGACGGCATATACCATACGGTATGAAAATAAATAAAAAACTGCAAAATGATTGGTAAGTTGGATCCTTTGTAGACAGGACATCATCAGATTTGGCCGGATAAACTATCGGTCCGATCCGACAAAGCCTTATTCTGTGACCGATATCGGGGTACTAAATAAAAATCGTTTAAAAATTGGTTTATTTCAAAATTAAATTTTGAATTTATTTAATGGAAATTAGCAGGATTTTATTACAGCTTTGTAAAACTATTAAAACAAAGCACATGTATTTTCTATAGAGGTTTTACCACCAAATTAAGCTGGGGGATTATTTTGTAAATACCTATTCGCCAAATCCACACAGATGTTCGATCATTTTATAAAAACAATATCGTGAATCATAGTCCATATCGAACCAAAAATTAACAGCTATGCATTTGTGACTTTGTCGCACGTGATGATACCACAAGCTTGGAAGATACAGGATGTCTCCAGCGTTCACACGAACTTCATACATGGATGCGTTCTGATAGTTAGGATATTTTTCCAAATCAGGATTTAGTGGATCAAGGCTAACCCATTCGGTTATCATTGGAGTTTTGTTTTTCGTTAGCAAAGGTTCGATATACATTTTTCTCGTCTCCAAATCTGTTTTATATATGCCAGTGGGATACCTTTGGCGAGGAACGTTATGCAAATCAATTGGTGGAATTAATATAAAATCTTTGTAACCCGATATTACACAATAAATATTTTCATATGGGTCTTTATGCACTGAAATTAAAAAAAAAACGTTTCGACATTATTTATTAATAAATATTTAAGCCTAATATAAAGTACGATACCAACATATCGCGGGCCAACTGTGTACAAAAAATAAACAGAGGTAGTATGTATGTATGTATTTGTATATAGGGTAGGCGTAAATAAACTGTAAAAAATTGTCACAAATCACATGGAAAATTTATATTTTTTCGTTATTATGTTCTTTCAATTTATCTTACATGTATAAACATATGTATTTACGACTTATGTATATAAAAATATTTTAATGTTCTTCTTTATACATACATACTCACTCAAATTTTAATAAAACGGCCTTACATATATAAAGGTATTGACGAATATTTATAATTACTGGAAGTAACCGCTCGTTCGTCGCCCATCCAGAAATTCACGGCATCCGGCTCTCGATTAAAAACTTGTTTGGCAAAATCTAGTGATTCTGGCTTTATATCATCAAGCAGCTCTTTAAAATCTTCCGTTAAATTGGAATTTTGCTTTTGAATGTAATAAATAAATTCACTAGAAAACAAAACCGTTAAAATTGTTGCCGCCATTTTACGTAATATAATTAATGTTACCCTTTTTCATCTAACTGATCCAAAAAGTCGACCATTTTCATTTCTTTTTCTTCAGGAATTACAAAATATTCTATACCATCCTTTTGCGCTACCCCATCCGCATATCCGTTCGGTGTTATTGTGGCCGTAACATTCTTATCTGCGATTTCTTTCCTGAAGAACTAAATTTTAATGAAAAATATTGGAAAAATATGGATATGATGGGTGTCGAAATGTTGAACGGTTTATGTCCTACCTAAAATATTTTGAATTCCATTTAATTACGGCAGGCCAATCAAGAATACTACCCCGAATCACAACAGGTAAATTTTTGCCCACATAATCCCGACTAAATTCTAGAGCACTAGGTATTTCCAATAATTCGGGTAATGTTTTACCCAAATATAAATCTTTAATAAAATTATGTAATTAGCATGCAGCCGCCAAATTATTTTTCAATAAATTTTTAAATATTTATAATTAAAATACAACTATCTACAACTTACCTTTGGCTTCTTCGGTTAAGATATTTAAGGCACTTGAAATTAATTTTGATTCCATGACGTCTCCAAATTTGTGGTCGATCTTGATAAATTGTTTACAATAAAAATGTAACTATACCGAATCTCCGATTTTTTATATCAAGGCAAAGGTAGTTTAATTAATAAAAAAAACTATATTTACATTAAAACAAATTTGTTTATTTTTAGATTATGCATAAATTTTTTAAATTAATTTGTATATTTTTCACATATTGGTGGATTGGTACGGTGTCAAAGGCATGCCAAAAATTATTATCATCTGGCAGCACTAGGTAATACGTCAGTCGGTTCATTCATTTTGTCTTGTTTATAGTTTGGGGACAAAATATCTGGAACTTATAAATAAAATTTGATAATAATTTAGAATTTGGATACAATGAGTGTTAATTTTTTATTAACCGAGATTTCCATACAATTACTGGGAAACACATTTTTCGATATAAACGGTGAACAACATGATAATTTGAGCAGTTTATTCGAGCAAGCCCCTCCAGAGAATGCACACGGAATTTCCAATTTGGAGGAGACCTTAGGCATTAATTTAAATCAAATGGTAGCAAATAATAGAAACAACGAAAATATATCGGAACGTGGTAAGAAACGGACTAATGATAGTGAATTATTGGGCATTCAAATAAAAATTAAACCTAAACCAGGGCAAGAAGGTACGACTCAATCAGTTTACAAACCCAGTATTAGTAATAATATAACGACGGGCAAGAAATCTATTCTCTCTGATGAGCAAGTAGAACTCGTTGAATTTAGGATTAAATTTGATCGAGAGTTTAATAAAATATATTCCACTTCACGAGAAACTCGAAAAAGGTACATACGGGATAAACTGTCGGTTGGATTAAATTATCAAGAGGCCAAAGTAAATTTTGATAAATACGAACTTGGCCGATTGCATCAGGAAAAAAATGCGCTGCTAAATTTAATTCGTTACATAAAACAAGAGTCTGCCGATGATACGCTTAAAGAAACCATACAAAAGATTTTAGGTTTTAAAGAAAAAATGTAGCTTTTTTTTTATTTTACTTTATTAAATACGTATTACATTATATAAACATGAAATTAATTGTGTTTTTATCCTACTATACAATACTGCTAGCTCCTCGAAGTGCTAGATATCCAGCTGTTAAATCCATAGGCAGATTGCGTACGGTTGTAAATTCCTCCGAATTATGATAATTCAATTTGGACTGAGGATCTGTATATGGTGCTATTAGTCCTGAAATGTCGGAATACTTTTTGGCGGGTTTAAATGATGGTGGAGGATTTAACGATGAATCTAAAGGATTACAATTCGATTTCGTAAATAAAATTAGTTAAAAACAAAAAACCTAAATAATCATACAAGTTACAGCATTTTCGGGCCACTGGAGATTTCGCTCTATTGCCAATATTTGTTTTAATGATTTCCACATTCTTTTTTTTGTTCCACTTGTGTTAATGGATAACGAAGATTTCTTGAATATATATTCTTTAGATACTTCCATTTAACTTTAATTGATAATTTTCGAAATAACTATTGAACGTAAAATTGTTTGTTTACAAAATTGACAGAGGAATAGTGGGGTAAGTTCGGATAATTAACATACGTTTAGGATTTTAATGGTCTAAATAAAATATGTCAATTTGGCGGTACGAATACGACAAATTTCATACAGACCTTTAAAACTGCAAAATTAGCTGTATTTTGTTGAAAAAAAAATTAATTCGAATTATTTTTTTCTCAACAGAACAAGCCGCGAAATATTTTTTCGATTTAATTTTTATATTCTATGTTGGTATTTCTTCTGTTTTTCATTCAAGCAGTTACGTATTTTATTTGTTCGAGCAAGAATTAAATAACTCAAATTTTTTGTTCGAATTATTTAATTCCTGTCACGTGCAATTGTTGTTGTAAATTTCTCAACAAAATATAGCTATTGTATCATCTGCTAAAATTATTATACATTATAAAAAAATATACCTCATTACAAACAACAGCCTTTCATTAATTAAATTAATTGTACGTATCGTAAGTAATTAAAAAAATTTATACCATCTATTAACCAACGAACTCTTGCGAAAAAGTTTGTCGTACTAAAAATAGAACTACATATCGTCACTTGAAGAGCATACATTAGCTCAAGTACTAATCAGTGTCAAGTTTTTTTTAGATCAGTCACTCAATCTTGAGAGCCTTGAATTGTGAATTTTGTGTTTTTGGTAATATAAATTAAATAAGGTAATTTTCATGAACATCTTTTTGTAAATATACCAACATGATTAAGTACAACACAATAATAATAAATCTATGAAAAAAGGTCTTTTTTTTGTAAAGTACATAAAAAATGTGATTTGGATTTGGGCAGACAAGAAAAAAAAAAATTACGTAACTTTGGAGTTGACAGTAATTTAGGTGATATTTTTTGTAATTACAGAATCAATTAAAATGGCTGGTGGTGGAGAAGTTAAAGCAGCAAGCTCAAACAAACCTCAATTAAGAAATCTTCATAATTCACTTGTCAAGAAGAATGTTGGTATTGCTGTAGGTGTATGTATCATATCAGCGATTGCATTCCAGCTAATCTATTGCAATCCTCGCAAGGAACGTGTAGCTCAATTTTACAGGTAAACATTATTAAATTTTCGAATGAGTAAATCGTTGTAATAATGTATAATTTTATTTCGATCTAGAAATTATGACCAAACTGCTGCATTTGAACGCATGAAAAAAGCCGGACTATTTGTCAGTGCACCAGCCGATAGTTAAATTCCATTGTATAAATAAGTTTAAAGATGTCATACATTAGTAATTTATTTCCAAAAATAAATCTTTTTCTGTAAAATCCATTTATTATGAGTTTTTATTTTAATTAATGTATGTTTGTACAAATGTACTTAAAAAAAAAAATTGCTTCCATTTGTACATAATCCAATCAGAGTGAAGTTATGATTGGTTTTGGTTTCAATCCATTTAAAAAGTTGATACGATGTAGCTTTGCCCAGATGTTCGAATAATCCATAAACATGTTAAAATTTATTTTCGACATTTTAGCTCTGAAATAACTACTTTGAATAATGTAATAAGCCATTATCAAATATAATTTAAAAATTACATATAAAATTAATGGAAATATACAGTAATAAAATATCGACGCCAGTGTAATGTCGCTGCAATGTTCATTTTTAATTCCCAAAATGCACGTACGTTCAAAACGAAAACATTTCGTGCGCATGTCAAGTTTAGAAAAATGCAAATGGCGGACGTTGTTATTGTTCGTATTGAATAAACTATTTTATCATTAATTATGGTGTTTTACGTCATAGTTTAACATTTACAATAATATAAATATGTTAAAAAATATTATAAACCCTGTGTTTTTATTAATTATTTTTGGATTTTAATTGTGTATATAGTTAATATTGTGTAAAAAAAAGTGTGTCATGCAAATGGGGTAAGCGCAAAAGATAGTGATAGTTCGTGGTCGCACCAAAGAAAAAACTTGTTATAAAAAAAAAAAAAATATTATGTCTTCTGTATAATGTGAATAAAATGGTTTAAATAAGTGATTTAACTAAATAAAAATAAAGTTAAATAACGTGTAAATGAGTTTTGATAGTTAAAGTTTATGCAAAGTGAATTTTTATTAAAAAATATCGAAAAAAATTAAAAATGGAAATATCCCGTGGCACACTCCCCATTATTATTCCAAAATGGCTGCTTCCTTCATCATCCTGCTGATGCTTTGCGTCATGACAAAACAAAATACTTTTCGATATTTTTTATGTTTTTAAATACAAATATTTATAAATTGAAAATAATGAAGCTTAAACTAAAAAAGAAATATTTAATTGTTTAAACAAAATATTTATGTTTTCATATAAATAATAGTGTAGTTTCATATGACATTTTTTTTTTGTAAATGTGTGGTCCGAAAGTTATTCTCTTTACAAGATATACAATAAAATTGGAAAAGAACTAATAACTTAAAATCCAATTTTTGATAGCTTCTGAGGGGTCTAGCGCCAATGACACCAAGTTAAGGAATGCGAGAATATATAAAAGGTTAGATTTTAATTAATTTTTTATATTTAAAATGGTTAGGCGTAAAGGGTTCCATCTATGAATTATTTGATAAAAGTGTGAATGTGTGTATGTGTTAAAGGTCAAGAAAATGAATAATTAAATCGAATTTTTTCTGAACATAAATAAAGAAATGATCCGGAAAAGCCCCCAAAATGGTTCTACG
This sequence comes from Tipula vernalis, assembly GCA_958295665.1. Classification (NCBI taxonomy): domain Eukaryota; kingdom Metazoa; phylum Arthropoda; class Insecta; order Diptera; family Tipulidae; genus Tipula; species Tipula vernalis. The sequence goes on along the minus strand of OY282558.1, from coordinate 40,409,504 downwards.
GTCATAGAAAATAGCTTATGGGTTACGGCCGCTGAAGCAATTTTCAACTCTGCAGTTTCTTACTAACTCAAAATAAATAGAAAATAGCGTACGCGAGAGAGAAATGGTAGATATTTTTTTTGCCTTTGTTTTTATACTTTGAAATATGGCGGCGTGATATTGAGTTAAGAGATGTCAAAATGAACGAATTTGGTCAATTTGGAAATTTTTGGTTATAAAAAAAATTATATTCGCATAGTTTTATAATAATTAATTGTTGTTCTAATAATTTTAAAAATGTCTTTCTTAATGAATATTAATTACAAATATATATTAATATAAGTTTTTATTGTAGAATGGCGGCAGATAGCGATGGTACATTAAAAGCAGTTGTAATCTGTGAAGGCGACCTCCACGACCCCGAATTTCCTAGGAAATTAAAAAGCTTATTAGGAAAATTAAAAACTATACTTGAACAACCGAAAGCAAAGAAACTAAAAGTGAATAAGGTTTGTAACATTAAGTCAAATTAATACCTATTTACAAAAATAACACTTTCTCTATACATTTCTAGGTGGAACCATGGAACAGTGTCCGAGTTACACTGTCTATTCCAAAAGAAGCTGCTATAAAACTAAGACAGTTAGCAGCGGAAGGGAGTCATGCTCTCCGGGCATTGGGAATATTATCGGTACAATTAGAAGGAGATACTGTAATATCCTTGAGATTAGCCGGGCAAGAAATAGTCATACGGACAGATAACATAACATCACAGGAATCTGTTGGATTAGGTGAATTAACTAGAATATTATCTCAACCACAAGCACCACAGCAGTCGTCGTCCGTAATACCAAATACGAATGCTTCTTCATCATCGGCATCGTCTTCGTATTTAAACAGTACTAGTGGTTTATCATCTTCAACCATTGTAAATAATAATATAAGTAGTAATGAACCAATAGCCGGGCCATCATCATCTATTAATAGTATTGTTCAAGAACAAACTCATACATCAAACCATATAATCCAGCAAAATGGCCCAATATTTAAGTCACCAAATACAGTATGCCCGATGGATGGGAAACTACCAGTGCATATGCCAAATAACACAACAAGTTCAACATCGGATAATTGTGAATATCCATTTGAAAGTATGATTCAGGCACGTGTAATTCAAAGGCGAGAAAATACCATGAGTATGGCAACTTCAGTTTCAATACCTGGTGTTAGTAATACAAGTGGTGGAAGTGTACAATTTATTGCACCACCACCACCCCCGCATCATCATCCCCCACCACCACCATATTCATCCACACTGAATATAAATACTAATAATGCCAAAACTCCGAATAGTCCGCAATCAGCTGGGGGTAATATCGCAATAACAAGTCCACTTCTCGTGAATTTATTACAAAATGAAGGAAGTAATGGCGTTAATAATAGTCCCGGTGGGAACATTGTACAAGCTCAGCAAACCACTTCATCATCCGCCATGCTGCATGTAAAACCAAACGTTAAAAATCTAAATTCGAAAGATAATCATGAGCTAGCTGCGCGAAATGATGATGAGCTTATCGTCAATAATTGCAATAAAATAATATTGAACAAACAACATGCGAAACAAACGCTTGAGAATAATTTACGACATTCGACCACAAAATTAGTGTTACAGCATAATTTATTACAAGCAGGACCAATGTCATCGGCAACGGTAACTTCAGCACCAACCCCTGTCACGATACCACATTCGCCTGGCCAAATGATGTTAGTAAATTCTGGCGGGAATAATGCGGGAGGACAATTAAATTCATCTAATTCATCATCTTTATCAAATGTGCCTTCAACAATTAATATTAGTAACAATAATAGTAATATAAAAACACGATTTATTGGACCGCAAACCCAGCAACAATCGTCGATAAATATTAGAAATGTGAATCCAGCAAATTTTCAAATGCCTGTACCGAATCAGTCACATCATTCCAATGTACAACAGTATCGTTATCAATTGCAACATACGCAGCAACAACTCCCGCATCACATGCAACAATTTAGGCATCCATCACCTGCACCAGTAATGCCTCAAAGTAATAATAATAATAGTAGTAATAGTACATTTCCACCACCTCCGCCACCACCTAGTAATAATAATAGCAACTCATTTACACCGCGATGGCCTCTTAAACCTATGGATTCTGCAACAAAATCTAGTTATCAAGAATTTGCTAGGTATCAAATGCAATATAATTTAAGTCAGCAACAACAGCAAATGCAGCAAAATTACAATGTTCGAAGTAGTAACAGTAACAACAATAATAATCCAGGAACTGGTGGAAGTACCGATTTATTTAGTTTGGATTCAGATTTAGCCGAACTATCTAAAAATGATTTAGATTCACTGCTTCCAACCTTAAGTTCTAGTGAACTAGATTCAGAATTAGGATTAGATGGTAAAACACCTCTAGAAGCATTACTACTGGATACAAAAGATTTAGACTTAGATTTAATTGATCAACAAACTATAATTGCGCCGAGTAACGGTAGTGCTGGGAGTGGAATTATGCCGTCTAATACAAATGTAGCTTCAAACTTAGGGGCGGGAGGTGGAAAAACTGTACCAAATAAACAGAAACAAATGTTAATTAATCCGTTAACCGGTGAACTCGAACCTATGCCCAGTGAAGAAAGTAGTTCCGAAGCAGAAATGGATGAGATAAATTTTCAAGAATTTAATTCCGAAATCTCGAATTCATTATATTCGGATGATGATAATTCGTGTAGCACTGGCTTCTCGAAAACTACATCGGATCAAAGTGATACGGAACGATCGAATATGTCGGATACATCATCTTTTAATAAATCGTCTAAAGGTCGAAAAACTAAAGATAGAAGTAAAGTAGTAAAGCGGGAACGAAATACGCAATCGAAGGCTAAAGATAAGTCGAATACGACTTCAAAAGAGTCTAGAGTAACGAATCGGAAAAATTCGTCCGAACGCAAGATGGATAAGAGTAAATCGAAAATAATAGCAAGTTCATCGATAGAGAATAGTGACAAAATTAAATTGAGGCTAAAGTTAGAAAAATCCGAACCCGTGAACTCAGCCTACAAGGTTGATGTTAGTTTTGTTCATTCTCAATCGCCGAAGCGTGCATTGTCATCTCAATCGGTATCTCAGCTATCTTCATCTTCTTCGTCGATAACTGGAAGCAGTAATATTCTTAATTCACCAAATATGTCTCATTTGTCGTCTAATCAAACTTCATTTGCTTCACCATCGTCAACGTCTTCATCCACTTCAATCTCAGTTGGATCATCACAACAATCAACAGTACAACAAACTCCTGCTGGCGAGGAGTTACGAGTGCCTCCTTTACACATTAGATTAAGAGGTGAAAATTCAGTTGTTATAAAAAATTCAAAAAAGGATCGTAAAAAATCATCATCAATGCCTTCGTCAAACGTATTAACAAATCAATCCAGTAGTAGCAGTAATAATAATAATAATAATACGAGTGGAAATATTGGTCTTACTAATTATGGTGGTAGTGCCGGTACTTCGTTAATAAACGCAGTGGGTGGCGGAAGTACACCAAATTCGGACGAACTAAATGACAATATTAATTCAAAGAAAATGTCGTCCGGATTGAATAAAACACCGCATCATCATAATAAAATGAATAATAATAATCATACCGAATTAATAAATCGTAAATCTGTTAATAGCAACAGTATGGATTATTTTGATGAGAGTAATGCATCACTGCTTCAAAATCGTCCAAGTTTAATTATTGAAAAAATTCAAAATAAAAGTGATAGTAATATTAGTAATTTTCATGGTGAAAAAGATAGTTATGATTCAATAATAAAATCAATATCGCCTTCCACATCACAACAACAGCAGACGATACTGAATTCATCATCAGCCCGTGATAATCCGAATGGCATTATAAATTGTCCCGAAAAGAAACGTAAACTATCAAATAGTTTAATTTCCCTCGGATCAACCACAACCGGATCATCTGCAACATGCATGACCAACAGTAATATGAGTATAACCAATGTATCGGATAATAATGATGATTATATCCATATAAAAGGACCGATTGGGTCGACAAACGTTGGTACAATACCACAACATTCGTCGCTGATTCAAACGAAAAATCAGAAAGCGGTTGGGAGCAATTCTTTATTATTTAATAATAAAATAAATAAAACTGCGATTATTAAAACGGGGAAGCCCATAATTAAAAATTTAATAAAACCGATTTTATTACCACAAACAAATATAGATGGTATAAATGAGGAAAAATTTAAGCAGAAGCTATTGGAAAATACTTCAATAGCCAGCACTTTATCATCGTCTATAGTGTCGTCAGCAACATCAACCGTTACTACTTGTTCGACAACGAACATTAGTAATAATAATATTAATTCAACGCATTCTCAGTCATCACAACAGCAACAGCATCAGACTCAAACACATCAATCATCGGCAAATGATAATTATAATAATAATAATAAAATAAATAATAGTACAAATTATAATAAAGAAATAAACACAGATCTTAGTAAAAAAATTGAAATAAATCATAGTAGTCGGCCACCAGAAAAAGTGCTAAATCAACAACAGCAACAAAATCCAAATCGGTGTACCAATTCAACGGACCAGAACAATGCAATGCCTGTCGTTCAGCAACGCGGTTCGCCTAATTCACAAGCACAAGGTGAAGATAGTGGAATTGAAAGTATGGACGCACTATCAGAAAAATCACCGAACCAGCTAACACAATCACCTCAAGATGATAATAAGCATAGTCCAAATAATCTAAACGACAATATTAGTAGCAATACAAAAAATACAGGCAAAATGATGGAAGATTTTAGTAGCATTGATTTAGAAGCGGCTCTTGCCGATATGGAAGGAATTATACCGACGCAAAATTTAAATGGGGATCATTCAACAATTGTAACGTCATCGAATGAACAGCACACATCAAATGAAACTATAATTACTAAAAGTAATGATACATTGTTGAATGAATTAATGATGACTCCTAATAATGATGAAATCGAAAATAAAGATATTAAGATAAATTTTGACGATGATGAATGTTGCAATACAAAATTAGAAATTAATTTAGAGAATAGTATAACGAGTAAACTGGTGGATATAAAAGATAATATAAAGCAAGAGCAGGATACATTTTCGTCGTCTACAAGTAATAGTCTAAGTCAATCGTTCAACGTGAGCAGTGATGTAAAAGATGTTAAGGATAGTAAGCAAATATTGCAACAATTATCGATCGAGATACCATCACATGAGGACCAAAATTTGCCGCGTGTGAGGACGAGAGCAAGTAGTAAACTGGAAAGCCCGCTCGATCCATCGAAACAAAGTCCATCGATCGATTCGCCGGCTAGTTGTCTAAATAAGGCGGGTTTAAAATTATCACAAGCAGCTATTGATCGCCTGAGTCCTAAAATATCGAAACCTGGAAAACGAAAACGACAAGAATCTGAATCGTCAACGCAGTCTTGTGTTAGCGACGACACGCCGGGTCGATCAAAAAAGATTCGAAAGTCAACGGCATCAAGTACAACATCATCCACAACTGCAATAACAAGTGTATCTTCGTCCGCGCCACTATCGGTGTCCAATGTTAATAGTTTAGAAAAGATTTCTCATGCCCTTATTCAAAATAAGAAATCTACTTTATTATCTGAAACACAGTCGAATTCAAAACATGCGAGTAATTGTGTTAAATCGCATTCGGTTACTATAACCAATGCAGCAACAACTTCTACGGCGACGTTAACTACTATTTCAGCGCCGGCTTCTACGGTACAGCCGCAGCTAAAAAAGGGTGATGATTCGTCGGATAGTGATGAACCTTTAAGTGAGATCGCAAACAGTAAAGCGAAAAAAATAAAACTGACTGGGCACACCACACCAATATCATCAAATAATTCAATCGTAATGACTCCGCCGCCATCAAATTTAAACGAATCAGATAAAATGTCAAAAGGTCAAAAAGCTGCTCTACCACCTATTACTTTACCAAATATTACAACAAGTTTGGTGACATCTTTAATAACATCTACGGTAACAAATACTATTGGTACAGCAACAACACCACCTGTTATTGTTACATCACCGACGACGCCGACAATTCGTAATCTATCCGTAAAAATTCAAAGTTGTGATGATAAAATTAGCACAAGACGAAGTGTCCGCATGACGAATATAAATTATGCCAAGGGTGGGGGGCATAAACAAGTCAATGTTGTTGTATCTAATGTGGCGGCGGGAGGAACTAGTATTCCTACTTCACCGAATGTTATTGGTGCCGGTGTTTGTGGAGACTTAAAACCCATAAATCAACAGTTTATACAAACAAAAACTGGTAGCACCGCTGTTGGTGGTAGTGGTGCAACAACAGGTACACTGATTTCGGAACAGACAACAGAAGCTCGGCGGAAAACTCGTAGTGCAGGTAAGCAAATTATTTTGCTCTCAGTTATTATTATTATTTTGTTAAGAAGCTACATTTCATTTTTTCACAATAATTACCAAATTTTTGCATTATTTTATTGTATTTAAAAAAAAATCTAAAAATTGTTTGAATTACCTCTCAGAAAATGAATTTTAAATTTTTCTGTCGGAGGAAAAAAATGTTCAAATTATTAGAATTAAAATAGTATTGGTGTGTATGGTACATACAAAGATTTTAGCTTAATTAAACCAAAACATGGGAATTATTGTGAAAAAATTAATTGGATTTTTTGTTCACTTTGCTATGGGTGTTTATAATAAATTCTGGTTATTTAGTGAACCCCATTGCACAACAAAAAAAAAAAAAAAATTAAAATCTCAGTAGCTATAATTATGCTGCTCTACCTCTTATGTTTTATTCGTAAAATGCATTTTGATTTTGATGCTCGGAGTCGAGGAGACACTGCTAATCGATATTTACTACATTAGACCGTCGATTTTTAATGTGTAAGATTAAGCAGTATTGTTTTGGCCTTTCTTGTAAATAAAAATTACAACCAAATTACAAAAACTTCTTTTAATGCTTAAAATAAAAAACTTTACATTTTATTATTATAGATTTTATTCCTTCCCTCCCGTTACAATTAATTTTAACACTAAAATCGATTTCCGTAATTATTCCTTCTTGAGTTTCTTGTCTACTACTCAAATCAATTTCTTTTAAATGTTTGAGAATCAGCCAGTCAGTTAAAATTAGCGTATTATATGAAATTTAAAAATTTTATGTTTCACTGGTTTTTGGTTCAAATAATAAATAGTATTGTTGATTATTATTGATCCGGGTAAAGGTGATTTTTTCCAACTATGAAGATTCTTCACAATCAGATTTTAAATTAAATATATTGATTCAAAATCTAATATTTATTTATTTATTTATTTATTTATTAATTCTCTTAAACCATACAAAATTACGAAACTAAATATACAAATGATTAAATTTTATGGCAAGAAGATAGGTTTCCTTTGTCAAGGACAGTGTTGGAAACCTCTAAAATTAAAACTAAAACAATTGGTGGGGGTCAAATTAAAATAATAATAATAATAAAAATAGCAAAAATCAAAAAATAAAAACATAAGAAACAAATTAAACAAAAAAAAAATGATAATAAAGTAAAAAGAAAATACCAAACAAATTAAAAAATAATAATTAATTAAAAGAGATACAACAAAAGTTTAAAATTTAAAAATAAAAAATAAAAATTTTAATAATATCAAACTTGTTTGTTTTTTATTTTCTTTTGGTTAGGATTAGATGCCTCAACTGAAGGGCGACGAAGACGTGGTTCGCGTGATGGTAAGTGACCAAAAGATTGCGCTTCAACTAATAACAATATTACATCAATGGTTGAAGCGCAACAACAGCAAACCTCAACAATTGATAATCAATTAAGCGACTTCAGCTTGGATGAGTACGAGTCATCTGATGAAAGTGATATTGGTGTATCTGTGTTAGCAATTCCACTATTTTAAAATTTTAAAAACTGTGTATGTGGAAAGTTTAAAAAAAAAATTAACAATAAAAGGCTAAAAAACATTTGCAAAAAAAAACGGAAAAAAGTGTCTTATTATTCGTATTTAATAACAAAAAAAAGAATAAAAGTAAAAAACATATTTTTTTAAATAAAATTATAAACCACTTTTAAAAAAACTAATTAATATTACAGTAATTATATAAATTAAATGTAATTTTTTTTTAATTAATTAAATATTTTACTTTATTATTTATTTAAAATACCAGTTTTAAGTCTAAAATAATAATTAAAAGTGAAACTCTTTACAATATGCAGTGTTGTGTACATATTATATAGAACAGTGGAAATCTAATGATCAAATTTTCATTTCAATAGCAAACTAAAAAAAATTTCATTATTTTTGAATTTAATTAATTTATTTGTATAATTTTATTATTACCTAATATTTTTTTTTTTTACTAACTTGACTGACTTAGAAAAGTTTTATTTTATTTTGTTTGGATCTAATCAATAAAAATTAACTCAACAACAACAACAAAAATGTTTAAAATCCCGCCAATAATTAAATTTTGACAATTTTATTCTCATTTCTAATTTAATTTAAAGGCTAAATTAGTAATGAAAGTTTGTGTGAATATAGGATTTGGTTTAGTTTCTCATTTAAATTTATTAATTATTTATGTTTTGTATATATATATCTATTAATTAATTTTGGCTTTAAAAGTTAAATTTTCATCATTTTAAATTAATGCCATGAGGTTTTTTTATTTTTATTTTTTTATTATTGAAATGTTTGTGTTTAGGCCGGGAACATTTTTTTTTTTATAATCATGAAAAATATATAAAACTGTGATTTGGGAATATTTTAATAAACAATAAATTCGCAACATATTTGAAAACTGCTACATACGAAGTCGACGTACTAGAAGAATTGATCTCGTGGTGTTTAATTTAATAATGATACATACACCCACGTGCAGGAGGAATAAATTGTAATCTCTCGTCAAATCGAATACAAAAATTCCAAATGGGTTTAAAAATATGCAGTTTGCGTCTCTGTACCTCCTGTCTTAATAATAATTTCGTTTACTTCAAGTTTATTTTTTTTTAATTATTGTAGACAAACGTAATGTAATTATTTAATTATTATTATTATTATCAAAAAGAACATCATCTTTAGTTTTATTATTATTATATTATAGAATATAATCTATTAAACTATAAATAATTATTGAAAATTTATTATCTATACAATTTAGTTTCTAAGAATTAAAATCATATTTTATATAAAAAATAAAAATAAAAATTCACACGATAATGACACAATAAAATTATTATGATGATTTTTATTCAAATAAATAAAATAAAAAATAAATTCTATTACATATAAAATATTTAATTATAAGAGATAAAAAATATATATATATATATATAAATTCTATATAAAAAAGTAAATATAAATTTATTAAAAATTATTAAGATTACCTAATTTAAAAATTTAAAAAATCGTGCATAGCTTTTTTTTAGACTTTATATATATGTATATAATATATATTAATATATAAATGTATATATTATACATATATATAAATAAATAACAAATTATTATAATTTTATAAATAAATAAATATATATATTTGTGTGTATAAATTATATCGCATATATTCATATATTTATTTGTTTTTAATTTTAATGATTAATTAAAAAAGAATATTCATCGCTATAAATAAAAAAAAAATCTATTATATACATATATAATATATATAAATATATATTATGTATAACCTAGTAAATAATTTACAATAAAAAGTTAATTTAGGAAAAAACATTAAATATAAAAAAGGATCAACACAATTTGTATTTTTTAGTAATATATACAAAATAAAAAAAGAAATATGTAAATGTAAAAAAATAGTTATATATTTAATTTAATTATATATAAAATAAAATATAAAATTTAAAAAAAAAACAATAAAATAAATAATTTATAAAAATTAAAAATTATAAAAAAAAAATATATATATATACATATATATGTATTATTTCAACAATTTATATGCAATCAAACAATTTAATTAAAAAAAAAAACAAACAAACAAGTAAATAAATAAATGTTAATAAAATAATAAAAATAAAATCAAATATTTTTATAATTTTTAATTTTTATACATATAAGCAAAAAATTCGCAAAAAAAAAATTAAAAATCAAAAACGTAAATTATATATTAAATATAATTATATATTAACTAAAAAAATAAAAAAAAAATAAAAAAAACAAAAAATTAAAAATAATTGTAGATTTGTTTGTGGAAAGGTTTAAACTCTAAGCTATATTGTTGAATAGATATCTTAATATTGTGTTAAAAAAAATTGTTTTATTTTAAAATACACAAAATCTGAATAATAATATTAAAAAAAAAATTGATTGTGTTTTTTGTATACAATATTTAATAATTTTTTGTTGTTTATATTATTTATTAAGTATTATTCAGACAAGCACCATATTCAAATTGTTTATTGAATTGTGTTTGCACAAGTGTCCCATTATAATCAAAAAGGCTTAAAAATATTTTTTACTGCAAACTCTATTTAAATCACCATATATCCCCCGGTATGCCCGTATACCTCATCTAGCAGCCTTGGAAACTGGCTAGAATTCAATGAACCAATCCCTATATGGCAAACTGAAACATCAGAACTCGTAACAGTAACATAAATGTTAGCACAAGTAGGGAACTAAATGAACCGGTATAACATCGAAATACTAGGCCTCAGCGAAGTCAGATGGAAAAATAATGGAGAACTTACTCTTTACTCTGGTGTATCAAAAGGAAAGAAGGCTTTACTCGAATAGAAACCAATAAGTAGCAGAATAATAACCACGATTTCATTCACCTACGGAAGAGGCAGATGACATAACAAAAGATGAGTTCTACGAACAGTTGCAAGTAACAATATCTAAAATTGGAACCGATAAACAGCAATGGAGATGGACTAGATATAGACACAAATACACTTAGGCATCACCAGATGGCAGAACTAAGAATCAAATTGATCATGTACTGGTTAATAAGAAATTCCTAACTTTCCTTCAAAATGTCAGAACCATGCAAGGAGCGGTTCTGACAGCGACTACCAATTGGTAATAGTAACTTTCAAAGTCAAACCAGCCGCTGTAAATGCACACATGAAGACTAACCGGAGGAGGTTTAACATCAATAGATTGAGAAACACTGACACCAAAAAATAGCTTCAAAGAAACGCTCCAATTCAATTAGCAAGAAATGAAACCAGTTCAAAAATGGGAACAACTAGAAGATGCTTACATCAAGACTGCTACCAGTGTGCTCGACTACCAAGACAACATCGGAAAACCATGGATTAGCGAGGAGACCACAGCCCAACAAGTAAAAAAGATGGCAAGAAGAGACCGCAGAAAATACACAAGACATTCTCGAAATTGCAGAGGAAGCGGCTGCAATGAGAAACATGCGCACATTTTATCTATGTGTAAGGAAGGTCACCGGAAAATACACGAATCTATCACCAATAAAGGCTATAGCTGGACATTTCTTAATCCCACATCAGCAACAACTTAATAGATGGTAATAACACTTTGAGGACAAGAAATTTACAAGCTTCCGGATGGCAACTATAACGAAAACTATCAACACTCATTCACCAACGGATCGGAAAGTTCAATTTACCATCCAGAAGCTAAAGAGCAGTAAGGCCGCTGGCACGGACAATATACCAGCTGAAATATTCAAAGGGAACGCTTATTCCGCCGTAGAAATGGAAAGAAGGTTTGACCATAACAAGCCCAAAGAAAGGCGACCTAAGAGAATGCAAAATCTGGCGAAGCAAATCCCTCAAAGGCGCAATATAGAAAGCACTTTGCGAAATAGGTATACCGAAGAAAATAGTTGAATTAATCCAAAAAATACTATATATTGGGATGCCGGAAATAAGGTTCAACACAAAGAAAACAAAGTGATAAATTCTTCAACTCACGAGGAGTAAGACAAGGATGTATACTATCTCCACTACTGTTTCCTGATAGTACTGGACAACGTAATGCGCAAACTCGACAATGCAACACCAAATGGTATTCAATGCACGGGGACAACTAAGACGATCTAGATTACAGAGATGAAGTATTCTTGCTAATATACAAGTATGCCGATATAAAGGAGAAAATACAGAAGGTATCAGACCTGGTACATGAAGTCGAACTTAAAATCAACACATAGTACACCAACACAATCAACAACACGCCAATCGAAGAGGTTGAAAAATTCTTATACCTTGGTTATACAGTGGGAAAAACAAGCAGCGCTGAAGAAGAAATAAACCAACGCAAAAACAACGGAACAAATACTTTCAATATGCTTCGCAAGACCTGTAATGCTTCCATCCTGTCAAGAAATAAGAAGCTGCGAATGTTCAATGCATGTGTAAAATCAGTACTGCTGTATGGGAGATGGAACATGGAAGCATACACGAACACTCCAGATGTTTGTGAACAAATGCCTTAGAAGGCTGATACAATGCTTCTGGCCAAACACCATCAGCATCATAGAACTTTCGCGGCAAACAAAGCAAGCAGACATTGAGACCGAAATAAGAAAGCGCAAGTGGAGGAGAATCGGGCACACACTGAGAAAAATTCCTAATGACATAACATGGTTGCCATTAGAATGGAATCTGCAGGGGAAACGAAAAGTGGGAAGACCAGCTATAACCTGGAAAAGAACGATGCTACCTAGCCGAAGCGAAACAACTCTGTAAATCATGGGGAGGGCTGAAAGCAATAGCCCGCAATAGGGTCAGATGGTTCATCTTAGTAGAAGCCCTATGCTCCTAAATTGTAGATTAAGGAAAAAACGGGCAGTGTTCCAGTACAGTTCATACAGTAATTACTGTTTGAGCACCTGAATCGTTCACACGAGGTAAAATTCAGATAGTCTAAAGGCTACTACATGACCATTAAATCTTAGTTACTGTTTACAAGTTAGACATTAGTATATAGTATGTGCACAAAAGAGCACAGAGTCGGTCGCTTAACATGTCACGGATAATAGGAAGCATTGCAGCTGCAACTGTCCTTATATTTTATTTAAAAATAAAACAAGAACAGTGAAAACGAAGAAAATTAAAAAATCTGGGTGAAGGATCCAAAATGTACTGGCATGCATGCATCTAAACTATTATTGCGTGAATTTAAAAAAATGATTGAAAATTATAAACAACAAATCTGTTTGAATGTCACTAAAGGATTTGGTTTATTTATTACTAAAACTGAAACTCTTAATTCAGAAAGCAAATACACTCTTTTATGGCCTTCCGTGATGCATAAGCGGACGAGTTAGTGGACTGCTATGGAAGAATGAAAGTAAATTGCAACTTCTTTGGTCTTGAGCCTAACCTTACTTACTCCAACAGCCATCTAGCTAATTGGATTAGAAATTGGGAGCAAGTTCTCTGGGTTTCCTCCACCCAAGTGTTAGGTTGCCTCTCTCTTAAATAACAACTCTGGAGTTATAACATATTTGACACGCCACTTTTAATGATCATTTGGAAAGAATACAGAAGTTCCCAGTAGGCCGTTACTTAGGTGGACGTCTAACAATCACTTTAAGGTACTTGGCACGGCTACAGGCCATTTTTGTGGCTATACCTGGTTATAGTGGACCGCCACTTAAACATAAGGTACTTGGCAGCAGATGTAATATTAAAATAAATATGTTTACTTATTTTAAATGGATAAATTCGTTCCTATTTATAAATTGATTTTAAGTTTTTAGTTGTCACCATTTGAATACAATTTAAAAATGAAATTGATATGTAGATCCTGCATAACTTCAGGCTAAAAATTATTAAAGTTACCATCAAATACAAAAAGTTAAGTTATAAATTTTGATATGATAGCAAAAATGAAAAATGAATGTTGAGAGATAATTTAAAGAAATACAAAATACTTTAACTAAAAACACGGGATCCGCTCGAAACGCGATATTTCAAAATGCGACATTTGAAATCGCGATATGGTATCTATTTAATTATGTATAGATATCATGTTTCCATGAACGAGATTGAGTTATAGCCTAGACAGACTGCGATTTAATAAATCCGATTTAGCTAAACTAGTTTAAGAATTCTATGCAAAAACAAAGGGATTAGCTAAAATCGAGGTTGACACACTGCGAATAATCTCGAAAAATTCACTAAATCGGTTTTATTAAATCGCAGTCTGTCTAGGGTATTATGGCGTCGATCGTTTCCATGGAAGTGAGTTAGGCTGATACCCCTATTATGGTTCTCACCTCACCGAGAAATACTATGCAAATAGATTTGTATGAAATTTTTCGGTGAGGTGAGAACCATAATAGGGCTATGAGTTGAAAGTTATTTTATAAATACACTTAGCACTTTTGTTTTGCGTTCTTAATTTTTTTCCAATATTTTTTGGTTCTATTTAATTATTGTAATATTTTTTTATGGCGGTAATAATAAAAATTCCTAATATACTTTCGTCTCGCCATTTTCGATTTCAACTCTACTCAATTCCACTACCTTCGTTGAGTAACAATTTAACGAAAACCAAACTCCAATCTCGCTTCCATGAACAGTAACTCCAGCTCAAACCAGTTTGGAGTTTGAACCTTACATGGAAACAAGGTAGTAGACTATCAACATTATTTTTATTGGACTTCGAGAGGGCTGTCCCGCTCCCGTATATTCCTACTCCTGCCCCGTATTCCTTTTGATTTTACTCTTACGAGTTGCTGGGAATTGCAAATCGCCTGTAGGCCACCCAGCGTTACAACAGGAAGGCTAAATAAAACTGGAGGGTGCGTGGTATCCAGAGTCCGCATATTTTGAACTGATTAACCTATCAGCCATTCATCCATCGGTATATGCTGTTCCACCTTAGATTAGGGTTTTTTGTCAAGGTTTTCTCCTTTAGCGCCGTACTTTAGCCTGTTTCAAATGGCCTAAAATGTGCCAAATGGCCTTAGTTACCAGTGGTTGCCACGAGGAGGCAGCACGTACACTTGCGAATTGTGAACAGGTTACCCCTTACACAATTGTACCCATCACGCAGCTGCCTAATGAAATGACCAGAACAGCTCACGTGATGCGCACCCTACTGGAAGGTTACGGAGCTGGTAGATTAATCTACTCAACTTTGGTCCCCCCCCCCCCCCCCCCTTCAATAGATGCCATAACCACCATACCAACTTAAAAAACAATTGTTTTTTCATTCAACCATTTATATTTTAAAAACATTTTCCGTTATTTTGGGCTAGGTCCTTAAAAGAGGTCACGGCTTTTCTTAATTTTGGAGAGCCTCTACCCAATATCACAATTGGGCACGAAAATATAAATCTTCCACTCTCATGTCGCCAAATAACAGACGCCAACCCACAGATAATCCAGTTATACATCTCTAGCATACTGTTGAAGGTAGGCGCATGCTAAAGACTTCATGTCATACAATGTCAATAAAACGTCACAGAAGTGCCAATGTCTTGCTATATTTAAAAGCTTACTAGATATATTTTATTTTTAAATGATGGTGATATTATATGCCAACAGCATAAAACATTTTAGGTAAATTTAGACTTTTAAATTCCATATTACACGGTTACCTATTAATTTTATCTTAAAGATGATCCCTATGTTTGTTGCAGTTTGGAAGATACATATATTAACAGTAAAAACGGAAAACAGTTCAACAAGTTTTTGTTTACAATTTTTTGTTAAAATGATATCCGCGCAATGTTTCAATCGACTTCAAATTTTGTGAACAGGCAGATAATGGATTTTCAAATTTATCATCAACACAACAAAAAAAATGGCTGCTCCCATTTTTGAGAAAAAATGTTTTGCAGTTTTCTCTTCCACTGCAACCCATACTATTGTATAGACTCGAATGGACCTAAAAGCTAACACAAACCGCTTATGTATTACTAAAATCAGGAGGAAGGACATACACGACATTTTCTAATCGATGTTTTTGAGTCCTGGTAGTTCAATTCGTCGAGAAATGTGAAAATCTGGAACAACATTTTTTCGCGATTACAATTATACTTATCCAATATAGTGGGAATAGTAAAAATTATGATTTTTAAGTTGGTATGGAGGGGGGAAAAATTACCAAAAAGGTGAGAAAATTTTACGTCCGTCAAGTTCTTCTGTTACGAAATTACCATAAAAGTTACAGAATTATTTTTGTAATATGCGACTTCAACCCTGTCGGTTTGGGAAAAACAAATTGTCAGCCTACTGCACTTTAATTTTACAGCAAGGTACACACACAGCAAGTTACAGCATGATACAGTTGTAGTAATCCATTTACATTTCATCTGTTAAGTTTACGACGAATTTCTCGTATTTCGAATTACGAGGGTCGAGAATTAACAAGGTGTCAATTGCGAGAAAACGTGATTTTGTAAGCATTAAGAGACCTCGAAATGTCTTACATAATTAATTATATTTTGTCACATTTAAAAAAAAACTTAAGTCTTATAATGCTTACACAATCGGTCACTACTTAGGCCTTCCTAAATTTCAATTTTGTACATTGGAAATTATTCCAGTTTATCGAATTTTGACACTGAGTTGCGCCAAATGTTATTGAATTACAGGTACATCGAGATTTTGAAAAGCATTGAGTTAGGTGTTACCTAACTAAGCATTAGGTAATTTAACATTACATTTTTTTGTATTTCAATAGTTCCAATTTTATTGTATTACATAATAAATTTTGAAATACCCTTTAAATGTCCAACTAGAAAACTCCGATAAGATTTACCTTTATTTACAATTCCACCTAACAGATGCCAGACTTTACATCTACATATTTGTTTGTATCACTTCCATCACAATTAGTAGCTTTATTGTACAATTATTGTCCTACTGTCACTGTGACGTTGTTTTGACAATTCAGTTTTTTTTTGATTTTTTTATTTTTGATTTTTTTCAATTGAAACCCAAAAAAAGAGGTTTCACCACTTCGTTTGATTAATAAAAATAAATTACAGAAATTTGTTAAAAATGCAATTAATCATTATTTAACAGTTTCTATCTTTTTGTTATTATTGCGCTTATAGTGTTTGCATTAGTGAAGATATTTTTAAGTGTAAGTAGGGGAGCAAACAAGTGTTCGATCACTTTTATCTCAGGCGAGCAAATTTTCTTTTTGTGTTTGTTTTTGTTTAGCTTGCGTTATCAACGAAATGGGAGAAAACAATTAATAATAGTGTTATTTTAAGCTAATCGATAAATTGCCACTATAATAGCCCTTCGTATTTTATCTCTTCTGTTTTCGATTTATAGAAAATGTTTAATCGCCCGCGATGTAGAGATTGGAGCCCTCTGGCCACACAACAATTGCGTTTACGGAATTTGATTCAGATATCTGGCCATAATATTTTGTGTCGTGATAAGTGTAGTGTTTACTATACCCTACATATGACATCGATGTCGTCACCGTTCTTTACTAGCGAAAAATCGGATACCCCCAACAACGCAATATGGCCCGAAATTAATATACAGAATATCTATGAGTTGGGAACGAGATCAGTATGTATACGTGTTTGGGAGCATAGGAGTGATGCTCCCAAGACAAGTTCTAATTCACCACTTGCCGATCGGTTATTATTTTTATGGGGCGTTTACTTCTCCGGCCTGATCAACATACCAAATCGGACATCGGTCAAATTCTTCGATAATACGCTTGTATTTCAAATGCACGGTGGATATTTCACCTCATCCGACTATATAGAAACGCAGTTGGACTATTTTATGGTGGCTGAGATTGAACCAATCAAGGCGCTTTCGAAATCTCCTACGAATTCTAGTAATAAATTATCGTTTGCCGTAAAAAAATTTACAAATAGTTATAGTAATAATCTGAACTGTGATGAAAATTTAACAAAATTAAGTAGAAATTCTAGTAAAAATTCGTTACTATCCAATTCACCGAAAAGTAATGGCGGAGTCGTTGAAAATGAAATTCTTACATCGAAACTCTTTAAAATTAATTGTGATTCAGCACCAGCCGCTGTAACGAGCAGTAGCATGATTATTAATAATAAGAAACGTTATGTATTAAAGGATTTCCTGAATTCGGAGATTCGCCCGAGCTATGATATAAAAAAGTTGCTTAAACTGCAGGGCAGGCAGCTATTTATCAATCGAAAGTTGGAGAATTCGAAAGAGCTGATCGAGAAGATTTGTATGAAAAGCGCATATTGTCTGAATATTGATTTGTTCACGAATAAGGCGCTTGTGTATTACATGAAGAATAGCCATAAAGGAATGGGAATGGGCCGTACATTAAATCGATTACTGTTTCAGCAGAATGAGCCACCCGATCCCGAAGTGATACTCAAAGCGCAAACACTTCGCCGTAATATCGAAATACAAAAATTTCGATGTCGATTGTTGACGCAGGAACGTGATCGAATCAAAATCCTTATGCGACATTTAGATAAAAAATTGAATGATGTGTCGGACAAAAATATTGAAACTGAATCATGGCTAATGTTACACTATCGGAACTTAAGTCGAGAGAAAGATGCCTCATTGCAGCAAAAACTGCAGTTTACTAGTGCCAAAGAAACTTTAGTGAATCTAAAGTATACGCTGCAACATAGACGGTTAAATGTGCTTAAGGAATTAATTTATATATATCAGATACAGAAATCTGGTGATTTCTATACGGTCAATGGGGTTCGGTTACCAGACGCAGAATCTTATACTGATCATGTTTCGGCTTCGAATTTATCTGTGGCCCTAGGTTATGCAGCCCATATTGTTCTGCTCGCTTCAATAATATTAGATATTCCGTTACGAAATCCGATAGTGCATGAGGGATCGCATACAAAAATAATCGATAAAATCAAATTATCACCGCCAAACAATACATTTCCGTTGTACACAAAAGAATCGCCACCACCCCGAGATTTATTATATGGCGTATTCCTACTGAATCAGAATATAGCACAGTTAAAATATTCGCTCGGCTTGAGCCGTGGAGATTTGAGAGCAACTCTACCGAATCTGCTACAATTACTAACGAGCCCAGCAAAGGATATATCATATCGAAATATACTGATCGATGGAAATAGGCAAGTTTCAAATTCTAATTCATCAGTCGATTTGGATTGCTTGGTAATACCGCTTGATAATAGCAATAACAAAAATCTAATCCCGAATGCAGCTGCTAATCTAAATAAATCGCTTGGCCATCGGTAATTAGTTTTATATATAAATTATATATTACATTTTATTACTAATTATCAATTATTTTAATTTATAATTTTTAGAGTTTGTCGGTCCGTTGGTAGCGTTACCGAAGAGCAATTTTTATCAAACAAAAAATCGAATTCTGAACCTTATCTACCGATAAGACTTAATTTAAATAAAACAAAATTGATTAGACCAAATCAGAATAATATAAATGATAACTTTTAATTAATTTCAAATAATTATATAAATACAATATGTGATTTTAATGTTTAATTAATTTTTATTATAATAATCTCGAACAAAATATTCTGTAACGATAAAAATTTACATATAAACTTTGTAATTATTACTTTATATATTATTAATTATTCTTTAAATATAAGCAAATAATAAATTATTTAATGTTTATTAATTAACTATTGAATAAAACAACAACCTAAATGTTTTTTGTTATTTATAAACCCCTTCATTTGCTGTTTATTCAAATCTCAAAATATATTTTTCCTAATTATTTAGTAGCAATGCTCAACAAGAGATAACAGCATAAAATTGTCTTCATGAAACGAACTCATTTTATCGCATGTCAAAAGAAAAATTGCGCAAGTTAATAATTCCCCTTATTTTCTTTTATATTTACTTTTTTTCTGTCTCTTGTTCACAGAGAACAGAAGCAAGTCGTATCTACTGTCTATCTAGTCAAAGCACAATAACATCTTAAAACAATTGTAGAATAGTTTATCTGTTGGAATAATTTAATAAAAAAAAGTTATAGTGGTGAAATAATGAAAATACTACATACGATATAAGTTTTAATTAAAGACGTAAAAATGTAAAAATAAATATTTGAGCATAAATTGAAAGTGGAAATCTTTACTTTTGCCTTTTCTAATCTAAAGTCAACAATAATATTACAAAAAGTGTTTTGTGCTTCTAATTTTAAGGTATGTAATGTGATTGAGTACGTTTGATGATCCTGCATAAAATTGGAAACGTATAAATTCCGGACACCTTCATACGTTATTGGCATGTCCAGTTTTTTTCCCCTGTGTTTCCCATTTAACGTTCATGCCATGCCCATCATCGGCAACGATGTATCCGTGTTATTTTTATTTTTCCAATAACAATCAAATAATTTACGGAATAAACTTATGTATGTATATTAATCTTATATACTCATCAAAAAAATGTAAGATATAATATTTTTGTGTTTGAAACGTTTAAGTAAAATCGAAAAGTAAATAAGTTTTGACGTAGACAATCGGTGATGGGAATCACGAATACCTACGTATTTATTAAACGTGTGTTGTTATTAAACGATTCTTATTCGTAAACAATAGGGCAATGATTCTAGCTTAGTGTGTTTGCTTTTAGCTATCGCGCCTACCTACAGTTGCAAAGTTTCGAAGCGATGTAGATGAACTCATGCATGGGTCGTTAGCAAATCAGGCAAAAGGAAATCTTCTTACTATTAAAAATTTGATTCCGAAGACTACTTAAAGGTTCTCTTTTAACAAACGCCCCTTTATTTATCGTTCACTTATTTGAGAAAAAAAAACTGTACTGTAATACTCTGTTTTGGGTCAAGCTAAACCACTTTCGTTTGTAAACAGATAATAAAATCCAAGACTAGGTTATTATAAACATGAATATGATGTGAAAACTCTTTCATTCCTGTTATTATTCAACTAATTCAATTGATTTACTCCATAATTGTGGACACAAATACTGAAGGGTTTTATCTAATGTTGTAAAATAAATAAATTAATATTTATATCACGTTTTTAATTATACATATTCCAAGGTAATACAATGCTACCAAATTCGCTTAATACCTGTATAACACACAATATCAATATGTACTTTAAATATTTAATAAATAAATATAAAATAATTGTTTTCATCAATTTCTTCATTAATGGTCTGTGTTGCCTGTGCTCAACGATAAACGAATTCTTGTACCGCAAACCCTTTCGTTTTTAAAAGCTTGAAATTTATCACAACAAAGAAACGTTTAAGTACGTCACGTGCCAATGGCATAAGCAATCTACTCTTAACTTCTCATAATCAGTCGCGTTTCATTGGGTAGGTTAGGTTAGATTGTCCACGGTCCACTGCGATACCACAGGATTTCCTCTTTACCCTTCCTGGAACCATTTTGAGCTACTTATTGCGTAAAACGTCCCACACTTTACATTTTCGAGATCCGACAGATTGTCAAACTTCAACTTACCCAAGTGTTTGTGCCTTCTGAGTGCCGATGGTGGATATGGTCAAAGGAAGTGAACCAAAGTTTCTTCGAAAAGGTAGTGTCCCGTGAGAATTCCTACGACCGTTCTTAATTGACGTTTACGTAAGTATATTAATGTTCTAGTGCGGCCCAATTCTAGCTTTGGCCTAACTTGTCTTGCTACACTACTGTGTTACTGCAGGAGTAGACAGCTTTAGTAGCTTTGTTTACTCTCTCCAAAATGTTGGGCCTCGAACTAAGCTTACTGTCTAAGATAATGCCCAGATAACTTGCTCTGTCAGTAAAAGTAGGTCTCGTGCCGTTTAAGGTAGGAGGAACAACGACCTGGATTTTGTATTTCTTAGTAAAAAGTACCAGATCTGTCTTAGACGGGATAATTCCCAGTCCATATTTGCCAACCCATTTCGTAACGATTGTGAGCGCATTCTGCATTACGTCCACAATCGTGCCTAGGAATTTCCCGGGAACAACTATCGCCACGTCGTCTGCGTAAGCAATAACTTCAATACCCTCTCTCTCTCCAGCTCCAGTAGTAACCCATTTACCACTATGTTCCAGAGAAGAGGGGACAATACCGCTCCCTGCGGGGCCCCCTAATTACTCGCCTCTTAATCGTGGAATCCCCCAGTTCCGAGCTAACAATCCTGCTTACAAGCATATGATTAATTAAGCTGCTTACAGGGAAATCCACCTCCAAAAATGACAATCCTTCCATGATTGCATCTGCTTCCATGTTATTAAAGGCGTCCTCTACATTCAGGCAGGCTACCAAACAGAGCTTTTTCGAGTGAATCGATTTCTCAATCGTACTATTGAGGCATTGCCCACTGGGTCTTATTTTTCCTCTAATGTAAACTTCCAACAGCCCTTCTAAGGTTTTCAAAAGAAAGGACGATAAAGTTATTGGGCTTAGGTCTTTAGGATAGACAAGTAAGCTTTTCCCTGCTTTCGGGATAAAGACCACATTAAACTTCGTTCAGAACCTAGGTTTATAATTGGGGGGATAGGTTAAATATCGATGGTCAGAAAAGGAGTGTTCCTTATCCACTCTCCATTTTTTAACCACATGAAAAATATTAGTTGAGGCAAGGTTCATATCTAGAACCTCCTGCTTATTGCTAGTAATAAATGTGGGTTGTCGCCACATATTACACACTGAAACTTTAGTACTCATCAAATAATGAAAAAGTGACTCACCTCTTTCGTTGATATCCGTGCTTCTCCAGATAGTGTGATGCGCATTAGCACAAACTCCCAGTACTACAACGATCTTCATTTGTTCCGCTTAGAGGATCAGTTCCTTCAGATTATCCAGAAGAACCTCCTTCTCCCGGTTCATGTAGGCTGAAACCAGCCAGAATCTGAAGTGCCTACCTTCAGTCTGGCTGCAGTTCTGTCAATAATGTTGTATTGAGAAAGTAGAAAAGATTTAAATTATTTTTCCCAAGAATACAAGATCTGGTCTTCCCAGACTTACTGGAGGATACAATTTTGTAGGCCTTGCTTCTGACTTCTGAGGCCACAGATCTTATTATTGGTAATCCAGGGTTCCAGATTAATATTGCCGAAGCCTTAGAATAGTGAAGGTTAATTTGAATTATCATAAGCATATTTATAATGTGCCTTGCTGTAACACTTTCAACTTAACATAACTCACTTCCATGGAAACGAACGACGCCGTTTTGAAATTTAACGAAAACCTAATTTCAATCCAACCTAACAACCTCGTTCATGGAGACGAGGTTGGAGTTAGGTTTTCATTAAGTCATTTTAAACTCGAGATGAATAACAGATATAAAGAGTTTTTATTATTAACGTCATAAAAAAATATTACAATAATTAAATACAACAAAAAATAGTCCTAAGTGTACTGGCTGTTAAACAGATGCAAAAATTCAGGGTGGGCTGTGTCGTCGACAAGGCCTTAGAAGTTTTGCGTGATAACGTTTGTACGCATTGAGAATAATGATAGACTGAATATATTTATTATTTTAATTTAAAATTAATTAACCGCCACTGTTTTTTACGCAAATAATAACCAGAATTGTACCGATCGGACGAGCCATTCTCTCGCTATAGTCGCTCAAGCATTTAAATATGCGGCTCTGAGGTGTACGACGTTATCACGTCAAAAACTTTCAACTTAACCTGACTCACTACTTTCAATCCAACCTAAGTCAACCTCATCCAAGGAAACATGGTAATTATTTAACTGTAGATTAGCTCTCTTTTTGTGAAACCGGGCATTACTAATTTTAGCAATCGACTAATTTTATCTGTTTGTTTTTTAATAATTCCGTTCTCAACACCGGACCGTGTGCTCTATTGAACAAAACAAAAGCTTCATGCTCATATGAGCATGATCTTGGTAAATCACAATGCTATGAGTGGTTTAATAAATTCGAAAGTGGTGATTTTGACGTGAGAAACGAAGAACGTGGAAGATCACCAAAAAAGTTTGAAGACAGTGAATTGCAAGCCTTGTTCGATGAGGGTGATACTCAAACGCAAAAACAACTCGCGGATCAATTGAATGTGTCACGAGAAGCTGTCTCCATATGTTTAAAAGTCATGTGAAAGATCCAAAAGTTGGGAAAATGGGTTCCGCATAAACTGAGTGAAAGACAACAGGAAAATCGAAAAACCACTTGCGAAATGGTGGTCGCATTCGCATCGAATTGTGGCTGGCGATGGAAAATGGATTTATATTGAGGACAACCATCGACATCAACTGCAAGGGCAAATCGCTTCGGACGGAAGACAATGCTCTGTATTTGGTGAGATCAGGAGAGTGTGATTTATTTTGAGCTGCTAAAACCTGGTAAAACTAAATACTAAACGCTAAAAACGACCAGAACATGATAAGAGGCAACACAAAGTGATTTTGCTTCATCATAATGTACCATAACACCTTGCAAAATCGGTCAAGGAAACGTTGGAAGTATTTAATTGAGAAGCTTTATATCATGCGGCTTACTCGCCGTACTTGGCGCCGTCCGATTATCAATTATTTGCATCGATGCGGGACGGGCTTGCTGAGGAGCACTTCACTTCCTACGAAAATGGCTCGATAACTGGTTTGCCTCAAAAGATGAATAGTTTTTTTGACGTGACATCCACGCTTTGCAAGGAAGATGGAGAAAATGTATAACTAATAATGGGCAATAGGTACTTTGAGAAAATTCCGGTTTCATATTTACACACCTGGTATTTGGTCTACGGCTTCGATGAATTTTAGTTGTCAAAGTTGTTGGAGGAATATGAACCTTTGTTCATTTTACGAGTGAAATAAAATTTTATTACGAAAATTTTTTTTAAAACAATTTTTATGCGAAAAAAATGAAAGATGTAGAGACTGGTCCATAACTGGAAACATATTTAAAGTTGGATAATCTTAAAGCATATCATTCTTGAACGCAAAGTTAAATTAACTAGGGGAAGGTAGCGGGGAATCTAAGTAAAATATCATAATAGAAATAAAAAAAAAATTACCGAACGTCTTGCTTATAGATATGGGAAACACGTTAGAACAGACAACCTAATATTCGGTTATAATTAATAATCACTAAAATAAATTAATTTCCAAAATACCTATCCCCATATAGATTAGAACAACACATATTTATTATTATCAGAACAACAAACCACTCATCGAAAACAACCGATGTAATTAATAATTTCGATTATGTAAATGATTTAAGTTTTAATTATTTACAAAATAAACAAAGGTCTTTGAAAAGGAAATGATCTTTTTCGAAGAACATTCTCATATTTTACCCATTTTTCATTGGAGTATTTGCTTCAAAAATGGGTCGATTTCGTTGCGTTTCAGTAGTAATTCGCTGGCATCCAAACATCAAGCTTTCTTGTAGTATACATTAGGCCGAGAGTTAAAACTTGGAAAGGTAAAATTACGGATTTTACGAATTTACATCATATTTAACTTTCCCTACAAATTATTCCATTAAATGATGATACGATAGCTCAAATTAAAAAATACCATTGATTCCAAATTGCCAATCAAACTGGCGGTCGATTTTTTATGCCATTCATTACATTTAAAAGGAGAACTGAACTATTATTATCTTACTCAATTCGCAAATTAGCCGACTAAACAAAAATAATGCTTCAGAAATAAACTGGAGTAGATTTTGATAAGGTGACGTGACATGTTTTTGAGACTTTGTACTAAAATTTTAACTAGCTGTACTTCTTATTTAAACCCATACATCGATCACCAATATTAGCGGTATGAGTAATACCGCTGACAGACTAGAGATTAACTAAGCTCGATTAGAGAATTTTTAGTGATGTTTTGTTTTTTATTTCCGGAACTGATATTACGCAATTCCGAAAATCCACAATTTACTTTTTGAGCGAAAATGAATTCAATATCGATAAGATGGAGACTGAGGCATCGTCGTTATCGGACCAACCTGATTGTTGAAATTTTCAATAGTAGCGGTGTTCCAACGGGAGAAATTTGCTATACTAGCAAGTATTTGTGATTGTGAGAAACTGAGAAGATAACAAATGGAAGGCGAATTTGAATAAAAGACGTAGGTACTATAAAAACATCTACACTATCGATTTAGTAGCATCAGAACATGTGTGCGTCTTACGTCAATGGAATACGGCTATTCCAATATTACAACGAAATATGCTTACGTTGAAAACTATGACTGTATGCTGTGGATAGATGAAATATGTATTCAGCAATTAAGTACCAGAAAATGACGTATGAATGAATGATGCAGTGCACTCAGATAAGGTACACGAAGCGAGTCTTGTGTTTATGCCTTTTTCTTTACTGCAACCGGACCATCTTAACCTAATAGTAAAAATGAGTAAATGTAGTTAAAAACAGAAAATATTGTTCGATCGATCGAACTTGTACAACAAGTAGAACGCTTACTTTTTATTATACGAGAATCCTGGGTTCGATTCCCGGTGGTGACAAGAAAAAATGTCACGATTGGGTGTTGTGTTGTAGATGTGTGGGCGTATGTTGTTATGAAGTGCATTAAGCTTCATAAAAATATCCTTGCCATCTGATCGAATTGAGCCGGCGAATTCTTAGTTCGGCGAAATCTTTATGCTTGTTTGCTATTAATCAGATGGTGTATTCATCCGCAGAAGCAGTAATGAGGAAACCTATAAGGGGTTTTGCGATGAGATTTCCAGCAACAAGGAAATCTGGATTGGTTGTCGACTTTCGATTAGTAATCGTCCGAAGCTCATTTCATTAGACACCTGGGTCCCTGGTCCTCCAGAGGATCCCATTGTTGTGGTTACCAAGTCGTCCGGTACAAACGAGAGGCCAATCGCTGGTTCCCAGGGTTGACTTTAAGACGTATAAGTATATTATTTGTTCCAGCCTTTGTTTACAATATGTTCTTGAGAGGATCTTGTTTAAGGTTATCTCTGGACCATAAGCTCTTTGTTTTTCTATTCGATTACTAGTATGTTAATATGACTTCCAAGCTTGAAATTAAACAGATTAACCTGCACCATACCAAGTCAGCTTCATTTGAATTAAGGAAGAGTCTTGCTGGATCGCATACAGATTTATGTTTTATTCAGGAACCTTATCTTCTCGATGGTTCTGTTTGTGGACTAAACACACCTAATGGTAGAATTTTTTCTAGGAATTCTATCTATAATACTAGAGCATGCATTTATATTTCTGCTAAATATCAGTGCATCTCTTATTCCCAAATGCAATTCGGCTGATCTGTTAGCGGTTCTGATCACTATCGAGTCTGGCAAGTCTTGCACGAACTGATCGTAGACTCAGTTTATCTTGCATTTGATTCTTCTCATCCTCCTACTTCGGAGGAACTTACTGGACTCTTATAGTGGATTAAGAATAAAAACATTCCCCTTTAAGTAGTTGTGATGTCAACGCGCATTATACCCTTTGGGGTAGCACTAATACTAACAACAGAGGTTCAGCTCTGTTAAATTACATAAGCTCATCTGAGCTAGAAATACTCAATAATGGTTCTGAGCCAAATTTTTTCAATTCTATGCAGCGGAAAGTTATAGATATAAGTCTGTGTTCTTGGTCTATTGTTGACTTAATTTTAAATTGGAAGATAACAAATGATATTATCCCTTCTGAGCCATGTCTTAAACCATATCGTAATCGAAAATTAACCGATTGGGATCTATTCTCTCTCGAACTTATTTCGCTAATTCATCTTGCTTCGGATATTCGCTCGGTTAAGGACATTGAGTTACAAGTTTCCAAACTGACAAAAGCATTCTCGCTGGCTTTTAAAAACTCCTGTCCATTTATTACCAAACAATAGATTGGGAATAGACTCTTTTGGTGCTCTGCTCTTAAAAAACAAAGGAAACACACTAGGAAACTTAAGAGTAAAGCTATCTTAATTGCGATTGGGATTGTTTCCTTATAGCTCAAAAGAAGTATAAAAAAGCTTAAGATCCTGTAGACTTGATGTTGGAGTATTTTCTTCTTTGAACCGTACAAATCGGTAGTCCTGATGAGATTTGAATAACAGCAAACTTTCCAATTATTAAGCACCACCTACTCCATGTTTGGATAATGCTTCAATCTCGGTCAAAGTTGTCAAAGGTTGTCCTCAGGGAGGTGTGCTCTCAACCGTGTTAGGGCTTTTGGTGATTGACGATCTACTTGTGAAACTGCAGCAGGCAGGCTTTGTTGCTTAAACCCAGGCTGACGATCTTGTTATTACAGTTGCTGGAAAGCGCCTGAATGTGTTATCCGATTTAACGCACAACTCTATTAGATCTGACTACGTTAAGCATTTAGGTGTCTTGGACAGTTTACTCCTAGAAATTTCACCTGGATTATAAACTTTGAAAATCCATTACGATCTTTTGGCAGTGTAGACGAGGCTTTGGGAAAAGCCGGGGCTTAACTCCCAAAATGCTGTCTTTTGTCTATAAATCGTTGGTTCTTCTCGATGTTATCGTATGCTCCCTTGGTATGGTGGCCAGTGGTTAAATTAAAGACTTCAATTATTAAACTCAATTTGCCATGGAATCAGGATGTTTTGCTGCGTTTCGGCTAAGCTGCTTAGCTCATAGAATGAGTCTTAATGATTATACATCATTAGTACCAAAAATTGATATGGTTAATGATAGACTGTTGCTTGAATTCAATTTCACTAAATTATATTCGGTAATGTAACCCTTCGATGGATCAGTGGAGATCACTGGATTTTCTGGAAAACTTGTATGAGTCGATAGTCTTCTTTTCTGATGGCTCTCGCTCCGATAATAATTCAGTTTATGTACTGACTTACGTTTTATCTGAATTTATCAGGTTGCCTGGGTAGATACTGCACAGTTTTTCTAGCTGAAGCAACTGCTCTTACGCCCTGTGTAACTGAGACATTGCATTTACATTACCTGCGCTGAATTCATTGGATAATCCCTTGACTATGTCAAAATTGATTAAGGACTGTAAATACAATATTTTATTCATCTTTTCTGTACAAGCAAAGCGTGACCATCATGTGGGTTTCTGCCCATTGTGGCATTCAGGGCGATAATATTACTGATTCTTTAGCAAAAGCAGGGGCGGGGCTTTAAATTTGTTCAAACTTTTTATTAGTGGACCTAACTTGAGGCCCACTAGATTTGCTTTTTGCTAGGGTTTTCCCAGCACAATAGATCTTTTAGGTCGCAGTGTGTGGTGGCACCGCCCACATGGCCCTTCAATAATAATAATAATCGCAGGAACCAGTTGAGATTCTTGATCGCGAGTCTTACTGCGAGGATTGACTTGAAAACGATGATGACTGCATTCACTTCGTGTCGTTGACGAACTGTTGTCTTCTGTGTCTTAGCCCAAATTACATCAGTTTGTTAAGGATGCAGCACGCGTTTGCGATTTAAGATAGAATCACTGGTTTGTACCTTAGGCCCTTTGTGGTATTGAGTGCGGAACCTCGGATGGTTCCAACCAATTTTAATAATCTATTAAACACTTTAATTAGGTCTAATCAAACCTACATAAGATTTTATATAGGTTTGATTAGAGTTGTGTAATGAAACACGAATAAAAAAAAAACAATCGACCCTGTGAGATTACGAAAAACGTCGCTGTTTGTATAAAATACAAATATGTAGACAACATGTCCATTATGCTTTATGGTTATGCAGTTTTATACTCGTTCTCCCTATTAAACCAAAAAAAAAACCAAATTTGTTTTACGTTTTGTGTGTACATGTTTAGTAAGTAAATATTAAATATTTTCTTAATTTTCTCAATTTTCTATTTTCACATCAAAATTTTTGGGGTTTTGGAATTTTAATTCTTCTGTGTGTGCGTGCAGATATACTTACTTTGCGTCCGCCGCTCAATGTTTACAATAGTAAATCAATTGAATTTTTTTTGTTTGTTTGTGATGTACATACAGGTGATGAGATGACGATGGAAATGGGTAGTTGGCGGCCGGCAAGTGGTTAAATGCTCGCCTTATTGTTTATATAAGTACATTCAAAAACCTTTTTGATATAATTATGAGGTCGCAATTTAGGATTAGTTAGAATAAACAAAATGAACTTTTAATTTTCTAGCGAAATATGTATTACTCATATTTTATTTTAATAATTGATAACACACAATACACAACATAAACTGATAAGCCTATATAGATGTGAATATTTTTTATATAACTCACATGTTTGAATTATTAATCATGCCGATTTTATGATTACAAGTAGTTAGTATTATGTATAACAAAAAAGCAAATTTCAAGTGCAATTCTTTTACTTGATCCGCAATAACAAATTGTTTTTTTTTTTTTTTTTTAATTTTTAGAACGTCCAGTAAATAAATATGGGCAATTCATCCAACAAATCGTGTGATAAACAATCACTTCTCTCTAAAGATGAAATACCGCTTGTGACAGGATGTTTTAAAAATGTTGCAAAAAATTCGGATAAAATCAAAGAGGATGAATTAATGAAGTTCTGGGGCTCACAAATGGATCCACGGCTGGCACAATATATCATAAATTATTTATTTGGCCCTCTGGCAACACGCTCATCATTCGTCGAATTAAAACGTTTTGCCGAATTATATGTGTACTGTGTACGCGGTTCCATTGATGAAAGGTCAAATGTCCTATTTGGCAGCCTGGGACAAAAGGAAACTGATGCACCAGATATTGCTTATCCATTGATTAAAGAATATGTTGAAGCCATTGTTAGTAGTTATATGCGGGCATTACGATTACAAGGTGATTCACGATACAAATCGTGGGAAATCAAAAATTATAAAATTGTTAAGGATTGTGTACAAAAGTTAGCTGAAAGTTTAGTGTACGATGTGGTGCAGCAAGGAACCCAGCGTGTGGCACGTTCCGATGTGGAGAAATGGTTGAGCACGACTCCAATCCTTTTGAAAATGTTGAGTCATGTATTTTTACATTTGTATTCGTACCGTGTACAATATCCAAAGAGTGGTGGATCAGTAAAGGAGAGGAAAGTGTCGGTGGTCACGCGGATAACATCGGACGAAACAAATTTGTTGCCAATGTGTGAAGGTAAGTGAAAGAATTTATCATAATCACCAACGTTGCAATAAACTATGCATAATTCTCGATTATTTTATATAATCGCCAATTCACCACTTTTACCATAATATGTGCACAAAAATATATCTAATTATCATTTCGCTCTAATTAATTAAGATTTTCTGAACAAACTTAGTAATTAACCTTCATAATCTGTAAATAAAAACATTTTTCAACATTAAAATATTGATAAACTTTTTAAAATTGTAGAACAATAATTGAGTGTTCACTTACACAATATAAACTGATAAACGCATAATTACAATTTTCAGGCAATTTTGTATACTTCTTTATAATTTTTTTATTTTGTTTATTATAGGCCTAATAAATACACCACAATTGCCCGGCTTCATTGATTTATCACAAATAATATTTATAAATTCAAATCTTCCAAATGATTACAAACATAAATGGCGATTTTTATTCTCATCACAAATGCATGGTGAAAGTTTTTCAACGTTTTTAGGCCGTATTCAAAAACAAGGTGCAACCGTACTTTTGATTGAAGATTCAAATGAATTTGTATTTGGTGGTTTTGCACCATCAGAATGGAAATTAAGTCCAAATTATTCGGGTACGTCCGAATCATTTCTATTTACATTGAAACCAAAGATGAGATGTTTTTTCACTTCGGGCTATAACGCAAATTATCAATATTTGAATTTACATCAGCAAACAATGCCCAATGGATTGGTAAGTGTACAAACAAAAGTATTTCAATTCTAGTTACCTATGTAAAAAATTTTTTTTTTTTTTGTTTTAGGGTATGGGCGGTCAATTCGATTATTGGGGATTATGGATTGACAGCGAATATGGTCAAGGTGAATGTTCAGAATCGTGTACCACATTCAGAGGATATATGCAGCTTGGGCCAAATAAAAAATTTAAAATAAAAAATCTTGAAGTATGGGGTGTTGGTGACCTGCCTGAAGAATTAGATGATAAAGACGGTTCAAAAGTATCAGTGCTAGATAAAAATCCCGAAAGTAAAGCCATATTAGAGATGATGGGAAAGAAACAACATTCGGATGGATATCGAGAGCCGGTCGACGATATAAATTAACTCTCAAATTAATTAGCTTAATTTTATTTATTGCTGTTAATAATTTCTATTTATATTGCGAATAAAATATATTGTGTTATTTGAGGAAGAATTTTTTTTTTTTTTTTGATACAAAACAGAAAATTTACAAATAATGTAACCGGTTAGAATTGTATAAGATTAGTTTAATTGTCAAACAGAAGCAAAGATAGCATCTGCACAAATATAAATTTAGTTTCAACAACGAATTTATCTTTACCAGCGTAATTTCCATCATTAACTTATCATACTTACCTATAAACATATTCTATTGTTTACTAAATTGAATGTGCCAAATTGAATGAAATTTATTTATTTTAATTGTATTTTTTTATAAATTAAGTCAATGTAATATTTTTATTTTAGTTTACCTAATCAAAATATTGAAATTGTATTGTAATTATTGTAGAATGAGTTTCAAAAAATATTACCGAGTTATAGAAAACAATAAATTATTTAAAATAATAATGTTTTGCTTGAATTTACCTTTTTAATATCGATTGATTCATAATTTATATTTCTGTGTTAAGGCCGGTACACATTGAGATTGAGTAATGAGAACGATCCGTACGATTTTATGAATGATAGTTAAAATATCCTGTGTTTTAATAGTTTTAATACAAAATTTAAAAGTAGCGTCATTATAAATTAACGACGATAAATTGAAATTTGGTATTAAAACTGATTAATTTATTTTTAGTAAATGTACGATTTTTAACTATGGTTAATTACAATCATACAGTTTTCACTACATATTTGAATAATTTTCTTACATCATTTGGTCAAAAAGGAAACATCGTTCACGTTACTAGTTCTCAATCTGTACCAGCCTTTAAGCTCGCTGCACGAGAAGGATTATTTTGTCCAAAGATTATTTTTCAATAAATATTAACTCGTGAGGGGAAATTTTATTTTTTTATCAAAACTGATTTCATTGGATGGAAAATGTTGGGATAAAAATAATCTCGCCCGTGCAGTCGGCTTTAAAGCATTAGATTCAATATCGTGACAACTCTTAATGTCCTTTGCAGGCAATTAGTTTACAAATTATTTCAAAACTCTGGGGGATAAGTTCCTTGCGGCAGGTGACTACAACGCTAAAGATATGCAGTGGGCCACCCAACTTATTGGCCAACTGAGAGACGATAAATTCCCGATTTACTGGATTTTTGTGTAACAAAGGATATAGCCTTATTCTCTGGTTAAACTAGGATTAAACTGTACTCGACTCTCAGCATATACAATATATGTGAAAACCTCATTTTCTATTTGTGAAATTCTTAAAGTTGACCTCGTACTCTTGTTGCCGTTTAATAGTTTGAATTATTTAAATCATTCCTAATTTTAGTTATACTACCTGACACCAGATGTCATATTGCTCTTTCTTTTGATTGAGTACGTTTATGCTTGGGTTCAACCTGGTTTGAACCTAGGTTATCTTTTACTATAAACGGAGTTGAGTCATCTTGTAGTTAACTCAACTCGACCTAAAAAATTTCTAGGGTCGACTCGAGTTAACTCTAAAAACATTCACTATAAAAGGAGTCGAGTCGAAAAATAAAAACCACAAAGAATAATAATAAAAAGACACCATTTTGATTTCTTAATTCGATTTTTGTGTGGAAATAAATCTTTATTTTGTTTTTATAAAATACAGAAAATAATACAAGAAAAACATATAAACTGACTCGGTTTCTGACTCGGTTTCAACCTAGTTTCGACTCAACTACGATTTGACTCTGCAATATAAACGCTAAAATAGATAACTAAAAGATGACTCGACGCGATAATTCGCGACTTGTTTTCATGAGAAAAAATAATTTGAATTAAATTTTTCGCATGGAAAATATAGCTGGAATAGAGCCGTGTTTACATAATTAAATTTTATTTAGGACGTGTTCGAAGTTTGTAATAATTTTGGTTTTGTAATATTTTTGACAGGAGTGAAATAATTTTCTCTTTCATATTTTGTAATAAGTTTTATTTGTACTAATTTTTTTAGAAATAATTTAACGTAATACGGCTTAATTATTGTTATTGCGCGCTTTTGTTTACGAATATTATTACAGAAGTGTCAAATTTACAAGACACTGTGGCTGTGATAATTTGGTTGCATACAAAATAAAGTCATAATTATTACAGCTGGAATAATTATCACAAAGTTCGGACACGTCCTTAAAATATGTTTGTACATATCAACTTTAGATTCAAACTCAACTCAATTTTGATCAAACAGAATTAATGTAGTGAGCGCGGCTATTTTATTTTCCAGTTGTCAATGCAAACAAAAATTAGAAAAAGACGGCAACAACGAATTGTAATTTTTCCGTGCAAACGAAAAGCAGTGTTTTGGTTTTTTTTATTGTGAAAATTTGTACAAAAAAAAAAAAATTTACTGTGATTTAGTGGAAATTTTCATTTACAAAATAACTATCCAGTTTTTTTTAAATAATTTAAAAGTGCCAATTAATAAATAAAATCAAGCAACAATTAAGGTAAGAACCGAAGGCGATTTTCTAGACTTCTTGAAACAAGAACGGTTCTAGGCTTGTAACATAGTTTCTTATTTCTCACCTTTATTATTTATAAAGATAACTAACTAGCTGTGTATTTGGCTTTTTGTATACATATTTACATAATTTTTTATAAATTCATATTAATATAAACATTTTAAATTTTGTGTTCAACGAGAGTGATGTCATGAATACAATTCGTTGTGGTTTGTTTTGTTAGTACATTTTCTATGTGGAAATAATTGTCTTATGTGGGCGGTAGGTAATATTGATCCAGGTAGCTAAGCCGATTGAGATCTACAATTGCCAGTTCCAATAAGACTTTTGTGACACAGTTCACATAATTTCAATAGATTTGGTTTCTTCGTTCGTTTTTTGTTCATCGAGAAATTGAATGTGTTTCTTAAAGGTAGAAGGTGACTGGGAAATCCCGGGATTTCCCGGTTATCGATTTTATTTCTTATGTACTATTTTAACTCTGTAACGGTATAGGAATAATATATTACAGTCAAACCCTGGTTTAAGATACTAATTGGGGATTGACCTCTCTTATTTCCGTCCCTCGGGTCCGATTGTAGAAAATTTGAGTAAATATCACATATAGAAATTTATCCATCAGTATCATTTTCATGTTAAGTTCAGACCTATTAGGAAGGAACTGTTTTGTTAAACGATTACGACGAATTTCAGTATGCACGATGGAAATTGAATTCTAAATCGAGTCTTAGATGAAGTTTTGGAATATGGCTACTTAGGCAAGAGCTTATTGGTTGGTTATTAACGGATTATGATAAAATTCGATTTGCTCGATGGAAATGGGATTTTAAAATGAAATTTAAAAGAAGTTTTGGAATAAGGCCAATTAGAAAGGATCTCTGTTGTTTCTACTACATCCTCGGTTCGCTTGTCGTACTTGGTCATCGGCACCCCGAATTGTGTCCTTTATTATTCCCTTTGGCCAAGTTCCTCTCGAACTATTCTCATCTAATACTAGGACGACGTCTCCCACTTTTAGATTTTTTTACCTGCCCAAACCACTTCGTTCTTATTGTTAAGGAAGATGATCCCAGGAGAAAATGATTGGGAGTCAGACCTCTGATTCTCCAACCTCAATGGTATGGAGTTCACCATGTTTTCCAGTTCAATGAGGCACCCTGTTAAAAGCTCTTCTTTAGGCGTGCACCAAAGCAAAACTTTCATCATATTGACTCCCCTCTTGTATGAGGCGCCCCAGGGGCTAATTCTATCTAGTGCCATTGTTACTATGCACCCTCTCCAAATGATACCTCTTACTGTCAAACAAGTAAACAATATTCCATACCTTTTTCCTGGCTGCGCCCAATCTCCACTAAACCGTCCAATAATATACCCGACCGATATTCACCGAATGACCTTCAGTAATTGTTTTCGCCATTCGCGAACCTATCAAGTACACTTTTACTTCCAAACGTGGAATGCTTACGAGCTTTATCGGAGAAACTTTCGTTTTTGCATACACCAGTGATGTATGCACAATTCCATCAGTTGCAATACGGAAATAAGCTACCACAGCACACGCGAGATCACTAGAATCACAAAATACATGGAGTTACATGTTTTTCTCGCTGACAACAACAACAGCAGTAAATAACATCTCTGGACTTTGGTTTTTCCCAATTCCGTTTGCTCTTATTTGCTCATCCCATCTAGTGTCAGCAAGCCAAACCTCCTGTATAATCATTTTGAAATGAATGACCAGCAAACCAATATAGGTCATAGATTGGGGTGATAGATGCTCATCACAAATCTCAATAGCTCGCATATCGTAGGTTTTTTTGTCCCCTCGAGAATTTCCAAATCAAATGTAAGCGTATTGATTCGGTACCCAAAAACGTCTGCATTAGGATCCCATTGCAGTCCCAAGATTTTCTGAACCAAATTCTCAGTCCAAATTCTTATCTTTTAGCTTGTATTTCACCCAGTGACTTGTGCTGAGACTTCGATAGCGGCTTCCTCCGACTCGAAGCTAACAAGGTACTCGTCCACAAAATGTTGATCAACTATTGCTTTCACTGCTCGCAGATACTTTTCTTCATAGGTTTTGACATTTTTATTTTTAATGAACTGCGCTGATGAAGGCGAGCATGCAGCTCTATCCATCTCATACACATCTGCCTTGTGATTTTGGTTGTTTTCACGCCAGAGGAATCATTGACAGAATCGATTTTCTTTTCTCGTCAATACCTGATGGAACATCTCGGTAATGTCTCATGCAACGGCAATCTTTCCTTCACAAAATTTGTTGAAATATCATCCATTTTAGCTGCTGCGTTCCAGACAATTCGAAATTTTCCTAGTTTATTTGGATTTTCTACTGCGAACATTGGTACCAACAGTTCAGATCCGTCTCGTTAGCTGCGACCTTTGTTACATAACCCTTCTCTTTATAGTGTTCCGTTTGCTACTTAATCAGTTTATTTATTTATTTATTTAGTTACACTTAAAAATTTACAAATCTTTTAGTACACTCCATTTTTGAGCTTTAGCTCATTCACAACAGAGCATCCTAAAACACTGGAATAACCGAATAATAAAAACGGATCATTTCTTATGGTATTATGGCTTTTTATGCTAAGATCGCAGCACACCTGTTCAAATTACCCGAGACCCTACACTTGGATATTTGCTAGAAGCCTTTGGAAATATGTTTAATATTGATTTGGTATATCCACCGGCTTTTGGAAATACTGCTTACAGTGGCCGGAGCATCGCAATTTATAAATTTCCGTCCTCAAATTAATTTTGATTCTTAATGGCTTTCTGTTTTCCAAACAATGCTTCTCGCGGGTAAGCCTTTACGAATCGTGAATAATTTTTTATTTGATTAATAATAAAATTAATTTCGAAAAATAATATTTTACAAAAAATAAAAATAAATCGACGTCCAAGTGACGAGAATGTCAAAGCCAACTCCTTAACAGTTCGCCGAACCCTGAGTGCAGGACCAACTTCTTCTCCAGAGATCGGAATCGGGACAAAGGCATTCAATAATTTTCGAGAAGTCTGACTTCATTATGCCTCCACAACAGGCCAATCATGTACCGTTGATCCATTTTTCGACTTGTTTTTCCATTATTTGTAAAGCACATCCGCATAACTCATCTTTCCTTCTTCAAGAGCAAATTTTGTCTTTCTAAGTTGATGAAGGACCTCATTAGTGTTGAATTGGTACTTAAGTGCACGTGATACACCTCTCCACCAGAGATTTAGACCGGTAACGCTTTATTGCCAATTTTTGTAGTTGAGTGTATTTCCTTTTCCGTTCATCAGGAAAAATTGATTGCACTGGTAGGTTCAGATTTTTAACCGTTCTCACATGCAATCAATCGATACATGGTGTCTCCTATCCACCATTAACCTGTCACAGAAGACCCATCGTCGAGAAATCCACAGGTATCAACCGAATACCGCCTATTACGCAACGTCGTTACTGGTACTACACGGAACAATACAGGTATCGCTATGCTCTCCAAGCTGTCCTTGTATCACTGTCCATGGTACGTTTTGATCAAATTTTGGTGCTACATCCTTCCATTTATGCAGCAAATGTGTCCTCGCCATATGTTTGCTTGTTTTTACATTCACGTGAGTAGTGCTTCTCCAGACAACATCTACAGACCTTTCTTTCTACGATTAGGTTCCATCACTTGGTGGCTGGCATCTCGTTGAATTTTTTACGCTGTGCTAGTGAATGAGATTCGTTGTTACATACGTGAAATTCTTGCTTTTGAACGTTTTGCTCGTTTTCATCGTCAACCGTGCCAGTAGCAAAACACGAGAGATCGCGGCTGCTCTTTGATTTTGTGTTTTGGATTCGTCATTTACTTTGATTCGACTTGCTGTATTTGGTTTTATCCCCTGAACTGCTATTAGCTCACTAGCATCAAGCTAGCCTCTTCGTTATTGCACCTTTTGTCTCTTTGCGAATCTAATTGAATGGAACTGAGCAAACGACCCAACACTTCTAGGAATAAGTCCCGATTATTAGTGTGGTTTAACGAACCCGCACTACACTTACATGTGAAACCAGACCTTTGACGGCTGCTGAATATCTAATTATTTGTCGGGTCTTCCGAACAATTGTTTCTGCCTGGCACATCTTCTGGACTCAGCAAATCGTCTTCCACCGTGTCCCATGCCTTGCCGTTCAAACATTCCTTCCATCAAGCATATGAAATTTTGCTCGTTGGATAAGTGCAGCTCTCTAGTCGATGGTTGATACGCGTTATAGAATGCTGACCAATCTTTTGGGATTCTAGAAAATAAAGGCAATTTTATTGGAATCGATTTTCTTATCCATCTTCATCTTGAGTATTCCTCTTACGCCTGCCACTTGCCAGCTAACTCACTTTCATTAGAGGCTATTCCGGTTATATTAGGATTACCAATTTTGAGATTCTTCGGTATATTTACACTGCCGAGTGATATGACACTTTGCTTATTTGTGCTTTCACCCTTTTTCTGACGTCTGTGTTTTGCCTCCATTTCATCCTAACATTAAATCGAAAAAAACATCTAAGCATGATCTTATTACAGCATCTAAAAGAGACCAAAAATAACAGATATAGCAACAAAGTCTACAATATGTTTGTTATAAAGTACTTTTGTTTGTTTATCCAAAGCTACCTTAATAAATAAATTTATTTTAAATCAATCAAAACTACAAACATTCATTCCCACCTGCTTGGAAGAATTTTTCAAGGTCACCGGGAAGTTTCCAATTACGGTATTAAAATAAGACATTTTTTTCAAAAAGCTTAAAAAAATATAAACAATAGACATACGAAATATATGCCGTCTTACTTTGAGCATTTTACAACAACAATGCCATGTATTTTCATTCCGGAATGAATAGTTTCAAAACTAGTTTTTGTTGGTATAGAATTATTCTAGGAATATTTTTGAAATTTTTTTTTGTTTTTTTATTTAATTTTTAATGTCAATTGATAAAAGTAAAAAGAAAATTATTTTCGGTTTTTATTTTGAGCATAATTTGCATTTTTATTTTTATACCAATAACTATTCCAGTGACCAAAGTAAGACGGCAATAGTAGCTAGGAAATAGCATGACATTTTCAAAAAGAAATTAAAAAAATAAAATAAAAAGGTCAACAAATCTTAAAGTAAAACAAGCTTGATAATATATTCTTCTCAGGACTGGAGCGTTTTTACCACCATTGACATTTTCTGTGGTTTGGTGGTTTCTTGAGTTTTAAGACGTCCTCTTTCAGGTACGCATATTTACGTTTTAATTAGATTAGCCAATCTTGAGGAAACTGTATTTGGTTTTCCATTTCCCGCATTCACATTATCCAATTTTATGGATAGTTTATGGTTGGCTTGACACATTAACTCTTTCCATCAGAACATTCGTAGTTTACTTGAGAATTTTGATAAATTTATTTCTAATTTATTTGGTTTTAATGACCTTCCAATGAGATAAGAATTTACAATATTTAGGATTATTTATATCCCTAATTACACCTGTCCCTCGATTAACATGGTAATTTCGTTCCGCCAAATTACCGTGTAACTCAAAACCGTGTTAATCGCGACTAATACACCTGTCCCTCGATTAACACGGTACTTGATTAACGCGGCGAAACTTCTGTGCATGTTAATCAAGACTTTGTCTCAATTCGTTGACCGTGTTAAATCAAATCCGTGTTAATCAAGTACCGTGTTAATCGAGGGACAGGTGTATACTAATTTTGGGCGTTGCAATAATAATTATAGAGCGAGCGGGGTTGGTGCATGTGTGTTTTATAATAACAGACCGAATTGTTCTTGTGAATCAGTTTCATTAAATTCGGCGGACATAATTAAATTATCGTTATGTATTAACAAAGTGAACTATGTTTTTATTTGTGTATATTGTTTGTAATTTGTTCCAAACAAGAATGTTATTATTGTGGGAGATTTTAATATAGATAATCTAAATTTTCCTCCTTCGAGTGATGAATATGTACGTTTTTAATGTCATCAAATGGCCTACAAACGTTAATTAATATACCTACTAGAATAGCTAGCCATTCTCGATATATATTGATCATTGTTTTGTTCGTACTGATTATTCTTGTAGGGGTTTCTGCGTCTTTAGATAATTTGCTGTTAACGGATCATCACTTAATCAGTGTAGATTATGATCATCTTTATCTTGAACTCCTTATCTGATTCATGTATTTTGAATAATTCTAAAATTAAACTAAAACTCTGGATATCGTTCCATTTCATAAATTTAATAGCTAAGGCTGCGGACCAATAGTTGGGTAAATTATTTAGTACAGTAAATTTCAATTTTAGTACACATTTACCTCAATTGGCGCACCGATTCTCTAGAAGTAAAAATGGTTTGGTGGACACAAATTATGGTTTGGTGGGTTGAAATCGCTGGATATTGGGTGGAAAAAGAAACGCCAAATATCTTTGATTGTCTTTCTTTCATAAAATTAAAGAAAATTTATTTTATTATCTATGACTACATACCTAATTAATTATAATGGAAACGCGTAAATT
Organism: Tipula vernalis; assembly: GCA_958295665.1. Classification (NCBI taxonomy): domain Eukaryota; kingdom Metazoa; phylum Arthropoda; class Insecta; order Diptera; family Tipulidae; genus Tipula; species Tipula vernalis. The sequence continues at coordinate 40,368,263 of OY282558.1, read as the reverse complement.
TTAGCAAACATCACTGAAACGTCAAAAAATTAACAACAACATCATTAATTTGTTTTCCTCTTATTTTACCCAACTTTTTAGAACAGTACATATTTCAATTTACGCTGTACACTGTTATAAAGTATGTAAAAGTGCAACAATTCGGACAGCATAATAAAAAAAATTTGAATGTAGGGGAATATTTTTCAAATAAATGTCAAAAATTAGTACTAAAAAAATATTTATCACAGGTTTCGGACACAGTCTTATCTCGTTTTCGATTGAATCAAAAAAGGCACTGTGAAGGAGAAAAAAATTGCTGTTTTGCTTGTAATTTGTTCGATTGGCAAAATGCGTTGTTCAGAGGGCAAAATATTTTTTCTCGAGAGCACTTTTAGAAATCTCGATTTTTCCGTAGATTTACCCCTCTTTTACATAAATATGTTTATAGGTTTATTCTGGTTCTATCATTTGGCTGATTGGCTGCACTTTGAAAACTTATTACGGTTATTGTTTGTTTAGAAGTACATATCATTAAATTAATCTCAACAATGCATCGAAAACGAATTTTTTAGATTTTTTCTTATAGAAGTTTCTTATATTTTGACAGATAACCCACAAACATAAAAGAGCAATGAGATGTTCTTGTTCGATTGACGCCGAAATTAAGATTATTTTTCCATAGAGGGGAAACAAATCAAGCAAAAACGGCATTATCAAATCTATGATAAATATTTTTTAGTACAGCCAAATTATCACGGTCTTTGGTTATGATAATTTTTGACACAAACAGAATAATGATTCGGTCGACATTCAACATGATTGCCTTAGCCAATGGCGATGTTATTCCTTGCAGTGACACAATAATATGGGAAGTGTATCATTTATAGATAATTTCCTATTATCAACTGCAGCTGCTGGTTGACAATCATTCCCTTCTAGCGGGATAATTTGTCCGTGTACCACATCGCCTGACATAGTATTGAAGCTATTATTGAATTAATTGACCGATTGATTTAAAACGTTGCATTGTATACACCACATCAATTATCTTGATCCATAATAGAGTTAGTTGCCTCCAATATTTTTTAGTTTGCATTGCGCTTCTGTTTTGAGATCACCATCTGCTGTATTAAAACCTAAATATGTACACATACCGTAATGTATTTTCCACCATTTTTGCAAGAATTATTGTACATATAATTAAACGAAAGCCAATTCAATGCGTATGGCTGGATTGCCTGATGTTAAAATCGAACAACAGCTGTCTTCCATTCCGGTAGTAAAGTACTCGCAAATACGTGTAGCTACTCACAAATACTCATTCTCATACGATGGTGGAGAAAGCAGAAGTAGTTACGCATAAAATTTGCACTAGGTGGATTTTAGTTGCGAAAATTCCAATAGATGGCTTTTACAAATTTTTCGATATTTTTCGAGAGTTTTTTATTATGTTCGAGATTTATTTTTTGTTTTGTAATGTTAAATATCAAATTTAATACAAAATTATTTTGTTATTGATGTTAAATTTTTAAGAAAAATGGATTTAAATATCAATGCGATAAATATCAATGCTTTCCATTCATTATATGTCCAATTTTTTGTCATATTTTCAATCTTAATTTTATTTATCGCCTTACTGTATTATACAACAGCAAACGACAAAAAAATCAACTAAACCACAAATCCAATTGCGTTGACAGACTAGGGATTAGTTTCCTAGGCAGAGAAGTAAAATACTATTATGGTGATTCGCTGAAATACAGCTAGTAATTAGCGGGATTCATTTTTTAATTCAATATTTCTAAGATTTATACATTAAAACAATAGATTTTCGTTTTATAAACACAACCTCAAAATTTATTCAGCACAAATATTTAAGATGTCATTGATTTTATAACTTCTATCGAAAACTCACGCCGCTTACACTTTTACCAATGTTGAAAGAGTTAATTTGCAGTGTTGTAGTGCCACTTTTATTTTATTTATTTATAGTATTTTATAAATAATTTAGTATTGAAAGGAAAAGCACACATGGAAACACAGCAATCGAAACAAAAAAAAAAAAATGAAGTTGCTTCCATTAAGCATAAAAACCCCTTAAATTTTTTCAAACAATTGCCACCTCATGCTTACACATTCTATTTTGAGCAGTAGCTCATTTACAATAAAATGTACAGCACGAGGTGAAATAATATTAAAAATTAACAAAAATAACAAAGTTAATAAAAATAAATTAAAAAACTACGTATTGCCCATCAAACACGCTACTCCAAAAATTTTGACCTAAATAATTTTGCCGATCCTAATCTCTTAATTTCCAATGGAATTGAATTCCAAAGGGAAACTTCCTTAACATAAAATGACGTGTTTAGCAACCTACAACAATTTTTAGCCGGAATTAGGCGGAAGCTAGGGGAATGAAACCTACTAAACATTAATTTCCTATATAGATAACAAGGCTCCTTAGCTTTGAGAAGTTTAAAAATAAAAAGACAAACACGAAATTCGTAAAAAATAGATAAACTACATTCTAAAACAAGGCTGGAGTAGGCAGAAATATGATCGAACTTCCTAATACCAAAAATAAACCTGGTACAAGCATTGAAACATCTTTGGAGAACATTCATATTTTCCTGAAGCATACCGAATAAAACTATATCACCGTAAGTAAAATGAGGAAGAAGATAAGACAAAAATAATTTTTTCCTAAACTTACTATCAGAAAATCCAACCACTTTATACAAACAACTAAGCATGCCAAAGACCCTCTTACTAATAGTAACTAAATGGTCACCCCAAGTAAGAGTTTTATTAATGACTAAGCCTAAATCCCTAACAGTATTTGAATATTCAATTAGCGAACCCTGCAGAAAAATACCAGGAAAGGACGAGGTATCTAACGATTTTTTATAAATTATAATCGGCTGAGATTTATTCGCGTTTAAAACGAGCCTGTTAGAGACCGACCAGCTAACGATATTACTTAAATCTTCATTTATCAGAGAAATATTCCTAACAATAGAATCCTGATCTAAACGACTATTTCTATAAATTTGAACGTCATCAGCGAAAATATGAAATGAACAATGTAGGTTTCTATGTCATTTATGTACATAGAAAATAATAGAGGACCCAGCACTGAACCCTGAGGCACGCCGGAAATTACAGGAAGGAAATCAGACAAGGAATTGTCGAAAAAAACTGCCTGAGAACGATTAGAAAGATAGTTAAAAATCAATTTGGCAGCAGAAAGCGAAAATCTAAACTGAGATAAGAGTTTATTAAAAAGGATTCTGTGATTAATAGAATCAAAGGCCTTAGAAAAATCTAACAAAGTTAAAGAAGCTACATATTATTCATATTACGCCTAATATCATCACATACATTTAATAACGCAGTAGAAGTGCTATGAAATTTTCTAAACCCAGATTGGAAGCAACTAATTAAACTATTGCTATGTAAATGCGATTGAATTTGATTTTTAACAACAATCTCGAAAGCCTTAGAGAGAGAACTTAAAATGCTAATTGGCCGAAAATGGGATAGCTCTAAAGGATTACTGATCTTTGGGATCGAGATTATTTTACTTAGCTTCCACTGATCTGGATAAGAAGAGGACGTGAGAATAAAATTGAAGATATGTAACAAGTATATTGAGACGAAAGGGAAAACTACCTTAACGAATTTTAAATTGACGTTATCCAGACCAGAAGATTCCGATTTAACCTTCCAAATAGCAGATTGTAAATCCTCGAGAGAAATATTTGAAAACGAATTAGAGGACGCGTTAGAGAACAAATCGACGGAACTACTGTCCGAGTTCAGACTAGAGCAAAAATAACTATTAATTTCATTGGGTTTGAAATCCCCACTTGAACTAATCTTGCATCTGCCTAGGCCTAAATTACGAACATTACGCCAGAAAACCTTGGGAGGAAGAGAGGAGTCTAACTTGTCCTTGACAAAATTACGTTTAGCAATTCGAATTAACCCTACAACTCTGTTATGAGCCTGCTTGTAATCTAAATGAGACTGACTATTAGGACAACTTTTCCATACACGATATTTACTAACTCTAATATTTATGGCATTCGAAATTTCCTGAGATAACCAAGGCGGAGATTTTGCTTTGCAAGTAACTTTTTTAAGCGGAACGCAACTATTAAACACCAAACTAATATACGAGTTGAAAAATTCTATTTGGCTAGTTGCAGAACTAAGACAAAAAATATCCTCCCAAGGAACTGAGTTACAAACTAAGTAAAGGCGGGAATTGTCTATACTAGAAAAATCTCTAGAGCTAAAACTCTTAGGTTTAGGTGGAGAGTAAGAGTTTACAGAAAAAACTAAAAGATCATGATGGGATCCCATACCGAGAGACAACTGATTGAAAAAACAAATAGAGTTATTAGTAAAAGAGATGATATGATCAATAAGGGAATAAGAGGCCCCGCTAGCGGTTGTACAAGAAAACGTTGTGCCACAGTGTTGTGTACGGATAAATTAAGACTGTTTAACAGATTCAAATAATCCCGAGGGAAGCCGGAATTTTGGAGTATATCGAAATTAAAGTCACCTGATATATACATTTCATCGAATCTACAAGAGAAATAACTAAATAAAATTTCTAAGTCTACAAGTGATTTTTTTAAATTTGGCATACGATCTCTTACTAGTTTTTGGTGGGTTATAGATGGTACCGACTAAGATTTTACGACCATTAGTGAAAACATTGACAAATAAAAACTCTAAATCCGATACTAACAATTCTGAAATGGAAGAAGGTATGGTAACTAATCTAGCCTTAATGTGATCTCCTACAAACATACATAAACCACCATAATTAAGGGGAGGTACCGCTCTATCTTTCATAAATATATTATAACCTTGTAACATAACTAAGCCCAATGCAACGAGATAAACTTCAAAATTCTCAAGGATTAGTGCACTAATCTCGATTAGTTACTAATACCCTTGATAAACTAAGGATTAGCTAAGCGCGATTAGTGATTTTTTCGAGATTAGCTGTAGTGTGTCAAGTTGAAGATTAGCTAATCTCATTTTATTTGAGGATTAGTAATTAATCGAGATTAGTGCACTAATCTTTGAAAATTTTGAAGTTTATCTCTTGGTATTGGGTTTAGTGATGGTACAAGTGATGCTACAATGCGAAATAATTCTTTCAACATTGGTGAAAGTGTAAGCGGCGTGAGTTTACGATAGAAGTTATAAAATCAATGACAACTTAAACAATTTGTGCTGAATATATTTTGAGGTTATGTTTATAAAAAGAAAATCTAGAGTGATTTAATGTGTAAATCTTTGAAATATTGAATGAGTCCAGCTAATGTTGTAGCTACTCATATATTTCAGCGAATCACCATAATAGTATTTTACTTCCCTGCTTAGGAAACTAATCCCTACCTAGTCTTTCAATGCAAATGTATTTGTACTGGCTAATCTTGTTTCACTAATCGCGCTTAGCTAATCCGTATTTAGTCAAGGGTATAATACTCAAATAAAACATCTCGAAAAAAACACTAATCGAGCTTAGCTAATCCCTAGTCTGTCAAGGGTATTAGAATCGAATATAACGTAAACTGAACATAACAGAAAATTATGTTTTTGTAAGGCCAACTTCCATTATAATAATATTTCATATTTATTGAAAAATATTTGGTGTGCTGGAAGAACTGTTTCCATAAAAAAATGTATGAAATAAACCTGAAGGCTTTATTTGATTGTCGCCATAGAAATCCCATGTCTTATTTATGTAATTTTAAGATCATTGTTTTTTTAAATGTACTAAAAATGTTGCTCCATGCGTATTTGAGGTATAAACATATAAATTTCTGTGTATTTTTTTTATTCAGTTTACATTTTTATAACCGATAAGGTGTTTTTTGTGTTCTTAACGGTGTGTGGATAAATTTTTAATAAAATATTATTTGAATAAAACATTAATTTTAATTATTTTTAAAAGTGTATATTCTTAATTATAGATTTTATTTTATTTTTTTTTTCTAAATTTTAGACGACAAAAAATTAATTTCATCTTTCAATGCCCTACATACTGATAAGAGGCAATTTAGCTTCTTACAGTCATAAATATCCCTGGAGAGTGCTTGTGTCTGGATTGAAAGGTATTTTATGATTTTATTATTTTTAATTAAAATAAAAAATTTAAAAATATTTAATTTAATTTACAATATTGTTTTTATTTTTGCACGTTTTGTTTATACATACATTGTATTATATCATATCATATAGAAGTAGTTTAGTCAGTGTCAAATGGAATTACTAACATGTATTATGTTTATATGTAATTATGTAAATAATTTTTCATCTACATATGACACTTATATGGTTAGTATGTATTTTATAAGTGCTTTTGTAAACAAAATTTCTGTTTTCTTCACTGCGAACATATAATTTTTCGTTTTATGTTGTGAACTAACAATAATTTTCGACAAAATATTTCATTTTGTTTACAAACTAAAAATATAAATGTGCGCGGTTGCGAGTATTTTGGTGTTTGCAATTTTAAGTCATTGAGTCTGATGCTGACGGTTGATAAACAATGAATATGAGTTTTACGGTGTTCAACTGACAAAATTAATGTATGTTTGTTTAGTTATATAATACATTATACACACACTTAATTGATGATTTAGTAAATATTGTTTATGTTATTAGTGTAGTGAAGAAATGAATGGTTAGATGTTTTACCGAACGCAAAATTTCTAAATTTCTAATTCGAATGACTAATTTTGAGAGTTCATTTGAATTGGAATAATATACATATAGTCTTATTCAGAATTAAAAAAAAATTTTTTTTAATAGTTTTGCGCAGCCTTCAAGCTGCGTACATGCTATACTTTTCTGGTGAAAAAATGTACACCACGAAGTTAGCTGTATGAGTTGAATTATTTCCAACTAGAACAAAAAGTTCACCAGGGTAACCAATTTTAACAAAAAATTTTACTATTTTGCTAACTTCGTGGTGTACATTTTTTCACCAGAATTGGATCATGTACGCACCTTCAGTGATGTAGTTACAAAAATTATAAAAACTTTGATGGGTCGCATTTATTTTACATAGTAATCCTAAATAAAATAATAAATAATGATTAAAATGTATTATATTTCAGTTTCAATAGACAAAACATTCAAAATGATTATGATTTTATGTTATACATGTTATACATAGTTGTTAGGGTTTCAAATCATGAACATTCTGAAAATTAATCCTTTTTTATAAAACTTTCTTTATTAAAGTATAATTTGTTGCTTGCTCTATTTATAATTACGTAAAAGTGATAATTCATAAACTGGTTAGCGTAAAGCAAGCCAAGCCGCTTTATGCACCTTTCGTATGACTTCTCTAATAATTGTTTATTCTGTTTATTTTGGCAAGTCAGGGTAAAAATATTGCTTTATAGATGTATTGTTTCTTAAAAAAAGAATTGTTGATAATTTAATAGTTGCTAATCTGAAACTTCAAAATTTAACAGAATTTCTAAATTTTAGGCAATTTTTAGTTTTTAAGAAGGTTTCATTTTAAGTTTTTAATAAAACACAAACTATTGGAATTCTTCCGATATCTTTATTGAAAGTTAAAGTAGAAATGTTGCAGTTAATAATAGAAAATATTATCTAATAAGCCTCCTCTGCTAGCTCTGCTTTGTGCCAAAGTTTCCAAGGACATTTTTACAAAGAGGCTTAATTTCAGTTTTATGCTTCAGTTTTATGTTAGCGTAATCATTAGCATAACCTTATTCTTCAAGAAACCGCTTAGAAAAAAGTCCCAATTGAGTCTCCTTTTATTGTTACTTGTGAGTAGATTCTGGTCAAATGATAAATCTAGTGATTTTTTCAAAATGTCACAAAAAATTATGTGACAAATTGATGAAAATTGTTATTGATTTTAGTGTCACTGATTGATATTTTTTGTGATTTTTGCTCTGTAAGTTGGTTAAACAAAAAATGTGTGACTAAAAATTAATTTGGCAATAATTTCATGCGATTGGAATTCTTAGCTGTTTTAAAGTACAGCTCATTTCATCAGAGTCGCAAGTTTTCAGTGACAATTATTATTATTACATATTATTAAAATAGGTTGGAATCCATAAAGGTTCCGCACTCAATGCCACAAAGGGCTATGGTGCAAACCTAGCGTTCACCTAAGCTCGTAAGGATTCCGACCAGCATTCTTAACTGGTCCTTTTTTAAAGCTAAAGTAAATCTAGTAAACCTTCGATTTGGCTCACTAATAAAATGCTTCGCTTTACAGCACCCAAAGGTAGCAAATCAATTCAGCCTTAACACTTTGAGAGCGAGGTTTTTATAGCCTTCTTACCGCTGTTAAAAGATAAGGGGGCCGCTGGTTTGGGAGCGATTCCTTGAGCCGACACCCATAAAACTGTGACTCTATTGTTGGTACAAAGAAGGTTAATGAAATGCTTACAATCCTTGACGATTTTGGAAATTATCAAGGGATTATTCAATGAGTTGAGTGTACTTTTTGGTAAACTATTTGTACAGAAAAAAACATTTTGGTCATTAACAGCGGGGACATTATGAGGTCAGTAAATTCCAAAATCAGCAGTAAGTTCAGAGCTCGAGCATTCCGAGAAGAAGGCAAGTGAGTCGGATATTTTTTTTTTAAGAAATTGCTGCGAGAATCACAAATCTCTCGATGGATAAAATAAATTGTTAAAGTTGAACTCAGGCAATATATTTCAGAATAATAGCGGCATTTCTTGACACATAGTGGTCCGGATCAAATCAAATTTTACAAAATTTTTGGTTTTTGATTAAAATTTTAATCCGAGTACATTTCTTTGTTGTTTCATGAAACACAACATGATTCGGATCAGATTAAACTTTTTCATTTTTCTAATGTAATCACAATTTTGTTCTTGAAACGAGAGACTTAAACTCTATAAGCGAAACGATTCGAAAGTGGTGTTACAACATGTCACCCCTGGTATTTCAAAAATTACCCCTATTAAATTTTCATACCGATAAAATTTAATTTATATATAATACGACCAATTCAATTGTATCAAATGTAAGCCTACCAGCATTATTTGAATTATTGTGACAAACCGATAATTTTTTGCTTTACCTAATGGAATTTTTCGTAAATAAAATTATTATATTAAATCGATTTATATTTTGGGTAATGCAATTATTTAATATTATGGTTTGTGTATATTTAGCGTCTAAACAGAAAAATCTATAAATAATTTTTGTGCATACAAATATAAAGAAATGTTTTTCTTGGACAGCAAATAAATATTGTATTTGGTTTTTTGGCAGATTATAAAATAATGTAAATAAATAATACATTTACAATTTTTAGGTACAAATTATGTTGAAAATATACGAACGCAGGATGAAGTTGTTTTTTAGAAGTCGAGACAAATTGACTTCTTTCGAACTTTTACTATATGCGCCAGGCAGTTTAGATACACATATATAATTTATTTGGGTCATACGCTTAATCAATCATTACAGTTGAAAATTGTTGTTTTCAATTTGGTTTAGTTATGTGTGGCTTTTTTGCTTTGTTTGAGGATTATTCGTTCCTACGTATCCACTTCACGGAAAACTACTTAATGTATAAAACCAGATATGTATGTGCGACTTATAATTTATGTAGATATAGTTTTAACACACAATAAAATCGTAATACATAGCGTGTCTAAAAATATTAGCTATGTACAAATGATAATTTAACATGATTATTTTGAAAAAGAATGATGTTTATGTGTACTTGCTGGAAATTTCACAATCAAATATTATTATTAGGTAATGACTATATTATGCTCGAAATGACCGTCCAACAGGATGAAATTTTGACTTTTATTTTACCTAAAATTTTAGTGTACGATTAAACAAATATGAGGTAACCGACTTTATGTTTTTTATATGGCTTAGATGTTGATTAGGAAAATTAAGGAATTGATATAATGTATGTATAGTGGCTTTTCTATTGATGAGGCTCTTGTAATTAAAAGGTAACAGTCAAAACTGGAAAATACTAACAGATTTTAAGGAAATTGACTAGAAAAATTTAAATAGCTTCAATTATTTAAAGAAGAGATTAGACTTGATCAAAGGGGACCAAATGACCAAATAGTAGGGGTTAACGGTTTTGATAACTCTCGCTGGCGCGAGGAGGCCGGTTCGTTTCCCCGCCTAAACAAAGGAGTGGGTTCAACAACCATGTCGATGGTTTTATCCAGAGACTTCGTAAAATCTCTTAACTCTTCTTAATTCTAGTTTGGGTGATTTCGAGTTTTGACCATAGCACTTAATATATTCTGTACCTATACTGTTTAGTACCACATCTTAATTCCAGAATGAATGGTACGAAATTTTAATTAAAATTGTTTACCTTTTTAATTCCAGGAACCCCTCTAGGTTTTAAACAATTTTATTAGCATCCTACTTTTTTTTCTTACTCTAAATTCTGTAAATGTTTCTTTTTTAATTGAATTTCGCTTAATTCGGAGCTAATCCGAAGGCTTTTCTATCACCGCAGTTCCCATAGTCGTGTCATTTCAGGTGACGTGACTTAAGTCACGTCACGGCACATGAAAATTGATATTCTTGAAGTCGGTTCAAGTGAGACGACTGTAACTATAAAGATGTCGGCCAAATTACAAATAAAATCGTTTTAGAACAAAAAAGTATTAATTTAACAACAACTTATGAACAAAATCACACAATTAAAATCATTTAAAAAAATATTAGGACGAAAATTTCGCCCTTCCATTTTGTTGTAGTCGCCTACGACATCTGTCGTATAAAGTGACTTTAGCCGTTACAAATGACTAAGACAATAGGAAAATTGATGTGACGTGACTACAGTCATGAAAAATGACGTGATACGACTATGGGAATTGGGGTGTATAACTTCGTGATTGAGAAGCAAATTGAATTAATTTGAAAATATTTGGGAACGTTATCAAAATCAGGCCCATTCCACTCTGCAGGATTACCTATGTCCAAATCATAATATTATATTTTGAAGATAATTCTTGCAGCTTTATAGATGCTGTTGCACGTATCTAAAAAAATTTAATCGGAAATGGCCTTTATGCGGAGTTATGTGTCTTCAAAACCAAGATAAGTCGTTAGGTCAACAAATTTGTCACTGTAGACTTACAGACGGTAATTTACGTCTACAGAGTTAATTTTACATTTTGTGTTAGATTTACATTTTGTGAATAGAGGCATAATTTTAAAATTACAATGGAAATCACTGGCAATCCACTCCAATAATTTCGTCGGTTCCATTCTAACACTTACCATCACAATCTGCTATACCTGCAAAAACGGTACCACAGTTAGTATCATTATCTTCAGCATCTACATCATCAACAGCACCAATACCATCCATTATAGCGCCAGTAATGAATATCGATGAGAGAAATAACTCGATTCAGTTGACTTTTCATTGCCCTATGACGGTAGCTTTTTGTAAGCAGAATTTCAAAATCGGTCACGAAACAGCATTTTGAAAATTTGATTAATAGTAAAATGAAACTTGACAAAGCAGTGTAGAAAATCTCACCCAAAGGAGTAAACGGACTGCTTTACGACTACGTATCATTTCGTGTGAGTCAATTTACAACTGCGTTACAATCAGCAATGACCTGGTGTCTTGGTAAGAGAATTCGAGTGGAGACCACCTCGCTAAAATTTTCACAATAAGAGCCCGGCCAAAACTCATCTTTAATCTTACACGGTGCTCTGGAGTCGGTTTAAAAAAAAAAGTGCGGTGTCTCCGAAATTCTTTTGTCCAACGTTTGGACACCTAAAAAAGAGTACTTTCAGCCGCTACAGAAAAAAATCGGCTCGGCGCTTTTTTTTCTAGAACGAAAATACGAAAAATAATATGCCTGGAGAAGATAACGCCCTTTCATGTGTGATGATGATTCTGGATATATACTATATACAGGGTGTCATATACATTCGCATTGGTTCATGAACATATATAATGATAGATATAGGGTTTCCGAGAAGGGTTTGGCAATGGATGTGATTCCTAAAAGCGTAAAAACACAACAAAAATAATAAAGATTTAGAGACGTTCGTAATACCCGTTCTACACCGCCTCGAGATAATTATAAAGAAAATTGGCATGTTTTGGTTTTGAATGAGAGAAAGAGAGCCAAGATTCAATTAGTATTCCAATGTTTTACATTTAATATTCCGGTAGGCACTGACGAGTAAACAATAATCTGAAATCGCTGATTTTTCTATTTTCGATATGTTTTATCCGGATTATAAAAAGCGTGGAAATCACGAAGAACCCCGTTTCAAAATATGTCTGTGTTGTGGAAAAAAATCAAAAAAATGGTGATCATTCAAGGAAAGGTGAAATCAAACTTGATGGAAGTAATCTCGGGTTTTGATGAATGTGATACAAGAGTGCCAGTTGTACTGTGCCCAGCTTGTAATCTACGCCTGGGCAAGTCATTGAAAGAAGATAAAAGATGTGAAGTACAGCACGAGATCTGTTAGGAAAGGAGACCAGTGCCATTGTTATCTTTGTGTGTTAGTTACCGGCCCTGTGGTACCAAATTTCTCGCGAAATCTGACACCAGTGGTCGTAAATAAAAATCGCCAGGAGAGAAAAAAGACAAAATGCGGAAAGGCCTCTAAGGTTCCTGAAATTAAAAAAAAAACAGTTATCAAATGTTGTGGTAAATGTTTAGGATTATTGGCCAGAGGATTAATTAATCACGTCTGCAATAGCACGAACTTGTTAAATAACATGCAAAAATAAGGGCTCAATTCGAAACAAAAAGAGATATATTAACTCGCTTATTGAAAGATAAGATAGCTACAAATTCGTGTGGAGGAGAAGGCTCACACTCGCGTGACGAAGGGTTAATATCCCTCTCGCAGCATCACGGGAAACCATTGACCGTGAATATTGTTGGAGGAACAAGGAATTCGCAGGTACCATCGATTTCGGCAAATTCCCTGCGGCTAATGCAAACTGATATGGATTTAAGTACCAGAAAAGTGTTGAGAATTGCTGCTTTCATCCGTGCAGAAACCAACACACCAGGAATAATAGAACCCAATTATCAAAAAAAATATCAGAAAGTAATCATCGGTTTGACGAGTATTTTGAGCCACGAGTATTTGCATTTGTCACAACTAAAGGTGAAAAATCTGTCAATTCTCCAGAGTTTGTCGTCATTTGCAAGAATCTGCGAAGTTTCATTCAAGATGTAATAGAGCAACGACAAGTTTCCAATGTACAACTCAAATTCGGAATTGACGGTGGGGATGGTTTTCTAAAATTTTCTCTTTCCATCCAGTCATCGAACGATGAACCGCCCATGGCACCTCAAGGAAAGCTTCCAAGTACAAGATATGCTGAAAAATTCCTCGAATCTGGGGTGAAACGATTATTTATTCTTTGTTTAGCCCCTAACACTCAAGAAAATTACCATAATGTCTCCCTTATATGGTCAGCATTAGATATAAATTCCTTTCTTGGAACAGTTTCAACGGATTTGAAGCTGGCCAATATTATTTCGGGTCTTATGAGTAACTCAAGTGCACATCCTTGCACATGATGCGATGCTCCCCAAAAAAACTTAATCAACTCGGGCAATTACAGAACGATCAATGATTGTCGCGCCAAATGCGAAAAGTGACGTTCAGAAGGAGGACTTGAAAGTCAGCCAAGTTATTTGATAATTGCATACATGTTGTGTTTTTATGCTTTTAATAATAATAATAAATAATGCTTTTATGAGTGACAACACTTGCCGTACACTTCTTGAACACCCTATATCTACCATTATACTGTGTATGAACCAATGCGAATGTATATGACACCCTGTATATATATCCAGAATCATCATCACACATGAAAGGGCGTTATCTTCTCCAGGCATATTATTTTTCGTATTTTCGTCCTAGAAAAAAAAGCGCCGAGCCGATTTTTTTCTGTAGCGGCTGAAAGTACTCCTTTTTAGGTGTCCAAACGTTGGGCGAAAGAATTTCGGAGACACCGCACTTTTTTTTTTAAACCGACTCCAGAGCACCGTGCTTAACTACAAACCAACAGAACTTTCATCAACCAATGTCCAACCAAAAAAAAAAAAAACTAGAAACCAGTTATTTTATTACCAAAATGTTAATAAAATGTCTTCGGAAGCCGCTCAATTTCATAATTTTGTATTAAAAACGCTGTTTCCGGTTTATATCATCCGTGGAACATCATTTAACAAAGGGATCCTGAGTTCTGAATTCTTTACCATCCAATATGTGGTTTAAAGATGTGACTGTTCATCACAAACAAGTACTAAAAAATCCGGTGTAGCATTATTCGTAGCTTTCGATACATTATTATTGAATGAGTTAGTTGAATTATCCGGGACTCAGACAATTTATCGTAAAAAGTTTATCGTAAAGCAATTTGAAATTGGCGCATTATCTTGCTGCAAGGTCCATTTAAGAGGGCCGAAGATTTCATTGATTTGAGGAAAAGCTTGTTGGATCATGTTTTTATATCCCTCACCATTAAGAGTCACCTTTTTGAACTGTAGTTCAATTGTGCCATAGTAGGTTATAGCTCCCCCAGACTATAACACCACTTTTTCTGCTATGATGATGCAACAAAATTACTTCATCCTTCCTCAAATCATGGTAGTAAAACTTGTAACCATCGGAGCCACCTATATTGAATTTCTTCTCGTCCGTGAACACTATCCTTTACCACTCATGTTTCCATTGCATTACTTCACGAGCAAAGATTTTTCTTTTTTCTTTGTGAATTTGTTTTAAAACTGCTTTTTGTTTTAATTTTCGACGAACCATATTTTTGCTATTTAGGACAACCCTTCGCACTGTCGAAACGCTGGCCTTAGCTCCGCTTTGTGCCTTAATTTTCCCAATAGAAAATACTGAATTTGATGCGGTCCTTAATATAAGTCAGGGATCAAAGGTGTAGTTGTTTATTGCAGTTTTACTATGCCCAAGTTTTTGTGCTATTGAACTACGTTGCTACGTTCTTAAGTTGTTAAATGTTTCCTTTGGCCATTTTTATATTTGTTTTTAAATATCACTTTAAAAATATTGCACTTTTGTTTAATACAAAAAGGTTAAAGAAAATATTTTTTTAATATTCGAATTTAAATGTATTATTTCAACTGACCTTAAGCTAATGAAATATGTAAAAACAAAAATCATGACCTAACGGTATTTGAATGGGGCATGCAAAATGGAATTATTTCTATTTTCATCTACCAGATGGCAATACCATAGGTCAAGGATAGAATGAAATTTGACATAAGATAATTATACTGAAACGTATAGTAAAATAAAATAGTCTAGTAAATTATTTCCATTTTAAAATAGTAAAACGTAAAGTCAATACGAGCACTAGGGCGAAATAAAAAAAACGAATTTTGGTTTTTAATATAAACAAAAAAACATACGACTTTGTCAAACTTTTGTTTGATTATTTTAATAGTTAATAATTATACCAACCGAAATGGTGACAACTTAGGGAAATGGAAAATGGATTATTAAATTAAGACTGGGAAAATACCATCAAAATGGTTCCAGGTCTGTTTTTACACCTAATAATGCAGTTTTTGCACCTAATAAATTTAATTTTTTTTTTTTTTTTCAAATCTTGAGTTGACATTTTGTTGTAAAACCTAAACACTAAAATTAATTTAAAAATAACATTATTAATTATTATATAATTGATAAACTATGAAGGAAACGATATGCGATGGCAAAACACAACATGAAACCATCTTTTAAAATACGTAAAAATAGTGTCAACTTATACAAAAGAAACATCTGTTTATCTATTTAAAACAACTAAACGTGCTAAGGATTCCATGTTTACAATTTCTGTTATTAGTGACATCACTTAAACATATTTTAAAATATGAATTGTTATTTATTTCGCCATACATTTCTATACAAAACTTAAATGACAATTGTTATTCTATCCTTGACATAAGGTGCTGCCTTAAAAAAGAGCGGTAAACATTTTAACTATAAGCATGCCCCATTGAAAACAAAATTGTTACCCGATTTATTATAGCTCAATGTGAACTAGATTGTAAAAAAAGATCAGGTATGGCAGGTAAAGCTAGTGAGCAGCAGTGTATAAGCTCCTCATTTTAATATCTTATTGGTTCGGTATTCGGCTGAATGTAATGTGCTTCTCGGGCGATTCTGTTGTGAATGAGAAATGGGCCGCTATTGAGATGTTTGCGCGTTTCATCTAAGAAACTGTTGTACGTGTCCACTACTTTCTCTATCTTTAAAATATTGGTGGAACGTCTCTAAGGCTGATGTACTGTTCCGAATTTTGTATGGTAACAAGGGTTGTGTACTGTTGTACAATGCTTTTAATGCTGCTCTCTTGGATTCAAGATATTTAATAACATTATGAGAACTTAATATAAAGAATTTTCATGTAAACTCGAAACTAATAAAAAACAAATCAGGATAAACTTAAACATCAAAACAGTGGTATTCTGTCTGAACTTCTTCGACTAATTGAACCCCACCAGCGGTAATTTAATTAGTTGGTACATTAATCAAACAAATGTTTAGTCTTACAATCTAAAATTTTTAATTTGTTGGAAATTAACAATTTTGAATACCAAAAGCAAAAATGTGTGCGTTTTGTGTGTCTATATTTTGGGAATATTTTTTTATTCGTTTTAAGACGTCTCTTTAATATTTATATAGTCTATGGTTAAACTGTTTTCAAATTTTTAATTTTAGAAGATTTTATTCACTTTAAAAAAATTGGTCTTTTCATATATTTGGATTGAATGGGGGGAAACGTTTTTTTTCTTCGTTTTTGCCTGAATATTTTAAACACAATTTTTATCGAAATTATTAAAATGCTAAACTGTTACGTTTTCAAAATTAGTAGTAATAATTAGTGACTACAACAAAATGTAATTAAAATTCTGGATTAAATTTTAACGCAGCCTAATTAGTATTTTTTTTAATTAGAAGCTTATAAATACTAGGAGCACAGCATAGACAAGAAGCAAATCAACTTTTCTATTTTGCAATACTAGAAATATTTTACTTTACTATCTAATCTATTTTTTATTTTATATACACATTTTTCTAAATGGGGAAATATTTTTTTATTAACACAAATTTATACTTTGTATTGTATGTGTACTTATATTATAGTACTAGACAAGTAATTAAATATATAAGCTTAAGTGTGTAAATCGAGCCGGACTAGAAGAATCACAACAAAATCTAAAATCACATTAGGTAGAGTAGAGGGAGGAATATAAAAACATATGAACCTGATATAAAAGTTTTATGCTTAGTTTTCCAGTTAATAAATTATTTAAAAAGTGACACACATGTGCAGAACAACATCGTCTAAACTCTAAACCCACACCATATTTTATTCATAAAGGATACATGTAAATAAATAATAATAATCCATATTATACAATACAAAACTTATTAAAAGTTCAACAAGTGTTAGCACACATACATTAAATAATCGATATTATATTCATATATGTATATGTATATGGTTCTCTCACACCTAAATCATCTTGAACTTTCAATATTGTGACACTCACATTGCAATTTAAAATCCAATTAAATTTTAATTCACTATATATCAGTGATTTATGAAATTCTGGTAAAACGCACATGAGGGATTTTCAAATTTTCATCAATTCCATATCAAAATTGGTAAGTACTCGTAGCACAAAATATAACAAAGAAAAATTTCAATTATACAAAATTACAAACTAAGCACGCAAGCACCAACGCAGTTGCTGATGATTGTGAATTTTATAGTTTTCAATGGCACAACAAAGTTACGTCCGCACGTACATATGTATATTATTTAGGCGACATATAGGACTGATATGTTTAAAAATATTTTTTTTTTTATGACAATATCATGCCAAATGATAATCAAAATATTTATTAGTTTACTTTAGAGGAATCATAAAATTAAATTTATATTACAATTTAATATTTTCTAGAGCTTTGAATATTTAATTAAGATAAATGAAAATAAATCATTGAATTTTATTACATGAATAATATGAAATGTTTATATTGTACAAGGAAATTATTGTAACGATATGTTAATTACAATAATGCGCCTATATTGGAAAACGAATAATGATCGATTAAAATTAATAGAGATTCGTGAATACGGGAATTACTCTTAATTATCAATAATATAACATGCACCTTAAAGCAAATAAATAAATGTCTATCCAATTTTGCAAAGATTCTGCTTGTTTAGTGTTCGGTAGACGTACATTTCCGCGGAGTTCGCAAGCAGTCTCGAACTCGTTTTTAACCTTGTCTACTAGTAATGCCGATGTTGATATTAATTCAAATTTCATCTATTTTCAAAACGTTCGTGGCATTGCTTCTACGAATCTGGGTACCTGGTTTATGTATTGGTTGAAACTACAGTGCGGGGACTTTTCCTGCGGACTACTTAGTGATATAGTGTGGATTTGTCTAGATTTGTCCAGATTAATGATGTCGCCAATTACATTGATAGATTTTGGAATTTATTTTTTACAAATTCGATAAATTTATATACGGTAGCAAACGAAACTTTTACTGTCTAATTCAATTAAAAATAATTTTGTGTCTAAATTTTGTGATTTTAAACGTGCAAATTTTGATAGTCTGCTTTCATATTTCTCATCAATTAACTGGAATGCTTGCTTCTCGTCTAATGACTTAGATCATTGTCCAACTATTTTATAACATTTTTTTTAATGGTATTGACAGATTCGTTCCAATTTCTGTTATAAAGAATAATCGTATTAATTCTCCGTGGTTTAATAAACGTTTGATTAATTTGGGTAATCGCAATAAGAAATTATATCGGAAATGGAAAAGATTCAACAATGTTTCTGTTAAAATTGGCCTTTTCGTCGTTATCTAATAAATTTGATTGCTTGCATAATATACCTTATAAGAACTATATCAACAAGGTTAAAGACGATTTGAAATTAAATACCAAATCGTTTTGGAACTTTGTTCAGACTAGGAGGAAAACATGCGGTCTTCCGTTTACAATGCCTTACAATAATGTTACTGGCAAAATACTTACAGACTTTACATGATGATAAAGGAACATTTGCAGATACAACATATGATAGTATAATTACAACCTTGGGTGAACCTTGTATCACTCCAAAGGATATTATTGAATCACTCCATCAGTTTAAATATGGCTGTGGTCCAGATGGTGTTCCTTCAAGCTTCCTAAAAAAAACTTGGTTATGAGTTGGCTTTTCCTTTGTCAATATTATTCAATGGATCATTATCGTCGGGAATTTTTCCAACTGGCATTTCTTTATTGTCAGCTATCCCATTTATAGCTGACGAGCAACATGGTTTTTATCCGTGGTAGATCTACCGTGTCGAACTTAATAGAATTTTCGAAACGTGCTTTGGAGGTGATTGAGGTTAAGGCACAAGTTGACGTTATTTATACTACTGACTTTAGCAAGGCGTTTGAGTCGGATCAACCACGTTATTGTATTGGAAAAATTAAAATCTTTTGGTATTGCTCATAATTTGATAAAATGGACTGATTCTTACCTTACTAAACGCGTGTAGTTTGTAAAAAATAAAATGACCTTCTAATTTACGCTGATGACGTAAAAATATTTTCTCCTATACATAATGCGCATGATGCACTTAATCTACAGAAGGACATTGATGCAATTAGCCATTGGTGTGAAAATAATCTGTTATTTTTGAGTACACAAAATGTAAAGTTATGTCATTTATCCGCTCATCGTCTTACGTATATTATAACAGAGTCATGTTTACACAAACCTTTTCATCGAATCGGCATATTGATTTGATAATAGCAAAAGCATGTTCCGTGTTAGGATTTCTTAAACAAACCATGAAAGAGTTCAATAACCCCTATATAAATCTTTTGTCCTTTCGCAACTTGAATATGCGTCATGTGTGTGGTCTCCCCATCCTTCTTATGTCGATAGATGCAAAACCTTAAAGCTTGAGCCACTTGTAATTCGTCGTCAGCATGATGGTGCCATTTTCATTTCCGATCTTCTAAATGGTAATATCTAGAGCTCATTCTTATTAATGAACCTTGGGTTACGAGGGCGGATTGAAAATGAAGCTACCTAAGTAGGAAAACAAAATTTTTTTTTGCCAAAAACCATTTATTTCTCAACATAGTCTCCATTTAATTCGACACACTTAGTAAGACGATATTCCAACTTTTTTATACCATCTGAATAATACGATTTCGGGAACCCCTCAAAATACATACGCGTTAGTTTCGATAATCACTTCTTCGTTTGAGAAGAATCTTTGTCCTGCGAGCCATTTTTTCAAGTTTGGAAACAGGAAAAAGTCACTAGGAGCTAAATCTGGACTATAAGGTGGATGATCAACCAATTCGAAGTGTATTTCACGTAATTTTAGCATCGTATCTAATGCTGTGTGAACCGGTGCGTTGTCTTGAAGAAAGAGCACTTTTTTCTTCTTTAAATGTGGTCGTTTTTCCTTGATTGCATCAACCAATTGATCCAATAATGCACGATAATACTTTCCTGTGATTGTGGATCCTTTTTCAAGATAATCGATGAGCAATATTCCGTGTGCATCCCAAAATATAGTGGCCATAACCTTGCCAGCCGATTTCACTGCCTTTGCCTTCTTCGGAGCACTTCCACCATCTTCCACCCATTGTTTCGATTGATTTTTGGTTTCAGGTGTGTAGTGGTGGACCCAGGTTTCATCAACAGTATTTAATCGACGCCAAAAATCAACAGGATTACGCTTTATCATGTCCAAACACCGCTGTGAAGTGGTCTGTCGAACTCGTTTTTGTTCGACACTGAGCAAACGCGGCACCCATCTTGCCGATAGCTTTTTCATATGCAAATGTTCATGCAAAATGTTGAACACACGTTCATATGATATGTTTACCATTTCAACAATCTCACGCAACTTGACTCGGCGATCATTCATAACGATATCGAGGATTTTCTTGATATTTTCTTCAGTAACCACCTCTTTTGGCCTTCCTGTTGATGGTATTGTTGCAGTGCTTTTTCGGCCGCGTTTAAATTCAGCAATCCAATATTTTACCATGTAATCTGACGCAGCAGACTCACCGTAATGTTTATCGAGCTTTTCTTTTGTCTCTTTCGCCGTTTTCCCTTTCAAATAATAGTGTTTAATCACTGCACGAAATTCGTTTTTTTCCATTTTTCAAGAAACACAAAAGTTGCTTACTTCAAACGACTACAACAAATAAACTAACTAATCGATGAATTTGGGTGAAATTTTAACAGCTGACGTTTGACAGATCGCAATTTCTAAAAAACAAAAAATTTTGTGTTTGTGCTGCCATCTAGCGCTAGGTAGCTTCATTTTCAATCCGCTCTCGTATATGCCCCGGAAAGGAATTTAAGATCTCGATTCCTTTTGAAAACTGAATTTCATAGGACTAATTATGGAGACAACGGGCCTTTGAATGTGATATCTAAGTCATATAATGAATTGAGTAAGTTTTGAGACTTTAAAATGAGTAAATATGAGATCAGACGATTACTTTAGGTCACTTTGGTCATTAAGGAAGATTTTAGTTTAGAAAATACAATATCAAATGGCTTAAAATCATCTAGCGATGTCCAATTTTTTGCTTCTCAATAACCGCAGGTTGCTATATATTCTCTGACAAATCAGATCAATATGTTTATCCCAACTCAATTTATTTGTCATCCCAAGACGTAAATTCCTGGCCGAGGAAACATAGGGCACTACATTTGATCCAATACTAACTGGAGGAAACATTTCATATTCAATACCCTTCCAAAACACAATTGCTTGTGATTTGGCAGAGTTGAGCAATAGCCCATTCGCAATGGCCCACTGATCTAACGTGGTTAAATCTTCATTGATCAATTCCAAACCATCATCAATACTTCTGTGATAAGAATTTGTTATTTCATCATCTGCAAACAATTCGAAATAAATAATGTAAGAATGATTGGGACCAAAATGGATCCCTGAGGAATCCTAGTTATTAACTTGTCATTAACATATACATATTTAGAGTGACCAGTCATATGACAATAAGGTTTATAGCCTCCCTAGAAAGGGCAAATTGGGATTCTAGTTTCCTATCCAATGTGGTGAAATTGATACGAGTTAAAACCCTTTAGACAAATCTAACAGAACCAGTGCAGCATAATTTTCCGTGTCAACACTTAATCTAACAAAATCAGTTACGTTAGATAGTAGTTCCATATTCCATTGTGCTATGAGACTGGCGAAAACCAGAATGTAAATCAGAGAGTCTGAAGGTGACATTTGATTTGGTCGGCTAGAATTCTTTCGAGAATCTTGGAAACTACGGACAAAAGTGAGACATGGCGAGTTTAGTAAGTTTAGCTGTTTTCGCCACATATTTTCTGACATAGAATGCCACTCCTCCACCCATCCCCTCTATTATCCTCTACCAGACCTAAGCTGCCTAATCATTTTGTATCCCTCAATCATAACCCATTTATTCGTATGGTGTGATCATACGCCATATTGAAATATGCCGTAATGAAACATGCCGTAGTGCACTATATGCTGTAGTGTAGTTTTTCAACCTGTGGTCCGTGGTATATTTCCACTGGTCTACGGAAAGTCTACAAAAATTCGTATTGAATATTTTTTAATTTTCTTTTGTAAAACTGGATTATGGAATTCTTAAAAATTTTGAACGTAAGCTCAACAAAATCACGGGTTTTGAAAGAGAATTATTTCGATGTGATTTAGGTTGAGAACCGCTGCTGTAGTGTACCACATGCCATACTGAAACGGGTTCTCTATCTTATCTAAAAAAAAAAATACAGAAAGAGTAATCCAGAAACAAAAAAAATCAGAAAAACGAAAATCCAGGAATCTAAAATCGAGAAACACAATTATCAAAGTGCGGCCATAGTTAAAATTAAAATCTACAAAATGTCAATAAAATTTGAGTTTTTTCATAAGAGTTAAGAACAACTGTTAATTGAATTGTGATAATGGAAATTTCTTCGTCAACCTTTCAGACACAGATCAAGGGAAATGTTTCGCTTATATCGCTTCTACTGATAGGCGTACCACAAATGTTTCAAGTGATGACAAAATTCTAAAAATAATTTTTTTTTTCATTTATTTTAAACAAAATATTTTTCCTGGATTTCTTTACTGTGTCGCGACCGGGCCCGTTTCAAACTACAATCTGATCATTTTGCCGCCATGTAGCATAAAAAATTATTTTCTTTTATTTTTAAATGAAACAAAAGAATGTTTTGTAAGTTATAGTGCTCGAATTGTAAAGTAATATAAGATTTTCGCTACAATTGTTCCGTAATTCCTATTAAAAAATATTTTATAATTAATCACATAATTCAAAAACAGTTTATCAGTTTAGGCCTTTCGACCCAATCGGCCCTTCCAGTCGTTCAGCCGTTCTACCCATTCGGTCATTTCACTCATTTGGCCTTTAGACATTGGGCTTTCGACCCGTCCGACCATTAGACATTCGGTCTTTCGACTCGTCCGACCATTAGACATTCGGCATTTCGACATTTTCGACATTCGGCCTTTCAGCGTTCGGCCTTTCGACATTCGGCTTTTTGACATTCGGCCTTTCAACATCAAACGAATTTTTTTATAGTTTTGTATTTTTTTATGTACACACGTCGAAGAAAACGAAATCTCTTAAATACATAAATACGGCAGAGAAAATTATAGTAATAATGATTTTTCACTTTACTTCTCAAATTATATAATTTATCGAATGACTTTTTGTGAATTTTCTGGATGATGTAAATAACATGAGACAGTAATAAAATTGCAGTAATTTAAGAAAATTCGAAATGGTGCCAAAATAAACGACACAAAATCAATAAAATTTAATACATTATTTTCATTTTAAGTGAGGGATACAAAGTTTTTTATGCCTTTCACGTAAAATAAAAAAAAAATTACCTAAGTTTAAATAAATTTCACAAAACATATTTCCTAGAAATATTGATTTAAATTGGTTTTTTATTTATTTGTTGTACGAATAGTCAAGTTCATTGACATTGTTTCCTTCATGTTTGTATTGAAACTTGGCACACGTGTTCGTTTAGACGACATATTTGTCCATTTATTGTGACAATAGCCGTGTTTTCCATGAGAACTGCACTAGAACTCGATAAACTTTAAATTCCTTTTATTCTATGTAAAACGAAAAAACTAAATTCATAAAGCGCGAATGTGTAGTGTAACTTGATATAATTACATATTTTAAGTTTAAAAATTTCCCCCTTCAGTTTTTTCATCAATATTTTCTAATTTCTTGCTGACGTCATTACACGCAACTACACTCGATAAATTCATGGGTTTATCCAGTGTAACTAAAAAATAAGCTATAATTGACCTTATTTGTTGCTGTAACAACTTAAAATGTGTATTTATGTGAATTGCACTACACATTATCACTTTATGAATTTAATTTTGTTTCTGTTAACATAGAAGAAAAGGAATTTAAAATTTATCGAGTTCTAGTGCAGTTCTCATGGAAAACACGACTAATATGTCAAATGTAAAATATTTATGAATTATCACGTTTTTGAAACATAAACTCGGCTCAGGAAGCTATAATAGTTTGTTAATTTGCAGCCTTATAGTTAAGTTTTATGTATCAGAAAATTTGTTCTGGGACCCATGAAAGTATGTTGTCAATGCCAATGACCCAATAAAACGTTTACATTTTTCATATTCTTTGTCCTTTAAATTTGTTGACGATAGTTATAGCTGGAGTAAGGATCTTATGAAATATGTCGTTTCAAAATCGTGCAATTATTACACAAAATAATTACAATAAGAATAAAATTAACAAAAATATGCAAACAATTAGTTTTGCATGCATGTTCATTGATTTTATCCATTTATTTTACGTCATTTATTATTTATGTTACATTTGTGCAGCTTAATTTGTGTTAATCGTTTTATCACAATACTCATATACAAAAAATTCTAGTCTTGATAATTAAATAAATGTTAATAACTTCCTGCTATAATTGCAACATTAATCGTGATTCTTTAAAAATATCTAATTTACATGTTTGGCCTCACAAAAGGGCAAAATATTTATTTTGAGATTATGGTTCTATAGAAATTCGCGCGTCGAATACGATTAAATTAATTAGCTGTTTAATTATTTGGACGAATATACATACATACATACATATAGATTTATTGCTGAATTTATTAATCATTATTCGAAGGGCACGCAATATATTCGTAGCATCAATAAGAAAAAAGGAAGTACATTGTGTCATCAGGCTTAAAAGTGATATTTTGTTTGATGAGCAATTATATTTGCATTCGAGTCGAAACGAAGCTCAGCCGAGCAAGTACAACGATTTCGAGTCCCACAAAGTTACTTCATGTTGACGTGAAAAATAAAAAAGTACAAATTGGAAGCATTTAAAATTTCAAGATTCCAAATATTTTATGTGGCTAAGGAAGTGTTGACTTTTGATTCGTTTGTGTATTTTATTAAGCTATGACGTGTCAATTACTTTTAAAGCCTAGTACACAGACGAAATAGATTGAATTTTTACATACAAAAATTACAAAAGCGAAATCGAAGAAAAGAATTTCACGGCAAAATTTAATTTTGTAATTTACGGTTTAAGCCGACTGCACGGGCGAGATTATTTCTGAGATTATTTTTATCCCAACATTTTCCATCCAATGAAATCACTGAATTGATAAAAGAAAAAAAAATTTCCCTTTCAAGATTTCCCCTCACGAGTTAAAATTTATTGAAAAATAATCTTTGGATAAAAATAATCCTTCTCGTGCAGCGAGCTTTAGCTAGCGAAATTGACGTTTTCGTATTAGAATATAGATGTCTCTATTTTATCTCCTCGCGTTTTTATCTTTAAATTTTCTTGATATTTTTTTCAATCGCATACTGCGTTCAATTTAAAAATTTTAAACCTAAGTTAATAACTTGAAGTTATCGTTGTTTGGCAAATAAAATGCACACACATAGCTTTAACAATTTTATTAAAAATAATATCTTGTTGATACTCCCTCTGTATATCTGAAATAAACAAAACCATTTGATTGTATACTGCATCATACTTACATTAATATAATTTCCATTAATTCACTATAGTAAATTCATTAGTCACCTAAAAATATGTACATAAATATTCATATTAAGTTTATTATTATCTATTATTATACTTAGCTTTTCTTAATTTAAATCACTTTAACTTTGAAACTATACGCAGATTAGACGTAAACAGTGAACACAAATTGTCAACATCAATCTTCCTCTTAATTTGTCATAGATTACAGTCAATTAAGAGGAGTGCGCCATAATTGCGCAAATTTTGAATCTTGCTATCAATTAACTTTTCTTAAATTTAGGCATAAAAGCTAACTTAAATTGGAAGAAAGCTAACATGACTCTCTTCTTATTTTAAGGGCGTCAGATCTGTGAAACATAGAACTCATCGTTTTTTTATCTTGGATTGCGAATTTTATTCTCATCTCCTGCATTATCCAGCCGCTGATTGCAACAGTTTTTCAAGGGATAAAATTTACTTGGTCGAATTCAGCGTCATTCCTAGGACTAAAAGTATTTTTACGCCTAATATTGATAGATTAGCCTCTAGCAAACGTACATTTTTATAATTGTAACAAAAAAAGCCGAGTTTAATACCCAATAATTAAAACAAGCGTCTTTTAAGGCATTTGGTGAAAGTAGTAGATTGTGTCATTACGATTAAACGTGATACTTTGTTAAACAAAGTCACTTTTAATCTTAATAACACATACTATTTACACGCTTATTTATACGCTGCGCTTCACCTCACATGCAAACACAATTGCGCGTCAAACAAAGTATCACTTTTAATCCTAATGAGACAATCTATTATTTAACATAATTACATTTGTATTTTCAACGTAATCTTGTTAATTAATGCGTTTATCACATCTTTCTAATAATTTTATTAAACCGTATAAAAACCGTTTTCAGTTGATCCAAAAAATACTCTTTTGGATTTTTCAAATTTGGAAATAACCCTTGTGATATATATACATACTTGATGCGACCGACGTGACTAAGTAAAAAAAAAGTTGAAGTATATGAATTTGCATTAAAGTGATTCTACTAGACGCGACTCAGAAGTAACAAAAAAAAAAAGTTGATTAAACTTTGATTTTTTGTTGTTGTTTAGTGGTGAAGTGACATCTTACAGAAATTTTAAGAAATGCTATCCCATTTTTATTTTATGTTTGTTATGATTTTGACGTTTCGTTTTTTAATTTGTTGTGCTAAACGGCAAACCAATATCCCGCTCTTCATCAGTTTTTATTTTTTGCTCGATCTTCTTTCATTTCTATGATATTTCTATGATAATTGAGAAACCATGATGCAATCACTTTTGACTTTTATTGTGTCATAAATGTCAAAGAAATGTCAAAACGCGAATTCAAAAGTGAGTTTATCTTGAGTATATGAAACAAATGCAGAAAAGGAATTTAGAAGATTTACTTTGTAATGACGCCTTTATCAGAAGTTTCAACAATTTCTGTTACAGAACCCAGCCACATTTGTATTCCGGGACCACTGAAAAAAATTAAAAATGCACAGATATAAACTGGCCAAACTGGGTCATGTACATCTCCCTTTCTAATGTTAGACTGAACTCTATTATATAATAGCAGCTCCGCCCTCCACATTTAGGTGCATTCACCCATTCACTCGTCTTTATTCAATTTTATTGATATAGTTAGTATAGTTTAATTGAACACAGAAAACATCGGATGACTGCTTTACGGCTTTACTTCAAAAAGGTATTGAGGTAATACTTCCCAGCTTGATCCAGATGTTTCGGGCTAGTTATGTTTTTAAGAACTATAATCCAAATCTCTGGAGGAAAGTAAATGTGGTCTTTATACCAAAGAGATGGGGTCGCCCGGACACCCAGCTCAAATCATATCGGCCAATTAGTCTAATTAGTCTTACATTGTTTCTACTGAAGAAGGTGGAAAAAATCCAGGATCATAAAACAAGAAGTGAGATCCTTCTAAAAATTCGACTCCATCGGGACCAGATGGCTTATCAAACTGGGTAAATCCACTGTGATGGGTCTTAGCGGTCTAGTCACGAGGAATGAAAGAGCGGTGACAAATAAAGAAATTACCCTTTGAATCGATAGAGAGGGCAGCAACGAAAAAAGGGGTTCCGCTTTGGTTAAGATTATAGCCAGATTAGATGGCGAATCTGTAACCATCAGGGTTGTTACGGGTTGTCCTCAAGGAGGCGTATTGTCCCCTCTTTTATGGTCATTGATTATTGACATAGGTCCTTCTGAGTAGTCATGGGTTTGATGTCCAGGGCTATGCGGATGATGTGGCCATCATAATCAGAGGCAAGTTTGATGGGGTCATCTCTGATATAATGCAAAATGCACGCGTATGGCCTGGAAGAACCCAGTGTCAATTCAAACAAAACTATCATTGTTGCTTTTACGAAGAGGAAAAAGCTTACCCTTACAGCTTATAGCGTTAAACGGTACTACGGTACCTTTTCCAATGATGTTAAACATCTAGGGGTTATCCTAGATCAAAAACTAAACTAGAAATAACTTTTATTGAAAGTTTAAAATAGAGCCCCAAGGCTTTTTGACCCTGTCAGAGACTCTATGGACGTACTTGGGGATTGCAACCAAAAATGATCTAGTGGTCATTGCTAATAATCATTAGGCCTATGGTCACCTACGCATCAGTAGTGTGGTGGCCTAAAACTGAGCAGAAGGCAGCGCAAACTTTATTGAATAAGGTTCAGCATATAGCTTGCATCGGTGTTACGGGCTTAATGAGTACATGTCCAACTGCTGCGATGGAGGCACTTCTAGGGCTAACTCCGTTGAACCTGCATGTCAAAATGGATGCTGCAATTAAGGCCCTGAAAATGGAGGTAGGGGGAAACATGAAACCAGGCAATATGGTGGGTCATCTGGAAATCCCTAAGGATTTTCAGATAGACCCTACCGTAGGGTCAATGGTATGGTGGGGGTAGGAATATATGGTAGTGGGACGGCCCTCTCGAAGTCCTTGGGTACCAATGCTACCGTCTTTCAAGCAGATACATGCTATAGAACTTTGCGTTAGGATAGGCATAACAAAAGGCCTAAACGACGCGAAGGTAAATATTGTATCAGGCAGTCAATCGGCTTTAAAGGCTCTTTGCTATTCTACCGTTGAATCAAAGCTGGTACGGGACTGTCTGAAGGTTATTAAACATCTGGCAAACTCAGATAAGGTAACACTTATGAGGTTCTGCCTCTCCATTCATTGAACCAGAGACCTTCTGCGGCGTCACTGTGGGGTACCTTAGAGCAGCGGTATAACGCTGGGGGGGATGTGTAAAAGTTTCTGGAATCACCTTCGTCAGTTAGGGTGAAGGAGTGTCTTGAACTTAGGAAACCTGAGTTGAGGCTGCTAACTGGCTTCCTCACAGGTCACGTTCCCTTAAGGTATCACCTTAAGGAAATAGGCCTAAGTACGACAGACGGATTCCACATCTGCGATTTGGAAGCGGAATCAGCGGAACATGTTCTGTGAGCCATTTTAAGCCAAAGACTGCAACGTCTAGGAAGGAGAACAATGAGCCCAGATAGTATGTATCACATACCGGCCGGCAGTATTATCAGGTTCATTAAGAGCCTAAATATTGGCTGGACAGCTAATTGAGCAGGGTTCATAACAAATAAATTCAATTATGAGAAGCCGTAATAACATAATAAAAATATTATTTATTGATGCTTATTTGGATACAGTTCGTAGCAATACAAAATATGTATGTAATATACACAATTTACACTCAGTGTTGTTACGAACTGTATCCAAATATGTATGCATCAACAAATAACAATTTTATTACGTTATTACGGTTTTTCATAATTTGATTTATTTGCTACGTAGCAGGGAGTGGGTCTCGTTTGTTTGTTAAGAACAAGAATAGCAAATATTTACTCTTGCATTGCTTTTTCTTCTTTTGCCTACTATAGACAAAGGATAGCATTCGAAAATGAACGTCGAAAGCAACAGTAGGTGATATCTGAGGTTTTTTAAGTCGATTTGGTATTTAGACATAGTTTTCTGGGGGTCTATTATGAAATTTTCGACATCGCAAATTTTCGACGTTGTCGACCAACTCGACAAGGTCGAAAATAGCTATTATGAATTATTCGACAATATCGAAAAAAAATAAATTAATATTAATTTATTAATTAGGCGGAAAATAAAAATTAAAATATACGTTACGAACTGAATAACTGAAATTTTTTTATCTCACGATTTATTATTGAACACGCGTATGCATTCGTCACCTCAAGAGCAGTCGCATATTGTTCGACTTTGTCGAAAACAAAGTTTCATAATAGGAAAATTTTCGATATGATCGCAAAAAAAGCGTGTCGAATAATTTCATAATAGCTAATTTTCGACGTTGTCGAAAAAAAAGCGCGCGTCGAAAATTTCATAATAGCCCCCCTGTTTTTCTTTCATGATTTTTGTATGTTGCACATAACAATTTGCTCTAAGCAAATTAAATTTGAACTCAATAAACACAAGCAAACGCTCCTTTAGTCAATAATATCAATCTATAAGTTTATTTTTATTTCAAAATAACAAATCAATTAACTAAAGCTTTCTGTGTTATGGGATTTTTCCAATTTTCTCTTATCCTCCTAATGGACTAGAAAAAACTAAAACTTAATTGTTTTCCCACCATCGGTATTCAATAAATCCCACCGCTATTAAGTAATCTTATTAAAATTCTAAACAAGAATAAATTTTAATTCATATAGCCATGAACAAATAGAAGACGTAAAACCTAGGAAAAAAAAATATTTTTCTAAAACATTATGTCTTTGGCATCAACTGAAGTTATCTTACTGTAATATTTATATAGAGGGAAACTTAATATCCATTTTATAGTATCGATATCGATTTTAGTTTCTAATTTTCTATAACCAATCATACTCGTACAAACATTTTATGTAGAAATGGTTGGCGTCACAAGAATTATTTTGTTAATTTAAAACTTGATAGATTTGTTGCGCTCAATAGGGTTTAATAAGAGTAGGTATATAATAACAGAAATACAATAAAATTGATTAGGATGTTTATTAGTTTTACGCTATATTCTCGTCGTTGTTGCGTGATTTCACAAGCAAGTTCTGTAACTAAAAAAACAAAACGGATGTTCATTTACGTTTTAGGTTCTAAAATATAAATATTGCAAAAAAATAATCTAAAGTTACACGAAAAATTGCGAAACTATCAATTATAATTTGCTGGTGTATTACTTTTGTGCACAGAAGAATCCTTTTACTTGTTGATTTAGTTTCAAAAAATAAAACACCAAGCACAAATGGTTTCTAGCCTACTTAGTTTAATAGCCTAGTACCCTAGACAGACTGCTATTTAATTAAACCGATTTAGTGAATTTTTCGAGATTAGTCACAGTGTGTCAACCTCGATTTAAGCTAATCCCTTTGTTTTTGCATAGAATACTTAAACTAGTTTAGCTAAATCGGATTTATTAAACCATAGTCTGTCTAGGGTATAATACCCTAGCAACTTTACGCAATTTCGAAACTCGTATTGCTTACAAAATCAACCCATGGAAACAAAAATTATTCTGCTACTGTCACGTGACACAGAAGGGGGGCCTACTTTTGCCCACTAAAGCAATTTAAAATTTCGATTGAAATGATATATTTTAATAGAAAGTCATTTGTCAGTTTGACCAAAAATTGGCAATATTAGATAGATTTCTTGTTATAATCTTGTTCTGGATAAACTCTCCAATTGGAGAGATTTTACAAAATTCACATTGCATAAAAACTCGAGTAGCCTTTTTTTAAATCTAGAAAACGTTTAATCTACAGTCTTTGTCAAAATTATTTAAGTCACGCAAAAATTGTATGATGTATTCATGTATTTGACCCCATATGCGTTTTATTTCGTCAAACGTTTCATTGGACGTTCTTCCAATAGTTGTTGTTATTTTTTGTTTAATGTAATGCCATAGATTCTTTATGGGATTAAGATCCGGGCTTTGTGGTGGCAATTCTATAGTCTATATAAGTTTACTTTTGTTTATTGGAGCATTATCTTGCTGCAATACGAAGTCTGTTTCTATCAATTTAAACCCGGAAACCATTGCATATTCATTAAGGACCTCCAAATATATGCTATATAGCTAAAACAGCCCAAACCATTACTTTGCCCCCTCCGCTGTACCGATTTGGCATTGTTGTGTTACGAAACTTTCTTTGTAGAGGTGTCGAATAAAAAGATCTCTTACCGTAAGCGACTGTACTTACACCTGTATACAGTGCAACATGTCACTTCCTTGTTTGTTACGTTTTTTTTCTGTAATCTATAAACTAAATTGGAGTGGAGATATTTGCATTGCATCG
Source organism: Tipula vernalis (assembly GCA_958295665.1). Lineage (NCBI taxonomy): Eukaryota > Metazoa > Arthropoda > Insecta > Diptera > Tipulidae > Tipula > Tipula vernalis. Next base: position 40,335,714 of record OY282558.1, on the reverse strand, counting down.
TTTTCAAGAAAAATTGTGAGTTATATTGTTTTCGATTGACCAAAAAAACTAAACTCAGTGCAGAAAAAAAACTAAACTCGATCATTTTTTTACTCTGGCGGGTTTAGTTTTTTTTGCATTGAGTTTAGTTTTTTTCAGGGTTTCGAACCCGCAAAATTTTGGGTTCGGATTCGGGTTCATTTTCAAAGCAAGAAAATAATTGGGTTCGGGTTCAGGTTCGGGTTAATAAAAAAATTAAACTTCACAGGTATATAAAAAAAATCTATATATCGTCACCTCAGTATTTATGTGTTACAAACGGATTCTGATCATTTTGATGTTAGGTTTGTCATTATGTAATGTGACGGTCCTAACTGCAAATTAACTAAAATTCATTTGTGTTACTTAAATACAGGATTGACAAAGTGGTATAATAACTACTTTGGAAACTGATTTGACGATCCAGTCTACATTTTTACGTAAAATGACAGTTCTAACTCCAAAATTACAAAAATGCGTTTGAATCACTTAAATATACTGAGATGACGATATTTATTTATTTCATTAAAAACATTTCGTTTAGTTTGACGAAAATGAATTTTACTTTAGTGAGAATGCGCGATTGTGTAGTGTGGCTTAGTAGCGTATACAGACGTACCTGTAAATAACCTCTATTTGGGCTGATTTTATTTTATTTTATTATCTTGGTCTCTCTCGCTCTGGGGGTAGATTCTGATGAAATGACATTTTTTCGTGACATTTTGTTATTAGTACAAAATATTGTCACGGAAAATTTGCGATTCTGATGAAATGAGTTATGACATTAACAGCAGTTTACAGCGGTTGCATTTCTAGTTTACCGCAGTTATATTTTAAGGTTTATTTTGTATATACCCTCCCGGCGCAAAAATGTATACATCAAAAGTATTTCGTTTACGAACAGTTTACGAAAGGTTCTTATTACAACACACTACTACATTTACATTCTCTATACACAGTGCTGTCAATTATATCTTGCGGCTTTGTTTTATTTTCATTTTTTTTATACAAATTAAATTAAAGTTGTCGTATTGTGAAAATATAAAAATTTCTGATAATTATTGTTAGTTTTTCGTGGCATTCAAGAGCAGCCTATATCCATAATATCATATAAAAATCATTAAAATGAATATTTTGAAAGGTATTTAAGTAATACTCGAAGTACTTCATCTATGATTGAAACATTTTATTTCATTTCAGAAAAAACAAATTTGGCACGTTGTGTCTTGTGTTGCGGCTTATTTGAAGAAAAATACTAATAAAAGAAAAGATTGATTTAAAAAAATTGTTTTATTCTAATTAAATGGGGCAATTCGCACTAAACCGTTCGTCAATGTTACGCTTAAGCAGTTCGTAAACATTACGTTTAAGCGTACACGTCATGAACACTTTTATACATACTAATACATACACAAGTCTTCGCAAATTTGTTTCACTTCTCATGTGACAAAAGTACACATTACGTACTATATTCGTACTGTTTTAGTGTAACGTTTACGAACACCTTAGTATAGCAAAGTCTTCGTAAACCGTACGTTTATGATACACCTGGTCTGAAGGGTACATACATATATGTACATGTACAAAATTGTCATTAATTTGGTTTTCCGTGACAAAAGTCAGCTGCATTTTTAAATAAAATATGTGTGAGTATATTTTGTTAATTTTTAATAATTCTAGTTATAAATTTTAATTGTTTATGTTTTAATTAAAATAAAACAATATTTTATCTATTTTTATATATGTATGTATAAAAATAGATAAAATATTGTTTTATTTTAATTAAAATATAAACAATTAAAATTTATAACTAGAATTATTAAAAATTAACAAAATATACTCACACATATTTTATTTAAAAATGCAGCTGACTTTTGTCACGGAAAACCAAATCAATGACAATTTTGTTTAATTTGTCAATTTTTTTCTTGTGACATTTTAAAAAAGTCACTTCATCAGAATCGCATTTTAGAACTCACAACTATATTGTCATTTTATAGCAGTTAAAATTTTAGTACAAATTCACAAAAAATTGTCATTTGTCATTTGTCACTTGATCAGAATCTAGGCCCTGGTGTTGAACTAACAACAAACACAAAGACTTCATCTTTAATCGAATCACAAAATTACCATAGGCTCTCGAGTGTTAACCGCAGTGGACAGAAACAAAACTAATAAAGTATAGTAAACAAATCGTTATAATAATAATAAAAAAATATTTTACCCTTGAAAGTATGTATTGTAATGACGCACCAGCCAATTCGGCTTGCATGCATGTATAACATTTTTATACGTGCGGATATATTCGCTTTTTTAATATTTGTTATTTCTTAAATTTTTTATTCGCTACGTCATTATATATTATCGCTAAAGTTTATTTTTTTTTTATTTTTTATGATTTTTATTTTCATCAAGTTTTTAAATCCACTTTGGAATTTTATGTAGTTCACATTTGAGTGTTTTGAATTGAAACAAAACTAAAATATTTTTGTGTGTTAATTAATTTTAATTTTATTTTACAATAAAAATAATTAATTAATTATTTTTTTTTTTTTTGAATTATTATATAAATAAATAAAAGTGTGTGTTATAATATATTCATATATATATTTTTTGTAGCTGCTGAGATTGAACAGTTAAATAGATTTCCTTGTGGTGGATACAGTGATGAATCAACGATTGTTTATTTACAGCATCCTTGTGTAATTTTAACAGCTCTAGAGGTTTGTTATTATTATGAATGAACACAAATTGGATTTTTTTTTTTTTTTTAATTTATGGTTTCTTACAATTTTTGCTTTTAATCTAATCTAAGTTGTTTTTGTTTTTTTTTATTTAATTATGGTAACATAAATAAAAATTCGATACGTGATGACTTTGATACCGGTCAAATTGAAAATAATTTTCATAATTATTTACAAGGAACGTAGTTAGATTACTAATAATTTTTTGTTTGTACATAATAGTGGAGTGTATATAATATACTTTCCTGGGATTATTTGGAACAGGCATGATTAGTAGTGATAGAACAAATAAATTTTGAATATTATTTTGGTTTTTGGGGTGTTGGGGCAAATAATCAACATGGTTATCTAATCTAATATAATGTATTTGATAGAAAATGTTTACACGATTATTTTTTTTTTATGTACTGTTGGATAAACTATTAAACATTTTATTACATTCACAATATAAATATTGGTAGCTAGACTATAATAATAAATTTTTAATATTTACTACTTCTCAGTTATTTTTATTGATTAAAAATTGATTCAATGCCAAAAACTATTCTCTGTTGTTCATGTATCATGCAATAGTGGCTGGAGACACATATAATTTGTTCGTAGAATTTACAATATTGTCATATGTATATGGGTTCATGCTATGCAAAAACTTCCTACTCTGCCTTTACCTTTGCCGAGTAAAATCGATTAACATAAAGTAGTGAAATATGTGACCCAATTAAGATGCTGAATTTAACCTCGAGTTTGTAAGACTCGAATGGCTTTAGAAATGTAAATGAGTTTAGTATCAAACCTTGAAGATATTTCGGTTAGATTAAACACCTTTGCAATGCAGCCTTGTCTGTTCGATCAAAATTTTTGATTGAGATTGAATAAATGAAAAGTTTGAATTGCTATACAGATTTTAAGAAACATTAATTTTCAATGATGCTCAAGTAATTCTTAACCATTTCTGTAGTGATTCACAATTCGCCGTAGATGTGCCAGAGGAAGCAGATTACGAAATATTGTTCAATTGATGAGTGCTTTGTGATCCTAAACCTTAACAAATTAAAGAAATTTAACCTTTGTTAAGGCTTCGTCAGATCATAGATTCAATAAAAATGTTATAAGTTTGGTTTTTGGTAGTTTTCCTTACTATCAGTGATCGCAGTATGATGGTATGCCTTTTTATATCTCAGATACAACTTAAGCTAGGGGCCATATTTCAAACCGACGTCAGATAAAAAACAGTTGAGATATGGGTTATGTCGTTTTAAAATAAAAAACGTAAAATTTGAATTGGGATAAAATTTTAATCTTTAAATACTTAGCTCCGGTTTTCTAAACAATAACAGTCTCAGAAATCTAAAATGTCCAAATTCCTGTAAAAACTCTAAATTCAAATGTTCTTAGTCGGTTGATGGCTGCTATAATTTTCTGGACCTGAAATACTCCAACTTAAAATTTTCAAATGAATGGCCAGACATCCAATCTGTAGTTTCCATGCGCCAACACTTTATCCTGTGTATGGAGTTGGTAACGACACCAATGTTCTTCCAAAAAATCAGGTCTGCGTCACAATGCTCAAAGTGTGTGTGCCTCTTGGTCATCGCAAATATTTTATCTTCACTTCATTGGTCGAAATGCCAGATTAGGATGAGCCTTGGGCTGCTACTTTCTACCGGAGGAATGCTATTTCAAGCTGATTTATGATATATTCTAAAGACAGATTGAAGAGATTCTGAACTAATAATGGTTTATTTTAAATTACCATCTTGCTTCTTAAGTCATTCTAATTGCTTACACATAAAAACCAATAACATGCTCCTCAGAATAGAACGAGTATAAGGTTGTCCCTCTCATAGCATTTAGTGGCATCACCCTCAGTGGACAGACTATAGCTGCCTCTCTTTGTCGTTTCTCCCAGCCGCCTTATTGTTTCCATCTGATTTATCAAGTTCAGTCATTGTATGACGATGGTCAAGGCCCAGGGGACCAATTATTCAACGGAAGCTGTTGTCAGAAAGCCCTATTTCTCCCAGGCTGTAATTTTGGATGTTGTGCATCGAGTCATGCTTCCGCCGTATGTGAGCAATTTGGGCATAAACCTTCAAGTGAAGATGTGTGAACAAGTCTTCCTGAGATATATAAAATTTATTTCTGCCCGCCTAAACTACGGGTTAAACTAATAAGGGTTCGTTTGGGTCCGATTTCTATTTGTTTGAAATGAAACCGACCCAGGAAATCTCCCAAAAGTTTATACTTTTCAAGATTTTATTTGATTTAGTAAAAAGAGTAAAATAATTTTTGTTGTCCGTAATTATACGCGATATCTTGCAATACGAAGTATTTCGCTTCTCAACGTATAATTTTTAACAAGTTCACGATTAATCATACTTACAACACCATATGTTTATAATATTTCAAACTCTCTAAATCATTTTAAACAGATCCATTTTCTTTTATTTCCGCAGGTATTAGGCTATCGAGTAGTCGCATCATCATCAACAGCTGTAAAACAGGATTATAATGAGTACATGTGGACTATGAGAAAAGAATTCAGTGAACCAGAACCAGATACATCATCATCGTTAGTCGAACGCGATAATATAACAAATATTGGACGTGAAACTCTTGCACATTTTCATAAAGTTGATTCGCCGGAATAAAGGCGTCTGACAAATCATCCGATAATAATAATTAAATCAAAACTACACCACCAATTCGATACATTCCAATTGATTAGATTGGACAATAAAAAGAAAACTAGTAAATAATAAAACAACTAACCAAAACTATATAATTTAATCTAAACGGAACATTATGGGATCACCAACACCACCACCGTCAACAGCAACACCAAATTTAGTAACTGTACCAATACCGGTGTTACCGGCACAAGAAGGTACTTATGTGTATGTAGCTGTAAAAGGTTCATTGCATGCCGAAGACAGTGCTATATTTGGCTTGAATAATGATGAGATACGTGCGCTTGCCGATCGATTCTCATTTAGTTCGGCTCAAATTGTAAATGGTGTACTAATAAAAGCATCGCTGACAAATGTTCTTAATTCGTTAAGCCAATTGGGATATAAAGTTGTTTGTAGTACCGGTGAAAATGAAATTGTATGGACTATGGCTAGAGAAATTTAAACTCACGAAACGTTTACAGTCGTTTTCATTAATTCTCGTATAAGTTAACTAGAACTGGACCTTATATTTTTAATTGATACTATTACAAGTGTAACAAATACTTACAAGAAAAAAAAAACTTTGTTGAAGCAATACTTATTTAATTAAAATAATATATACCTTTTTTTTGTTTTTATGTTTAAATTTTATTAATTTAATTACTATTGTTATCATTTATTTTTAAATTGCTTTTTATGTGTGAAAATAAATAAAATAAAAAAAACAGCAAACGTAACTATGTCACAACATCATCATGTTAATTGTGACTGTGAACCTGCAACAACTAGTGTTACACAAACATTAGATGAAATTGAATTTGAACGAGGAATATGGACTGCTGGTGAGTTGTAATAAAACCGCTGTATAACATCAAGTTATTTAATGTATCAAATTGATATTTTTTTTTTCAGCTCTCTACAATGAGATCAAGGATTTGAAGAAATTTATTAATAAAGGTTGTGTAAACGATCGTGATAATTTCTGCTACACCGCATTACATTATGCCGCTCGTAATGGCCACTTGGATGCATGTAAATTGTTGATAGAAGGCGGCGCAGATGTAAATGCTGTAACATCGGGGGGAGCAACTGCATTACATCGAGCAGCGATGATGGGTAATTTATTTTTAATTGTTTATTGAATTTGTGAGGCATCATTAATGGTCATGTGTATTAAATAATGCAAGTATTGTCTGTTGGTTTACTCGGATTCAACAACAACGTATGACCGAATATTTTCCACGCCATCAACAGATCAGCAATTATCGGCAACACCAGCAAACATCGAGCCACGTTGACGACCTACACAACTATATTTCTATATGTGGTTGTGTGGCCCTGTAAACGAGCTTACGGAAACTGAATTGCGGAAAAAACTCGGTTAATGGTGGTAATCGGTTAAATCATGTATTTTAGTTGATTTCGGGCGTAAGATGAATTTTATTTATGCCTCAAGGCATAACGTTGCATTCATTGTATTCCATAGTGTACGAAAGGACCTTAGAAATACTTTCACAGGTGTAGTCGGCGGTCGAAAACTACAAATTTTGATGTACACGACTTACGTTTGAGAAATAATGGTTAACAATGTAAAGCAGTTGATAATTAAAGTACGAAAATAGACCATATTTTCACTAGGTATAAAATTCGATCAACCTGAATGAACAATTCAATTTAAAACCTGAAAATCACCAAAATTAACAAAGATTTACGTAAGGTGGAGGATAGAGGTAAATAAGATGGAGGATTGGGGTAAGCCCTAACCGACTGGGAAATTATTATTGGGGGGGGGGTGGTCATGCGGGCGATCAGCCACGTCGCACTGCGACCTAAAAGATCTATTGTGCTGGCCCCAGCTTAATTATCCGTCCAGTCAATATTCAGGTTCTTAATGAACCTGAAAATACTGCCTCCCGGTACGTGATACATACTATCTGGGCTTATTGCTCTCCCTCCTAGATGTTTACTACAGCATGTAGTTCCGCTAGAAAGACGGTAGCATTGGAGCTCAAGGACCTCGAGAGGGTTGTCCCACTCCCGTATATTCCTACTCGTGCCCCGTATTCCGTTTGATTTTACTCTTACGAGTTGCTGGGAATTGCAAATCACCTGTAGGTCACCCAGCTTTACTACAGGAAGGCTAAAAATAAAACTGGAGGGTGCCTGGTATCCAGAGTCCGCATATTTTGGGCTGATTAACCTATCAGCCATTCATCTTTCGGCATATGCTGTTCCACCTTAGATTAGGGTTTTTGTCAAGGTTTTCTCCTTTAGCGCCGTACTTTAGCCTGTGCCAAATGGCCAAAAATGTGCCAAGTGGCCTTAGTTACCAGTGGTTGCCACGAGGAGGCAGTACGTACACTTGCGAATTGTGAACAGGTTACCCCTTACACAATTGTACCCATCACGTAGCTGCTTAATGACAAGACCAGAACAGCTCACGTGATGCGCACCCTACTGGAAGGTTACGGAGCCAACTTTGATCCCCCCCCCCTCCCAATAGACGCCAAACCACCGACTAGTCGGCGGATAGTTGGGAAATAAAATACCATTTGCGGACCAAAACTAACTAGGGGAGTTCCCTGAATATAATAACCAATATGGCAGACCCGAAAGAAGTGAACATTACGGCGCAGGAAAACTGGTACCCAGTTCCGGCGACTTTGAGGAGTGAGCAATACTAAGAAGCAATAGAAGTAATGAACTCTTAAATCCCATTTGGAAGAAGTTCCATAACGCCAAGATCACCAACACCATCAGCTAGAAGTGTTGAGATTAGAAATGAAGAACTCCGTAGACAACTGAGTAAGATTGAAAAAGTTACATCGGAGTTAATTAACGAACTCTTAAGATAGAAATTGAGAAACTGAAAAATTGTTTACAAGCAAAGGAACCTGAGGAACAGGATGCTGCAAAGTTCCATAGGAAAAATCCTTTGCATGCTAAGAAACCAGAGGAACAGTATGCTATAAAGACCTCCAAAAATAGAGCAGAATCTTCTCCAGAAATTGTGCTTTAAACCGAACTTCAAAATCAGGTGTATTATTCAAAATCAGCAAAGTATAGATCAAGAAAACCAACCTACCAAAATGAAGGAAATGGCAATAACATTATGGCATAATTGAATATGGTACTATTCAATCATTAATGAAATTGGTGACTATAAAAGAATACAGAGTTGTAGCACTGAATAATATCACATGGAAAATCAATACAACAGATATTGAAACTTATATAGAGCCTTGGCAGCAAAGCTGTCAGATGAAGGCAAGGTATGATACACATACGAGGACAGTGAAGGAATTTCGGCTGAGCACACGCCTGCCATTATGACACTCAGTGATATCATTATCAAAGCAGAAAATTTGCCTAGGTTAACAAATAAAAAAAGAAACTGGGATCTCTTCTGAAAACAAGTCGAAGACTATACTGAGTTACAAGTACCAATTAAAAATCTCCGGCACAACTTGATGTCTAATTAATGCTGCTGAACAACAGTATACTACAAGCAGCGTGGCAGGGTACTCCTCCTATTCGATACCAAACGGAAAATCACATTACCTATCCAGTAGAAGTAAGAGATCTGGGGTGCTATTCTTGAACCATTACGAAAATTTTCGTATTGCGAATTAGTGTAAAAGTAATACAAAAATCCTAGTTTTCGTAATACTTTTACACTAACTCGCAATAAGAAAATTTTCGTAATGGTTCAAGAATAGCCCTGCTGGTTATAGTTTGCAGCCTAATTTGAAGACACATTTCAACCCCTTCCAAGGCAAAAGCTGAAGAAAATATAATTCCAGTAAATAAAGTGGATAATCAAAACATACACCCCCAATTCCCGTAGTAGTGTCATTTCAAGTGACGTGACTATAGTCGTGTCACGTCACTTGAAAATTGATATTTTTGAAGGCGAACCAAGTGACGGGATTGCAAGTTAAAAAATATTAGGCGAGAACGTTTTCCCTACTTCCAAAAATTTCAAAATTATTTGAAAAGCTACTACTCAAGAAGTTAAACTCAGTAATAGAAGTAAGAAAACTCATTCCTCCTCACCAATTTGGATTTACAGAGAGACACTCTACCATAGATCAAGTGCACAAAATTGTAGATTTAATTGGAGATGCTCTTGAAAATTAAAAAAAATATATTCAAGTGTTTTCTTGGATGTATCTCAAGCATTCCACAAAGTATGGCACCGAGGCCTGGAATATGGAATATGAAGAGGAATACTCCGAACGAAAGAAAATGTCGGCTGGAGTTCCACAACGAAGTGTTTTAGGGACAATACTCTATATACTATATACGCGAGATGTATCAAGCACAAAAGGAAGAAGTATTAAAATATTTGCTTGGCAATTGGAGACAACATAGAGGATTCAACCAGTAAATTACAAAACGCTGCTAATTCATTGAGTAGTTGTACGAAGAAATGACGCCTTTAACTCAACGAAATTAAATCTGTGCATATAAACTTCACCAACAAAACTGTTAATTGGTTACCTGATAGACTGAATTCGCAACTAATTCCACATACAAACACCTTTGATGCTAAACTCAAGTGAAAAGGGCATATTAAAAAGAAAAACTAAGAATTAAATTATTATTTATTATTATTTAAAAATATATTCGCTCATAGGAAGGAACTCTGAGCTAACATTACCTAAGAAACTGCTCTTATATCGGCAGATATTGAAATCTGTTTGGACGTATGGTATACAGCTAAAGGGCTGTACCAAAAAATACGTAAAAGTAATTCAAACCTTTCAAAATAAAGCATTGCATAGCATGGAGAAAGTACCATATAAAATAAGTACTTAAGGAATGTTAACCTTCATAAGGATCTAAAAATGGAATACGTCAATGAAAAAATAAAGAATTTGGCGGAGATACAGCGCACTAAGTCAACATCAAAATACAGATTTGCAAAATACAAACCCAGTAAGACGGTTTCGGCGAACGAAGCCCTTAGAACTAGGGCTGTCAAATTAATGAAGTAACCAACTTGGAGCTAACCAAGGGGCTATACTCCACAAACAGTTAACAACATTTAATATAGAAAAATTACCAGGTGAATTATATTCAGTTGTAATATGTATTAAATACAAAAAAAAAATCGATTTAAACTGCGCACAACTTGGATGTCAATAGCCCAAAAGAAACTAATTACGATAATTTACTTAAAATAAAATATGTCAAGATAATCAGATCGTCATTAAACATTCAAACGAAGGCAATACCAACGAAGTCTAAAATAGTTATTCTCATTAACAAATAGTTTTTCTCAAATATCTACTAAAGTGGAGTATATAGATGTCGAATAAATTTCAATGGAACGGGCCGATTTTGATGTAAAATAAAAAAAATACTCTTTGTTTGCAGAATAGCACATAAACAACCAAAACCAAAAAACTCATAGTTTTAACAACATAGATGAACAATTAATTAAAATCTAAAATTATAATAAAAAATAAAAATCAACCAAAAATTTATTAATTTTGTGAACAAACTAATTCCTTAAATGTTCTTGTCTTTTAAGGACATTGTGAAGTTGTAAAACTGCTATTGGCCAAAAAACCCATTACCAATCGACAAGATAGCGATGGCCAAACAATACTACATCGAGCCGTTTTAAAAGGAAACCCGGATACAATTCAGCTAATCTATAATTATGATCCATCATTAATACAAATTACAGATAAAAATAATAAAACCCCTTGTGATTTAATTAACGATAAATTTCCTCATTTAAATGCAATTTTATCGCCGCCATCTTAATGTGTAAAAAAAATGTTTAATTCTATTTTTCTTAAAATTATTATTATCTACATATTATGTTAATGAATAAATAAAATAAATTAATGAAAAATTATTGTGTTTTACTATAGTTAGTTTTAATTGTTTTATAGTCATTTACACATGCTGTTTGAAGAGCGCGAATGGAATCACGGTCATGATAAAAGGGATTGAGTCCACTGTGCAGCCAGAAGAAATCATCAAAGAGCTAACAGAAGTGAACATTAGGGTGAAAAACGTAAGTAATGTTATAAACCACAACAGAAAAACTATTGCATAGAAAAATCGTAGTTAAGGAGCAACACAAACCTAAATCAGTGTTACAATGTATCAATCGTAAATTAACCAATCTACTACACGTGGCATGTAAACTGCATGACAGCACCAAGTGTGAGTTGGATAAAAGCAAATCAGAGCCTAGAAAATGCAGTAATTGTAAGGAGAATCGCATTGATTCGTGGTGTACAAGGAGTTTAGAAAAAAATATGTTCACGACAAAGAGCCGAACAATAAGCACTATTCAAAAGTCAAACCAATTCTACGGTAATATCTACAACAATCAATCAAAAAGTATCGTACGCGGCGGTTGTCAGAGGTAGTTCTCTTAACACAATACCAAACGGAGACTATTTAATTTACAAAGTGATAAATACTCAACATACTAATTGGACTCAGTTCAAGTCTACACTAACGTGTTCGTTAGACATTCCACAAAATATAAAATTGATGCAGCAGTAAACCAAAACCTAACAGAAATAATAACAAGCTCCAAAGGACGCTTCACTCAGCAGCTTAGTTTACATAAAGTTGGACAAACAATCTTAGAATATTCAGCAGCTGTAATTATAAAATGCTCAATATGCAGGCAATTTCAACTATAAAGATCGCCTACCCTTAAATCATATTTAAATAAGGCGATCAAAATCTAAAAATGACCTTATTAAAAGAACATGATGAAGAGGTTCAACATTATCTTAGTGAACTCTTAGCGACTGAAGCCAAAGATCACTCTCTGTGGAAAGCTAAATGTAAGCTGAAACAACCTACACTTTCGTGCCCTCCAATTCGTCTCTTTAGTGAAAGCTGGGCAAGAAGTGATGCAAATAAAGCGAACATATTTTGTCAACTTCTTAGTAGGGTATTTACGTCCAACGAGCAAATTCGAAGCCCCGAATTGGTACCTGATGATGCAGAAGTTGAGGAAATCAATCCAAGTGACGTCAAATAGAAAAAAACATCAAGGAAAACATCGATCGAAAAAAGCATCCAGGGAATTCTCAATATATAGTATATATTTGTAAATACATTATGTAGTATGGACGAAAAGTATTTGTAAAATTTGTTTAGTTTTAAAGTTCGGATACGCCCGTCGGAGTTCGGATCTTCCGACCGGAAATTGGAAGATCGTCAAGCAGGAGGAGGCAAAGGGGGGCTCGAAATTATCAATCATGGTAATAAATAAGGAGTCCCTTGCCCTCCTTCACAAAACGAAGGGAGTAATTGACTTCGGTTTTGGGTCAATTACTCTCAACGTTTATAAGAAGGATGGGGCGGAAGCGCGTACGGGAGGCCAACCGGAGGATGGTGGCAACCCGCCCAGGCCTGAAGGGGGTACCAGCAGCATGGGGAGAGAAACTAAGGGTAGGGGGGAGAGTGAATCCGGCGACCTCGGTAGGGCAAGGACTCCTCGAAGGATGAGGAGGGGCACATAAGCGAAGGAGCTGGTGTACCGATGGAGGAGGATGTCGGCAGCCCGGCCAGACGGGGGGCATCCTCTACAGAGGGTATGAGGAGTGGCGAGACGGGCGTATCCGGCGCATCCCAAAATACCGGGAAATAATATTCCTGCGGTAGCAGGAATTTATCATAGAGGTGGGTAGAGGTTAAATGGTTATGATTAAGATAACACAAATTAACCTTCACCATTCTAAGGCTGCTTCGGCAGCTCTACTCCTCAGGCTGACTAGTTCGGGTGCGGATGTGATACTAATCCAAGAACCTTGGATTAACAATAACAGGATCTGTGGCCTCAGAACCAAAGGGTACAAAATTATATCCTCTAGTAAGTCTGGGAAGATCAGATCTTGTATTCTTGGGAAAAATAATATTAATATTTTTCTTCTCTCTCAATACAGCAATGGTGACACTACTGAAGTTAGCCTGGAAGTAGGCACTTGTAGATTCTGGCTAGTTTCAGCCTACATGGACCGGGAGAAGGAGGTTCCTCCGGATAACCTGGAGGAGCTGATCCGTAAAGCGGAACAATCAAAGGTAGGTGTGGTACTGGGAGTTGATGCTAATGCGCATCACACTATCTGGGGAAGCACGGACATTAATGAAAGGGGTGAGTCGCTTTTTGATTATTTGCTGAGTACTAACCTTTCTGTGTGTAATATTGGGCGGCAACCCACATTTATTACTAGTAACAGGCAGGAGGTTCTAGACGTGACCCTTGCCTCAAATAATATTCTTCATATGGTTAAACATTGGAGGGTGGATAAGGAACACTCCTTTTCTGATCATCGATATTTAACCTATAGCCTCGATATTCACCCTGCTACCCGGGAAGCCTTCAGGAATCCTAGAAGGACCAACTGGAGCAAATATGGGGAATTATTGGAGGAAATGTTACCGACGAGGGCTATGGAGCCCCCGACGACCGTTGGGGAGCTGGAGGACATGGTGGCTAGCATTACTAGCGCATGCAACCGATCCTTTCGCGCTGCCTGCCCACTGGCTAAGCCTAGGGGTAGGCAAAAACCGGTATGGTGGTCCAGGGAACTGGGAGCCTATCGTAAGGCTTGTAGGACAGCCATTAATAGAGCCAAAAATACAAGGGAGGCTCAGGATTGGGACTCCTATAAAGAGAAACTCGGAATTTATAAGAAAGAATTAAGAAAGGCACAAAGGAGGTCTTGGAGAATCTTCTGTGATAAAATGGAAGAGGTATCCGAAACCTCCCGCCTTAGAAAGATTCTTTCCAAAAGTACATCTAGCCCCAGTTTTTTGATAAAACCGGACGGATCTTGGACAGCTTCTAGTGGAGAATCTCTGGAGCTTCTCTTCGAGACACACTTCCCAGGGAGCTTTGAAAACCTGTTGGTGCGTAGCAATCATCAGGAATCACTGTCAGTAATCCCAGAGGATATCGTAACCAGGAAACAGATCCTATGGGCCAGTGCCCAGAGGATATCGTAACCAGGAAACGGATCCTATGGGCACTGAGGGGTTTTAAACCATTTAAATCGGCTGGTCCGGATCAAATTATACCAGCTGAACTTCAAAACAACTCAGTAATTATTCTTCCCTACCTGGAAGCTATATTCAAAGGGTGTTTGAAGCTGGGCTATATTCCTAGGTACTGGACGGAGGTCAATGTCGTGTTTATACCTAAAGCGGGGAAAAGCTCACATGTCTATCCTAAGGACCTAAGACCAATAACTCTATCATCCTTTCTTTTGAAAACCTTGGAAAGGCTGCTGGATGTATACATCAGAGATAAAATAGGTGCCAGGAAGTGGGCATCGTCTCAGCATGCGTACACAAAGGGTAGATCTGTGGACACTGCTCTGCACGCCTTGGTGTGTACGATTGAGAAATCGATTAGTTCGAAGGAATTCTGTTTGGTGGCCTTCCTGGATATAGAAGGCGCCTTTAATAATGTGAAAGCGGAGGCAATCAAGGGGGGATTGTCATTTTTGGAGGTGGACGTTCCTCTGATAGGGTTAATCAATTATATGCTGGGAAGCAGGATTGTTAGCTCGAAGTTGGGGGACTCCACCATCAAGAGGCGAGTAACTAGGGGAACCCCGCAGGGGGGAGGGGGTTCTGTCCCCTCTTCTCTGGAACATAGTGGTAAACGGGTTACTACTTGAATTGGATAGAGAGGGTATTGAAGTTATCACTTACGCAGATGACGTAGCTTTAGCTGTTACCGGGAAATTCCTGGGCACGATTCTAGACGTAGTGCAGAATGCGCTTACCATCGTTACGAAATGGGCTGGCAAATGTGGACTTGGTATTAACCCGTCCAAGACAGAGCTGGTACTCTTCACTAAGAAATACAAAATCCCGGTAGTTGTCCCTCCTACCTTAAATGGCACGAGGCTTGCTTTTACTGACAGAGCTAGATATCTAGGCATTATCTTGGACAGTAAGCTTAGTTGGAAGCCCAACATGTTGGAGAGAATAAACAAAGCTACTATTGCTTTGTACTCCTGTAGGAACGCCATTGGTCATAGATGGGGTCTGAAACCGGAGCTGGTACACTGGCTCTACACCGCTGTAGTGAGACCTGTACTCATGTACGAGGTGGGTGTTTGGTGGCCAGCTCTGGACAAGGTAACTTACAAAAGTAAGATTGAGAGAGTGCAAAGAACGGCCTGTATACTTGTTAGCGGGGCATTGAGGTCGACACCGACAAGTGCCTTAGAGGTTATGTTGCACCTTCTTCCGGTCGACATTTTTTGGCAAACAGATGGCGGCAAATACGGCTGTACGACTTGCAGCCGTCTCTCAGTGGAGATGTCTTAGTATAGGACACTCTACTATTGTCAGATCGTTGAAGGATGAGCTGGCGAATCTTGACTACATTAAACCTACTCTACGCTTCGAGAAGCGATTTCGGACCTCCTTCCCTTCAAGGGAATCCTGGAGGGATAGACCGTTATCGGAAACCAAAGCGTTGCAATTCTTCACAGATGGCTCCAAGCTAGATGGCAAAGTAGGAGCTGGAGTATTCTGTGACAAATTAAATGTAAACATTTCTATTCGTCTCCCTGATTACTGCAGCGTGTACCAAGCTGAAGTCGTAGCGATTGAGGAAGTCATGACGTGGTTGAAGCATAATGTGTTATCCTCAGACGATATCACAATCTATGTGGACAGTCAAGGGCCGATCCGGTCGTTAGAATCGGTGTCTTTGGCGTCACGGGTGGCGTTGAGTTGTCACTCATCTCTAAATGAGATGGGTTAGCATTTCAATATCCAGGTAGTCTGGGTCCCAGGTCACTCGAGCGTCATGGGGAACTGCAGGGCAGATGCAACCGGAAAGGGCAAGTCTGGGGAGGCCTATTACAGCGCTGAGACAAGCACTTGGGAAGCAGGCGCTATCCTCAGCGGGCGAAAGGTGGTCTAACACCCTCACCTGTAGAGTTGCAAGACAAGTTTGGCCAAAGCTGGACTTGGGGCGCACTAGGGCATTAATATCCTTACGCAGACGTGAATTAAGAACGGTCGTAGGAATTCTCACAGGACACTGCCTTTTGGAGAACATGCAAGAAGGCTGGGTCTGGAGGCTAATGACTTCTGCAGAAGCTGCTTGGACGAAGAGGAGGAAGAGACGTTGGTCCACTTCCTTTGCTCGTGTCCAGCATTGGCTCTCAGAAGGCACAAACACTTAGGTAAGTTCAGGATGGACTGCCTCTCGGATCTCGAAAACAGTAAAGTGCGGGACGTTTACGCTACATAAGTAGCTCGAAATGGTTCCAATAGGGGTAAAAGGGGATACATCCTGTGGTATCACAATGGACCGTCACCGGTCTAAGTGTGCGTAAGCAGCCACTCCAACCTAACCTAACCTAAAGTTTACCTGAGGCGTAATGACCAGTTCTGCTCGAAATTAGTTATTTTTATGTAAAATGAAATAATTCACAAATAAAGAAAGTTTTTAGCTAAATAGCTGTGAGCAAACTACTCATAAGTACTTACATCTACTCACAGCTGCCAAAAACCTGACGAAGATGAAACAAATGTAAACTCAAATCGTCGAATCAGTGTACCACCGACTATCTGTAAGCTATTCGAAAAAATGCTCCTGCAAAAACTTACCAATTTTGCAAGAGAAAAAAATTATACCTATCAACATCTAATTACGTAAAAGTTTCAAAATTTACGGATGATACGGCAATTATCAAAATCCCAAGGCAGCATCAATAAATCACACATCCATCGACGCACACTAAATTCTCACTCCGCAAACTTACCTATCCACCTGTGAGACTAAATAATATCAATTGAGTTGTGCCATGACTAGTAATAGTTCATCAAATTCCGCCAGCACTGTGAACAAAATTTCAACTGGGTTTCGATCAGCTGGTAAAGAGGAGCAATGTGGCCAGAAATTTTCTTGGTCCGATCTTAACCAGAAAATTCCATTTGAAATATTGTTGTTATAAGAGGCAAACACAACTCGAAAGCAACTGTCCAATAAAAATTAGTAGAATATGCTAAATAGAAAAATAAATCTTCATTACCGAAGGAGGATTGAACTGAAGGCCAACAGCATGTTAGGCTACTCTCTTACCACTCGACCGTAGTCTGCTTAGTTTACAATCCTAATTTGTTCTTGGATATTCAAAATTTATTTTCTGAAATAATTTAGCAAAATACAAACCATAGATAGTTGAATTTTAATTATTTTCTCAAAATAATGAAATAATATGTCGAATTGATTTGTTTTAATTAAATTTTAATTCAAATTCATAATTCAATTTTGACTATTAAAATTTGGCAACCATATAAAAATAATATTAGAATTTTGAAAAAATAGATGCCTCATTTACGTTATTTTTAAGCTAAATTTTAATAACAAATTTTATATTAGTTTTCATTCTGGATGGGCACTTAAAGCACATTTTTCATACAAATAAACCATTTAGACCAGCCAGTCGTACAAATAATATTAATTATTTAACTAAAAGAAAAAAAAAATTGAACCAATTGTTGTGTGCTGATACCAATTTTAACCAAACTGACCTCTCGAAAAGAATAAGCTTACAATATCCTCTCTTAT
The DNA here is from genome assembly GCA_958295665.1 of Tipula vernalis. NCBI lineage: Eukaryota > Metazoa > Arthropoda > Insecta > Diptera > Tipulidae > Tipula > Tipula vernalis. The sequence continues at coordinate 40,317,691 of OY282558.1, read as the reverse complement.
ATAATAGGTACTTTATAGAATTTGTACTAATCTTTAATTAAGATTAAAAAACTAAACTGAAATATAATGATATAAAGGTCAATCAATTCGTAAATTAAAATGAAAATTATCCACCGGACTCAACGGCCAATAGTTCGACTCAAATTCCAAATCAATATCGGGAAATTTGGCTAGGTACAATTTTAAACTAATCGGTATAAACATTTTATCGATATACGTTTCCAAATGTGAATTATTTTTAATAACTTTCAGCAACTTATTGTGTCGTTGATCACTTTTGATTTTTGTCACCAATAAATTTCGTATTTTTATTCTCGACAATTGTTTCAGGGTGAGCGGAATTTTTAACTGAAAATTTTTATATCCCGCTAATATAAGTAAATTGATCAGCTGAAAAAAATTGTATCGTTTTAGAAATTCAATTGTATCGGGTGCCGGCAACATATTTATATTGCATCCTTCTAAGATGAGCAAGGCAAAAACATGGAAATTATTTAAATTTAGCGCAATCTCGAGCGGTGATTTTTTATGAATTTCACTCAAATCATCAAAATCAATTCGGTTTTGGACGAGCAGATTAAAAATTTTTATAAAATTATAGTTATCGTATTTGCGCGTCATCAAAAGATGAATTTCTTTAAAATCATTGTATAACGATTGACCCAGTTTGGCATTTCCTATATTTATCAAAAATTCCACAATATCAATGGTACAATATTTAATGGCAACGTGTAGCGGGGTCCACATTTCATTCGATCGAATATTAGGATTTATTCCCGATTCAATTAGTATCTTAACAATATCAATCGATCCGTTACGTAAATATTTTTGTAGTGTATTCGATATGGGATGCAATCGGGCCCCATTCTCAAGAAGTAGTTTTAAAATATTTTTATTCTTATATTTAATTGCGTATGATATTGACGAGAATCCATTTGAATCGATTTCGTTCAGACGACATTTATTCTTTATTAATATGAGCACCGATTCATATTGGTTATGTATCACGGATAAAATAACAGCCGATTGGTCTAAGTAGTTCAACGCGTTTATATTGGCTCCGTACTTTAACAATAATTCGACCAGTTCGATGTCACCCTTTTTGGCGGCGAACATAAGCGGTGTTTCTAATTTTACGTAGCTAAATTTATTTGGATTTCCATTATTTTTAAGCAGTAGCTCGACTATATCTTTGTGATCCCCGGCCAAATGTAGCGCCGTATAACCATCTGATGTTTCGATATTCGCTGAACAACCGCAATTCAAGAGTAGCTGCACACAATCCAAATTTCCGTTTATGGCTGCATGGTGTAAAGGCGATAGGGAATGATTATCTAAAATGTTTGGATCTAATTTAATTTTTGTTGTATAATTGGATGAATTTGTTGTAGCCGATGTTGATGCGGGTGAAGTGCACGACAGAAATTGCTGCGTCTTTTCGATTATTTTGATGTAATATAAAAATAACGTAGTCCATTCATTATCGATAGTATTTTCAATAGAATTTGTGATTATTTCATCGTCCCACTGTAAATCATTCATACCCTCGGGTGTTAGATCATGATACTCTAGATCGTTATCGACAAATATATGTTTAGAAGGGTTTTCACAGTAATCCAATAATTGCCGTAAAACATTTATCGATCCTTGACGAGAGGATAATCCCATTAATGTTAACCCGGTTTGTGTTATTGACGTTGGATTTATCCCTGTAAATGTATACATACATTAGTAATTGCAAAATTACAATCAAAATAATTACCTCGCTTTAAAAATCGGTCAACAGTAACACAATCATCTGTCATTACTCCAATTAGTAACTCATTGGAACACTCGATGCGGCCGGCCATCGCTTCACCAGGGATATTTATTAACTTAATCGGCTATACTCTATCCGTTTTACAAAAAGTTAACAACAAAAAAACTTTAATTGACCTACATAAAATAGTTTGATAAATTAAAAATGATTAATAGAATTTATAACATTACAAGTGCAATAAACTTTTGACAATCTTTAGCGTATGCGCATATGTCGTTCCTAGTCCTCCGAATTGTTACATAGCTATCATTATATATTCGCAATGATGCGCGCTCTTGACAGTATTTTAAGGAATTCTTTTAAGTACCAAATAAAACCACCAATGTTAGATCAAATACAATTTTATTATTCAGTTAATTTCCGTACTCAGATACAATTTATAAAAATCAAACGCTGGAATATTAATCTTTACTCGTTTAATTTGCATTATTTTGTCTGCTTTCCTTAGCTGTTTGGAGTGACTGTGTCATATAAAGCTTAGCAAGAGATTGTGAACAAAATTGTGAAATATGTTGTGCATACGTATTGATTTGTCCTGATACAATCATTGGATTTAACCTGGGTGGGACTGGAAGAGGTTTGAACAACTTATTCACATCATCTTCGGGCAACGGTGGTTCACCCTTAGAAATACGAGCCGTATTTTCTTGCATCTGTTTAGCGAGCATGCGATGTTTTTCTTGCTCCTGGCGAATGACCAGCTGTTGGAATTTATTAAATTTGGTTGCTTCCTGGTTCAATTCGTCGACACGATCCATTAAGCAACGTAACTGGTTTTCGAGTACCGAAGCAGTTCCCAAATCTAAGAAATGAGTACCCTCTTCTTCGGGCACCATCTCAGCTAGTTCGGACATCATGATATTGGTTAATGCTGAATTCTTAATCACGATTGGCACTTCAATAAACAAATGTTCATAGCCCATTTTCAATTGACGTAGTGCATCGGGTGTAAAATCACCATCCTTGTACATCTGAATCGCTTGTGGAGTCAAACGATAAGCTTTCAATGTTAAAAAACCTCGAGCTGATTTTTGCGTATCATAGATAACAACGACAGATTCCTCAATACTTGTTTGGTAGTGATATTGTGACTCCAATAGTGGAAGACTCAAGAAATTACCAACATCAGCGCTTTGGTACCAACCAACGTGGAAATGATCAACATTCACGCGACGTAATCTTCTCATCATTTCTAGTTGATATTCTTCTTCGTCCATTGTTTCATCAGATGTTTTTGGAAATGGGAAACAATTGGTGATTTCCAATCGTTCATCAACAACTAATCCCAAAAGGGCCCCTTGGGCTACATCCATATTACTCAATGATTCTTCATGGCAATGTTTTACCATTTTCATGACGGCCTACAAACAAAAAAAAAAAAAAAATCTAATGTCAAAAAAAATGACTGACACGAAACACTTCCCATGTGTGTAAACTTGAAATTTTCAATCACTAATAACTCTTAAAATAATTATTTTTATTGAAATTTTTTTTGTAATAAATAAAATACATAAACTTTTTTATATAATTCCACATACCAGGCCATCACATTGTACATAACTTATTGTATTATCCGTTTCTTGATTACGACGAGCATTTACACCGCGGTTCGCCATTGTGACAAAAGTACAGAAGACAGAATGAAGTTAACAACGTTTGGGGCTGTCAAAAGAATTCATAAATATTTTCGTACGAAAAATATTCGGATTCGATTATATTTTGGTTGCGTACATAATTGGTTTGTTTAGCGTGACGAGACGGAGCGAAACGGTTAGTACCGTTTTTTTACAATAATACAAGCACCATTGACGCTTTCTTTAACTCTTTCCCGCCATATGCTGTGTTTGCAGCCGTACAAATCAAATGTATCAGTTTCTAAGCAATGTAATTTACAATTGCTAAGTTCTTTATGGTCGTGTTTCCTCGCGCAAATTTGATAAAAAATATCATGTCATGATATTTTTTATCACGTTTCGCCGTTAAACGCACTCATTTACCACAAAAAAAACACGATTTTATTCGGTTTTACCTGTCAAAAAATATTTTTTTTTGTTTATGCAAAAGCAACTGAATTAATAATTTAAAATAATTTCTATTTTCATAATTTATTCATGTAAATATTTAAATAGTTTAAAATACCACAAAAAAGTATAATTAATCATGTTAAAAATTCACAACAAATTAAATTGTTTGGCGTTTAATTTTTATTTTTATTTTTCATTTTGATCGTTTCCTCAGGTTTGACATAAAAATAACCGGAATGAAGTTATGTCGAATTCTTTTCGTTATTTCAAATCAATGTAATATTGAATTCTTCTAAACCGAAAACCATATTCGTTTCGTCAAAAAAACATCAATGTTTTTTCGATGTACATACATCAATTTTACGAATTGTACATTTGTTTTGCCTCGATTTTGAATCGTTTAATTGTTGTTTAATTTTAATTGTTGAATAAAGCACTCGACTAAACAGTACAAAAATCGATCCGAAAGTTTTTAAACGTCAAATGTCAATTAACATCACATTTTCGTTTTATTATTTTAATATTTTTTATTAATATAATTGTTCAAATCATAGCTTTTTTAATTTGCAAAAATTTTGGATTTTTTTACGCCGATAAGAAAAAAAATTTTTGGTTGTAAAAAAACTCAAAAAAAAATTTAAATAAATGTAGAGTTAAAAATATACCGATACTTTTTATGCGTTCGTTTTTTTGCTCAAAAAATATCCGGATTTATCCCTTGTCATCGGCGAACACTGCTAGTCCGCATGTTCACTGATGGCCTTTCGACAGAAAATATCCGGATATTTTTGACCAGTTTTACTCCCGCTAACTTCACTTTAATAAAATATCCGGATTTTTTTTGATGACATGAGTGAAAAACTTTTGTATTTGACGTATAATTTTTGTATTTTAAACGTCACCATCACATTTCCTTTTTATTATTTTAATATTTTTTATAATTATCATTGATCAAATCGAAGCTTTTCATATTATTTTAATTTAAATTTTTCATTTCGCAAAATTTTGGGATTTTTTCACGTCGATAAAAGAAATAATTTTCGTGTCAAAAAAAACTCCAAATAAAAGAAGAGTTAAAAATATACCGATCCCTTTTATGCGATCGGTTTTTTGCTCTAAAAATACCCGGACATTTTTGATCCGTTCTGAAGAATTAACATATCCAGTTTTTTATGTCTACTCCGGTCTACACGACAGACTATTGACGATTGGAGCATCACAGATTCCACCTAGTGGAAAATTTTTAAACTGAGGTAGCTGCTAATTTGACGTTCGAGATTGTTGTAAACAATTCCAATTTAGAACTGTAAACACAATTTTTACTTACCAGATTGCTAATAATTGTATATAATTCATATTTTGGATTATAAAAACAATTTTTAACTGCCGGATTGCAAAATTTCCTTTCGTCGCATTTATGAGAAACGTCATTTTAGCAGTTGCCTCATTTGAACTTTTTTCCTCGAGAGGCGCTTTCTCTACTTTTACAATCGTCAATTGACGATTGTAAAAGTAGAGAAAGCGCCTCTCGAGGAAAAAAATTCAAATGAGGCAACAGCTAAAATGACGTTTCTCATAAATGCGACGAAAGAAATTTTTGCAATCCGGCAATTAAAAATGGTTTTTATAATCCAAAATTGGAATTATTTACAATTATTATCAATCTGGTAAGTAAAAATTGTGCTTAAAATTCAAAATTGGAATTGTTTACAACAATTTCGAACGTCAAATTAGCAGCTACCTCAGTTTAAAAATTTTCCACTAGGTGGAATCTGTGATGCTCCAATCGTCAATAGAACAAGACGGTCCACTGTCGTTACGCAAGTTATTGGTCACAAAAATAAAAATTCCCGCCAAAGAAAGCAGCGCATTCTGGCGGATTTAGAAAATAAATTGGTTTAAAGTGTACGACACGAATTTATTAAAATTTGCATTTTCTTTTTACAAAATTATGACAGAAATTTTGACTAAACTGCCTTTTTACCAACTGCAGTGCCATTAAATTTAAATCTCCCTTGAAGTTCAGAACATTTTAAAATTAAATCGACCTTTTTTGGGCATTACGGAGGCAGAAAAGGAATTATCTTGTGACGAGGTGAAAAGGGTAAAGTTGATCCGAAATTTTAAAATATAGATCTGTTAATATTGATGTGACATTTTGTTTTGTGATGTAATTGTTTAAAACTAAAAGGCAGCATCAAAATATCGGAATGTCATCTTACATTTCTAATTTTACACAGTAAAATATTTAATTCCCTCCGCTAATGTTGGATGAATTTCATCGTTAGATAAGATAACTAAAATTAAAATATAAATATTCAATAGTGTGCTTATTACAAATTTATAATATTTAATAACTTACATCAAAAGATTTTCCATTTTCATTAGGCTCTTTTATTTTATCTTTATTTCTTTTATGTTGTTGCATGTGACGTACCAATGGTGTAGATTGATTAAATTTCGAATCACAATACATGCATTCAAACGGTTTTTCCCCAGTATGGATTCGAATATGAGCTTTGAGATTCCCAGAATTTGAAAATGCTTTGCCACATTCGCTGCAAACATGATTTTTCTCTTGGAAATGTACCGTTCGAACATGGCGTGTTAAATAGTTTTTCAAAGGAAATGATTTTCCGCAATCTTTGCACACATGCTTCTTTTCCTCAGAATGCAGTGAAATGTGTGCTTTCAATGCTTTTGAATGTAAAAATGATTTTTCACACATATCACATTTATAATTTCGTTCAGTACGATGCGTTAGTCGATGTTGATTTAGGTTACCAGCTTGAGAAAATTGTTTACTACATATTTCACAGACGTATGGTTTTTCTTGGGTGTGCTTCCTTTTATGTACAATCAAATTAGCGTGTTGTGAGTATTTTTGAAAGCATATATCGCACTCATAAGGTTTTTCTCCTGTATGTATTCTTAGGTGATTTACTAAATTGGCATGACAGTTAAATTCTTTTCCACATTCTTTACACTTGGTTTCTTTACTTGTGTATACTTTCCGGATTCGCTTCTTTTTACCATTGTCTTCTTTGCTCCCATTTTTTCTCTTTCGTTTTACTTTTGGCTTCTCCGGAATAACATCATTACTTAGTGAATCTTCGTCATTTGGTTCAAAACTGCAGTCATCATCCAAAACATTGCATTCATCATCATCATCGGAATCATCTTCAGATTTTATTTCAGCATCATCCAATGATTCATTTTCCACCATACATTTTACAATATTTGGCTGCTTTCCTTCTACTTCTTGTTTATTCCCCAAATATTCTTTTATTTTAATTTCAGAATTAACAACATCTAATTTTAATTTTATTGCAATATTTACGTTCGACAGACAAGTTTCACATATTTGATTAGGTAAATTAGAATCGTAATCGATCTGTGAAAAGAAAAATCCATGTTCTGTAATGTATAATTAAAACATATTAAATATAACTTACTTTTATGCCTGTTATTGTTTCAAGTAATTTAGCTGGTACATCTTCATCATATTTTTCGAATAACGATATTTTTCCTTTCTCGATCAAGCAAATTCGACATAAATTTATAGAAAATTTGTTAGACATTTTATTGAATTGTTTACTTTTTTTATTATTATTATTGGATTGCTGTTTTGCGGACTATGCAAAGGAGCTGTCATTCATCCAAATATTTTTGTTTGCAGCCAAATAAATGACACTTTTTCTTAAGATTTGTTTATATTCAATGTTTAATCTGGGTGAAATATTTTTATTATTATTTTAATTTTACATTTATTAAATAAAAATGGAAGATATTGATATTAATATATGTCGTATTTGCTTAAAAATAAATGGTAAAATATTATTGTTTGAAAGTATGGAAGAAAATACTGTTGCAGATACAATAAAATTGATCACAAACGTACATGTATGAAGATATTATTTAAGACACGATTTTTGTTTATGCTATATATTTGTGTCGAATTATTTTTAGATTGAAAATTATGAAAATTTACCTGACAAAATTTGTTTAGATTGTATGGATAAGATAAACATTCTAATAAAATTAAAAGAAGATATAGATATTTCGGAAAATAGATTAAAAAAAATATTCTTAAGGATTACAAATGATACAGCGAATAGAGTGGAAGAGGAACCTTGGGTAAAGTCGGAGGACAATGAGGATACTTGTTCAGAAGATGGTCCTGCTGCTGAAAGTAATGATAACAGCATTGATGGAAATTATAGTGCTGAAGAAAAAAAATTTCTTCCCCATAGAACCAAATCTAAACGGCATAGTACCAAAACCAATAGAAAACGAAAACTCAAAACCAACGCAAATACCGAAAAAGAGAAAAAGTGTACCCACTGTGGAAAGGAATTTAAATGTCACGCAAATTTGTTGAACCACTTGAGAATTCATACTGGTGAACGGCCATATGAATGTGATATTTGTTATAAGCGGTTCGCCCAAAGTGGAAATTTATTTAATCACAAACGTTCCCATACATCCGATAGGCCGTTTATATGTGAAATTTGCAGTAAACAATTTACTTCAAGTGGAAATCTTCAACAACACATGTTAACACACGTAACGGAAAGAAATTATAAATGCGAACACTGTTCAAAATCGTTTCGTCACAAAAAAGCATTAAAATCGCATCTGCATTTGCATTCGGACGTGAAAGACCGTGTATGCGGTTATTGTGGTAAATCATTTTATATGACGAACTATTTGACCCGACATATAAAAACTGTACATAATTTGGAGAAAAAGTTTAAATGTTCTGAATGTGGCAAAGCGTTTTCAAATTCAAGCAATTTACAAGCACACTTTCGGATCCATACAGGTGAAAAGCCATTTGAGTGTAAATACTGTGATGCTAAATTTAATCAATCAAGTCCCTTACAACGTCACATGCAACAGCACTTGAAAAATAATGACAGATTGAAATCTAAAACGGTTGATGATGAGCAACAATCATAGTGTGATTATATTTCGTTAATCTGTAATAAAACAAAGTTTAAAAACAAAGCGTTTTTGTTTTATTCATTAGTTTCATCAAATTCAATCAGCGCGGCTCGTCGGCGGCAAATTTCTAAATAGGAAATCCTAGTTTTTACAAAAATACAAATAATTTTTATAACAACATTCTAATTTTTCATAACTTTAATGCAAACATTTCCATTAAAATTATACATATGTATGTACGTAACACAAGTGGACTGTGGAGCATGGCGCGCTGCGTTTGGTGTATCTCATCCTACTTAGCGCGGAAGCTAATAAGGCAGAAGCGAAAGGGCATTGAGAGATATGTGGTTTTATAAAAAATAAAAAAAATACAAATACTTGATGCCTTAAGCCTGATAAATAAAGTCACTAATCGTCTGTTTGTGGCTTTACCGAACAATAAATTTTTATAAGAATAAGAAAAATAACAAAGTGTTCCAGAAAGGTGATTTGGATGCGTATTCGACCATATTCAAAATAAGAATATTGCGATTATCTCTGATCACGATTACATTTGAAAAATAATGAAAAACATGTTACTTACAGGTTTGTATGAATTACCAACATAACGAGCAAAAAACATTCGTTAAGTTGGAAATTCAAAAATGTAAATCAAAAGTAAAAGTTTTTTCATTTTGAATGCCATGTAAACCGCTTTTGTTTCAGTTGAGAATTTAAATTGCTTTATATACTACTTATAGCGTATTTCCTTGACAAATTTACAACAACAATTGCATATAATAAATCCCCGCAAGAATAACATAATTCTAATTTTTGGTTATGATACCTGCCACTAGAGCCATAATACATAAGGGCTCGTCACGAGCATTTCGTATTTGCGTATTTCGTATTTCGTAAATTTGACGTCTCTTCTGATTGGTTTAAATTATTTCTCCTAAATAAGCAAGAAACGTCAAAAATAAACACGCTCACAGGCTACTTATTTGCCTAAATATTTTCGTAAGAATGTTTTTCAGCATGAGTTAAAATTATAAATTGAAATTAGACCAATTCCCTATGCTTTTTTGAAAAACAAACTAAATGTTGAAATATTTTTCATATGTATTGTATGAAGTTTTTTGTTGTGATTATTACAAATATTTACTAAATGATATCTATTAAAAATTTAATTGAAATGTCTTCCTGCTAAGCAAAGCCGATAATTTGTTTTGTAAAAATCAAGTGCAAAAATAAAAACGCAAATAAATAGAAAATTCGTAATCTTTAGATTGGATCTTTCGTCGTTTGATTTTTTTCATTAGATTTATTTATTAAAATTAAATTATTTTCATACGTGTTAAGATAGTTTTATGTAAATTAGGTAGTGTTTTTCCCTTCACACTCAGTTAAATCTAACATATTTTAGCTGTTGAATAATGGATCTTCTGTGATTACTTGTGATTTTTAATAAATATGTGTTAATAAATAAGAATGCAAATTTTGCGAAATGGACAAGATTGTCTACAGCTCATTTTGATGTAATTTATAATTCACACAAAAAAAAAAATACTGAAAGCAATCAACAGTAAAGTTAAGTACATATAAACAATAAATTAATTTAATTTACTCAAAATTATCACTAGTAATCACAGAAAATTTTTTAAATCCAGCAATAACCACATACTCTGAAGAATTTACGAAAATAAGTAGCCTGGGAGCGTGTTTATTTTTGACGTTTCTTGCTTATTTAGGGGAAATAATTTAAACCTATCAGAAGAGACGTCAAATTTACGAAATTACGAAATACGCAAATACGAAATGCTCGTGACGAGCCCTATAGTAAATTTATATTTTATTTCGAAAGGTTGGCTTTTGTCAATTAAATCAAATGGGCTATTTTCTTGGAAAACAAATAAACCCAAAATAATTCGAATTCAATTTTGGTCAACAAAATACGCTTTTAGTCACCGACGAATTTTTTCGCTGAATTTCAAGAGTATGGATCGTGATTTTTTGAAACGGCGTTTAACGTATAAAATTACGCCATTTGCGATCAATAAGGCTGGTTAAAAAAATATCAGAAAGAACGAGCGAAGGCAACCATAAAAGCGCCTGCAACTATTGACGATTGTAAAAGTAGAGAAAGCGCCTCTCGAGGAAAAAAGTTAAAATGAGGCAACAGCCAAAATGACATTTCTCATAAATGCGACGCAAGAAATTTTTGGAATCCGGTAATTAAAAATTGTTTTTATAATACAAAATTGGAATTATTTACAATTATTATCAAGCTGGTAGGTAAAAATTGTGTTTACAGTTCAAAATTGGAATTGTTTACAACAATTTCGAACGTCAAATTAGCAGCTACCTCAGTTTAAAAATTTTCCACTAGGTGGAATCTGTGATGCTCCAATCGTCAATAGTTAAAAATGTAACCATACCCAACCCGAGTATATTTCGTCTTATTACAGTAAAATCTCTGAAAGGCGGAATCTGATTATCGCGGAAACTCGTCAGACACGGAAATATCTGTTTTAAAAAAGTCCCTTTGAACCTAATTTCATAGCAAAACAACCTTTTATCGCGGAATATTGCGAGACGCGGACGGAATTTCTTTCGTAGAGCAAAAATTTGACAGAATAACTCTCCAAAGGTGGAATTTTAGCCCACTTTGTATAGGTTAATAAAAAATTATAAATAATAAAAATGCCTAAACTTAGAAATGTCGGAATCAAATGTGTGTTTGAAACGATATTTCATAAAAAAAAACGGGAAACAATACGTAATTTTAGTTTAAAAGATAAATACGCAAAAAAATTAAAAAAAAATCAATATCAGACAAATATGTGCATATTTTAAATGGAGCAAAACAAATACATAACCTTTAAAGGGTTATACAAATTGAAAGTTCCACAAAATCTATCCATATATAATTGGTATATTCAAATATTGAACAAGTATTGTTCCATTTATTCATACATTTTTTGTTTTTCAAACCCCTGAAACCCGGAACCCGGAAAATTTTGTCGGTCCCTTGAAATTCCGTCTTTGAGAAATTTTACTGTATTTCTATCTTGCCCTATAGACCATTTTTTCTTATACTTTCGACCACGCTCTTTGAGAATCTCTTGTGTAAACTGATCTATATCTGTCCTATAGATCCATTTTTGGCATTAGAAATAATAATTTGTAGCAAGATGTCAGAAATTTGTAGGCGCAGGTGCGGCTCTTATGTTATTTTTCAAACGAGCACTTACCCTGCAGGCCACGCGTAATGCAAACGTTCATTTTACGAAGAGTCTTTTACTAGTGTTCGTAAACGTTATGCTAAAAATGAGTAGAAATATTACATAAATGATACTCTCGTCACATGAGAAGTGAAGCAAATTTGCGAAGACTTATGTATTGGTTTATAAAAAAAGATTTGTAATGTGAACATCTTTTACGTAGCATTCATGAACTCACATGGGCGTATCATTTATGAACCTTCCAAATGAACATTACATACGGTTTGAGTATTATTCCGCAATTAATTCTGAACAAATTTTTAATGAAAACAACGTATTATGTTTTATTTTTAGCAAATATATGATTTTATTTATTTGATATTATAACAATTAATTATTTAATTATACTTATACTAAATGTTATCACGTTTATTTTTAATTATACTCATAAGTGATAGAATTAGAGTTTCTTAATAAAACATTACATATGGTATATCACATTTGAATTCTGTTTTAGGTTCAAGTAATGCCTCAATTCCACTGTGAATCAAAGTTTATTAGTAAAAATAACTTGAGTTGGTTGTGTGAACGAGACCAACAGTCAAGATTTTACTTACAAAAAAAGTGTGTCTGCATTAGTGCACTGAGATCGAAATTAAAAAAAAGTATCAAATCGAGAACATTTTATGGCAGTCCAACTAATACATGTACATAAATATTGTGTACCGATGAAAAATATTTCTCGCACACACTGATAATTTTTTAATAGTTTGGCATTTTTATGGGAAAGATTGTTTTAATTTTGTGTTTTATGACGGAAATAATTTGAATAAACAAATTCTGATTTGAGTATTAATAATAATTAACTTTTTAGATTATTTTGATTTTTCGAATTTTTCTAATAATTCTTGGTTATTCTAGGTTATGTTTTTGTTTAAGCCAATATTAAAGTTTGAAATTTTTATGGTCGAAAATATTCGATAAAATAATTCTGTTGTGAGCCTTAATAATATTTAAGTTTTATGCGCGAAGCAATTCGACAATCGAGATGAAGCGAAAACGAGCAACAAGCGCCGCTTGTCTGTTTGAGACAAATGACGCATGACTTTAAACAAATCTACGAAAAATGTGACTGCAACCAAATTCATTGACAGTTCCGCAACATCAGCATATTTTTGTAATATTTTATTTTTGTTTAAAGCACAGTTGTAGTAAACACTAAACAGTTAATCAGTAGTTTTAAGTGTTTTAAAGAAGAACTATCTATTAGGTTAGTTTTGTTATAATTTTATTATTTTTTTGTTATTAATTAATAAATTATTTTTTACTAATAAATTAAAATTTGTGTAATATATTTACCTCCATAAGAAAATAACCCGTTATAATAAAAAAACATTTTTAAATATAAATCTTTAGTTGAACAATAAGGTTAGAAATCGTAAATAATAAAATAATTGTTGAATTGTGTATATTGAAAATGTTATTTCATATTGTATAAATAGAATAATTAAATCGAGGTTTTTAATTATCTTTGATTCATGAAAATGATAAAAATCGATAATGAGGTTCTAGTTGTTTAGCAGCAATTTTATAAAACGCGTGTTTCCACATTTTTAATAATTTTGCTCCAAAAACCGTATATCAAAACGACCTTGTAATGTAATCGAACGGATATTATACAGTTTGAACAGTGAAGTTTGAGTTTATTATTTACATCGTATTTGATCATATGCTTTGCACATTTCAGCTAGGCTAAGCGAGAAATATAGTTTTCGTTACCTTAGTTAGCTCGCCTACCTCACCCCTTTGCATTTTTCAGCTGATAGCTAGGCTTATACACACTTACATCGCTTAGCTTATATTAGCTGAAATGTACATCGGGCCTAAGGCCCGTTGTACATTTCAGCTAAGCTAAGCGAGAAACGTAGTTTATATTAGCATAGTTTAGACGGCTTAGCTCACTCCGTTGCACATTATAGCTAGTTACATCGCTCACACATACATTGATTTTTCTGCATGATTCATTTATTATGATTTTTGACACGATACCTAATATAACTAAGTAGCCTACGAGTTAATAATAAAATATATAAAAACATCAGTTTATATGTGAGCGATGTTAGCTGACATAGCAACCTGAAGACAACTCGAGCTAAGATAGTTTGCATCGCTCAAAACATAAAACATAGCTCGCATAGTTTAGCTCAAGTGTGCAACGTTACATTAAATCTCTTTATTTACAACCGAAAGCTACACACATAGCCCACATCGCGTAGCTTAGCTTAGCTGAAATGTACAGCGGGCCTAAACCTTGTATTAAAATAACGCCTCTTCAGATTTGATCGGACCGCTGGATCAAATGTTCTAAAGTATTGGATTAGGATTCACTATTTGGATTGGAATCGACAAGCCCCCTTAATCTGATCATGCGACCGAGCTTGGGTATTAAATTACAACAAATATCGTTTTTATGTATTTCGTGTTGTTTTGTATGAGTGCGGTCAAAAGTGATCATAGTATGTAAGCTGAAATTATTTCGCAAACTCTCATGTTCTTTTGTTGTTTTTGTTCTAACAAGAATCAATAAATTAAAAAAAAAAATCTTTTTTTCATTGCAGTTTGAAATAATAAAACTATTTCACTAGAAAATGCAACGCTGGTGGTATTTGGAAGAAAAGACGGACAGTGACTCTAAAGGGTCACCAGCCCCTGAGATATCAATATCTTCTGGATTCAATTTTGATTTGAACACCAACCAAGATGATTCTGCAGCAACTAGTCATCCATGGAAATTCAATGTTTTGGTTAACGAAAATTTAACAAATTTTGAACAAATAGCAATTACCGGAGATTGTACGCAATTGGGGAAATGGGATCCAACCTTCTCAATTTTATTACAAAAAGTAGAAGGTAAGTTATTTTATTCATATTTGAAATGTTAGCTAACACAGATTTAATTTAAAAATTTAGTTTAGGCTTCACACTAAATATATACATAGTTACAAGTCCTAACAGAGGCAGTAACGATAATTTATGCGTTCGACAGTTCAGTTTTAAAGCCAAACAAATTAGTTTTTAGATAAACATTCTCTCAATTTTTTTAGGAATAGAAATAGGCAATGAAACTGGATTATCTACGGGTAGAAGTTTCAAAATTATTTGGCTAGAAAGGTATAAATGTAACAGTGTCAATGATATTGTAAATTACTTATATTGTATAGTCGAGTCGAGGTCGAAAACCTTAGATTAAATTCGACTCGACTCGCAGCATACACAATATAAATTTGACTATTTTGTTAACTTCCTTGTATCTAAAATAAAATTTAAAAACGTATTTTTATAAACTCTTAAAACGAACACGTGACGCAACACATTTATGAGAATCGGTTAATTGATGACCAATCGAATATGAACAAAGATGTGTTTGTAAACCAAATGATAAGATACTTATAAATAAAAAACCAAAACCAGTATTCATTTGTATAAGTGTGTACTCGTTTCTCAACTCAAATCAGCTGAGAAACCTGAAAGTAGTTGAATGAAATTTTTTATTAGCGTACACATTTTTTGTTTTGTTTGGCAGAAAAGTGAAACGATAATCTTATGCAAAATAGTTTACAAATTCATACAATACAATCAAATGATAAAACACACAAACACAATACAGAAGAATTGGTCTAAGTAATTGTTGTTGGACAATAAATAAGCTTCTAAATCGAAAAACTCTATTGCAGTTGTAAGTTCTAACATGCGCCGAATGTGTCATAATAATCCCAGCGTCATTCAAAATATAAATACATATGTGTGAGAAATAAGTTAAACATTTTACTTTTTTATTATGAAGCCTATATGCACGTGTATGTTTCGCGAGGAGGTGTGTTTCTTACAATTGGAAAAGCAACAATTTTTCGTGTTTACAATAAAATTAAGTTATAGTTAACGTTCGATAACTAAAACGATTTTATCTTTCCATAGTGTAGATTAAAAAAATGTATTATGAGTTTTATATTAAGTAAATACAAGTTAACAGTTAAATAAAATTTTAAGGTCAAAATAATACAAGATTACTTTGTTAAGCGACGTTTTGATTACGAAATTTTGTGGTTTACATAATAAAGTTTTTGTCTGCGAGCTATCTTCATCTAAGCTTAGCAAAACTACAGTGGTGGCATTATAATTAAGACTCGGAACAATAAAGCGAAAAGGATATCCACCTTTAAAACTTAAAGGAAAGCATTTTGTAATTTAATAATTTGGAGGGATGTGCATAAATCCAGCGTGGTTGGAAGTGATGAGAGACTATAAGTAAGAAGACCCCCAAACCAGGTAATGGTTTTTTTTGGGGGAAGCTTCACTTCTCGGGGAGTTGGCCTGTCGTCAAAATCGATGGAATTATGGCTGTCCTTAATTTATTGAAATTCTCAATCAGAATTTAGATGATTATACGGTCTTCTGCTACGCTGGCATTATCAGCACCCCAAATATAATCTGTCACAAGAATACAACGCCAGCCTAAAATGCCTCTCTTACAAATAGTATAGACAGGAGATGAAGTATAGTCTTGAGGCAAAAGGGTTTCCCAACCAAATATTGAATTTTTTCTAAACAATTTATTTTTATTTCTTAATTAAAATGCCAGTTAAAACCACTACTACTATTTTTTTTTCTTTTATTTGACAAACTGTGACTGTCAAAACTTCATTTATTTAAATACCTATGATTTATTTAAAATAAACCAAAAAAAAAATGAAAAACCTTACTTGGAATTTTAAAGTTCAAAATATGTGTCCTACTAATTGTGGCTTAATTATAATGCCACCGTGTGCCACGTTTGCTTTCAAACATGCATCAACATTTCCAATCGCGAATAACTCGAAAAATATTGATTCATTGAAAAAACTTCATAGAACGTTTTTTGCTTAGAATTCATCCCTCTGTCGATTTCTGCGTTTATTTTGAGTGTACTAATTTCGGCCCCCGATAAGGGGTGGCATTCACCCCTAGGGTAAAAACACATCAGCACTATATAAGTTTTATTCCTTGGGCCATTCCCTACTTACTGTCCAAATTTCACGTCATTCGCTTTTGTCCGTAAGAATTCTGAGATGGACTATAAAATTTATTCACCATCCAAATTGATGTTTTGTTAACTTTAGTTTAAAGTTCAAACATTTCTGAATATTTTACAAGAAAAACAAATTGAATATTCTTTCTATTAAAACCGGAAAACCAATTTTCACCTAAAAAGTCAAAAATGGATGTAGGACACATTCCAAATATATTTTTAACAGATTTGTTTTTGTTTTCAATAATAGCCGTCGTTCTTGATGTTTGATTTGATCCGGATCAGATCTAATTTCATGAAAGAACAAGCATTAATAACAACTACACGGATCAAAATTTTGATCCAAAAACAAAAACCAATTACAATTTTGTTGTTAGTTTCAACGTAAACTTTGAACTGATCCGGATCACTGTGCTTCAAGAAATACCGCTAATGCTAAAATTTATTGGATATAGGACAGACAAAAAAAAAACTTAGGCTGGAAACACACCGAATTAGTCAAAACGTTTTTGCTTTGAGTAGGCAAGACGATTTCTCTAAACATAGTGCACATACAATCAAACAAATTGTTTTTAGTCAAATTGTCTCGTGTTGCTTTATAGGTTGGTGTGAATTGATTTCATAGAATACAAAATGTCGTCGGAGTTAGAGGATGATTTTGTATTATGTGCATATTATTTTATATATAAATATGATAAATATGTATATTGTTATATGTATATTGTAATTTAATACAATTGTTTTTGGACCATAAAAATCCTTATTAATTTGATTTATAAAACGGCGACCACGAAACGACTTCAAACACTTTTTTTTTGATTCAATCAATTTTGTCTTGTGTTGCTTTGATTTGTGTCAGTGTGAATTAACACATTGATTTATGGAGTATGAACACCTTCAATCATGTTTCATTAGTCAAATTTGACTTAACACAATTTTGCTTTATTATGTGTGAATGGACTCATAAAGCACAATACAATGTTTGCCGTTCTATGTTTTATGAAATAAAATGTTTGACGTTAAATTGTTTCGCCTGATTCAGTGTGCATAGCAGTATACAATCGTATGCATTTTGGCCGCAAGTCGTTTAAGACAAGAAAAAAAACGTTTTGTCTAATTCGGTGTGTTTCCAGCCTTAAAGTAATAATACAAATAGAAAATCAAAATAAAATGCCAAAGATTTCAAAATTATCTCTTACAATAGGATAACTGGACAAATTATTGATAACAAAACCTAATGTGGTCTAAAGAAAAAAAGATTTATTAATTATTTCAGAATCTATAGCTGTGTCTGATTGATTTTCATTTAGCTAACTTCACATACCCGGTGTCTACTAAATGAAAGACATTCTTGGGAACTAAAGTTATACAAATTAAAGTGATACCAATCACATTAAACGGTTGTATGTAACTAAATTATTAGTTATTAACTAGATTACTAGATTTTATACTACAACGGAAAATATAAATTGGTCAAAAAAGGGGTTTACAAAATAAGATTTAGAGCCATCAAAGTGTGGATTTATGAAAATCAAAAAGGTTTAGTTCATGTTAGATGGTTTAGTTCATGTCGAGATTGTCAGCAAAATTTTTATTTTTACAGTACTAAACTAATTATTGCGTTTTGTGCGTAATTCCGTCCCCGTTCCGCCGAGATTGTCTCTACCTTTATTCGGGTTCAACCCGACGATTCGGCTAGCTTTTCAACGTTTCTCGTGTTCAATATATGTATCCCTGGGTCTAAAATTCGTTTAGCTGTGTCTCGTTTCCAATGTAAGCATTGGTCAATCAATAAAAATCACTTTTAAATCAATATATAAAATGAAAATAAATTTTTATTTTTTATTTCGACAGTTCGATGATAGTTGACAATGTTTTTGATCTATAAAATCTGAAACCTGTTTCTTTCAGATTTCAAAATCTGCTCGATCTACGGATTCAAATAAGAAACACAGCATATGTATAAGAGAATGGTCAAAAATGGTCTATAGGACACTGCAATACTCAGGCATTTGGAAGAAGTTCTCGGATATGGCCAATTAGGAAGGCACCCGGTTATTTCTTAACCGATTATGATGAAATTCGACAAGTAATTAATTATTATTAATTATTATCGCTTATTTTCGTAAAACATAAAATGTTCCGTTTTAACGGAAAAATTTACTGTAAAACAGAAATTCTAAAACAACGTCTAACAAATGAAAACTAAAATTAATTCATGTTTTTAATTGAATGGTTATGTACGTATAACGGTTTAGATAAAATAATTGTTTTTGTAGTATTTATCGTCAGGATCTAGTTTTATTTAGATTATTGAACATACACGCAAATTTTTCAAGCCGTACGGTCAATTGTTTTACGATAAATTGCTTTACAATAAATTGCTTTACGGTAAACTGTTTATGATAAATTGTCCGACTCCTTTCTTTAATCCCCGCCCGCTAGTAATTACTAATTGATGTTTTCGAGACAGTTGAAGGCAATACAAAAAAATATGATAAATCAAAAGTGACCGATAATTCAAGTCCTTTTTGAATGCAACATTCTCAAAAACAAAAACCATTAAAATCTACATAAGAGTTGATATGTTTATTGAAAATATCATATACGTTTATTAATTATTAAAACTGACAGACTGGTTTACTAAGTCAACTACTAAAATAAAACAAAATGCGGGGGACCTGATGTATGGTACATATTATTTCATCATTACAATTGAAAACCAATCATCAGCTTTATAAAAAATATTTTTTGATTAAATATATGAGAATGCATTTAACACAAAATTGGTTTATAAACGGAAATGAATATTTAGTTTTCATTTCAGTTGGATTAAATTTTACGATAGTTTGGATTTAATCAAGTATGACAATAGTAAATAAGCCAAAAAAAATTAGGGGAAAAATGAGTATACTTAGTTTAGTTTTTCAAGAGCTTATTGTTCGAGTATTGAAAACAAACACATTACTAACAGCTATTCAATTTGATAACCATACGACGAATCATGGTTAAAGGTTATTACATTTTTTTTTTCAAATCACGTGGTTTTATTATTTTAAAATAATATTTTTCTCTTTGTTTATTATATACAATTGTACTTATTACATTTTCATTACACACTGTACATTTTAATAATTTATTGATGTGTTTATTATAGACGTAATTTAAAGTCAACTAACAAGGTCAATTACACGTACACAACCTCGATTTACCTCGCGCTTTTTTATAATAAGCAAACAGCAATGTCTGGGTTCGGTTATACTATTTTTTGGCACACACATGATACTGAATACACATTATAACAAAATGATTCCTAATTACGATTTTTAAAAAGAAGAAAGTAATATTTTTAGAACGTTTTGTGTATTTTATATGAATTAAATTTTCTGGTATTTACGCGAGGCGTAGAAACACTTGTTATTCGATTTTATATTACAATTTCCTGAATGTATTTCATATTTTAAAAATTCAAATAAAAAAATATCTTCTTTCAAATTTGATACTGGTTAGAACACGAATAAGACAGATTTATGAGGTTTATGTCCTATAGTAAAAGAATGAAACATTTTTTCTTATTAAAAAATACGGTGAATCAATTTTTTCTGTTTGAGATTGAATATGATTTATATTTTGAGTAAGAAGTTGGCTTAAAATCTTAAGCGCTTACGTGTATGTCAGAATTTTTAATGATATTTACCCAAATTTACATATTTTTGTCTACAGTTTATCCGATAGTGCCAACAGTGCGATTTCGTTTATTCACCTTTAAAAACAAATTGATATAAAAAATTCAACTTTTTCGAGAATTGTTCTAATTTCAGTTCCTTTGGGTCATACAACATTTATTGAGACATTGACATTTTCATTTATTTTGCGACTAATATAATAACGTTCTAATCAAGAAAGATAAGAGTAATTGAGCACCTTAAGTATATCTTCACTAGCGTTTAATATTACGTACTTTAGCGTTTATTACAGTATGTACAAACAATTATTTTACTTGGTTGTAAGGGTAAACAATATTCAAGATTATTACTGTGTATGTTAGATATATTCAGAAACCAGATCTGTAATTTCTTAATCACTTAAATTTACATGTACCAAACACATTTTGCACAAACTTCTTATCTATTGTTGTAAGAACGTTAGGTAGAAACCAATATACAATAAAGGAGAGCCCAATATACAATATAGGAATCGAGCGCAAATTTTACTGATCAAAAAAATCGATAAAATTTCTTACAACTTGCTAGAAAACGTATTTTTAATACCTTAGTACTTTAGCTTATCACCCACTTCTAAGTTTTTGTGACATTTTGACAAGTTTTAATCTAGAAGGTTTTGTTCTTTACAGGTTTTCTTTTTTAAATAATTTTGGTTATTAGTGATTTTTTTATCACTAAAATTTGCACTTGTTTTCTTTGCTGGTTTGAAATTTTCAGGTAATTTCAACATTTTAGAGGGCACCCTGAACTGATAAATTAAAACATTTTCATTGATATCGGTTATATAACATTTGCCTCTTAAACCAGACTTTGTGGATCAAGATAAATAACGCTTAAATCATCTTATCATCATCATCAAATTAAAGCCCTGTAGAACGATAAGAGACTCGTATACAGAACAAATCTCTAACGTAAAACTGGCCAAGTCACGGATGAGTATTTCTTTGCTAAATTAAAAAAAAAAAATTGTAAAATCTCGTAACTTGTTATAACATCAAAAAAATTATGTTTCAATATTTTTATAATAAATGGTTTTACAAAAAATAATAATGTTATAATTATTGTTGATTGCAACAACAACTTGCGTTTTCAAGTTATTACACTAAACGGTTACGCATTTCATTTAAAAAAAAACAACATTTTTCTTAAAGTTTAAATTTGTAGTACAAAGTATGTTGTTCTCAAATTATTTTGCTTATCGTTATTTACGACTACATATTCATATAATTTTTTTGCTTAATATACGAGTACATTAAAGGCAACTATAAAATAATATTACCTGTCACAAACTTTCTTTTTCATATATAGTGCATTGACTTTTCGTGCATAGTAAACAATATTGTTATTATAAAAGGACTAACTAAGGTTCAAACATGATTAATAAGACCCAAACATGGGTAATTTTACTAATCATAACCATAACCTCTTTTTGGATAACGCCCCCAACAGCGGTAAATTTATAAAATATAATTAAAACATAATTGAATATAATTTACAATTATGCTCGTGTATGATGCATTCGCCATAAAATGGATATTGTTAGTTATTTTGTAGGCAATCAATTCGGCTTTTAGGTATGGTCAACTGTTTTTGTTTACTCTTTTAAATTTACTCTTTAATTTTCCGCCTAGCGGAAATGTTTTAAACTAAGCTTGCTAATAATTTAACGTTTATCCATGCTTTAGACTGTAAAGTTTAGAGTTATTCCTGCATAAGTAATACCAATTTTAAATTAGATTCTAATTAGAAAGGCAATACCTAATTACAAGACAGTTACGTTTTCTTCCCTTCCATTTGAGACACGTGTCAGTTTATCAGTAGCATCATATTCACTTTTTTCCCCGAGAGACGCTTCGCCTACTTTTACAACTCAGCTGAATTTTTGTCTTTGGTAACAAGTCTTTTGCTTGTCTTGGGCAGATGAAAAAATATGAATTTACACTGGTTATAAGAGAAAAATTTCTTAGGCAATAATATGTCTTCTTCAGTATGTTACTAAAGTCACGTCCGTTATGTAATTTAAAGCACTTCCGTCGGTGGGAAATAAAAGGAATGGTAACAAGTCTTGCGGTTGTCTTGAAAATGTCTTCAAAAACCGTTTCGTTATCGACACCAACGCACAAAAGGCATCTATTTTACTATTTTTTTTTTTAGTTTATTATTATTTATGTGAGAAGAGTAACCAAATTTTTTGTCGTGGTTATTAACTATACATAAAATTAACAACTAATACAAAAATGATGCCCGATTCTGGAAGGATAAAATGCTTATGTTATTTTATTTCTCCACTTCCTATAAAAATTTGTATTAAAAAAACAAAAATAACATAACACACAAATCGTAAGGCAGAATCTGGCCTAAAAAAAATTTTTTTTTTATAAAATATTTTAAATTTATGTAATTATTTTTATTTGTGTACTTGTATCTAAGGCTCTTTCCGAAATTTATACTTGTTTACTTAGCCATACTTATTTAAATAAGTATGTTGGCGAGATAAGAGTATGTTTCTATATAAAGATTGAAAAAAATTATTTAATAGTTAAAGTGGAAATGATAGTGAAAGTAGAAGTGAAAGTGAATAAAATATATAGCGAAAAACAATAAAAATCAAAAACATTTCAAAAAGTGCGTGGAAAGAAAAAAATTATTAAAAAATAGAAAAAAGGAATTGGTAAAGAAAACCAAAATGGCGGCAATCCAAGCCGACCAAACAATTTAAAAGAGGAAAGTAAAATATCAGATGACGAATTCTACGGATACGAAGAACATGAAACAAACAAAAAAAGGAAAATAATTAGTAATAATCACCCCTATTATGATTGTCGAGTCGATCGACAATCGACACGATTCTGTGTTGCCTTTGCCTTTTTCGTATTGTTTTTATCAAATGAAAAAACGAAAATGCAATACAGAGTCGTGTTGATTGTCGATCGACTCGACAATCATAATAGGGTTGAATAGTGACTTTGAACAAAAATGGCAAAACATAATGAGAAGAAACCAAACGATAGGAAGAAGCTTAATAACAGCCGTGTTTTCCATGAGAACTGCACTAGAACTCGATAAACTTTAAATTCCTTTTATTCTATGTAAAATGAAAAAAAATAAATTCATAAAGCGCGAATGTGTAATGTACTTGATAAAATTACATATTTTAAGTTTAAAAATTTCCCCCTTCAGTTATTTCATCAATATTTTCCTATTTCTTGCTGACGTCATTACACGCAACTACACTCGATAAATTCATGGGTTTATCCAGTGTAACTAAAAAATAAGCTATAATTGTCATTATTTATTGCTGTAACAACTTAAAATGTGTATTTATGTGAAATGCACTACTCATTATCACTTTATGAATTTAATTTTTTTTTCTGTTTACATAGAATAAAAGGAATTTAAAATTTATCGAGTTCTAGTGCAGTTCTCATGGAAAACACGACTAACAAAATATGGACAACAAAATGGAGGGCTCGAAAAGTGAGGAAGAAAATAAACAAAATAAAAATAGGATTTAACATATTTGTTGTTTACTCGTGGACTAATATCACCAATAAAAAGATTTTATATAATAAAACACAATATTTCGGTTTTGTCACTTTCTTTAACGTGATATTTATTTAACTAAATATCACGTTAAAGAAAGTGACAAAACCGAAATATTGTGTTTTATTATATAAAAAATAGGATGGAAACATACATGGAAAAGGATAAAGAACCATTTTATATGTTAATAGATACAAAAACACATGATATCAATAATTCTGTGGTCACAAGGCATAACCGCTTAAGTCGACTTAAGACAAAAATAATTTTCAATGTGTAACGTTTTCTAGCTCTTTTCTAACTTCACTAAATGATTGACTTAAGTGGTAAAGCCTTGTGGCCAAATGCTGTGGTCGCAAGCCGTAGTAGCCTTAGTCGGCATAAACGAAAATGAATTTAATATTCAACTTTTTCTACGTCTCTACAAAAATTATCAAATTTGACTTAAGCGGTTACGCCTTGTGACCACAGAATTATAGCAAACATTTTTAAAGAAAATAATGTAAAAATAAAAAAAATCATAATAAAAAGATATCAGGGCTAGAATTTGACTCCTGTGATAAAGCAAATAAGTGTGTCAGAAAAGATGATCCGACCAACAAAATCTTATTGGAACAAGGCTATAGATGCTATATACCCAAAACCTATACACATCTGGAGGGAGTAGTAAAGGAATAGGGGGGATTTAACACTAAAAGTCATGGAAGAAAATTTAAAAAGTGAATATCCGATAACAAATAGACAGGTAATACAAACATGGGATAGAATAAATAAAAAGCTAAAAGACATCAATATATTAAAAGTGGAACTAAGGGCAAGCCAACTATCAGAACATCTGTCATTCTACAGATATTATGCCAAGAATAAGATTCTGCTCAGCTATGGACATACAAAACATTTTTGTCATTCATTAGAAAGAGATGTGCTAAATGTGCTAAACCAACTATTTGTTTAAAAAAATTGAAGAGGTTTTTATGCCTAATGGAAGCAACTTCATTATTTTTTTTTGTTTCGATTGCTTTGTTTCCATGTGTGCTTTTCCTTTATAAAATACTATAATAAATAAAACTACATTAAACGAAACACTTGAATGTAAGGAAAATCCAGAATGTTAATTCTATGAAGAAGTACCAACATTTAACTATCTCAAAATAATGTCCGGAAAAAAAGAAACAAACACTGTACCCAAAACAAAAAGGGTACAACAAACAACTAAATGTTCAAAATTATGCATGGAAAAAATAATATGAGAGCAAACAGAAATGATCAAGTAATCAAAGAGTAACGAGAAAAATTGACCAACTACAAATCGCACTAAACCAATTCCTACAAATCAGCAATAAGAGTTATGCAGTCCAAAATCTGAAAATAAAATAGATATGGAAAGAGCAATTTAAAGCTACTAAAAACATAAGAAATCAACCACATAAAGTCAATTATAAATTAATAATAAAAAATAGGCAGGATGGATATGGAGTAGGAGGAGTAGGATTTTATATAGACAAAATAATAGGAATAAAGCTGAAATGGAATAGTTAACACAGAAATAAAAGAATTTAAGGAAATATTAGAAAAAGCCGAAAATAACTCCCAACACAATAATATCCGGAGACATAAATGCACACTGCAATATGTGGTGGAAATACAACAAAAGAAGATACTACAGGCAAAAAATAGCACAATTAATCGAAAATAGTAATCTACAACTACTCAACACTGGAAAACCAACAAGACAAGACCTAAGAAATCATGCAACATCAACCTTAGATCACCATATGTATACCGGACATCTTCAACAAATTAACGTGGGACTGCTTAGATGAAAACTTAGGATCAGATCATCTACCCATAATAATCAATATGAACGTAAATATGTACACAAGGAACGAAATAGCGTACTGGAAACAAGTAATTTAGGAAATAACAAACATAAACTTAAGAGAATGCACTAACCAAAATAATATTGAAACAGTAACAGAAGACACAAGCAACCACACAAATTTACAATATACATTTCTGCGTGAGGTGAGCCACAGAAGAAGTTAAGCTGTGCTTAGCAATATACAAACTATTACGCGCTTCAGCTTCATGAGAAGCACCTAGAGTTGTCGTAACCTTAAACTTTATGCTCGCTTGGCAGCCACATGTTTTTTGTTTGCACTCTACGCAACTTTCTGTTAAAATTATCCAGTATTTTAGTTTGGCAGTTAAGTTTTTCCCGAATCGGCCTTTCGCTTGAATTGCTGATTTCACTTTGTGTGGCGCTTTCATTGCTTCCCTTCATTTTCCTGCCTGAATTGTTGCGAGAATTTGATCATTCGTCAAACTGAATATTTGGATTTATTAGGTTGAGATTAATTCAACAAAAGCATTAGATTAATTATTGATAAATTCTTTGTGACAGCAAAGTACTTTTCTTTTCTTATTACCTTTTCACGATTCTATGCGCCGAAATCTTAAGAAATTGGTTCCCAACACAAGTCACCGAAAAAAATTAAATCTAAATCTATTATTATGAAGCATTTCAAATATACAATGTCGCGTTACTTTATTAAATTACTTTTTTTATAATTTCGCTTAAAACACCTTAATAGAAATAATTGAAAATGGTAACTATGCAGAACTACTTATATCAAATAAACGCTCTTTAAATTATAGTGAAATAGTGTTTACGCGCCATAAACAAGCTAACCAAGTTAGGTTAATAAAGAAGAGAAGAACTTTTTGTTTAGATCATAAACTTCATGTTTAAATTGTTAAATTTAATTTTTTTTTTAAATTAATAATAAAATAGGAAATTCAGTTAAAAAAATAGACGATTGGGCCTAATCCCAGTGAAAAAAACGACCGGCTGTCAAATTTGACTGGAAAACAATCCAAATGGCAACATTGGCAAGACCCATTTCGTAATACTATAAGACTTGGCTGTTATTAGTTTTACAAAATAATCTTTCGTAAGACCGATAAATTCGGTAGTCTTAGTAGTGTTCTTGCAGCAAAATAAAATCTGTTTTACAATAAAGTCAGAATCGAGAGTTTACATTACCAAGTACGCTTATATTTAAATATAAAGGCATAGAAAATTGTCTAATATAAATAATTGTGCGAACAAAAACAATTGAGTTGATTTTTCATTTTGATGCGATTTTACATCGGGAAAATATTGAACTAAATTGTTTTTGTTCGGGCAATTTAGACTACTTCACTAAACTACTTTCTATATGCGCTCGCTTAAAACTGACATTGTGTTATGAATTTTTTTTTAATAATTACACATGTACGTATTTCAAAAAATGTTTTTAATTTATTTTAAAATTATTGTTCATACATATATTCAAATAAGAATTTAAGCATAAAATTTATTATATTTTCCAAATAAAGTAAAAAATTGAACTAATACAATAGTTTTTTATTTCTACAAAAAAAAAAAAAAAAAATCCCCATCAAACATGTTACCTAAGACGACCTCCATACACGTTACTTAAGACTATCCTCGAACATATTTACAAAAGACGACCTTCAAACCTGTTACCTAAGCCAGTCGCCATACATGTCGCTAAAGACAAATCCAAAATATGTTATCAATGAATAACACAAGACATATTACCTAATATGAAGACCAAACATGTTATAAAAGGCAACCTCCAGACATGTTACCAATAACGACTACCAGACATGTTGGCCTACATGTACAAACTCGATAAACATGAAATACAAAAAAGAAATAGGAAGTGTAAGTGGGATAGAATTATTTTGTTTTGATGTCATTTTTAAAATTAAATTGAAATCGCGATCTGAGATTATCGCGATAATCTTTGTGTCTGTCTGTCAGGGCATAAGCAGACCATGAGATATGTTACCCAAGACATCTTTTATAAATGTTATCAATAACGACCACAAGACATTTGGTCAACGTGTTGTCTTTTGACTGGCTTGGGTATACCTATAAGTCTTGCGTGTATTATTTAAGACACGTTTACTGGGAATCGGCTATTGACGATTGTAAAAGTAGTGAAAGTACCGCTCGCGGAAAAATTTAAAATAAAATATAACTGCATGACATTATGTCTTGGTGACTACCGGTATGGGGGATATGCATTAGATATAATAAAAACAAATTCGAAACGTCAAATTGACGCTTTTATCCTCAAATCGTTAATAAGGTTTTATGTTGGCCGAAGAATTAATTATTTTCATACGATTCTGTATTTTTATAGTTCTCCACACCCTCCCCTTCCCCTCCCCCTCCCCCTCCCCTGCCCCTCCCCCTCCCCTCCCCCTCCCCCTCCCCTCCCCCTCCCCCTCCCCCTCCCCCTCCCCCTCCCCCTCCCCCTCCCCCCTCCCTCCCTTCATTTTTTTTTCTATATTTCACATATAATGTAAAACTGAATTTCATAATTCTGTAACAAAAGTGGGAAAGGAGGGTAAGTAAGTTAAGTACCAGTTGGCTTTTAAAATCCTACCTGCTCAAGGAATAAATCCGTGTTAGCCTTGTATTACTTACAGGCAAAATTACACGGGCCGGGCCCCGAATTTCAACAAATGATCGGATCACCCATGATCAATTGATTCATCAAAGTGCTTATTAACAAAACTTGCTGAACTAAAATAATTTTTCAAAAATTAACGAATTGTAAACTGGCTGGTTCATAATCTAAATAAATTTCTTATCTAATACAAAATTAATTTTATTTCATATTTAAAACAAAACTCAATCGCACATGAAAGCGATAGAAAAACTTTTTTGTATGAATTAAAAATAACTTCCTTTCTAGATTGTAGTGCAATGGAATTATAAGTCAAGTCCAGCATTTTTGTCCAATTTTCAGTATAAATGTATTCATCGACAAGTCGAAATTTTCCAAATCTCAATTTGCCAAATTGCCAAATTCGAAAGATCGACATGATTTATTCGTTTATTGATTTTGTGACATAAAGTAATTCATCAATTAGCCCTATGATTTTCAACAGAATAACACTCATCCGATGAACAATTCGAGGCCATCAAGGTGTGTCAACAAATCATTCATTTTTTGGTTACGTGATATTTGTTTACAATAAGTTGGTCAACAGTTTCATTAAAAGTGTAAATGTAAAATTCAACGAAAGAGAAAAATAAAAAAAATACTTATGTCTGGTGGATAGATTTATTTAATGCGTCACACAACTTATCATCATTTTTGTAATAATTTTTAAACTAGGTCATTGGTTTAACCAAAATCATAAAATGATTAAAAAATTAATCAAAAATTATGTTTTTGGGGTTGTATTTCCCAAATGTTTGTCATTTAGGATTTTTTTTCGCTGAAAATATTATCTGATGAGTTCGCTAAACCAAATGTTCGTCTACAAGACATACGTGTCATTAAGCAAATAGCTCAAAATTAAGCAAATACACAAATACAAAATAAATACAGCAACAAAAACATTTAGTTTTGTTCCGCCCCCATTTAGTTACTTCCGCAATCAGATGAAATTTCATAGTTATCTAGTAATAATATTGAAAAATTCAAGTAAAACGCGTTTACTTTTTTTTTTTATTCTGTTCACCCTTTTGTGAAAATGTTAAAAGTGAGGCCGAAAAAAATATATCTACCAAGCTAGGCAGGGTAGGTAGAGCTACTTAGGTTGATAGTATCGGCTTCGGTAAAAAGACAAACAAATTTCGAAAGTACACGACTTGAATAACTTTTACAGTTTGTCGTTTATTAACAAATTGTTGCTGAATGTGGGGATAAATGTACAATTTTGTCATTCTCTCAGATGCGCTCGCCAGGATACATACTTTTCGTGTGCTCTAACTTTTACTAAACACATTGAAGGTATTATTAAAAAAAAAACCTTACATTTTGCTAGTTTTATTTAAGCGCAATTGTAAGGACCTTTGCGACCCGTCGCTCACACTAAAAACTCTATATATCCTTCGTTCGTCCCGTTCTAGAATATGCTTTTCAGATCTGCAGCTGTATTCTGAAAAATAGTAAAAAAAACGTGATGGGTAACGGGATATTCCTTTAAGGTCGAATTATAATGAATCCGTCTCGTTCCGTTCCGTCGTTCTCCGTCTCGTCTTTTCCGTTTGTTGGTTACATTGCATCCGTTCCGTCTGTTTAAATTGACATTTGAAAAACAAATAAAAAAATAAAATAGAAAACTACGAGACTCTAAAATCTTTAGAAATTCTCTTTGATTTATACGTTTTGTGTAAACAATATTTATAGAATTTATAAGAAAAAAAGAAGATGGTGAGTCCTTTAAATTTGGATAGCGAGAATCCGGGTATTTTAAGACAAGCTTTCTCCAAATGAAAGAGTTAGATAGTGAAAAATTCTTTATCCAAACTAGAATGACCAGGGATATCTACAACTTGTTATTAAATTTAGTTAAAGAAGATTTGACAAAAATGTCGAATCGTAAACCAATATTAAAGTGGAACATTTTATTGTTAACAACTAATTACGGCACATTAATTGTAGATATTTATCTCAGGGAGTCACTCCCAATGGCTTTTAATGGCTTTTAAAATGGGTAGATCAACGACTCGAAATATAATTCTGGATACCTGTGATATAATTTGGAAAATATTGTCTCCCGTATACGTCTCTCAGTCAAATAAAGCTGATTACGAAATCATCGCAAAAGATTTTCTAAACATTTGGAATATGCCAAATTGCGTTGGTTCGATCGACGGGAAATATATTAATGTAAGATGCCCGCCACAGAGTGGATCGAACTTTTTTAATTATAAAAAGGATTTTAGTTTAATTTTACTATACATACGGCAGCCAAAGTGACGGAGGTGATATTATCTACATTGTTTTTTCCCGTCTTATTTAAAGTTGATGTACAATATTTCAGGTGTGCTAAAAGAATCGCAATTTGGAGGAAGATTATTACGCTGTGCGTTGCCATTGCCCGATGATATGTAGCTACAAAATAGGTCTATAACATTTCCACACTACTTTGTAGCTGATCCAGCATTTCCGCTTCATAAAAATATTATGAGGCCTTATCCTGGAGAACCCAACTTCGATGAGACCCAAGAAATATTTAACTATCGGCTGTCAAGGGCTCGAAGGACTATAGAAAACGCCTTCGGAATATTGGTGGCTCGTTGGCGAATCCTAAGAAATACGATTGATTTGCATTCAGAGAATGCTACGAAGGTAGTTCTAGCCACCATTGTGTTGCACAACTTTATTAAAATGAATGACCCTGCTAAAAAATATTGTCCGCACAATTTTATGGATTGGGAAGATGAAAATAACCTCTTATATCCTGGTGAATTTAGAGGGGATGGATATCAGCTGCGTTCAGTTCGAATGAGTTCAAGGATTGTTACCAGATTGTCTTTTAGACTACGGGATTCATTAAAATAGTATTTTTGCAACCAAGGATCTGTACCATTCCAGTATTCTCGTATAAATTTTAATTAAACGTTTCACTTTAAAAATAAAAATAAAATTTTTTTTAATACATATCACAAAATACATTTTCCAGTTTACATTACATTATCACAATTCATTGTTCTTATTCGAGTGAGTAGATAAATATTTAAAATATGCTGTTTCGTACAGCTTCTTGTGCCTTGAACATTAGATTTATTTTGAATGAGTTTTTTTCCTCCCGCGACATTTCCTTCATGCTGGATGCAATCGACTTTAAAAAATATCCGTCCTCGTCGTTCCCCAAAAATATCCCTCCTCGTCGTTGGAGAATGTCTTTTTTGTTTTTCCTCGTTTCTTTGAACCTAATGACGAATAAGATGTCGAGTTTTCTTCTTCATCTTCAATCATGATCGAATTTTCAAAATCATCGTCGCTCTCTATGATCATACTTTGATCGGTGTTTTCGACCATCCCGTAAAAAATAAAACATTATTACTATTATAGTAATGAAGCTATATCACCTTTTAAGTTTTAATACTTCCGGGGTTTAACCCTATTCCTACCGAGCTGTGTCTCTGAGTCACTATTTAATTTTAAAAAACAATCAAAAATGTATAATCCTAAATGTTGTTCTTGAATTATTTGTAAATGTACAATATTAAAATAAAATAAATGAATTCGCCAAATGAAATGAGCAATTTGAATGTGTGTCTCAGAGTCACAGCTAGGTAGTTTACGTTACTAAAATAGCATGGTAGTTATAAGGTTTAGGGAATCGTTTAAAAATTAAAATAATGGAAAGAATTCCCAAGTATTGATTAGACCAGTGGACACCCAGATGTTGCAGACATTTTTTTTCCTCTCCCGTACATATTTGTCCCGTACAAATTTAAATTGGAAAACTCAATCATACCATCAATAGAAAATAAATCTGAAATATTTTTCCATATTGTTTCCTTGCGTTTTGTGTCAATATAAAACGAACTTTTTTTATCAAATAATTCGGGAAACTTTTTTATTTCCTCGATAAATCGTTCAGTATCCATTTTTGTTGATATAATTTAATTTTTAACAATTTAATATTTTTTTTAATGTTTTCAAATAATGGAAAATCTCTATGTAGTTACAGGCTACTTCTCGCGTTATGAGATGTTCCGTCTTTCTGTAAATTCTAAACTTTTTGAAAAAACGGATGAGCTCGTCCGTCTCTTTCCATTTTATTATAACTAACCATTCCGTTTCTTCATACAAAATGTACAGAAAATGTCTAAAACTAATTTGGACGGAGAAGCGGAACGGAACGAGACGGATTCATTGTAACTCGACCTTAACGTGAACGTTTCTTTTTTGTCAAATTCCTTTTCCGATAAAAAAAACGTTCACGAACATCGAAAAAACATAGAAAACTGGAAAACAGAAAAAATGTTCTGTAAAATTATGCCATTTGACAACAATTTTAATAGTAAGTATACAAGTCTGTTTGTAAATATAACAGAAATAATATGTATCTTTAAGCAAACCAACGGCGACACTGGATGCTGGCCGAACACAAAATTTTATTGATTTTAAATTACACAATATACAGTGATGGTTTCAATAGGTTAATAACAATGTATTATAGTAATAACAACAAGGCCGGATTGGCCAAACCGTGCTCGGATTTGCTGTACATTTTCTTTACGAAATCTACTACAAAAACTAAAATAAATTATTTGGTAATAAGACATTAACATTATTCTTTTACTTAGTTCAAATCATCGGAATACTTCCTCTATCCCGGCTGTTTGCTTGTCCGTCGATTAAATTACTGCCAATTTAATTATTAAATTCTAAAACTTTACGACAACCAAATTATTTTCATTTTAATAATACAAAATATATAATTTTTTGTTAAATTACTTACTTCTTGTCATATAAATGAAAAAACGTTTCAAACACCCAACCAAAAAAACGTGAGTTTTTTTAACGTCGGAAACGTGAACGTTTTTCATCGGTCAGAATAGGAAATAACGTTAATTCTGCGATTCACATTTTTAAAAAACGTGAATCACAAAGTTACGTTTTTTCAGAATACAGCTGCAGGTCCCCATTTTATAATTGCCCCATTTTAGTGGATTACTAACTGAGCGAGTACATCAACATATTCTCCAACCTCGCCGCCATCATTTGCTACATATTGATCCTGTCTCTACAAATTTTGCACTTTCGGAAACCAGTCTTGAGAATGTCACGACTTTTCCTATTCGGTTTACGATGTTTTCGATTTTAACATCACAAGAAATTCGTTTTGAAATGAGTTGTTTAAATTTTTGTATTCTATAGATATTTGTTAATTTTTATTTTTGTATGTTTGCTTACCGAAATGTATTTACTGTGTGGTAACAATATTTGTTTTGTATCAGCTGTGCAGCAACAAAATTTCTCTTACATTAATTAAGCGAGTTAGACAAGAAATTTTGAATCCATTTATAAGCCATACATCCATTTATTAATATATTTACCTAGTTGTTTATGAATAAAGTTACTAAACGGTGATAATTAATTCCGTTGTTGAATTTTTTGTGAGACATATTTTGTATTTTTATTATTATTTTTTCGAATGGTTCTATTTTCAATGTACTATTACCGTACTAGGGTAATGTAAACAGATAATTATTATTTATCCAAGGTTGTTGATTAATTTACAAATTATAATTTATTTATTTAATTAAAAAGGTTTTAATATTTTTACGAATGAATGTTATTTTGGTTTTCTTTTTTGTCAGAAAATAACAATTTATGGACAATATCAGTCGATTTGCCGGCAAAAGCTGAAATTACATATCGTTATTTTATTTGCGCCATTGATCCAACAAGCCGAGAAAAACATGTTCGAAAATGGGAAACACATTTGGAGCCTCGACAGATTGATGTCTTAAATTCAGAAATATTCGAATCAAATGATACAATTGGGGATATTAATGGACTTCATAAAATTGACCGTGGTTGGTTGACCACAGAAACTATAATCCAATTTAAATTTTGTACAAATCCTTTTTCTGTTAAGCGAAAATTACAAAATAAAATATTGTATGTTAAGGTAAGAGAACGCGATTAGAATATAAAAACAAATGTTATTATCTTCAAAATTCAATAATGTGGGGGCTTTTAGATAACACCTATGAATTTAAGAATTCGTGCCGAAAATTCAAGTTCAAATTTATGTTCTTTAGATGAATCAATGTCAAACGATACAAATACACGAGACAATCAAACAGATCAGCCAGCGTATGCATTTACCGAAGTTGTTTCATTGAAAGGAACTAAATGTCAATTTGAACCACAACCCCAATTTGGTCGCGGATATTACGCAGATGATATTTTAATTTTTAACGTTACAGTAGCTGAACCTGAAAATGTGGCATATTTAATTGATTTATTTGCCTACTCGAGTCGAACGATTGAGGATGATGATGATCCACCATCCCATTTAGGTTATCACTATATTCTTCCAAATTTGCTACGAAAATCTGAAGGTATTCTTGAACTGCCAATTACTTGTGCAACAAAACATCAACCCTTAGGTATGATGATGATCAAGTATTTAAAGATAAAGCCCCAAAAAGCATACAAATGTGATATGAAAACTTCCTACATTCGATATTGGAACAGAAAATGGAAGGGCCTTGATGTTGGACATCGTGGTTCTGGTACAAGTTTTAAAACTAGTGACGGCAGTGTTATACGGGAAAATACAATCGCATCACTTAAAAAAGCTGCTGCGCATGGAGCGGATATGGTAGAATTTGATGTTCAATTATCAAGAGATTTAGTTCCGGTCATTTATCATGACTTTTTAGTTTATGTTTCTTTGAAAAAGAAAAAAATTTTAGAGGATAATGATATGTTAGAATTACCAATGCGAGAACTAACACTAGAACAATTGAAAAATTTAAAAGTGTATCACGTTGTCGAAGCACAGAGTCGTGAACAAAAATTCTTTGATGAGGACTTAGATGAACATCAACCATTTCCTCAGCTGGCTGAGGCATTAGATGTAATTGATATTAATACGGGTTTTAATATAGAAATAAAATGGTCACAACAATATAAGAATGGGGCAATGGAAACGATGCACGCCCAAATTGATCGAAATTTGTATGTTGATTGTATTTTAAAAGTAGTTATGTGTAAAGCTAATGGACGGAGAATTGTTTTTTCGTGCTTTGATCCGGATATTTGTACAATGGTGCGATATAAACAGAATAAGTATCCGGTTATGTTCTTAACACAGGGTGTTACCGAGAAATATCCTAGCTACCTAGATGATCGATGCAATACAATTGAAAAAGCAGTTCAAAATGCGTGCGCAATGGAACTTTTAGGAATTGTTGCGCATACCGAAGATATACTTAGGGATCCATCGCAGGTAAATACCTATTACAATTTTGGATAAAATTGTATCTTTTTTTTTAATAATTCTGTATTATGGCAACAGGTACATTTTGCGACCGATGAAGGACTAATAATATTTTGTTGGGGCGATGATAATAATTCGAAAGAAATGATAGACCTTTTAAAGCGCCTGGGGCTTCATGCAATTATATATGACAAAATGGATGTTCTCTCGCCAAAAGATCCAAAGGTAAGAATTATAATAATAATTAAGAATAAGAAATAATCTTCACCAACCGTTCACAATATTTGGGGTAAACATTATCTAATTAATTCAATTAAGACAAGTGATCGGTAGGTAAAATTACAAATTTGTTATCTAAATTTATATATTTTGAATTTATTGAAATCATGGTCCTCAACTGTTATTACATTTTTATGTACGTGTAAAGTATGTACGTAGTAAAGAAATCAAATTCTAAAATTGGAAAAGTTCTAAGCTAAGAAAAAACTTTTGAATATACATATTTACAACGTTATCTACAAAAGTGAACCGCTAAAATTTTAGCCTTAATCTAACTGTAAAATTTAGAAAAAAAATCACAAGTTATCCGAATTATGATCAAGTTTCCAAAATTACCGAAACTGTATAATAAATCGAAATTGTTTATTTACAAATTTCAAAGAAGATACATTTGTCCAAAACTTTTGTTGAATCATAAAATTTCTCATTTCAGCCGTAAACGTTATCGTTCAAAACCCTACAATTTTTTTAAAATCAGTTCAATGAGGTCAAAGATCACATTTTTCTAGATAAGAAATTTTGATATTTTTCAATTATTTCAAATAAAATTTCTAAGGACAACAAGTTTGAGTATCGCAAATCTCAGTCGCCATTTAGATTAAACTTTTTGGAGAATAAATTAGGAAAACAGGTGATTTCCTTTATAACTTAGTTAGTGGTGGTTTGTCCCCTGCTACTTTTTTGATTGTCGAATTCTTTCGAAAAAAAGTTAAATCAAAAAAGTTGATCCCGAATAACACAAATTTGATCTCAAATGCTTTTCATATTTTTCTGAAAGAAAATCTTGATGTTTTTTTTTTGATCCCGGGATCAATTTAAAAACTCCGAGATTCTTGGGTGATTTTATTTGAAAATAATTTTTTTTGTTGTTGTTTTTTAAGATACAGGGTGTCAAATATTTAAAAATTTCATCCACTTGGTATTTTATTGCTGTACAAAAAAAAACTAATTATCCGAAAATTATAAGCGATATTAATTTAAACAAAAAAAAACAATAATTTAAGTTTATTTTAATTTTTAATTAATGATAGTATAATAATGGCTTTGAAAAATGTTATAAGCTGTTTCTTGAGTCGAACTGTTCGAAAAATTTAAGCAAAGTTAAATTCTCCTGCCGAGTTCGACTAAAATAATTGCAAATTTGTATCTTGCTATTTCAATATCGCTACTAAACGTTGAAAAATTGAAATCGAGGCATCACCGATTCCTGATTTATATAATTCACCTGTTACCGCGGAAACGTCATCAACACTCAAAACAGACGGTAGGTACTTCGAGTAGAAGTGAAAGTGAGGAGTGCGAATTAAAAAATGCGTACGTTCTTCAAAAAATTAATGTGATATTACCAGAGATTGGCAAATTGCCGTATAAAGAAGAGTACGGAGATTAAAAAAAAATTAGAAGCAAACTTAAAGAACAGAAAACAAAATGTAATTGTATTTAAAACGTTGAAATGATGTAGTCGCGCCAGTTTTTTTAAAAATGTTTGTTCTATACAAATGTTGTTTTTAGTATAAAATAAGAGCAGAGCGTTTGACAAAACAGAATTCCTTAACCTTTTGTATTTTTCGCCTGCAGAATTATTACTCACAGTTGAAATTTTTTTAGAACCTTGTTTTCATGATTTCAAAATATATGTAAATCTAAGAGATTTAAACAGTTTTTTTCGACGATCGATTGATTTGCGACAATAATTTGAATTACAAGGAGTACCGTACCAATGGATCTAGAATTGCGTTTGATATTCTGCAGCTGTTTGCCACTCTCTTTCCTTTTGAAACCAATGTAATCCTTTTCCATTGTCGGCAACTCTATCATGTTTATCATTGATATTTTATGATGAATGTTGTGAAACACTCGAGATAACGGAGCTTTATGAGCTAGGTGAGTCGGATTTATTAGAATTTGACCACAATTTATCACTACCGCTGGAAAAACCATTGTCAGATTCTTGATGAGATCCGTTTAAATTCATTATTGAGTCCCTACGTTTTACAAAGTTAGTATTAAGTTTAATATTGCAGTTAATCAGAACCTGTTAAAATTCTATCTATAGAAAGCTCAACGTTTTGAATACGACACTGATTGTATTAGTGAAACGTCTTCGTGAATATATATGTGACGGTTGTGAAATACAGTATAGAAATCATAAAGAGAATCGCCTACTACGACACTAGGTTAAGTTTAGGTGGCGGTAGCCATACCACGAATTGTAGTTTATCCTCCAACTCATTTGAACCATTTTGAGCTGTTAACGAAGGGCTGGATACTCCTGACGTCCATCCTACTGAGGTCCGTCAGGTCACTGAAGAGAGGTGCTCCTAGAAAATTGAGCCTGTTTCGTGCCAGACGAGGTCAGGTGCAAAGAAGATGAAATACTGTCTCTTCCTTTTCTTCGACCTCGCAACTACAACATTAGTCATGTGAGAAGAAACCAAGTCTACTCGCATGCCTGCATATGAGACAGTGCCCCGTAATCACTCCAACAAGCACACTGATCTGACTCCGCTGAAGTGAAATCAGCTGTTTGGATCTCGTCAAGTCCAACTTTGGCGAAATCTGCCGAGTTATTACGCATTAGGTTGTTTCTGCTTTCTGAAAAGTGGTTCGTTGTACCACGTCGAGCCAGTTCATCGGCTTTTATATTCCCTGTACTGATGAAATGTCCTGGCACCCATATAATACGGATGTTGAACTGATCTATCATCTCATTAAGAGATGAGAGCCAATTCTTGACTACTTTCAACGTGAGGAGGTGTGATTGAAGCGCTTTAATGGCGGCCTGACTGTCCGTATACATGCGAATATCACAAGCCGATATTACATTATACCTCAACCAGTCTACGACTTCGTTTATGTCAGTTACTTCAGCTTGAAAAATGCTACGGTAGTCGGGGAGACGGAAGGAGAGATTTAACAGAAGTTCCTCGCAGGACACCTCAGCCCCGACTTTCCCGTCCCGTTTTGAACCATCAGTCAAGAAGTTTATAACTCCTGGTTCCAAAATTGCACCCATCATCCAGTCCTCCCTGGATGGGATCCTAGTTCGGAACTTTGTGTCAAAAGATAGTGACGAGATAGTATAGTCGGTGATCTTGGGAATTTATTTGTTACACAATATACCTGTATTGTTACAGGTCCACATTGAAGTGGATTTCAGTCGTATCGCAGTATGAGCTGCCAACTGTATCCCCAAGATATCTAGAGGAGTCAAAAATAGCAGAGTCTCCAGTGCCTGAGTGGATGTGCTCCTCAGTACACCACTGATCCACAGAGATATTGTTCTCTGACTTTTGTCAACAGCTTTTAGTTGACAATTTTGTCCAGAGCAGACCACTAGACTGTTACCCCGTATAAAAGTGTGGGTCTGACTACGGCGGTATAAAGCCAATTTACGATGCGAGGTTCGAGCCCCCATCCTTTTTCAATGGCATTTTTGCAAGAGTATAGCGCTATACCGTAGCTTTCTTTACCCTTTTCAGAATATCAGGTTTAGAATTTAATTTGCCGTAACCAATTTAAATAAAGTGGTAGGATCGATATGAGGAAGTTTATATTTCCCAGAGAAGAGAACCAATTCGGTTTTGTGGGGGTTCACATTCAATCCACAGCCATTGGCCCATAATGAAAGAATGCCCAGAGCGTTTTGCATAAGCTCACTAAGGGTGCCGGGATAACAACACATAAGTTTCCTTAAACGCTATAAGAATACGTAATTTTCCTGTTCACTACCGACTTTTGTTCGTTCGTTATTTTTGTACAGTTCCTATAAAATTTGATATTCTGTGATGCCTGTTTTGCTCATCTTCATCACTGCTCGACGTAAAAACTATTGACGTGTATTCATCTGAAGAGCTTGAGCTGCTTTCAAAACCAGGAGGCCTAATTATGAACTTGATGCGAAGAAAATCGCATTTCGCATTTCTTGCGATTTAGCAAATACGATCTGCTTATCATTATCGCATATCGCATTTCCCTTAAGGATATATTTTTGGGAAATTTATTTTCTGTCAAATTATTCTAATAAGTGAGGTAAATTGTTTATTGTTTGTATGGAATTATTTTTGAGTAAACAAAACCGTAAATTTGATAAAAAGAAGAAAATTATTAATTATCATTTAAATACATTTTATCGCTGCACAAAATAATGTTTCACTACACAAATGCGATATTCGCCTGCTATTGAGCAGTCGCATTTTTCAATTTATATTTTCGCAAAAATTCGTTTTCATTTTATATAATTTGGCGCATCATTCGACAAAGAGCGGATTAAATGTGAAAAGGATGTTTCATAATACCAAAATGCGAAATGCGATCCGCTTCGCTTCAAATTCTTAATAAGCCTCCTGAATTATACCATATATGTATTGTAAATTTAAATGGATATTGTCGTGAATGATGCCTACACCAAAATAAATTTTTACCGAATTTTTATATTATCAACTCTATCCATCACATCAATTTTGGTTATGGATTATTAATATGTATGTATATACAAAATATGGTTTGCTAATAAATAATATTCATTAGTTTTAAATTCAAATTGTTTTCCTTACAAGTACAGCGAAGTTATCTATTATTCGACCTTGTCAAATAATTTAACAACACTGATAACCTTAAAAACGTTTAAATATAACGATTATGTTGTTGAACACTGAAGCTATATCTTGGAATTAGATTTTCAATACCATCAAAAAGTATGAATTCGGCGAAGTCCAAATATTGTTGGCGGCGCCAACAATTATTTTAATACTGTTCGTAGTTTAAATTTTTCGTCGTGTGTATATTTTTCTATTCGTTGCCAATGAATTAAAATGATTTATTTAAATGAGCAATAAATTCAAAATAATTTAATTAGGTAATTCCAAATTAAATAAATGACATACATATTAATTTATAATATTCAAACATGATATTTCAAATACGACATCTTCAATATTTTATTAAAACTTTGTAGTACCGTTATAAGCCAATGACATCTTTTTAATTAAGAGGTAATAAGGTAACAAATTTAGATTTTTAGACATTAATTAAGAATTTAAGCTTACAAATAAATTGTTAAATTTTTTTTTTGTTCTGGGTAAGGATCAGTTTCATCCCAAATTGAAAGAATCTGTTTTGATCGAAATACTAACACGATTTCAGCGGCGCAATACATAACTAACCGTTAGAACGTGTTTTTGTGAAACTGATCTTTTAGAATTGTCTTCTTTCAAACCACTACTGCATTTTTTGCTAATAGCTTCTGGAATGAAACACTAAATTTAAGACCAATGTTAAAATGGAGTTATGGTTTATTAAAAATTAAAACTCCCTTCTGAAATAACATTTATTAGTTTGCTGAATCAGATTTCTGGGCACTTCTGAAAATCGTAATCATAATTAATTTAAATTTAACTTAAATTTTATAAAACAGTAGCTCAGAGACGATCTAGTCAATAGTCAACAAACTGAAAGCAAAGAAAACACAAAATATTTCATTTGAAAATCCCACACGATTCCTTCACGTCTCATAGGAAAATAAAAATCTTTATTCCCCTAATTCATACTCTATCACACATTTTTTTGTCACGGCTTTTTATGCAGCAGCACTGCATTTTGCTTTTCTCTTTTTATATTTTATATTAAATTTCAATAGAAATTGCGTTAAACCAGTATTCCATGAGAAAAATTGACTCACAGTAAAAATAATCTGACACCCCATTATAAGAGTTGTTTCAACATTTTGCAAAATTGATTTGGTATAAATAAAAAAAAAAAGTTGTCTTTGTCTCTTATATGGAACATCAGATTATTTTTCTCTTTTCGTTTTTTTTTTTACTGTGAGTCAATTTTTCTCATGAAATACCAGCTTAAATGAGACAGTCTATAAAATGAACATTTTCCTTTTGGTTTTGATAATCTTTTATTTTGCGAAGCGTGATTGTCAGACGCAGCCTTTGACAGTCTGTGTTTTTTTAAATTATATTTTGATATAATGTTTTGAATTATTTTTGTATTTCTATTTGTTTATTTTCTTCTTAAATAAACAAAAAACATTTTTTGGAATTTCGTCGATATCGAGATTTCTTGTCGTGAAATACCGAATCTCGAGAATTCAAATTTTCATTCTCGAGGTGTAAGATTTTCTCGGGAAATACCCAACGCTGCCTCCTACTAAATACTTAATTATAAATTAACTAAATAATTTTTCATTATTAACATTTCTTTTCAATATTTTTCAGACAAATATTTTCCTAGTGGGTACTCGTAATGTACAATCAGATTTAGTAAAAATACAACAAATTGAACTGGAACGACGTAATGATGAAAATGAATGCTACGCGGTTGAATTAAATTTACAGAGGGAGCGTGAAAAATGTGCTGTATCAAATTCATCATCGGTTGAATCAGTTAATGAAAGAGATGATTCATAGTTGAATAATATTTTTAAAATATATTAATATTCAACAATACATTATAAATATATATTTTAATAAAACAAATTTAAATTAATATGTTTTTGAAATAAATTAGATTGTATGTTAGAAAATGAGTCGTCAACTCAGAATTATAAGTTAATAGATTTTAAAAGCTGTGCTAAACATTGAAATTTAGCGAATAACAAATATTTCAAGCTGCTAATGTATTATTAAATGTCGCAAATTTATTTATTGTCCAGGACTATTTGCTAAATAAATTAACTGTTGGGTAATAAATTAGTTCATTTTATGTAAATTACGAAAAATTAAAACACAGGTAAGTTGGCGGTTATAACGTTTGTATTATATTATATATTATCCAAGAAAATGACAAGTGCGTAGTAAACAAATTCCTGAAGGGAGGAGGGGAGAGGGGGGGGGCACCTCTTTTATATTAGTGAATTATTTAACCACCAAAAATATCTGTTGCTTTCAAAGAAAAAGAGAAAAGCCTCTGTTTTCCCGGTTCTATAAAATAGTTCATAGACCCCGGCATTAGATTCACGGATACACAGCTAAAGTAGCAATTGTTATATATCGACTTCATTAATTTTTGCCTAATCTACGTATATATAGGATCATCCGATTCACATGAGAATTCATTTCATCATATTTTTGCCTCTTTAGTTTATGGGTAAAGAGGAGTGTTGACTCATCAATATTAGAACGTTAAACTCCAAACCTAGAATCTAGTGTTATATTTTATTATATTTTTGTGCTGATACTAACATTTAATTGTATATAAAAGGTGAAAATTAAATAAAATGGAGCAGAATGAATTTAACTCTAATTTTAAAAAGTTGTTTATTCTCACTGACTAAATAGACCCCACCCGAGGTAATCTATTAGCTAATATTGTAAATCAAGACTATATTAAATTTACAACTTAAGTATAATAGTCTACATAGATTTAAACATGGTCCTTCGAAAACTGACACCAATCGAAACATATGTAGAGACAAGAAAAAAGGCAGAAGAGATAGAGCTTCTCATCTTAAACTTCAGGAAAGATGGAGGAGCGCGGAAAACCAAAACCTATCTGGAGAAAAAAATAGCGGTTTTGAAGAAGTTATATACCGAGAACGTTGATGATAACAATAACATAAGAGAATTCCAACCAACACTGAAATCAACAGATCAGTACTGCAAGGACAGGCAAAAAGTGTTGGAAAACTTCACAAAAACCATTAATGATATGCGCCAACGCCTAAACGAACCGGGCCTACCATTTACACCAACAACAGATGCAACAAAAACATTTAATTTATTTATATTCTTGATTAGATCAACGGCACATATAATCAGGAGGTATCAACAAGCGAATTCAGCAGTCAATTACCCAAGGCATTAAAGGTTGAGTCAAACCTTGAATTCAGCCAATTGCTAAAATTCAGGCAACAGGTGGCATATTGGAAAGTAACAACAGATTCAGACCAGCTTTGAAACTTAAATTAAAAAACATGGAGAAGATGATGATGCAAATCATGGACCTTCTTGAAAAAATATGCTAGAAACTTCCGAAGAACAGAAAGCTAATTTAAAATATTTCGTAGATCAATACTACGAAAAGTTAAGAAACTTATACGAAAAATTTGCTTTATTAGAGAAAAGACTTTTGAAGAACATTGTTAGAAGAAAAACCATTGAAAATTCGTCTACCATCCGTAGAAATCCCAAATTTTCATGGGACTACGTTTAGTTCATGACAACAATCAGCTTACTACAACGCATAAAATGAACTACCTTAAAAGTGACGTAGATGGGTCAGCACGTGAAACATCGAGGTACATTGCAAAATTTCAACATTCGAAAAGGATTGTAGCCCAGTACTTTTAGCAACAGCCCAAGTAAAAGTGCAGAGTATTTACGGGAGTTTCAACATATTATGGGCACTAAT
This sequence comes from Tipula vernalis, assembly GCA_958295665.1. Classification (NCBI taxonomy): domain Eukaryota; kingdom Metazoa; phylum Arthropoda; class Insecta; order Diptera; family Tipulidae; genus Tipula; species Tipula vernalis. Next base: position 40,272,941 of record OY282558.1, on the reverse strand, counting down.
CAACCCAGGCTCACAAGCTACTTTCGGCACAGGGCAAGCAGCAAAACAACTAGGCTTGCCAATGACAAGGATTTTAACTGAAGTTTCCGAAATTTCAGCAACAAAAGGACGTTCACATCAGCCGATAGCAATAGATATAAGTACAAATTTTCATCGATCTTTAAAATACAATCTAATGTTTTAGTTCTGAGGACTATCACTAAACCACTTCGAGACAAGAACTTATTGGGTTTAGATAGCGAAATACAAAAGGAAGGTATCCTAGCTGACGCTACTTTCGGCTTTATTGATCTTTTAATAGGTGCCAACATATATGGAGAAGTGATAAAGCAAAGAACAGAGCTTCTTCTCATCCCAATCCCTCGAAACATAATACACACAGTTTGTGGACACACAGTTTGTAACTTATTATATTATAAAAATAAAATTAAATTAAATTATATAAAACTTATTTTATTTACTTCACCGGCACATAAACAAGAATTATTACGGACATGTCAAAATTATAACACACCGGTGCTATGATAATTTGATTGCGTACAATTTAACATTAATTTATCACAAAACAATTATTTCGTACAGAAATCGGACACGTCACTAGTTACCATTATAAATAACTTCAACCCTAAGCTCATTAATATGCTCTAATCGTGTTTTTATTTCGAATTAATTTGAGAAATGGCGATATGGGGTAAGTACAAATATTGCTGTTGTAATAATTTATTCAATGTAACATAACATGTGATGACCGAGTAGTAGCATGAAATGTTCTAGAAAGCAAGGTACCGAATTCGATCTTAATGATGATGATAGAATTGAATTTTTTTTTTTTAAAGAATGTCACTAATTTTGTTCGCCTGTCTTCGACATAAAGAATTTAAAAAAACTGAAAAATTTCTTCTAATTACGCCAAAATAATTTGTCAATTGTACCAGGCGAGCAGAATCAAAACTTATAACTGATTTTAACAAAGGGGGGTTCGTTTCTGAGATAAAATAAACAAAGCCAGTGTTTTTTTTTATCATAAAACAAACAAATTTATATTTACTTGTATATGATGTGGTAGAGGAGGTAGTAAGGTGATAGGTTGGAGTGACGAAGGTCTGGAGTTCGAGTCCAAGCAAAAGGCAAGACCAAAGTAAACATTTATTTTTAGATGAAAAAAATTGGAGATAATTCGAGAAGATTATCATCGGGAACGCGAGATCGCTGCAAAAAAAATTGGTAAAATTCGAATAAATTCGTGTAAATAAAAAAAAAATAAACCCGGAATTACCAAGAATCGAACTCCAGACCTTTCACACATCACTCCTTCATCTTACCACCTAACCACTCATCTCTAAATAATTTCTATTCATTTTTTCGTGTACTGATAAATTCGGACTTGATGAAAAATCGCATAAAAATTTTTGTTATTTTACCAGGCGAACAGAAATTAAAAAACAACATAATTGTCAGCAACGTGACATTATTTTGTATCAAAGCGTGCCACTTCAAGTTATGTGACACTTGAACATACAAAATAAAGTCATGTTGCTGACATTTCTACCTTGTAATTTCTGTTCGCCTGTTAAAATGACAAAAATTTTTTGCGATTTTTGATGAAAAAAAAAAATTTTTTTTTTTAATTTCTGCTCATTTGGTAAATAAAAATTAACTTTTTTTAATTAAAAAGGCATAATAGCAACCACCCCAATAGAAAATTTGGAGATTTTTATTACAAAAACCAAAATTCCTTCAGGTGCGGGGATCGAACTCGAGACCTCTATGGTTTTAATCTGCTCTCTTATGGCAGAAAACAAAAATTGTCACAGGAATTACAGGTCCCGAAACCTATTGATAGAGGTATCAACCATCGTAATCGGACCATTTTAGATTTCTGCCGCCCAAAAATTTGTTAGTTAGTTGTTTGAACCGCACAGTTAATTTTCAATAAAATTAAATTTTCTAAGAAATGTTTAGAAATAATCGAGCAATCAAAACGAAAATTGTCACAGGAATTACAGGTCAAGGGTTATAAGAAGGATGGGGCGGAAGCGCGTACGGGAGGCCAACCGGAGGACGGTGGCAACCCGCCCAGGCCTGAAGGGGGTACCAGAAGCATGAGGGAAGAAGCTGAGGGTAGGGGGGAGAGTGAATCCGGCGACCTCGGTAGGGCAAGGACTCTCTCGAAGGATGAGGAGGTGCACATAAGCGAAGGAGCTGGTGTACCGATGGAGGAGGATGTCGACTGCCCGGCCAGACGGGGGGCACTGACAAGTCCTCTATAGAGGGTACGAGGGGTGGCGAGACGGGCGTATCCGGCGCACCCAAATTACCGGGAATTAATATTCCTGCGGTAGCAGGAATTTATCATAGAGGTAGGTAGAGGTGAAATGGTTATGATTAAGATAACTCAAATTAACCTTCACCATTCTAAGGCTGCTTCGGCAGCTCTACTCCTCAGGCTGACTAGTTCGGGTGAGGATGTCATACTAATCCAAGAACCTTGGATTAACAACAACAGGATCTGTGGCCTCAGAACCAAGGGGTATAAAATTATATCCTCTAGTAAGTCTGGGAAGATCAGATCTTGTATTCTTGGGAAAAATAATATTATATTAATCTTTTCCTTCTCTCTCAATACAGCAATGGTGACACTACTGCAGTTAGCCTGGAAGTAGGCACTTGTAGATTCTTGCTAGTTTCAGCCTACATGGACCGGGAGAAGGAGGTTCCTCCGGATAACCTGGAGGAGCTGATCCGTAAAGCGGAACAATCAAAGGTAGGTGTGGTACTGGGAGTGGATGCTAATGCGCATCACACTATCTGGGGAAGCACAGACATTAATGAAAGAGGTGAGTCGCTTTTTGATTATTTGATGAGTACTAACCTCTCAGTGTGTAATATTGGGCGGGAACCCACATTTATTACTAGTAACAGGCAGGAGGTTCTAGACGTGACCCTTGCCTCAAATAATATTCTTCATATGGTTAAAAATTGGAGGGTGGATAAGGAACACTCCTTTTCTGATCATCGATATTTAACCTATAGCCTCTATATTCACCCTGCTACCCGGGAAGCCTTCAGGAACCCTAGAAGGACCAACTGGAGCAAATATGGGGAATTATTGGAGGAAATGTTACCGACGAGGGCTATGGAGCCCCCGACGACCGTTGGGGAGCTGGAGGACATGGTGGCTAGCGTTACCAGCGCATGCAACCGATCCTTTCGCGCTGCCTGCCCACTGGCTAAGCCTAGGGGTAGGCAAAAACCGGTATGGTGGTCCAGGGAACTGGGAACCTATCGAAAGGCTTGTAGGATAGCTTTTAATAGAGCCAAAAATTCAAGGGAGGCTCAGGATTGGGACTCCTATAAGGAGAAACTCGGAACTTATAAGAAAGAATTAAGAAAGGCACAAAGGAGGTCTTGGAGAATCTTCTGTGATAATATGGAAGAGGTATCCGACACCTCCCGCCTTAGGAAGATTCTTTCCAAAAGTACATCTAGTCCTAGTTTTTTGATAAAACCGGACGGATCTTGGACAGCTTCTAGTGGAGAATCTCTGGAGCTTCTCTTCGAGACACACTTCCCAGGGAGCTTTGAAGACCTGTTGGTGCGTAGTAATCATCAGGAATCACTGTCAGTAACCACAGAGGATATCGTAACCAGAAAACGGATCCTATGGGCACTGAGGGGTTTTAAACCATTTAAATCGGCTGGTCCGGATCAAATTATACCAGCGGAACTTCAAAACAACTCAGTAATTATTCTTCCTTACCTGGAAGCTATATTCAAAGGGTGTTTGAAGCTGGGCTATATTCCTAGGTACTGGACGGAGGTCAATGTGGTGTTCATACCGAAAGCGGGGAAAAGCTCACATGTCTATCCTAAGGACCTAAGACCAATAACTCTATCATCCTTTCTTTTGAAAACCTTGGAAAGGCTGCTGGATGTATACATCAGAGATAAAATAGGTGCCAGGAAGTGGGCATCGTCTCAGCATGCGTACACAAAGGGTAGATCTGTGGACACGGCTCTGCACGCCTTGGTGTCTACGATTGAGAAATCGATTAATTCGAAGGAATTCTGTTTGGTGGCCTTCCTGGATATAGAAGGCGCCTTTAATAATGTGAAAGCGGAGGCAATCAAGGAGGGGTTGTCATTTTTGGAGGTGGACGTTCCTCTGATAGGGTTAATCAATTATATGCTGGGAAGCAGGATTGTTAGCTCGAAGTTGGGGGACTCCACCTTCAAGAGGCGAGTAACTAGGGGAACTCCGCAGGGGGGGGGGGTTCTGTCCCCTCTTCTCTGGAACATAGTGGTAAACGGGTTAGTACTTGAATTGGATAGAGAGGGTATTGAAGTTATCACTTACGCAGATGACGTAGCTTTAGCTGTTACCGGGAAATCCCTGGGCACGATTGTAGACGTAGTGCAGAATGCGCTTACCATCGTTACGAAATGGGCTGGCAAATGTGGACTTGGTATTAACCCGTCCAAGGCAGAGCTGGTACTCTTCACTAAGAAATACAAAATCTCGGTAGTTGTCCCTCCTACCTTAAATGGCACGAGACTTGCTTTTACTGACAGAGCTAGATATCTGGGCATTATCTTGGACAGTAAGCTTAGTTGGAAGCCCAACATGTTGGAGAGAATAAACAAAGCTACTATTGCTTTGTACTCCTGTAGGAACGCCATTGGTCATAGATGGGGTCTGAAGCCGGAGCTGGTACACTGGCTCTACACCGCCGTAGTGAGACCTGTACTCATGTACGGGGTGGGTGTTTGGTGGCCAGCTCTGGATAAGGTAACTTACAAAAGTAAGATTGAGAGAGTGCAAAGAACGGCCTGTATGCTTGTTAGCGGGGCATTGAGGTCGACACCGACAAGTGCCTTAGAGGTTATGTTGCACTTTCTTCCGGTCGACATTTTTGGCAAACAGATGGCGGCAAATATGGCTGTACGACTAGCAGCCGTCTCTCAGTGGAGGTGTCTTACTATAGGACACTCTACTATAGTCAGATCGTTGAAGGATGAGCTGGCGAATCTTGACTACATTAAACCTACTCTACGCTTCGAGAAGCGATTTCGGACCTCCTTCCCTTCAAGGGAATCCTGGAGGGATAGACCGTTATTGGAAACCGAAGCGTTGCAATTCTTCACAGATGGCTCCAAGCTAGACGGCAAAGTAGGAGCTGGAGTATTCTGTGACAAATTAAATGTAAACATTTCTATTCGTCTCCCTGATTACTGCAGCGTGTACCAAGCTGAAGTCGTAGCGATTGAGGAGGTCATGACGTGGTTGAAGCATAATGTGTTATCCTCAGACGATATCACAATCTATGTGGACAGTCAAGCGGCGATCCGGTCGTTAGAATCGGTGTCTTTGGCGTCACGGGTGGCGTTGAGTTGTCACTCATCTCTAAATGAGATGGGTGAGCATTTCAACATCCAGGTAGTCTGGGTCCCAGGTCACTCGGGCGTCATGGGGGAACTGCAGGGCAGATGAACTTGCTAGGCATGGTACGACTCTCCAGCTGCAACCGGAAAGGGCAAGTCTGGGGAGGCCTATCACAGCGCTGAGACAAGCACTTGGGAAGCAGGCGCTATCCTCAGCGGGGGAAAAGTGGTCTAACGCCCTCACCTGTAAAGTTGCAAGACAAGTTTGGCCAAAGCTGGACTTGGGGCGCACTAGGGCATTAATATCCTTACGAAGACGTGAATTAAGAACGTTCGTAGGAATTCTCACGGGACACTGCCTTTTTGGAGAACATGCAAGAAGGCTGGGTCTGGAGGCTAATGACTTCTGCAGAAGCTGCTTGGACGAAGAGGAGGAAGAGACGTTGGTCCATTTCCTTTGCTCGTGTCCAGCATTGGCTCTCAGAAGGCACAAACACTTAGGTAAGTTCAGGATGGACTGCCTCTCGGATCTCGAAAACATTAAAGTGCGGGACGTCTTACGCTACATAAGTAGCTCGAAATGGTTCCAATAGGGGTAAAAGGGGATACATCCTGTGGTATCACAATGGACCGTCACCGGTCTAAGTGTGCGTAAGCAGCCACTCCAACCTAACCTAACCTAACCTACAGGTCCCGAAACCTATTGATAGAGGTATCAACCATCATAATCGAACCATTTTAGATTTTTGCCGCCCAAAAACTTGTGGGCAGCACAGTTAATTTTCAATAAAATTGAATTTTCTAAGAAATGTTAAGAAATAATCGAGCATGTGGCAATCAGCGAATTGCTAGATGGAATGGGTTTTGACAATTAAATGAAAATATGTATGTATATCATATATCGATCACTATGTTGCGTTAACATTTGCTGGCTATACAGGGGAAAAATTGTTTCTTTCACTGTACTTATGCACTCATTATATAGAAGGAAATGTATTCTTGTTTGACATAGCTTTAACAATTAATATTGTATAACTGACCTATAGATTAGCGCGGTAATATAGATAGGGTATACGTATAGCGATTGGATTGTCCAAAAATGTGTTGGTGACTAATAATAACAAATTAAAAAGATGAAAAAAAAAAAAAAACGGGCTAATGGACAGTTGATATTGAGACAGGAAGCTAAAAGGTAGTGAAAGGAAAATGATAAATACGATATTATCTAAAATGAAGTAAATGTTTCTATTATATAAAAAAAAATGTAAAATAAATAATTAAACATTAAGAATCTTAATCTAAATAATTGAGCATAAGTGTAAAAAAAAAAAAAACTTTAATAAATAAGTAAATATAAATAATCTTAATAATTAGATATAAATATTTTTTAAGTTAACATAAATAATATAAATATATTGGTAACATCGTTTTGAAAATGGACGTTTAATTGGTTGTGCGGTGTAATTGATATATTTGTAGATATTAAAGACGAATATGCATTTTTTATTATATATATTTTATTAAAATTTAATTCTTTACTAAATAAATAAAAAGTGAAATTAAAATGTTTTTGTTTTGTTAAATAAATTAATAAGATTTACACGCCCTAATTAATTATAATAAGTGATGAACAACGGTAATAATTAATTCGGTGTTTTGTACAGTAGTTATTACAACAAAAGGCGTAACAGTTTTATAAATGTGCCATATTATTGCGAATAAAATTCTGTGCAAATTACCCACGTTATTACACGTGTGCAAGTGATTTATGGACACAACAATTATTGTACCATAAAAATAAATTCGGGTATTCACGAGCGGGTGTGAATATCTAGAATCACCTTTAACTCCCGCACATCGGCATTACAAGGCTCGTTAACGGTGTGGCGAGCCACGGAAATCCATACCCGTGCAACGTGGGAGGGCATGTAAGCGACAACGACATTTGATTCGATTTTTTTTTCATATATATTTGTCCGTTTATTTTTATTTTTTTTTTCTATATATACTATATTTAAAATATTATACATTAATTAGTATTTAAGATGAATTAACTAGATAGGCATTTACGATAAGAATACATTTTTGTTTATTAACGGTTTAATCGGGTAGGTTATTTTTTTTTATTTCATCAATGAATATTGCCGTTTAATTGTGAAATTTTTTTTTTGAATTGAATAAATTAATATTTTAATTTTGTAAATTGACTCAGCAATTAACAGTTTTTTTTTCCAATTGTTCGTCGCATTCATATTTCATTCTTCAGCTAAGTTGTCGTGCGAAAAAAAAACATGATTCGTTAAATTAGTGCTGAATCTGTTGGTGATGAAACGGAGATCTCGAGCCAAAAATCAAAAATACCAAATTTTTTAAATGTAAAACAGCATATTCATCAAGCTTTCTAGTGATCCAGAAAAGAACTCCCCAACCACTGCAACCTAGCCGGCTGTAAAAATGCTGCTGGATCTATCACTAGGAAGTCTGTGGGCAGTTTTTACTAATTAGCAAAATTATTAATTTTGCTTTTAATAGAAGACTGTCACAAGCAATCAAAACGAAAAATGTCACAGGAATTACAGGTCCCGAAACCTATTGATAGAGGTATTAACCATCGTAATCGGACCATTTTAGATTTCTGCCGCCCAAAAACTTGTGGGCTATAGCACAGTTAATTTTCAATAAAATTGAATTTTCTAAGAAATGATAAGAAATAATCGAGCAATCAAAACGAAAATTGTCACAGCAATTACAGGTCCCGAAACCTATTGATAGAGGTATCAACCATCGTAATCGGACCATTTTAGATTTTTGCCGCCCAAAAACTTGTGGGCTATAGCACAGTTAATTTTCAATAAAATTGAATTTTCTAAGAAATGTTTAGAAATAGTCGAGAAATCAAAATGAAAATTGACACAGCAATTACAGGTCCCGAAACCTATTGATAGAGGTATCAACCATCGTAATCGAACCATTTTAGATTTTTGCCGCCCAAAAACTTGTGGGCTATAGCACAGTTAATTTTCAATAAAATTGAATTTTCTAAGAAATGTTTAGAAATAGTCGAGCAATCAAAACAAAAATTGTCACAGGAATTACAGGTCCCGAAACCTATTGATAGAGGTATCAACCATCGTAATCGGACCGTTTTAGATTTTTGCCGCCCAAAAACTTGTGGGCTATAACACAGTTAATTTTCAATAAAATTGAATTTTCTAAGAAATGTTTAGAAATAATCGAGCAATCAAAATAAAAATTGTCACAGCAATTACAGGTCCCGAAACCTATTGATAGAGGTATCAACCATCATAATCGGACCATTTTAGATTTTTGCCGCCCAAAAACTTGTGGGCTATAGCACAGTTAATTTTCAATAAAATTGAATTTTCTAAGAAATGTTTAGAAATAATCGAGCAATCAAAATGAAAATTGTCACAGCAATTACAGGTCCCGAAACCTATTGATAGAGGTATCAACGATCGTAATCGAACCATTTTAGATTTTTGCCGCCCAAAAACTTGTGGGCTATAGCACAGTTAATTTTCAATAAAATTGAATTTTCTAAGAAATGTTTAGAAATAGTCGAGCAATCAAAATGAAAATTGTCACAGCAATTACAGGTCCCGAAACCTATTGATAGAGGTATTAACCATCGTAATCGAACCATTTTAGATTTTTGCCGCCCAAAAACTTGTGGGCTATAGCACAGTTAATTTTCAATAAAATTGAATTTTCTAAGAAATGTTTAGAAATAATCGAGCAATCAAAACAAAAATTGTCAGAGGAATTACAGGTCCCGAAACCTATTGATAGAGGTATCAACCATCGTAATCGGACCATTTTAGATTTTTGCCGCCCAAAAACTTGTGGGCTATAGCACAGTTAATTTTCAATAAAATTGAATTTCTAAAAAATGTTTAGAAATAATCGAGCAATCAAAACAAAAATTGTCACAGGAATTACAGGTCCCGAAACCTATTGATAGAGGTATCAACCATCGTAATCGGACCATTTTAGATTTTTGCCGCCCAAAAACTTGTGGGCTATAGCACAGTTAATTTTCAATAAAATTGAATTTTCTAAAAAATGTTTAGAAATAATCGAGCAATCAAAACAAAAATTGTCACAGGAATTACAGGTCCCGAAACCTATTGATAGAGGTATCAACCATCGTAATCGGACCATTTTAGATTTTTGCCGCCCAAAAACTTGTGGGCTATAGCACAGTTAATTTTCAATAAAATTGAATTTTCTAAGAAATGTTTAGAAATAATCGAGCAATCAAAACAAAAATTGTCACAGGAATTACAGGTCCCGAAACCTATTGATAGAGGTATCAACCATCGTAATCGGACCATTTTAGATTTTTGCCGCCCAAAAACTTGTGGGCTATAGCACAGTTAATTTTCAATAAAATTGAATTTTCTAAGAAATGTTTAGAAATAATCGAGCAATCAAAACAAAAATTGTCACAGGAATTACAGGTCCCGAAACCTATTGATAGAGGTATCAACCATCGTAATCGGACCATTTTAGATTTTTGCCGCCCAAAAACTTGTGGGCTATAGCACAGTTAATTTTCAATAAAATTGAATTTTCTAAGAAATGTTTAGAAATAATCGAGCAATCAAAACAAAAATTGTCACAGGAATTACAGGTCCCGAAACCTATTGATAGAGGTATCAACCATCGTAATCGGACCATTATAGATTTTTGCCGCCCAAAAACTTGTGGGCTATAGCACAGTTAATTTTCAATAAAATTGAATTTTCTAAGAAATGTTTAGAAATAATCGAGCAATCAAAACAAAAATTGTCACAGGAATTACAGGTCCCGAAACCTATTGATAGAGGTATCAACCATCGTAATCGGACCATTTTAGATTTTTGCCGCCCAAAAACTTGTGGGCTATAGCACAGTTAATTTTCAATAAAATTGAATTTTCTAAGAAATGTTTAGAAATAATCGAGCAATCAAAACAAAAATTGTCACAGGAATTACAGGTCCCGAAACCTATTGATAGAGGTATCAACCATCGTAATCGGACCATTATAGATTTTTGCCGCCCAAAAACTTGTGGGCTATAGCACAGTTAATTTTCAATAAAATTGAATTTTCTAAGAAATGTTTAGAAATAATCGAGCAATCAAAACAAAAATTGTCACAGGAATTACAGGTCCCGAAACCTATTGATAGAGGTATCAACCATCGTAATCGGACCATTTTAGATTTTTGCCGCCCAAAAACTTGTGGGCTATAGCACAGTTAATTTTCAATAAAATTGAATTTTCTAAGAAATGTTTAGAAATAATCGAGCAATCAAAACAAAAATTGACACAGCAATTACAGGTCCCGAAACCTATTGATAGAGGTATCAACCATCGTAATCGGACCATTTTAGATTTTTGCCGCCCAAAAACTTGTGGGCTATAGCACAGTTAATTTTCAATAAAATTGAATTTTCTAAGAAATGTTTAGAAATAGTCGAGCAATCAAAATGAAAATTGACACAGCAATTACAGGTCCCGAAACCTATTGATAGAGGTATCAACCATCGTAATCGAACCATTTTAGATTTTTGCCGCCCAAAAACTTGTGGGCTATAGCACAGTTAATTTTCAATAAAATTGAATTTTCTAAGAAATGTTTAGAAATAATCGAGCAATCAAAACAAAAATTGTCACAGGAATTACAGGTCCCGAAACCTATTGATAGAGGTATCAACCATCGTAATCGAACCATTTTAGATTTTTGCCGCCCAAAAACTTGTGGGCTATAGCACAGTTAATTTTCAATAAAATTGAATTTTCTAAGAAATGTTTAGAAATAATCGAGCAATCAAAACAAAAATTGTCACAGGAATTACAGGTCCCGAAACCTATTGATAGAGGTATCAACCATCGTAATCGGACCATTTTAGATTTTTGCCGCCCAAAAACTTGTGGGCTATAGCACAGTTAATTTTCAATAAAATTGAATTTTCTAAGAAATGTTTAGAAATAGTCGAGCAATCAAAATGAAAATTGTCACAGCAATTACAGGTCCCGAAACCTATTGATAGAGGTATCAACCATCGTAATCGAACCATTTTAGATTTTTGCCGCCCAAAAACTTGTGGGCTATAGCACAGTTAATTTTCAATAAAATTGAATTTTCTAAGAAATGTTTAGAAATAATCGAGCAATCAAAACAAAAATTGTCATAGGAATTACAGGTCCCGAAACCTATTGATAGAGGTATCAACCATCGTAATCGGACCATTTTAGATTTTTTCCGCCCAAAAACTTGTGGGCTATAGCACAGTTAATTTTCAATAAAATTGAATTTTCTAAGAAATGTTTAGAAATAGTCGAGCAATCAAAATGAAAATTGACACAGCAATTACAGGTCCCGAAACCTATTGATAGAGGTATCAACCATCGTAATCGGACCATTTTAGATTTTTGCCGCCCAAAAACTTGTGGGCTTTAGCACAGTTAATTTTCAATAAAATTGAATTTTCTAAGAAATGTTTAGAAATAATCGAGCAATCAAAACAAAAATTGTCACAGGAATTACAGGTCCCGAAACCTATTGATAGAGGTATCAACCATCGTAATCGGACCATTTTAGATTTTTTCCGCCCAAAAACTTGTGGGCTATAGCACAGTTAATTTTCAATAAAATTGAATTTTCTAAGAAATGTTTAGAAATAGTCGAGCAATCAAAATGAAAATTGACACAGCAATTACAGGTCCCGAAACCTATTGATAGAGGTATCAACCATCGTAATCGGACCATTTTAGATTTTTGCCGCCCAAAAACTTGTGGGCTATAGCACAGTTAATTTTCAATAAAATTGAATTTTCTAAGAAATGTTTAGAAATAATCGAGCAATCAAAACAAAAATTGTCACAGGAATTACAGGTCCCGAAACCTATTGATAGAGGTATCAACCATCGTAATCGGACCATTTTAGATTTTTGCCGCCCAAAAACTTGTGGGCTATAGCACAGTTAATTTTCAATAAAATTGAATTTTCTAAGAAATGTTTAGAAATAATCGAGCAATCAAAACAAAAATTGTCACAGGAATTACAGGTCCCGAAACCTATTGGTAGAGGTATCAACCATCGTAATCGGACCATTTTAGATTTTTGCCGCCCAAAAACTTGTGGGCTATAGCACAGTTAATTTTCAATAAAATTGAATTTTCTAAGAAATGTTTAGAAATAATCGAGCAATCAAAACAAAAATTGTCACAGGAATTACAGGTCCCGAAACCTATTGATAGAGGTATCAACCATCGTAATCGAACCATTTTAGATTTTTGCCGCCCAAAAACTTGTGGGCTATAGCACAATTAATTTTCAATAAAATTGAATTTTCTAAGAAATATTTAGGAATAGTCGAGAAATCAAAATGAAAATTGACACAGCAATTACAGGTCCCGAAACCTATTGATAGAGGTATCAACCATCGTAATCGGACCATTTTAGATTTTTGCCGCCCAAAAACTTGTGGGCTATAGCACAGTTAATTTTCAATAAAATTGAATTTTCTAAGAAATGTTTAGAAATAATCGAGCAATCAAAACAAAAATTGTCACAGGAATTACAGGTCCCGAAACCTATTGGTAGAGGTATCAACCATCGTAATCGGACCATTTTAGATTTTTGCCGCCCAAAAACTTGTGGGCTATAGCACAGTTAATTTTCAATAAAATTGAATTTTCTAAGAAATGTTTAGAAATAATCGAGCAATCAAAACAAAAATTGTCACAGGAATTACAGGTCCCGAAACCTATTGATAGAGGTATCAACCATCGTAATCGAACCATTTTAGATTTTTGCCGCCCAAAAACTTGTGGGCTATAGCACAGTTAATTTTCAATAAAATTGAATTTTCTAAGAAATGTTTAGAAATAGTCGAGCAATCAAAATGAAAATTGACACAGCAATTACAGGTCCCGAAACCTATTGATAGAGGTATCAACCATCGTAATCGAACCATTTTAGATTTTTGCCGCCCAAAAGCTTGTGGGCTATAGCACAGTTAATTTTCAATAAAATTGAATTTTCTAAGAAATGTTTAGAAATAATCGAGCAATCAAAACAAAAATTGTCACAGGAATTACAGGTCCCGAAACCTATTGATAGAGGTATCAACCATCGTAATCGGACCATTTTAGATTTTTGCCGCCCAAAAACTTGTGGGCTATAGCACAGTTAATTTTCAATAAAATTGAATTTTCTAAGAAATGTTTAGAAATAATCGAGCAATCAAAACAAAAATTGTCACAGGAATTACAGGTCCCGAAACCTATTGATAGAGGTATCAACCATCGTAATCGAACCATTTTAGATTTTTGCCGCCCAAAAACTTGTGGGCTATAGCACAGTTAATTTTCAATAAAATTGAATTTTCTAAGAAATGTTTAGAAATAGTCGAGCAATCAAAATGAAAATTGACACAGCAATTACAGGTCCCGAAACCTATTGATAGAGGTATCAACCATCGTAATCGGACCATTTTAGATTTTTGCCGCCCAAAAACTTGTGGGCTATAGCACAGTTAATTTTCAATAAAATTGAATTTTCTAAAAAATGTTTAGAAATAATCGAGCAATCAAAACAAAAATTGTCACAGGAATTACAGGTCCCGAAACCTATTGATAGAGGTATCAACCATCGTAATCGGACCATTTTAGATTTTTGCCGCCCAAAAACTTGTGGGCTATAGCACAGTTAATTTTCAATAAAATTGAATTTTCTAAGAAATGTTTAGAAATAGTCGAGCAATCAAAATGAAAATTGACACAGCAATTACAGGTCCCGAAACCTATTGATAGAGGTATCAACCATCGTAATCGGACCATTTTAGATTTTTGCCGCCCAAAAACTTGTGGGCTATAGCACAGTTAATTTTCAATAAAATTGAATTTTCTAAGAAATGTTTAGAAATAATCGAGCAATCAAAACAAAAATTGTCACAGGAATTACAGGTCCCGAAACCTATTGATAGAGGTATCAACCATCGTAATCGAACCATTTTAGATTTTTGCCGCCCAAAAACTTGTGGGCTATAGCACAGTTAATTTTCAATAAAATTGAATTTTCTAAGAAATGTTTAGAAATAGTCGAGCAATCAAAATGAAAATTGACACAGCAATTACAGGTCCCGAAACCTATTGATAGAGGTATCAACCATCGTAATCGGACCATTTTAGATTTTTGCCGCCCAAAAACTTGTGGGCTATAGCACAGTTAATTTTCAATAAAATTGAATTTTCTAAGAAATGTTTAGAAATAATCGAGCAATCAAAACAAAAATTGTCACAGGAATTACAGGTCCCGAAACCTATTGATAGAGGTATCAACCATCGTAATCGGACCATTTTAGATTTTTGCCGCCCAAAAACTTGTGGGCTATAGCACAGTTAATTTTCAATAAAATTGAATTTTCTAAGAAATGTTTAGAAATAATCGAGCAATCAAAACAAAAATTGTCACAGGAATTACAGGTCCCGAAACCTATTGATAGAGGTATCAACCATCGTAATCGAACCATTTTAGATTTTTTCCGCCCAAAAACTTGTGGGCTATAGCACAGGTAATTTTCAATAAAATTGAATTTTCTAAGAAATGTTTAGAAATAGTCGAGCAATCAAAATGAAAATTGACACAGCAATTACAGGTCCCGAAACCTATTGATAGAGGTATCAACCATCGTAATCGAACCATTTTAGATTTTTGCCGCCCAAAAACTTGTGGGCTATAGCACAGTTAATTTTCAATAAAATTGAATTTTCTAAGAAATGTTTAGAAATAATCGAGCAATCAAAACAAAAATTGTCACAGGAATTACAGGTCCCGAAACCTATTGATAGAGGTATCAACCATCGTAATCGGACCATTTTAGATTTTTGCCGCCCAAAAACTTGTGGGCTATAGCACAATTAATTTTCAATAAAATTGAATTTTCTAAGAAATATTTAGGAATAGTCAAGAAATCAAAATGAAAATTGACACAGCAATTACAGGTCCCGAAACCTATTGATAGAGGTATCAACCATCGTAATCGGACCATTTTAGATTTTTGCCGCCCAAAAACTTGTGGGCTATAGCACAGTTAATTTTCAATAAAATTGAATTTTCTAAGAAATGTTTAGAAATAGTCGAGCAATCAAAATGAAAATTGACACAGCAATTACAGGTCCCGAAACCTATTGATAGAGGTATCAACCATCGTAATCGAACCATTTTAGATTTTTGCCGCCCAAAAACTTGTGGGCTATAGCACAGTTAATTTTCAATAAAATTGAATTTTCTAAGAAATGTTTAGAAATAGTCGAGCAATCAAAATGAAAATTGACACAGCAATTACAGGTCCCGAAACCTATTGATAGAGGTATCAACCATCGTAATCGAACCATTTTAGATTTTTGCCGCCCAAAAACTTGTGGGCTATAGCACAGTTAATTTTCAATAAAATTGAATTTTCTAAGAAATGTTTAGAAATAATCGAGCAATCAAAACAAAAATTGTCACAGGAATTACAGGTCCCGAAACCTATTGATAGAGGTATCAACCATCGTAATCGGACCATTTTAGATTTTTGCCGCCCAAAAACTTGTGGGCTATAGCACAGTTAATTTTCAATAAAATTGAATTTTCTAAGAAATGTTTAGAAATAGTCGAGCAATCAAAATGAAAATTGACACAGCAATTACAGATCCCGAAACCTATTGATAGAGGTATCAACCATCGTAATCGAACCATTTTAGATTTTTGCCGCCCAAAAACTTGTGGGCTATAGCACAGTTAATTTTCAATAAAATTGAATTTTCTAAGAAATGTTTAGAAATAATCGAGCAATCAAAACAAAAATTGTCACAGGAATTACAGGTCCCGAAACCTATTGATAGAGGTATCAACCATCGTAATCGGACCATTTTAGATTTTTGCCGCCCAAAAACTTGTGGGCTATAGCACAGTTAATTTTCAATAAAATTGAATTTTCTAAGAAATGTTTAGAAATAATCGAGCAATCAAAACAAAAATTGTCACAGGAATTACAGGTCCCGAAACCTATTGATAGAGGTATCAACCATCGTAATCGAACCATTTTAGATTTTTGCCGCCCAAAAACTTGTGGGCTATAGCACAGTTAATTTTCAATAAAATTGAATTTTCTAAGAAATGTTTAGAAATAGTCGAGCAATCAAAATGAAAATTGACACAGCAATTACAGGTCCCGAAACCTATTGATAGAGGTATCAACCATCGTAATCGAACCATTTTAGATTTTTGCCGCCCAAAAACTTGTGGGCTATAGCACAGTTAATTTTCAATAAAATTGAATTTTCTAAGAAATGTTTAGAAATAATCGAGCAATCAAAATGAAAATTGACACAGCAATTACAGGTCCCGAAACCTATTGATAGAGGTATCAACCATCGTAATCGAACCATTTTAGATTTTTGCCGCCAAAAAACTTGTGGGCTATAGCACAGTTAATTTTCAATAAAATTGAATTTTCTAAGAAATGTTTAGAAATAGTCGAGCCAAAATGAAAATTGTCACAGCAATTACAGGTCCCGAAACCTATTGATAGAGGTATCAACCATCGTAATCGAACCATTTTAGATTTTTGCCGCCCAAAAACTTGTGGGCTATAGCACAGTTAATTTTCAATAAAATTGAATTTTCTAAGAAATGTTTAGAAATAGTCGAGCAATCAAAATGAAAATTGACACAGCAATTACAGGTCCCGAAACCTATTGATAGAGGTATCAACCATCGTAATCGAACAATTTTAGATTTTTGCCGCCCAAAAACTTGTGGGCTATAGCACAGTTAATTTTCAATAAAATTGAATTTTCTAAGAAATGTTTAGAAATAATCAAGCAATCAAAACAAAAATTGTCACAGGAATTACAGGTCCCGAAACCTATTGATAGAGGTATCAACCATCGTAATCGAACCATTTTAGATTTTTGCCGCCCAAAAACTTGTGGGCTATAGCACAATTAATTTTCAATAAAATTGAATTTTCTAAGAAATATTTAGGAATAGTCGAGAAATCAAAATGAAAATTGACACAGCAATTACAGGTCCCGAAACCTATTGATAGAGGTATCAACCATCGTAATCGGACCATTTTAGATTTTTGCCGCCCAAAAACTTGTGGGCTATAGCACAGTTAATTTTCAATAAAATTGAATTTTCTAAGAAATGTTTAGAAATAATCGAGCAATCAAAACAAAAATTGTCACAGGAATTACAGGTCCCGAAACCTATTGATAGAGGTATCAACCATCGTAATCGAACCATTTTAGATTTTTGCCGCCCAAAAACTTGTGGGCTATAGCACAGTTAATTTTCAATAAAATTGAATTTTCTAAGAAATGTTTAGAAATAGTCGAGCAATCAAAATGAAAATTGACACAGCAATTACAGGTCCCGAAACCTATTGATAGAGGTATCAACCATCGTAATCGAACCATTTTAGATTTTTGCCGCCCAAAAACTTGTGGGCTATAGCACAGTTAATTTTCAATAAAATTGAATTTTCTAAGAAATGTTTAGAAATAATCGAGCAATCAAAACAAAAATTGTCACAGGAATTACAGGTCCCGAAACCTATTGATAGAGGTATCAACCATCGTAATCGAACCATTTTAGATTTTTGCCGCCCAAAAACTTGTGGGCTATAGCACAGTTAATTTTCAATAAAATTGAATTTTCTAAGAAATGTTTAGAAATAGTCGAGCAATCAAAATGAAAATTGACACAGCAATTACAGGTCCCGAAACCTATTGATAGAGGTATCAACCATCGTAATCGAACCATTTTAGATTTTTGCCGCCCAAAAACTTGTGGGCTATAGCACAGTTAATTTTCAATAAAATTGAATTTTCTAAGAAATGTTTAGAAATAATCGAGCAATCAAAACAAAAATTGTCACAGGAATTACAGGTCCCGAAACCTATTGATAGAGGTATCAACCATCGTAATCGGACCATTTTAGATTTTTGCCGCCCAAAAACTTGTGGGCTATAGCACAGTTAATTTTCAATAAAATTGAATTTTCTAAGAAATGTTTAGAAATAATCGAGCAATCAAAATGAAAATTGTCACAGGAATTACAGGTACCGAAACCTATTGATAGAGGTATCAACCATCGTAATCGAACCATTTTAGATTTTTGCCGCCCAAAAACTTGTGGGCTATAGCACAGTTAATTTTCAATAAAATTGAATTTTCTAAGAAATGTTTAGAAATAGTCGAGCAATCAAAACAAAAATTGTCACAGGAATTACAGGTCCCGAAACCTATTGATAGAGGTATCAACCATCGTAATCGAACCATTTTAGATTTTTGCCGCCCAAAAACTTGTGGGCTATAGCACAGTTAATTTTCAATAAAATTGAATTTTCTAAGAAATGTTTAGAAATAATCGAGCAATCAAAACAAAAATTGTCACAGGAATTACAGGTCCCGAAACCTATTGATAGAGGTATCAACCATCGTAATCGAACCATTTTAGATTTTTGCCGCCCAAAAACTTGTGGGCTATAGCACAGTTAATTTTCAATAAAATTGAATTTTCTAAGAAATGTTTAGAAATAGTCGAGCAATCAAAACAAAAATTGTCACAGGAATTACAGGTCCCGAAACCTATTGATAGAGGTATCAACCATCGTAATCGAACCATTTTAGATTTTTGCCGCCCAAAAACTTGTGGGCTATAGCACAGTTAATTTTCAATAAAATTGAATTTTCTAAGAAATGTTTAGAAATAATCGAGCAATCAAAATGAAAATTGTCACAGGAATTACAGGTACCGAAACCTATTGATAGAGGTATCAACCATCGTAATCGAACCATTTTAGATTTTTGCCGCCCAAAAACTTGTGGGCTATAGCACAGTTAATTTTCAATAAAATTGAATTTTCTAAGAAATGTTTAGAAATAATCGAGCAATCAAAACAAAAATTGTCACAGGAATTACAGGTCCCGAAACCTATTGATAGAGGTATCAACCATCGTAATCGAACCATTTTAGATTTTTGCCGCCCAAAAACTTGTGGGCTATAGCACAGTTAATTTTCAATAAAATTGAATTTTCTAAGAAATGTTTAGAAATAGTCGAGCAATCAAAACAAAAATTGTCACAGGAATTACAGGTCCCGAAACCTATTGATAGAGGTATCAACCATCGTAATCGAACCATTTTAGATTTTTGCCGCCCAAAAACTTGTGGGCTATAGCACAGTTAATTTTCAATAAAATTGAATTTTCTAAGAAATGTTTAGAAATAATCGAGCAATCAAAATGAAAATTGTCACAGGAATTACAGGTACCGAAACCTATTGATAGAGGTATCAACCATCGTAATCGAACCATTTTAGATTTTTGCCGCCCAAAAACTTGTGGGCTATAGCACAGTTAATTTTCAATAAAATTGAATTTTCTAAGAAATGTTTAGAAATAATCGAGCAATCAAAACGAAAATTGTCACAGGAATTACAGGTCCCGAAACCTATTGATAGAGGTATCAACCATCGTAATCGAACCATTTTAGATTTTTGCCGCCCAAAAACTTGTGGGCTATAGCACAGTTAATTTTCAATAAAATTGAATTTTCTAAGAAATGTTTAGAAATAATCGAGCAATCAAAACAAAAATTGTCACAGGAATTACAGGTCCCGAAACCTATTGATAGAGGTATCAACCATCGTAATCGAACCATTTTAGATTTTTGCCGCCCAAAAACTTGTGGGCTATAGCACAATTAATTTTCAATAAAATTGAATTTTCTAAGAAATATTTAGGAATAGTCGAGAAATCAAAATGAAAATTGACACAGCAATTACAGGTCCCGAAACCTATTGATAGAGGTATCAACCATCGTAATCGAACCATTTTAGATTTTTGCCGCCCAAAAACTTGTGGGCTATAGCACAGTTAATTTTCAATAAAATTGAATTTTCTAAGAAATGTTTAGAAATAATCGAGCAATCAAAACAAAAATTGTCACAGGAATTACAGGTCCCGAAACCTATTGATAGAGGTATCAACCATCGTAATCGAACCATTTTAGATTTTTGCCGCCCAAAAACTTGTGGGCTATAGCACAATTAATTTTCAATAAAATTGAATTTTCTAAGAAATATTTAGGAATAGTCGAGAAATCAAAATGAAAATTGACACAGCAATTACAGGTCCCGAAACCTATTGATAGAGGTATCAACCATCGTAATCGAACCATTTTAGATTTTTGCCGCCCAAAAACTTGTGGGCTATAGCACAGTTAATTTTCAATAAAATTGAATTTTCTAAGAAATGTTTAGAAATAGTCGAGCAATCAAAATGAAAATTGACACAGCAATTACAGGTCCCGAAACCTATTGATAGAGGTATCAACCATCGTAATCGAACCATTTTAGATTTTTGCCGCCCAAAAACTTGTGGGCTATAGCACAGTTAATTTTCAATAAAATTGAATTTTCTAAGAAATGTTTAGAAATAATCGAGCAATCAAAATGAAAATTGTCACAGGAATTACAGGTACCGAAACCTATTGATAGAGGTATCAACCATCGTAATCGAACCATTTTAGATTTTTGCCGCCCAAAAACTTGTGGGCTATAGCACAGTTAATTTTCAATAAAATTGAATTTTCTAAGAAATGTTTAGAAATAATCGAGCAATCAAAACGAAAATTGTCACAGGAATTACAGGTCCCGAAACCTATTGATAGAGGTATCAACCATCGTAATCGAACCATTTTAGATTTTTGCCGCCCAAAAACTTGTGGGCTATAGCACAGTTAATTTTCAATAAAATTGAATTTTCTAAGAAATGTTTAGAAATAATCGAGCAATCAAAACAAAAATTGTCACAGGAATTACAGGTCCCGAAACCTATTGATAGAGGTATCAACCATCGTAATCGAACCATTTTAGATTTTTGCCGCCCAAAAACTTGTGGGCTATAGCACAGTTAATTTTCAATAAAATTGAATTTTCTAAGAAATGTTTAGAAATAATCGAGCAATCAAAACGAAAATTGTCACAGGAATTACAGGTCCCGAAACCTATTGATAGAGGTATCAACCATCGTAATCGAACCATTTTAGATTTTTGCCGCCCAAAAACTTGTGGGCTATAGCACAGTTAATTTTCAATAAAATTGAATTTTCTAAGAAATGTTTAGAAATAATCGAGCAATCAAAACAAAAATTGTCACAGGAATTACAGGTCCCGAAACCTATTGATAGAGGTATCAACCATCGTAATCGAACCATTTTAGATTTTTGCCGCCCAAAAACTTGTGGGCTATAGCACAATTAATTTTCAATAAAATTGAATTTTCTAAGAAATATTTAGGAATAGTCGAGAAATCAAAATGAAAATTGACACAGCAATTACAGGTCCCGAAACCTATTGATAGAGGTATCAACCATCGTAATCGAACCATTTTAGATTTTTGCCGCCCAAAAACTTGTGGGCTATAGCACAGTTAATTTTCAATAAAATTGAATTTTCTAAGAAATGTTTAGAAATAATCGAGCAATCAAAACAAAAATTGTCACAGGAATTACAGGTCCCGAAACCTATTGATAGAGGTATCAACCATCGTAATCGAACCATTTTAGATTTTTGCCGCCCAAAAACTTGTGGGCTATAGCACAATTAATTTTCAATAAAATTGAATTTTCTAAGAAATATTTAGGAATAGTCGAGAAATCAAAATGAAAATTGACACAGCAATTACAGGTCCCGAAACCTATTGATAGAGGTATCAACCATCGTAATCGAACCATTTTAGATTTTTGCCGCCCAAAAACTTGTGGGCTATAGCACAGTTAATTTTCAATAAAATTGAATTTTCTAAGAAATGTTTAGAAATAGTCGAGCAATCAAAATGAAAATTGACACAGCAATTACAGGTCCCGAAACCTATTGATAGAGGTATCAACCATCGTAATCGAACCATTTTAGATTTTTGCCGCCCAAAAACTTGTGGGCTATAGCACAGTTAATTTTCAATAAAATTGAATTTTCTAAGAAATGTTTAGAAATAGTCGAGCAATCAAAATGAAAATTGACACAGCAATTACAGGTCCCGAAACCTATTGATAGAGGTAGCAACCATCGTAATCGAACCATTTTAGATTTTTGCCGCCCAAAAACTTGTGGGCTATAGCACAGTTAATTTTCAATAAAATTGAATTTTCTAAGAAATGTTTAGAAATAATCGAGCAATCAAAACAAAAATTGTCACAGGAATTACAGGTCCCGAAACCTATTGATAGAGGTATCAACCATCGTAATCGGACCATTTTAGATTTTTGCCGCCCAAAAACTTGTGGGCTATAGCACAGTTAATTTTCAATAAAATTGAATTTTCTAAGAAATGTTTAGAAATAATCGAGCAATCAAAATGAAAATTGTCACAGGAATTACAGGTACCGAAACCTATTGATAGAGGTATCAACCATCGTAATCGAACCATTTTAGATTTTTGCCGCCCAAAAACTTGTGGGCTATAGCACAGTTAATTTTCAATAAAATTGAATTTTCTAAGAAATGTTTAGAAATAGTCGAGCAATCAAAATGAAAATTGACACAGCAATTACAGGTCCCGAAACCTATTGATAGAGGTATCAACCATCGTAATCGAACAATTTTAGATTTTTGCCGCCCAAAAACTTGTGGGCTATAGCACAGTTAATTTTCAATAAAATTGAATTTTCTAAGAAATGTTTAGAAATAATCGAGCAATCAAAACAAAAATTGTCACAGGAATTACAGGTCCCGAAACCTATTGATAGAGGTATCAACCATCGTAATCGAACCATTTTAGATTTTTGCCGCCCAAAAACTTGTGGGCTATAGCACAATTAATTTTCAATAAAATTGAATTTTCTAAGAAATATTTAGGAATAGTCGAGAAATCAAAATGAAAATTGACACAGCAATTACAGGTCCCGAAACCTATTGATAGAGGTATCAACCATCGTAATCGAACCATTTTAGATTTTTGCCGCCCAAAAACTTGTGGGCTATAGCACAGTTAATTTTCAATAAAATTGAATTTTCTAAGAAATGTTTAGAAATAGTCGAGCAATCAAAATGAAAATTGACACAGCAATTACAGGTCCCGAAACCTATTGATAGAGGTATCAACCATCGTAATCGAACCATTTTAGATTTTTGCCGCCCAAAAACTTGTGGGCTATAGCACAGTTAATTTTCAATAAAATTGAATTTTCTAAGAAATGTTTAGAAATAGTCGAGCAATCAAAATGAAAATTGACACAGCAATTACAGGTCCCGAAACCTATTGATAGAGGTAGCAACCATCGTAATCGAACCATTTTAGATTTTTGCCGCCCAAAAACTTGTGGGCTATAGCACAGTTAATTTTCAATAAAATTGAATTTTCTAAGAAATGTTTAGAAATAATCGAGCAATCAAAACAAAAATTGTCACAGGAATTACAGGTCCCGAAACCTATTGATAGAGGTATCAACCATCGTAATCGGACCATTTTAGATTTTTGCCGCCCAAAAACTTGTGGGCTATAGCACAGTTAATTTTCAATAAAATTGAATTTTCTAAGAAATGTTTAGAAATAATCGAGCAATCAAAATGAAAATTGTCACAGGAATTACAGGTACCGAAACCTATTGATAGAGGTATCAACCATCGTAATCGAACCATTTTAGATTTTTGCCGCCCAAAAACTTGTGGGCTATAGCACAGTTAATTTTCAATAAAATTGAATTTTCTAAGAAATGTTTAGAAATAGTCGAGCAATCAAAATGAAAATTGACACAGCAATTACAGGTCCCGAAACCTATTGATAGAGGTATCAACCATCGTAATCGAACAATTTTAGATTTTTGCCGCCCAAAAACTTGTGGGCTATAGCACAGTTAATTTTCAATAAAATTGAATTTTCTAAGAAATGTTTAGAAATAATCGAGCAATCAAAACAAAAATTGTCACAGGAATTACAGGTCCCGAAACCTATTGATAGAGGTATCAACCATCGTAATCGAACCATTTTAGATTTTTGCCGCCCAAAAACTTGTGGGCTATAGCACAATTAATTTTCAATAAAATTGAATATTCTAAGAAATATTTAGGAATAGTCGAGAAATCAAAATGAAAATTGACACAGCAATTACAGGTCCCGAAACCTATTGATAGAGGTATCAACCATCGTAATCGGACCATTTTAGATTTTTGCCGCCCAAAAACTTGTGGGCTATAGCACAGTTAATTTTCAATAAAATTGAATTTTCTAAGAAATGTTTAGAAATAATCGAGCAATCAAAACAAAAATTGTCACAGGAATTACAGGTACCGAAACCTATTGATAGAGGTATCAACCATCGTAATCGAACCATTTTAGATTTTTGCCGCCCAAAAACTTGTGGGCTATAGCACAGTTAATTTTCAATAAAATTGAATTTTCTAAGAAATGTTTAGAAATAGTCGAGCAATCAAAATGAAAATTGACACAGCAATTACAGGTCCCGAAACCTATTGATAGAGGTATCAACCATCGTAATCGAACCATTTTAGATTTTTGCCGCCCAAAAACTTGTGGGCTATAGCACAGTTAATTTTCATAAAATTGAATTTTCTAAGAAATGTTTAGAAATAATCGAGCAATCAAAACAAAAATTGTCACAGGAATTACAGGTCCCGAAACCTATTGATAGAGGTATCAACCATCGTAATCGAACCATTTTAGATTTTTGCCGCCCAAAAACTTGTGGGCTATAGCACAGTTAATTTTCAATAAAATTGAATTTTCTAAGAAATGTTTAGAAATAGTCGAGCAATCAAAATGAAAATTGACACAGCAATTACAGGTCCCGAAACCTATTGATAGAGGTATCAACCATCGTAATCGAACCATTTTAGATTTTTGCCGCCCAAAAACTTGTGGGCTATAGCACAGTTAATTTTCAATAAAATTGAATTTTCTAAGAAATGTTTAGAAATAATCGAGCAATCAAAACAAAAATTGTCACAGGAATTACAGGTCCCGAAACCTATTGATAGAGGTATCAACCATCGTAATCGGACCATTTTAGATTTTTGCCGCCCAAAAACTTGTGGGCTATAGCACAGTTAATTTTCAATAAAATTGAATTTTCTAAGAAATGTTTAGAAATAGTCGAGCAATCAAAATGAAAATTGACACAGCAATTACAGGTCCCGAAACCTATTGATAGAGGTATCAACCATCGTAATCGAACAATTTTAGATTTTTGCCGCCCAAAAACTTGTGGGCTATAGCACAGTTAATTTTCAATAAAATTGAATTTTCTAAGAAATGTTTAGAAATAATCTAGCAATCAAAACAAAAATTGTCACAGGAATTACAGGTCCCGAAACCTATTGATAGAGGTATCAACCATCGTAATCGAACCATTTTAGATTTTTGCCGCCCAAAAACTTGTGGGCTATAGCACAATTAATTTTCAATAAAATTGAATTTTCTAAGAAATATTTAGGAATAGTCGAGAAATCAAAATGAAAATTGACACAGCAATTACAGGTCCCGAAACCTATTGATAGAGGTATCAACCATCGTAATCGGACCATTTTAGATTTTTGCCGCCCAAAAACTTGTGGGCTATAGCACAGTTAATTTTCAATAAAATTGAATTTTCTAAGAAATGTTTAGAAATAATCGAGCAATCAAAACAAAAATTGTCACAGGAATTACAGGTACCGAAACCTATTGATAGAGGTATCAACCATCGTAATCGAACCATTTTAGATTTTTGCCGCCCAAAAACTTGTGGGCTATAGCACAGTTAATTTTCAATAAAATTGAATTTTCTAAGAAATGTTTAGAAATAGTCGAGCAATCAAAATGAAAATTGACACAGCAATTACAGGTCCCGAAACCTATTGATAGAGGTATCAACCATCGTAATCGAACCATTTTAGATTTTTGCCGCCCAAAAACTTGTGGGCTATAGCACAGTTAATTTTCAATAAAATTGAATTTTCTAAGAAATGTTTAGAAATAATCGAGCAATCAAAACAAAAATTGTCACAGGAATTACAGGTCCCGAAACCTATTGATAGAGGTATCAACCATCGTAATCGAACCATTTTAGATTTTTGCCGCCCAAAAACTTGTGGGCTATAGCACAGTTAATTTTCAATAAAATTGAATTTTCTAAGAAATGTTTAGAAATAGTCGAGCAATCAAAATGAAAATTGACACAGCAATTACAGGTCCCGAAACCTATTGATAGAGGTATCAACCATCGTAATCGAACCATTTTAGATTTTTGCCGCCCAAAAACTTGTGGGCTATAGCACAGTTAATTTTCAATAAAATTGAATTTTCTAAGAAATGTTTAGAAATAATCGAGCAATCAAAACAAAAATTGTCACAGGAATTACAGGTCCCGAAACCTATTGATAGAGGTATCAACCATCGTAATCGAACCATTTTAGATTTTTGCCGCCCAAAAACTTGTGGGCTATAGCACAGTTAATTTTCAATAAAATTGAATTTTCTAAGAAATGTTTAGAAATAATCGAGCAATCAAAACAAAAATTGACACAGGAATTACAGGTCCCGAAACCTATTGATAGAGGTATCAACCATCGTAATCGGACCATTTTAGATTTTTGCCGCCCAAAAACTTGTGGGCTATAGCACAGTTAATTTTCAATAAAATTGAATTTTCTAAGAAATGTTTAGAAATAATCGAGCAATCAAAATGAAAATTGTCACAGGAATTACAGGTACCGAAACCTATTGATAGAGGTATCAACCATCGTAATCGAACCATTTTAGATTTTTGCCGCCCAAAAACTTGTGGGCTATAGCACAGTTAATTTTCAATAAAATTGAATTTTCTAAGAAATGTTTAGAAATAATCGAGCAATCAAAACAAAAATTGTCACAGGAATTACAGGTCCCGAAACCTATTGATAGAGGTATCAACCATCGTAATCGAACCATTTTAGATTTTTGCCGCCCAAAAACTTGTGGGCTATAGCACAGTTAATTTTCAATAAAATTGAATTTTCTAAGAAATGTTTAGAAATAATCGAGCAATCAAAACAAAAATTGTCACAGGAATTACAGGTCCCGAAACCTATTGATAGAGGTATCAACCATCGTAATCGAACCATTTTAGATTTTTGCCGCCCAAAAACTTGTGGGCTATAGCACAGTTAATTTTCAATAAAATTGAATTTTCTAAGAAATGTTTAGAAATAATCGAGCAATCAAAACAAAAATTGTCACAGGAATTACAGGTCCCGAAACCTATTGATAGAGGTATCAACCATCGTAATCGAACCATTTTAGATTTTTGCCGCCCAAAAACTTGTGGGCTATAGCACAGTTAATTTTCAATAAAATTGAATTTTCTAAGAAATGTTTAGAAATAATCGAGCAATCAAAACAAAAATTGTCACAGGAATTACAGGTCCCGAAACCTATTGATAGAGGTATCAACCATCGTAATCGAACCATTTTAGATTTTTGCCGCCCAAAAACTTGTGGGCTATAGCACAGTTAATTTTCAATAAAATTGAATTTTCTAAGAAATGTTTAGAAATAGTCGAGCAATCAAAATGAAAATTGACACAGCAATTACAGGTCCCGAAACCTATTGATAGAGGTATCAACCATCGTAATCGGACCATTTTAGATTTTTGCCGCCCAAAAACTTGTGGGCTATAGCACAGTTAATTTTCAATAAAATTGAATTTTCTAAGAAATGTTTAGAAATAATCGAGCAATCAAAATGAAAATTGTCACAGGAATTACAGGTACCGAAACCTATTGATAGAGGTATCAACCATCGTAATCGAACCATTTTAGATTTTTGCCGCCCAAAAACTTGTGGGCTATAGCACAGTTAATTTTCAATAAAATTGAATTTTCTAAGAAATGTTTAGAAATAGTCGAGCAATCAAAACAAAAATTGTCACAGGAATTACAGGTCCCGAAACCTATTGATAGAGGTATCAACCATCGTAATCGAACCATTTTAGATTTTTGCCGCCCAAAAACTTGTGGGCTATAGCACAGTTAATTTTCAATAAAATTGAATTTTCTAAGAAATGTTTAGAAATAATCGAGCAATCAAAATGAAAATTGTCACAGGAATTACAGGTACCGAAACCTATTGATAGAGGTATCAACCATCGTAATCGAACCATTTTAGATTTTTGCCGCCCAAAAACTTGTGGGCTATAGCACAGTTAATTTTCAATAAAATTGAATTTTCTAAGAAATGTTTAGAAATAGTCGAGCAATCAAAATGAAAATTGACACAGCAATTACAGGTCCCGAAACCTATTGATAGAGGTATCAACCATCGTAATCGAACAATTTTAGATTTTTGCCGCCCAAAAACTTGTGGGCTATAGCACAGTTAATTTTCAATAAAATTGAATTTTCTAAGAAATGTTTAGAAATAATCGAGCAATCAAAACAAAAATTGTCACAGGAATTACAGGTCCCGAAACCTATTGATAGAGGTATCAACCATCGTAATCGAACCATTTTAGATTTTTGCCGCCCAAAAACTTGTGGGCTATAGCACAATTAATTTTCAATAAAATTGAATTTTCTAAGAAATATTTAGGAATAGTCGAGAAATCAAAATGAAAATTGACACAGCAATTACAGGTCCCGAAACCTATTGATAGAGGTATCAACCATCGTAATCGGACCATTTTAGATTTTTGCCGCCCAAAAACTTGTGGGCTATAGCACAGTTAATTTTCAATAAAATTGAATTTTCTCAGAAATGTTTAGAAATAATCGAGCAATCAAAACAAAAATTGTCACAGGAATTACAGGTCCCGAAACCTATTGATAGAGGTATCAACCATCGTAATCGAACCATTTTAGATTTTTGCCGCCCAAAAACTTGTGGGCTATAGCACAGTTAATTTTCAATAAAATTGAATTTTCTAAGAAATGTTTAGAAATAATCGAGCAATCAAAATGAAAATTGTCACAGGAATTACAGGTACCGAAACCTATTGATAGAGGTATCAACCATCGTAATCGAACCATTTTAGATTTTTGCCGCCCAAAAACTTGTGGGCTATAGCACAGTTAATTTTCAATAAAATTGAATTTTCTAAGAAATGTTTAGAAATAATCGAGCAATCAAAACAAAAATTGTCACAGGAATTACAGGTCCCGAAACCTATTGATAGAGGTATCAACCATCGTAATCGAACCATTTTAGATTTTTGCCGCCCAAAAACTTGTGGGCTATAGCACAGTTAATTTTCAATAAAATTGAATTTTCTAAGAAATGTTTAGAAATAATCGAGCAATCAAAACAAAAATTGTCACAGGAATTACAGGTCCCGAAACCTATTGATAGAGGTATCAACCATCGTAATCGGACCATTTTAGATTTTTGCCGCCCAAAAACTTGTGGGCTATAGCACAGTTAATTTTCAATAAAATTGAATTTTCTAAGAAATGTTTAGAAATAATCGAGCAATCAAAACAAAAATTGTCACAGGAATTACAGGTCCCGAAACCTATTGATAGAGGTATCAACCATCGTAATCGAACCATTTTAGATTTTTGCCGCCCAAAAACTTGTGGGCTATAGCACAGTTAATTTTCAATAAAATTGAATTTTCTAAGAAATGTTTAGAAATAATCGAGCAATCAAAACAAAAATTGTCACAGGAATTACAGGTCCCGAAACCTATTGATAGAGGTATCAACCATCGTAATCGAACCATTTTAGATTTTTGCCGCCCAAAAACTTGTGGGCTATAGCACAGTTAATTTTCAATAAAATTGAATTTTCTAAGAAATGTTTAGAAATAATCGAGCAATCAAAACAAAAATTGTCACAGGAATTACAGGTCCCGAAACCTATTGATAGAGGTATCAACCATCGTAATCGAACCATTTTAGATTTTTGCCGCCCAAAAACTTGTGGGCTATAGCACAGTTAATTTTCAATAAAATTGAATTTTCTAAGAAATGTTTAGAAATAATCGAGCAATCAAAACAAAAATTGTCACAGGAATTACAGGTCCCGAAACCTATTGATAGAGGTATCAACCATCGTAATCGAACCATTTTAGATTTTTGCCGCCCAAAAACTTGTGGGCTATAGCACAGTTAATTTTCAATAAAATTGAATTTTCTAAGAAATGTTTAGAAATAGTCGAGCAATCAAAATGAAAATTGACACAGCAATTACAGGTCCCGAAACCTATTGATAGAGGTATCAACCATCGTAATCGGACCATTTTAGATTTTTGCCGCCCAAAAACTTGTGGGCTATAGCACAGTTAATTTTCAATAAAATTGAATTTTCTAAGAAATGTTTAGAAATAATCGAGCAATCAAAACAAAAATTGTCACAGGAATTACAGGTCCCGAAACCTATTGATAGAGGTATCAACCATCGTAATCGAACCATTTTAGATTTTTGCCGCCCAAAAACTTGTGGGCTATAGCACAGTTAATTTTCAATAAAATTGAATTTTCTAAGAAATGTTTAGAAATAGTCGAGCAATCAAAATTAAAATTGACACAGCAATTACAGGTCCCGAAACCTATTGATAGAGGTATCAACCATCGTAATCGAACCATTTTAGATTTTTGCCGCCCAAAAACTTGTGGGCTATAGCACAGTTAATTTTCAATAAAATTGAATTTTCTAAGAAATGTTTAGAAATAATCGAGCAATCAAAACAAAAATTGTCACAGGAATTACAGGTCCCGAAACCTATTGATAGAGGTATCAACCATCGTAATCGGACCATTTTAGATTTTTGCCGCCCAAAAACTTGTGGGCTATAGCACAGTTAATTTTCAATAAAATTGAATTTTCTAAGAAATGTTTAGAAATAATCGAGCAATCAAAACAAAAATTGTCACAGGAATTACAGGTCCCGAAACCTATTGATAGAGGTATCAACCATCGTAATCGAACCATTTTAGATTTTTGCCGCCCAAAAACTTGTGGGCTATAGCACAGTTAATTTTCAATAAAATTGAATTTTCTAAGAAATGTTTAGAAATAATCGAGCAATCAAAACAAAAATTGTCACAGGAATTACAGGTCCCGAAACCTATTGATAGAGGTATCAACCATCGTAATCGGACCATTTTAGATTTTTGCCGCCCAAAAACTTGTGGGCTATAGCACAGTTAATTTTCAATAAAATTGAATTTTCTAAGAAATGTTTAGAAATAGTCGAGCAATCAAAATGAAAATTGACACAGCAATTACAGGTCCCGAAACCTATTGATAGAGGTATCAACCATCGTAATCGAACCATTTTAGATTTTTGCCGCCCAAAAACTTGTGGGCTATAGCACAGTTAATTTTCAATAAAATTGAATTTTCTAAGAAATGTTTAGAAATAATCGAGCAATCAAAACAAAAATTGTCACAGGAATTACAGGTCCCGAAACCTATTGATAGAGGTATCAACCATCGTAATCGAACCATTTTAGATTTTTGCCGCCCAAAAACTTGTGGGCTATAGCACAGTTAATTTTCAATAAAATTGAATTTTCTAAGAAATGTTTAGAAATAATCGAGCAATCAAAACAAAAATTGTCACAGGAATTACAGGTCCCGAAACCTATTGATAGAGGTATCAACCATCGTAATCGAACCATTTTAGATTTTTGCCGCCCAAAAACTTGTGGGCTATAGCACAGTTAATTTTCAATAAAATTGAATTTTCTAAGAAATGTTTAGAAATAATCGAGCAATCAAAACAAAAATTGTCACAGGAATTACAGGTCCCGAAACCTATTGATAGAGGTATCAACCATCGTAATCGAACCATTTTAGATTTTTGCCGCCCAAAAACTTGTGGGCTATAGCACAGTTAATTTTCAATAAAATTGAATTTTCTAAGAAATGTTTAGAAATAGTCGAGCAATCAAAATGAAAATTGACACAGCAATTACAGGTCCCGAAACCTATTGATAGAGGTATCAACCATCGTAATCGGACCATTTTAGATTTTTGCCGCCCAAAAACTTGTGGGCTATAGCACAGTTAATTTTCAATAAAATTGAATTTTCTAAGAAATGTTTAGAAATAATCGAGCAATCAAAACAAAAATTGTCACAGGAATTACAGGTCCCGAAACCTATTGATAGAGGTATCAACCATCGTAATCGAACCATTTTAGATTTTTGCCGCCCAAAAACTTGTGGGCTATAGCACAGTTAATTTTCAATAAAATTGAATTTTCTAAGAAATGTTTAGAAATAATCGAGCAATCAAAATGAAAATTGTCACAGGAATTACAGGTACCGAAACCTATTGATAGAGGTATCAACCATCGTAATCGGACCATTTTAGATTTTTGCCGCCCAAAAACTTGTGGGCTATAGCACAGTTAATTTTCAATAAAATTGAATTTTCTAAGAAATGTTTAGAAATAATCGAGCAATCAAAACAAAAATTGTCACAGGAATTACAGGTCCCGAAACCTATTGATAGAGGTATCAACCATCGTAATCGAACCATTTTAGATTTTTGCCGCCCAAAAACTTGTGGGCTATAGCACAGTTAATTTTCAATAAAATTGAATTTTCTAAGAAATGTTTAGAAATAATCGAGCAATCAAAACAAAAATTGTCACAGGAATTACAGGTCCCGAAACCTATTGATAGAGGTATCAACCATCGTAATCGAACCATTTTAGATTTTTGCCGCCCAAAAACTTGTGGGCTATAGCACAGTTAATTTTCAATAAAATTGAATTTTCTAAGAAATGTTTAGAAATAATCGAGCAATCAAAACAAAAATTGTCACAGGAATTACAGGTCCCGAAACCTATTGATAGAGGTATCAACCATCGTAATCGGACCATTTTAGATTTTTGCCGCCCAAAAACTTGTGGGCTATAGCACAGTTAATTTTCAATAAAATTGAATTTTCTAAGAAATGTTTAGAAATAGTCGAGCAATCAAAATGAAAATTGACACAGCAATTACAGGTCCCGAAACCTATTGATAGAGGTATCAACCATCGTAATCGAACCATTTTAGATTTTTGCCGCCCAAAAACTTGTGGGCTATAGCACAGTTAATTTTCAATAAAATTGAATTTTCTAAGAAATGTTTAGAAATAATCGAGCAATCAAAACAAAAATTGTCACAGGAATTACAGGTCCCGAAACCTATTGATAGAGGTATCAACCATCGTAATCGAACCATTTTAGATTTTTGCCGCCCAAAAACTTGTGGGCTATAGCACAGTTAATTTTCAATAAAATTGAATTTTCTAAGAAATGTTTAGAAATAATCGAGCAATCAAAACAAAAATTGTCACAGGAATTACAGGTCCCGAAACCTATTGATAGAGGTATCAACCATCGTAATCGAACCATTTTAGATTTTTGCCGCCCAAAAACTTGTGGGCTATAGCACAGTTAATTTTCAATAAAATTGAATTTTCTAAGAAATGTTTAGAAATAATCGAGCAATCAAAACAAAAATTGTCACAGGAATTACAGGTCCCGAAACCTATTGATAGAGGTATCAACCATCGTAATCGAACCATTTTAGATTTTTGCCGCCCAAAAACTTGTGGGCTATAGCACAGTTAATTTTCAATAAAATTGAATTTTCTAAGAAATGTTTAGAAATAATCGAGCAATCAAAACAAAAATTGTCACAGGAATTACAGGTCCCGAAACCTATTGATAGAGGTATCAACCATCGTAATCGAACCATTTTAGATTTTTGCCGCCCAAAAACTTGTGGGCTATAGCACAGTTAATTTTCAATAAAATTGAATTTTCTAAGAAATGTTTAGAAATAGTCGAGCAATCAAAATGAAAATTGACACAGCAATTACAGGTCCCGAAACCTATTGATAGAGGTATCAACCATCGTAATCGAACCATTTTAGATTTTTGCCGCCCAAAAACTTGTGGGCTATAGCACAGTTAATTTTCAATAAAATTGAATTTTCTAAGAAATGTTTAGAAATAGTCGAGCAATCAAAATGAAAATTGACACAGCAATTACAGGTCCCGAAACCTATTGATAGAGGTATCAACCATCGTAATTGAACCATTTTAGATTTTTGCCGCCCAAAAACTTGTGGGCTATAGCACAGTTAATTTTCAATAAAATTGAATTTTCTAAGAAATGTTTAGAAATAATCGAGCAATCAAAACAAAAATTGTCACAGGAATTACAGGTCCCGAAACCTATTGATAGAGGTATCAACCATCGTAATCGGACCATTTTAGATTTTTGCCGCCCAAAAACTTGTGGGCTATAGCACAGTTAATTTTCAATAAAATTGAATTTTCTAAGAAATGTTTAGAAATAATCGAGCAATCAAAATGAAAATTGTCACAGGAATTACAGGTACCGAAACCTATTGATAGAGGTATCAACCATCGTAATCGAACCATTTTAGATTTTTGCCGCCCAAAAACTTGTGGGCTATAGCACAGTTAATTTTCAATAAAATTGAATTTTCTAAGAAATGTTTAGAAATAATCGAGCAATCAAAACAAAAATTGTCACAGGAATTACAGGTCCCGAAACCTATTGATAGAGGTATCAACCATCGTAATCGAACCATTTTAGATTTTTGCCGCCCAAAAACTTGTGGGCTATAGCACAGTTAATTTTCAATAAAATTGAATTTTCTAAGAAATGTTTAGAAATAATCGAGCAATCAAAACAAAAATTGTCACAGGAATTACAGGTCCCGAAACCTATTGATAGAGGTATCAACCATCGTAATCGAACCATTTTAGATTTTTGCCGCCCAAAAACTTGTGGGCTATAGCACAGTTAATTTTCAATAAAATTGAATTTTCTAAGAAATGTTTAGAAATAATCGAGCAATCAAAACAAAAATTGTCACAGGAATTACAGGTCCCGAAACCTATTGATAGAGGTATCAACCATCGTAATCGAACCATTTTAGATTTTTGCCGCCCAAAAACTTGTGGGCTATAGCACAGTTAATTTTCAATAAAATTGAATTTTCTAAGAAATGTTTAGAAATAGTCGAGCAATCAAAATGAAAATTGACACAGCAATTACAGGTCCCGAAACCTATTGATAGAGGTATCAACCATCGTAATCGAACCATTTTAGATTTTTGCCGCCCAAAAACTTGTGGGCTATAGCACAGTTAATTTTCAATAAAATTGAATTTTCTAAGAAATGTTTAGAAATAGTCGAGCAATCAAAACAAAAATTGTCACAGGAATTACAGGTCCCGAAACCTATTGATAGAGGTATCAACCATCGTAATCGAACCATTTTAGATTTTTGCCGCCCAAAAACTTGTGGGCTATAGCACAGTTAATTTTCAATAAAATTGAATTTTCTAAGAAATGTTTAGAAATAGTCGAGCAATCAAAATGAAAATTGACACAGCAATTACAGGTCCCGAAACCTATTGATAGAGGTATCAACCATCGTAATCGAACCATTTTAGATTTTTGCCGCCCAAAAACTTGTGGGCTATAGCACAGTTAATTTTCAATAAAATTGAATTTTCTAAGAAATGTTTAGAAATAGTCGAGCAATCAAAATGAAAATTGACACAGCAATTACAGGTCCCGAAACCTATTGATAGAGGTATCAACCATCGTAATCGAACCATTTTAGATTTTTGCCGCCCAAAAACTTGTGGGCTATAGCACAGTTAATTTTCAATAAAATTGAATTTTCTAAGAAATGTTTAGAAATAATCGAGCAATCAAAACAAAAATTGTCACAGGAATTACAGGTCCCGAAACCTATTGATAGAGGTATCAACCATCGTAATCGGACCATTTTAGATTTTTGCCGCCCAAAAACTTGTGGGCTATAGCACAGTTAATTTTCAATAAAATTGAATTTTCTAAGAAATGTTTAGAAATAATCGAGCAATCAAAATGAAAATTGTCACAGGAATTACAGGTACCGAAACCTATTGATAGAGGTATCAACCATCGTAATCGAACCATTTTAGATTTTTGCCGCCCAAAAACTTGTGGGCTATAGCACAGTTAATTTTCAATAAAATTGAATTTTCTAAGAAATGTTTAGAAATAATCGAGCAATCAAAACAAAAATTGTCACAGGAATTACAGGTCCCGAAACCTATTGATAGAGGTATCAACCATCGTAATCGAACCATTTTAGATTTTTGCCGCCCAAAAACTTGTGGGCTATAGCACAGTTAATTTTCAATAAAATTGAATTTTCTAAGAAATGTTTAGAAATAATCGAGCAATCAAAACAAAAATTGTCACAGGAATTACAGGTCCCGAAACCTATTGATAGAGGTATCAACCATCGTAATCGAACCATTTTAGATTTTTGCCGCCCAAAAACTTGTGGGCTATAGCACAGTTAATTTTCAATAAAATTGAATTTTCTAAGAAATGTTTAGAAATAATCGAGCAATCAAAACAAAAATTGTCACAGGAATTACAGGTCCCGAAACCTATTGATAGAGGTATCAACCATCGTAATCGAACCATTTTAGATTTTTGCCGCCCAAAAACTTGTGGGCTATAGCACAGTTAATTTTCAATAAAATTGAATTTTCTAAGAAATGTTTAGAAATAGTCGAGCAATCAAAATTAAAATTGACACAGCAATTACAGGTCCCGAAACCTATTGATAGAGGTATCAACCATCGTAATCGGACCATTTTAGATTTTTGCCGCCCAAAAACTTGTGGGCTATAGCACAGTTAATTTTCAATAAAATTGAATTTTCTAAGAAATGTTTAGAAATAATCGAGCAATCAAAACAAAAATTGTCACAGGAATTACAGGTCCCGAAACCTATTGATAGAGGTATCAACCATCGTAATCGAACCATTTTAGATTTTTGCCGCCCAAAAACTTGTGGGCTATAGCACAGTTAATTTTCAATAAAATTGAATTTTCTAAGAAATGTTTAGAAATAATCGAGCAATCAAAACAAAAATTGTCACAGGAATTACAGGTCCCGAAACCTATTGATAGAGGTATCAACCATCGTAATCGAACCATTTTAGATTTTTGCCGCCCAAAAACTTGTGGGCTATAGCACAGTTAATTTTCAATAAAATTGAATTTTCTAAGAAATGTTTAGAAATAATCGAGCAATCAAAACAAAAATTGTCACAGGAATTACAGGTCCCGAAACCTATTGATAGAGGTATCAACCATCGTAATCGAACCATTTTAGAT
Source organism: Tipula vernalis (assembly GCA_958295665.1). NCBI lineage: Eukaryota > Metazoa > Arthropoda > Insecta > Diptera > Tipulidae > Tipula > Tipula vernalis. The sequence continues at coordinate 40,235,348 of OY282558.1, read as the reverse complement.
TTTTGCCGCCCAAAAACTTGTGGGCTATAGCACAGTTAATTTTCAATAAAATTGAATTTTCTAAGAAATGTTTAGAAATAGTCGAGCAATCAAAATGAAAATTGACACAGCAATTACAGGTCCCGAAACCTATTGATAGAGGTATCAACCATCGTAATCGGACCATTTTAGATTTTTGCCGCCCAAAAACATGTGGGCTATAGCACAGTTAATTTTCAATAAAATTGAATTTTCTAAGAAATGTTTAGAAATAATCGAGCAATCAAAACAAAAATTGTCACAGGAATTACAGGTCCCGAAACCTATTGATAGAGGTATCAACCATCGTAATCGAACCATTTTAGATTTTTGCCGCCCAAAAACTTGTGGGCTATAGCACAGTTAATTTTCAATAAAATTGAATTTTCTAAGAAATGTTTAGAAATAATCGAGCAATCAAAACAAAAATTGTCACAGGAATTACAGGTCCCGAAACCTATTGATAGAGGTATCAACCATCGTAATCGAACCATTTTAGATTTTTGCCGCCCAAAAACTTGTGGGCTATAGCACAGTTAATTTTCAATAAAATTGAATTTTCTAAGAAATGTTTAGAAATAGTCGAGCAATCAAAATGAAAATTGACACAGCAATTACAGGTCCCGAAACCTATTGATAGAGGTATCAACCATCGTAATCGAACCATTTTAGATTTTTGCCGCCCAAAAACTTGTGGGCTATAGCACAGTTAATTTTCAATAAAATTGAATTTTCTAAGAAATGTTTAGAAATAGTCGAGCAATCAAAATGAAAATTGACACAGCAATTACAGGTCCCGAAACCTATTGATAGAGGTATCAACCATCGTAATCGAACCATTTTAGATTTTTGCCGCCCAAAAACTTGTGGGCTATAGCACAGTTAATTTTCAATAAAATTGAATTTTCTAAGAAATGTTTAGAAATAATCGAGCAATCAAAACAAAAATTGTCACAGGAATTACAGGTCCCGAAACCTATTGATAGAGGTATCAACCATCGTAATCGGACCATTTTAGATTTTTGCCGCCCAAAAACTTGTGGGCTATAGCACAGTTAATTTTCAATAAAATTGAATTTTCTAAGAAATGTTTAGAAATAATCGAGCAATCAAAATGAAAATTGTCACAGGAATTACAGGTACCGAAACCTATTGATAGAGGTATCAACCATCGTAATCGAACCATTTTAGATTTTTGCCGCCCAAAAACTTGTGGGCTATAGCACAGTTAATTTTCAATAAAATTGAATTTTCTAAGAAATGTTTAGAAATAATCGAGCAATCAAAACAAAAATTGTCACAGGAATTACAGGTCCCGAAACCTATTGATAGAGGTATCAACCATCGTAATCGAACCATTTTAGATTTTTGCCGCCCAAAAACTTGTGGGCTATAGCACAGTTAATTTTCAATAAAATTGAATTTTCTAAGAAATGTTTAGAAATAATCGAGCAATCAAAACAAAAATTGTCACAGGAATTACAGGTCCCGAAACCTATTGATAGAGGTATCAACCATCGTAATCGAACCATTTTAGATTTTTGCCGCCCAAAAACTTGTGGGCTATAGCACAGTTAATTTTCAATAAAATTGAATTTTCTAAGAAATGTTTAGAAATAATCGAGCAATCAAAACAAAAATTGTCACAGGAATTACAGGTCCCGAAACCTATTGATAGAGGTATCAACCATCGTAATCGAACCATTTTAGATTTTTGCCGCCCAAAAACTTGTGGGCTATAGCACAGTTAATTTTCAATAAAATTGAATTTTCTAAGAAATGTTTAGAAATAGTCGAGCAATCAAAATTAAAATTGACACAGCAATTACAGGTCCCGAAACCTATTGATAGAGGTATCAACCATCGTAATCGGACCATTTTAGATTTTTGCCGCCCAAAAACTTGTGGGCTATAGCACAGTTAATTTTCAATAAAATTGAATTTTCTAAGAAATGTTTAGAAATAATCGAGCAATCAAAACAAAAATTGTCACAGGAATTACAGGTCCCGAAACCTATTGATAGAGGTATCAACCATCGTAATCGAACCATTTTAGATTTTTGCCGCCCAAAAACTTGTGGGCTATAGCACAGTTAATTTTCAATAAAATTGAATTTTCTAAGAAATGTTTAGAAATAGTCGAGCAATCAAAATGAAAATTGACACAGCAATTACAGGTCCCGAAACCTATTGATAGAGGTATCAACCATCGTAATCGAACCATTTTAGATTTTTGCCGCCCAAAAACTTGTGGGCTATAGCACAGTTAATTTTCAATAAAATTGAATTTTCTAAGAAATGTTTAGAAATAGTCGAGCAATCAAAATGAAAATTGACACAGCAATTACAGGTCCCGAAACCTATTGATAGAGGTATCAACCATCGTAATCGAACCATTTTAGATTTTTGCCGCCCAAAAACTTGTGGGCTATAGCACAGTTAATTTTCAATAAAATTGAATTTTCTAAGAAATGTTTAGAAATAATCGAGCAATCAAAATGAAAATTGTCACAGGAATTACAGGTACCGAAACCTATTGATAGAGGTATCAACCATCGTAATCGAACCATTTTAGATTTTTGCCGCCCAAAAACTTGTGGGCTATAGCACAGTTAATTTTCAATAAAATTGAATTTTCTAAGAAATGTTTAGAAATAATCGAGCAATCAAAACAAAAATTGTCACAGGAATTACAGGTCCCGAAACCTATTGATAGAGGTATCAACCATCGTAATCGAACCATTTTAGATTTTTGCCGCCCAAAAACTTGTGGGCTATAGCACAGTTAATTTTCAATAAAATTGAATTTTCTAAGAAATGTTTAGAAATAATCGAGCAATCAAAACAAAAATTGTCACAGGAATTACAGGTCCCGAAACCTATTGATAGAGGTATCAACCATCGTAATCGAACCATTTTAGATTTTTGCCGCCCAAAAACTTGTGGGCTATAGCACAGTTAATTTTCAATAAAATTGAATTTTCTAAGAAATGTTTAGAAATAGTCGAGCAATCAAAATGAAAATTGACACAGCAATTACAGGTCCCGAAACCTATTGATAGAGGTATCAACCATCGTAATCGGACCATTTTAGATTTTTGCCGCCCAAAAACATGTGGGCTATAGCACAGTTAATTTTCAATAAAATTGAATTTTCTAAGAAATGTTTAGAAATAATCGAGCAATCAAAACAAAAATTGTCACAGGAATTACAGGTCCCGAAACCTATTGATAGAGGTATCAACCATCGTAATCGAACCATTTTAGATTTTTGCCGCCCAAAAACTTGTGGGCTATAGCACAGTTAATTTTCAATAAAATTGAATTTTCTAAGAAATGTTTAGAAATAATCGAGCAATCAAAACAAAAATTGTCACAGGAATTACAGGTCCCGAAACCTATTGATAGAGGTATCAACCATCGTAATCGAACCATTTTAGATTTTTGCCGCCCAAAAACTTGTGGGCTATAGCACAGTTAATTTTCAATAAAATTGAATTTTCTAAGAAATGTTTAGAAATAATCGAGCAATCAAAACAAAAATTGTCACAGGAATTACAGGTCCCGAAACCTATTGATAGAGGTATCAACCATCGTAATCGAACCATTTTAGATTTTTGCCGCCCAAAAACTTGTGGGCTATAGCACAGTTAATTTTCAATAAAATTGAATTTTCTAAGAAATGTTTAGAAATAATCGAGCAATCAAAACAAAAATTGTCACAGGAATTACAGGTCCCGAAACCTATTGATAGAGGTATCAACCATCGTAATCGAACCATTTTAGATTTTTGCCGCCCAAAAACTTGTGGGCTATAGCACAGTTAATTTTCAATAAAATTGAATTTTCTAAGAAATGTTTAGAAATAGTCGAGCAATCAAAATGAAAATTGACACAGCAATTACAGGTCCCGAAACCTATTGATAGAGGTATCAACCATCGTAATCGAACCATTTTAGATTTTTGCCGCCCAAAAACTTGTGGGCTATAGCACAGTTAATTTTCAATAAAATTGAATTTTCTAAGAAATGTTTAGAAATAGTCGAGCAATCAAAATGAAAATTGACACAGCAATTACAGGTCCCGAAACCTATTGATAGAGGTATCAACCATCGTAATCGAACCATTTTAGATTTTTGCCGCCCAAAAACTTGTGGGCTATAGCACAGTTAATTTTCAATAAAATTGAATTTTCTAAGAAATGTTTAGAAATAATCGAGCAATCAAAACAAAAATTGTCACAGGAATTACAGGTCCCGAAACCTATTGATAGAGGTATCAACCATCGTAATCGGACCATTTTAGATTTTTGCCGCCCAAAAACTTGTGGGCTATAGCACAGTTAATTTTCAATAAAATTGAATTTTCTAAGAAATGTTTAGAAATAATCGAGCAATCAAAATGAAAATTGTCACAGGAATTACAGGTACCGAAACCTATTGATAGAGGTATCAACCATCGTAATCGAACCATTTTAGATTTTTGCCGCCCAAAAACTTGTGGGCTATAGCACAGTTAATTTTCAATAAAATTGAATTTTCTAAGAAATGTTTAGAAATAATCGAGCAATCAAAACAAAAATTGTCACAGGAATTACAGGTCCCGAAACCTATTGATAGAGGTATCAACCATCGTAATCGAACCATTTTAGATTTTTGCCGCCCAAAAACTTGTGGGCTATAGCACAGTTAATTTTCAATAAAATTGAATTTTCTAAGAAATGTTTAGAAATAATCGAGCAATCAAAACAAAAATTGTCACAGGAATTACAGGTCCCGAAACCTATTGATAGAGGTATCAACCATCGTAATCGAACCATTTTAGATTTTTGCCGCCCAAAAACTTGTGGGCTATAGCACAGTTAATTTTCAATAAAATTGAATTTTCTAAGAAATGTTTAGAAATAATCGAGCAATCAAAACAAAAATTGTCACAGGAATTACAGGTCCCGAAACCTATTGATAGAGGTATCAACCATCGTAATCGAACCATTTTAGATTTTTGCCGCCCAAAAACTTGTGGGCTATAGCACAGTTAATTTTCAATAAAATTGAATTTTCTAAGAAATGTTTAGAAATAGTCGAGCAATCAAAATTAAAATTGACACAGCAATTACAGGTCCCGAAACCTATTGATAGAGGTATCAACCATCGTAATCGGACCATTTTAGATTTTTGCCGCCCAAAAACTTGTGGGCTATAGCACAGTTAATTTTCAATAAAATTGAATTTTCTAAGAAATGTTTAGAAATAATCGAGCAATCAAAACAAAAATTGTCACAGGAATTACAGGTCCCGAAACCTATTGATAGAGGTATCAACCATCGTAATCGAACCATTTTAGATTTTTGCCGCCCAAAAACTTGTGGGCTATAGCACAGTTAATTTTCAATAAAATTGAATTTTCTAAGAAATGTTTAGAAATAGTCGAGCAATCAAAATGAAAATTGACACAGCAATTACAGGTCCCGAAACCTATTGATAGAGGTATCAACCATCGTAATCGAACCATTTTAGATTTTTGCCGCCCAAAAACTTGTGGGCTATAGCACAGTTAATTTTCAATAAAATTGAATTTTCTAAGAAATGTTTAGAAATAGTCGAGCAATCAAAATGAAAATTGACACAGCAATTACAGGTCCCGAAACCTATTGATAGAGGTATCAACCATCGTAATCGAACCATTTTAGATTTTTGCCGCCCAAAAACTTGTGGGCTATAGCACAGTTAATTTTCAATAAAATTGAATTTTCTAAGAAATGTTTAGAAATAATCGAGCAATCAAAACAAAAATTGTCACAGGAATTACAGGTCCCGAAACCTATTGATAGAGGTATCAACCATCGTAATCGGACCATTTTAGATTTTTGCCGCCCAAAAACTTGTGGGCTATAGCACAGTTAATTTTCAATAAAATTGAATTTTCTAAGAAATGTTTAGAAATAATCGAGCAATCAAAATGAAAATTGTCACAGGAATTACAGGTACCGAAACCTATTGATAGAGGTATCAACCATCGTAATCGAACCATTTTAGATTTTTGCCGCCCAAAAACTTGTGGGCTATAGCACAGTTAATTTTCAATAAAATTGAATTTTCTAAGAAATGTTTAGAAATAATCGAGCAATCAAAACAAAAATTGTCACAGGAATTACAGGTCCCGAAACCTATTGATAGAGGTATCAACCATCGTAATCGAACCATTTTAGATTTTTGCCGCCCAAAAACTTGTGGGCTATAGCACAGTTAATTTTCAATAAAATTGAATTTTCTAAGAAATGTTTAGAAATAATCGAGCAATCAAAACAAAAATTGTCACAGGAATTACAGGTCCCGAAACCTATTGATAGAGGTATCAACCATCGTAATCGAACCATTTTAGATTTTTGCCGCCCAAAAACTTGTGGGCTATAGCACAGTTAATTTTCAATAAAATTGAATTTTCTAAGAAATGTTTAGAAATAGTCGAGCAATCAAAATGAAAATTGACACAGCAATTACAGGTCCCGAAACCTATTGATAGAGGTATCAACCATCGTAATCGGACCATTTTAGATTTTTGCCGCCCAAAAACTTGTGGGCTATAGCACAGTTAATTTTCAATAAAATTGAATTTTCTAAGAAATGTTTAGAAATAATCGAGCAATCAAAACAAAAATTGTCACAGGAATTACAGGTCCCGAAACCTATTGATAGAGGTATCAACCATCGTAATCGAACCATTTTAGATTTTTGCCGCCCAAAAACTTGTGGGCTATAGCACAGTTAATTTTCAATAAAATTGAATTTTCTAAGAAATGTTTAGAAATAATCGAGCAATCAAAACAAAAATTGTCACAGGAATTACAGGTCCCGAAACCTATTGATAGAGGTATCAACCATCGTAATCGAACCATTTTAGATTTTTGCCGCCCAAAAACTTGTGGGCTATAGCACAGTTAATTTTCAATAAAATTGAATTTTCTAAGAAATGTTTAGAAATAATCGAGCAATCAAAACAAAAATTGTCACAGGAATTACAGGTCCCGAAACCTATTGATAGAGGTATCAACCATCGTAATCGAACCATTTTAGATTTTTGCCGCCCAAAAACTTGTGGGCTATAGCACAGTTAATTTTCAATAAAATTGAATTTTCTAAGAAATGTTTAGAAATAATCGAGCAATCAAAACAAAAATTGTCACAGGAATTACAGGTCCCGAAACCTATTGATAGAGGTATCAACCATCGTAATCGAACCATTTTAGATTTTTGCCGCCCAAAAACTTGTGGGCTATAGCACAGTTAATTTTCAATAAAATTGAATTTTCTAAGAAATGTTTAGAAATAATCGAGCAATCAAAACAAAAATTGTCACAGGAATTACAGGTCCCGAAACCTATTGATAGAGGTATCAACCATCGTAATCGAACCATTTTAGATTTTTGCCGCCCAAAAACTTGTGGGCTATAGCACAGTTAATTTTCAATAAAATTGAATTTTCTAAGAAATGTTTAGAAATAGTCGAGCAATCAAAATTAAAATTGACACAGCAATTACAGGTCCCGAAACCTATTGATAGAGGTATCAACCATCGTAATCGGACCATTTTAGATTTTTGCCGCCCAAAAACTTGTGGGCTATAGCACACTTAATTTTCAATAAAATTGAATTTTCTAAGAAATGTTTAGAAATAATCGAGCAATCAAAACAAAAATTGTCACAGGAATTACAGGTCCCGAAACCTATTGATAGAGGTATCAACCATCGTAATCGAACCATTTTAGATTTTTGCCGCCCAAAAACTTGTGGGCTATAGCACAGTTAATTTTCAATAAAATTGAATTTTCTAAGAAATGTTTAGAAATAGTCGAGCAATCAAAATGAAAATTGACACAGCAATTACAGGTCCCGAAACCTATTGATAGAGGTATCAACCATCGTAATCGAACCATTTTAGATTTTTGCCGCCCAAAAACTTGTGGGCTATAGCACAGTTAATTTTCAATAAAATTGAATTTTCTAAGAAATGTTTAGAAATAATCGAGCAATCAAAACAAAAATTGTCACAGGAATTACAGGTCCCGAAACCTATTGATAGAGGTATCAACCATCGTAATCGAACCATTTTAGATTTTTGCCGCCCAAAAACTTGTGGGCTATAGCACAGTTAATTTTCAATAAAATTGAATTTTCTAAGAAATGTTTAGAAATAATCGAGCAATCAAAATGAAAATTGTCACAGGAATTACAGGTACCGAAACCTATTGATAGAGGTATCAACCATCGTAATCGAACCATTTTAGATTTTTGCCGCCCAAAAACTTGTGGGCTATAGCACAGTTAATTTTCAATAAAATTGAATTTCCTAAGAAATGTTTAGAAATAATCGAGCAATCAAAACAAAAATTGTCACAGGAATTACAGGTCCCGAAACCTATTGATAGAGGTATCAACCATCGTAATCGAACCATTTTAGATTTTTGCCGCCCAAAAACTTGTGGGCTATAGCACAGTTAATTTTCAATAAAATTGAATTTTCTAAGAAATGTTTAGAAATAATCGAGCAATCAAAACAAAAATTGTCACAGGAATTACAGGTCCCGAAACCTATTGATAGAGGTATCAACCATCGTAATCGAACCATTTTAGATTTTTGCCGCCCAAAAACTTGTGGGCTATAGCACAGTTAATTTTCAATAAAATTGAATTTTCTAAGAAATGTTTAGAAATAATCGAGCAATCAAAACAAAAATTGTCACAGGAATTACAGGTCCCGAAACCTATTGATAGAGGTATCAACCATCGTAATCGAACCATTTTAGATTTTTGCCGCCCAAAAACTTGTGGGCTATAGCACAGTTAATTTTCAATAAAATTGAATTTTCTAAGAAATGTTTAGAAATAATCGAGCAATCAAAACAAAAATTGTCACAGGAATTACAGGTCCCGAAACCTATTGATAGAGGTATCAACCATCGTAATCGAACCATTTTAGATTTTTGCCGCCCAAAAACTTGTGGGCTATAGCACAGTTAATTTTCAATAAAATTGAATTTTCTAAGAAATGTTTAGAAATAGTCGAGCAATCAAAATGAAAATTGACACAGCAATTACAGGTCCCGAAACCTATTGATAGAGGTATCAACCATCGTAATCGGACCATTTTAGATTTTTGCCGCCCAAAAACTTGTGGGCTATAGCACAGTTAATTTTCAATAAAATTGAATTTTCTAAGAAATGTTTAGAAATAATCGAGCAATCAAAACAAAAATTGTCACAGGAATTACAGGTCCCGAAACCTATTGATAGAGGTATCAACCATCGTAATCGAACCATTTTAGATTTTTGCCGCCCAAAAACTTGTGGGCTATAGCACAGTTAATTTTCAATAAAATTGAATTTTCTAAGAAATGTTTAGAAATAGTCGAGCAATCAAAATGAAAATTGACACAGCAATTACAGGTCCCGAAACCTATTGATAGAGGTATCAACCATCGTAATCGAACCATTTTAGATTTTTGCCGCCCAAAAACTTGTGGGCTATAGCACAGTTAATTTTCAATAAAATTGAATTTTCTAAGAAATGTTTAGAAATAATCGAGCAATCAAAACAAAAATTGTCACAGGAATTACAGGTCCCGAAACCTATTGATAGAGGTATCAACCATCGTAATCGGACCATTTTAGATTTTTGCCGCCCAAAAACTTGTGGGCTATAGCACAGTTAATTTTCAATAAAATTGAATTTTCTAAGAAATGTTTAGAAATAATCGAGCAATCAAAACAAAAATTGTCACAGGAATTACAGGTCCCGAAACCTATTGATAGAGGTATCAACCATCGTAATCGGACCATTTTAGATTTTTGCCGCCCAAAAACTTGTGGGCTATAGCACAGTTAATTTTCAATAAAATTGAATTTTCTCAGAAATGTTTAGAAATAATCGAGCAATCAAAACAAAAATTGTCACAGGAATTACAGGTCCCGAAACCTATTGATAGAGGTATCAACCATCGTAATCGGACCATTTTAGATTTTTGCCGCCCAAAAACTTGTGGGCTATAGCACAGTTAATTTTCAATAAAATTGAATTTTCTAAGAAATGTTTAGAAATAGTCGAGCAATCAAAATGAAAATTGACACAGCAATTACAGGTCCCGAAACCTATTGATAGAGGTATCAACCATCGTAATCGGACCATTTTAGATTTTTGCCGCCCAAAAACTTGTGGGCTATAGCACAGTTAATTTTCAATAAAATTGAATTTTCTAAGAAATGTTTAGAAATAATCGAGCAATCAAAACAAAAATTGTCACAGGAATTACAGGTCCCGAAACCTATTGATAGAGGTATCAACCATCGTAATCGGACCATTTTAGATTTTTGCCGCCCAAAAACTTGTGGGCTATAGCACAGTTAATTTTCAATAAAATTGAATTTTCTAAGAAATGTTTAGAAATAATCGAGCAATCAAAACAAAAATTGTCACAGGAATTACAGGTCCCGAAACCTATTGATAGAGGTATCAACCATCGTAATCGAACCATTTTAGATTTTTGCCGCCCAAAAACTTGTGGGCTATAGCACAGTTAATTTTCAATAAAATTGAATTTTCTAAGAAATGTTTAGAAATAATCGAGCAATCAAAACAAAAATTGTCACAGGAATTACAGGTCCCGAAACCTATTGATAGAGGTATCAACCATCGTAATCGGACCATTTTAGATTTTTGCCGCCCAAAAACTTGTGGGCTATAGCACAGTTAATTTTCAATAAAATTGAATTTTCTAAGAAATGTTTAGAAATAGTCGAGCAATCAAAATGAAAATTGACACAGCAATTACAGGTCCCGAAACCTATTGATAGAGGTATCAACCATCGTAATCGGAACATTTTAGATTTTTGCCGCCCAAAAACTTGTGGGCTTTAGCACAGTTAATTTTCAATAAAATTGAATTTTCTAAGAAATGTTTAGAAATAATCGAGCAATCAAAACAAAAATTGTCACAGCAATTACAGGTCCCGAAACCTATTGATAGAGGTATCAACCATCGTAATCGAACCATTTTAGATTTTTGCCGCCCAAAAACTTGTGGGCTATAGCACAGTTAATTTTCAATAAAATTGAATTTTCTAAGAAATGTTTAGAAATAATCGAGCAATCAAAACAAAAATTGTCACAGGAATTACAGGTCCCGAAACCTATTGATAGAGGTATCAACCATCGTAATCGAACCATTTTAGATTTTTGCCGCCCAAAAACTTGTGGGCTATAGCACAATTAATTTTCAATAAAATTGAATTTTCTAAGAAATATTTAGGAATAGTCGAGAAATCAAAATGAAAATTGACACAGCAATTACAGGTCCCGAAACCTATTGATAGAGGTATCAACCATCGTAATCGAACCATTTTAGATTTTTGCCGCCCAAAAACTTGTGGGCTATAGCACAGTTAATTTTCAATAAAATTGAATTTTCTAAGAAATGTTTAGAAATAATCGAGCAATCAAAACAAAAATTGTCACAGGAATTACAGGTCCCGAAACCTATTGATAGAGGTATCAACCATCGTAATCGAACCATTTTAGATTTTTGCCGCCCAAAAACTTGTGGGCTATAGCACAGTTAATTTTCAATAAAATTGAATTTTCTAAGAAATGTTTAGAAATAATCGAGCAATCAAAACAAAAATTGTCACAGTAATTACAGGTCCCGAAACCTATTGATAGAGGTATCAACCATCGTAATCGGACCATTTTAGATTTTTGCCGCCCAAAAACTTGTGGGCTATAGCACAGTTAATTTTCAATAAAATTGAATTTTCTAAGAAATGTTTAGAAATAATCGAGCAATCAAAACAAAAATTGTCACAGGAATTACAGGTCCCGAAACCTATTGATAGAGGTATCAACCATCGTAATCGAACCATTTTAGATTTTTGCCGCCCAAAAACTTGTGGGCTATAGCACAGTTAATTTTCAATAAAATTGAATTTTCTAAGAAATGTTTAGAAATAATCGAGCAATCAAAACAAAAATTGTCACAGGAATTACAGGTCCCGAAACCTATTGATAGAGGTATCAACCATCGTAATCGAACCATTTTAGATTTTTGCCGCCCAAAAACTTGTGGGCTATAGCACAGTTAATTTTCAATAAAATTGAATTTTCTCAGAAATGTTTAGAAATAATCGAGCAATCAAAACAAAAATTGTCACAGGAATTACAGGTCCCGAAACCTATTGATAGAGGTATCAACCATCGTAATCGGACCATTTTAGATTTTTGCTGCCCAAAAACTTGTGGGCTATAGCACAGTTAATTTTCAATAAAATTGAATTTTCTCAGAAATGTTTAGAAATAATCGAGCAATCAAAACAAAAATTGTCACAGGAATTACAGGTCCCGAAACCTATTGGTAGAGGTATCAACCATCGTAATCGAACCATTTTAGATTTTTGCCGCCCAAAAACTTGTGGGCTATAGCACAGTTAATTTTCAATAAAATTGAATTTTCTAAGAAATGTTTAGAAATAATCGAGCAATCAAAACAAAAATTGTCACAGGAATTACAGGTCCCGAAACCTATTGATAGAGGTATCAACCATCGTAATCGGACCATTTTAGATTTTTGCCGCCCAAAAACTTGTGGGCTTTAGCACAGTTAATTTTCAATAAAATTGAATTTTCTAAGAAATGTTTAGAAATAATCGAGCAATCAAAACAAAAATTGTCACAGGAATTACAGGTCCCGAAACCTATTGATAGAGGTATCAACCATCGTAATCGGACCATTTTAGATTTTTGCCGCCCAAAAACTTGTGGGCTTTACACAGTTAATTTTCAATAAAATTGAATTTTCTAAGAAATGTTTAGAAATAATCGAGCAATCAAAACAAAAATTGTCACAGGAATTACAGGTCCCGAAACCTATTGATAGAGGTATCAACCATCGTAATCGAACCATTTTAGATTTTTGCCGCCCAAAAACTTGTGGGCTATAGCACAGTTAATTTTCAATAAAATTGAATTTTCTAAGAAATGTTTAGAAATAATCGAGCAATCAAAACAAAAATTGTCACAGGAATTACAGGTCCCGAAACCTATTGATAGAGGTATCAACCATCGTAATCGAACCATTTTAGATTTTTGCCGCCCAAAAACTTGTGGGCTATAACACAATTAATTTTAATAAAATTGAATTTTCTAAGAAATATTTAGGAATAGTCGAGAAATCAAAATGAAAATTGACACAGCAATTACAGGTCCCGAAACCTATTGATAGAGGTATCAACCATCGTAATCGGACCATTTTAGATTTTTGCCGCCCAAAAACTTGTGGGCTATAGCACAGTTAATTTTCAATAAAATTGAATTTTCTAAGAAATGTTTAGAAATAATCGAGCAATCAAAACAAAAATTGTCACAGGAATTACAGGTCCCGAAACCTATTGATAGAGGTATCAACCATCGTAATCGGACCATTTTAGATTTTTGCCGCCCAAAAACTTGTGGGCTATAGCACAGTTAATTTTCAATAAAATTGAATTTTCTCAGAAATGTTTAGAAATAATCGAGCAATCAAAACAAAAATTGTCACAGGAATTACAGGTCCCGAAACCTATTGGTAGAGGTATCAACCATCGTAATCGAACCATTTTAGATTTTTGCCGCCCAAAAACTTGTGGGCTATAGCACAGTTAATTTTCAATAAAATTGAATTTTCTAAGAAATGTTTAGAAATAATCGAGCAATCAAAACAAAAATTGTCACAGGAATTACAGGTCCCGAAACCTATTGATAGAGGTATCAACCATCGTAATCGGACCATTTTAGATTTTTGCCGCCCAAAAACTTGTGGGCTATAGCACAGTTAATTTTCAATAAAATTGAATTTTCTCAGAAATGTTTAGAAATAATCGAGCAATCAAAACAAAAATTGTCACAGGAATTACAGGTCCCGAAACCTATTGGTAGAGGTATCAACCATCGTAATCGAACCATTTTAGATTTTTGCCGCCCAAAAACTTGTGGGCTATAGCACAGTTAATTTTCAATAAAATTGAATTTTCTAAGAAATGTTTAGAAATAATCGAGCAATCAAAACAAAAATTGTCACAGGAATTACAGGTCCCGAAACCTATTGATAGAGGTATCAACCATCGTAATCGGACCATTTTAGATTTTTGCCGCCCAAAAACTTGTGGGCTATAGCACAGTTAATTTTCAATAAAATTGAATTTTCTAAGAAATGTTTAGAAATAATCGAGCAATCAAAACAAAAATTGTCACAGGAATTACAGGTCCCGAAACCTATTGATAGAGGTATCAACCATCGTAATCGGACCATTTTAGATTTTTGCCGCCCAAAAACTTGTGGGCTATAGCACAGTTAATTTTCAATAAAATTGAATTTTCTAAGAAATGTTTAGAAATAATCGAGCAATCAAAACAAAAATTGTCACAGGAATTACAGGTCCCGAAACCTATTGATAGAGGTATCAACCATCGTAATCGAACCATTTTAGATTTTTGCCGCCCAAAAACTTGTGGGCTATAACACAATTAATTTTAATAAAATTGAATTTTCTAAGAAATATTTAGGAATAGTCGAGAAATCAAAATGAAAATTGACACAGCAATTACAGGTCCCGAAACCTATTGATAGAGGTATCAACCATCGTAATCGGACCATTTTAGATTTTTGCCGCCCAAAAACTTGTGGGCTATAGCACAGTTAATTTTCAATAAAATTGAATTTTCTAAGAAATGTTTAGAAATAATCGAGCAATCAAAACAAAAATTGTCACAGGAATTACAGGTCCCGAAACCTATTGATAGAGGTATCAACCATCGTAATCGGACCATTTTAGATTTTTGCCGCCCAAAAACTTGTGGGCTATAGCACAGTTAATTTTCAATAAAATTGAATTTTCTCAGAAATGTTTAGAAATAATCGAGCAATCAAAACAAAAATTGTCACAGGAATTACAGGTCCCGAAACCTATTGATAGAGGTATCAACCATCGTAATCGGACCATTTTAGATTTTTGCCGCCCAAAAACTTGTGGGCTTTACACAGTTAATTTTCAATAAAATTGAATTTTCTAAGAAATGTTTAGAAATAATCGAGCAATCAAAACAAAAATTGTCACAGGAATTACAGGTCCCGAAACCTATTGATAGAGGTATCAACCATCGTAATCGAACCATTTTAGATTTTTGCCGCCCAAAAACTTGTGGGCTATAGCACAATTAATTTTCAATAAAATTGAATTTTCTAAGAAATATTTAGGAATAGTCGAGAAATCAAAATGAAAATTGACACAGCAATTACAGGTCCCGAAACCTATTGATAGAGGTATCAACCATCGTAATCGGACCATTTTAGATTTTTGCCGCCCAAAAACTTGTGGGCTATAGCACAGTTAATTTTCAATAAAATTGAATTTTCTAAGAAATGTTTAGAAATAATCGAGCAATCAAAACAAAAATTGTCACAGGAATTACAGGTCCCGAAACCTATTGATAGAGGTATCAACCATCGTAATCGAACCATTTTAGATTTTTGCCGCCCAAAAACTTGTGGGCTATAGCACAGTTAATTTTCAATAAAATTGAATTTTCTAAGAAATGTTTAGAAATAATCGAGCAATCAAAACAAAAATTGTCACAGGAATTACAGGTCCCGAAACCTATTGATAGAGGTATCAACCATCGTAATCGAACCATTTTAGATTTTTGCCGCCCAAAAACTTGTGGGCTATAGCACAGTTAATTTTCAATAAAATTGAATTTTCTAAGAAATGTTTAGAAATAATCGAGCAATCAAAACAAAAATTGTCACAGGAATTACAGGTCCCGAAACCTATTGATAGAGGTATCAACCATCGTAATCGAACCATTTTAGATTTTTGCCGCCCAAAAACTTGTGGGCTATAGCACAGTTAATTTTCAATAAAATTGAATTTTCTAAGAAATGTTTAGAAATAATCGAGCAATCAAAACAAAAATTGTCACAGGAATTACAGGTCCCGAAACCTATTGATAGAGGTATCAACCATCGTAATCGAACCATTTTAGATTTTTGCCGCCCAAAAACTTGTGGGCTATAACACAATTAATTTTAATAAAATTGAATTTTCTAAGAAATATTTAGGAATAGTCGAGAAATCAAAATGAAAATTGACACAGCAATTACAGGTCCCGAAACCTATTGATAGAGGTATCAACCATCGTAATCGGACCATTTTAGATTTTTGCCGCCCAAAAACTTGTGGGCTATAGCACAGTTAATTTTCAATAAAATTGAATTTTCTAAGAAATGTTTAGAAATAATCGAGCAATCAAAACAAAAATTGTCACAGGAATTACAGGTCCCGAAACCTATTGATAGAGGTATCAACCATCGTAATCGGACCATTTTAGATTTTTGCCGCCCAAAAACTTGTGGGCTATAGCACAGTTAATTTTCAATAAAATTGAATTTTCTCAGAAATGTTTAGAAATAATCGAGCAATCAAAACAAAAATTGTCACAGGAATTACAGGTCCCGAAACCTATTGATAGAGGTATCAACCATCGTAATCGGACCATTTTAGATTTTTGCCGCCCAAAAACTTGTGGGCTTTACACAGTTAATTTTCAATAAAATTGAATTTTCTAAGAAATGTTTAGAAATAATCGAGCAATCAAAACAAAAATTGTCACAGGAATTACAGGTCCCGAAACCTATTGATAGAGGTATCAACCATCGTAATCGAACCATTTTAGATTTTTGCCGCCCAAAAACTTGTGGGCTATAGCACAATTAATTTTCAATAAAATTGAATTTTCTAAGAAATATTTAGGAATAGTCGAGAAATCAAAATGAAAATTGACACAGCAATTACAGGTCCCGAAACCTATTGATAGAGGTATCAACCATCGTAATCGGACCATTTTAGATTTTTGCCGCCCAAAAACTTGTGGGCTATAGCACAGTTAATTTTCAATAAAATTGAATTTTCTAAGAAATGTTTAGAAATAATCGAGCAATCAAAACAAAAATTGTCACAGGAATTACAGGTCCCGAAACCTATTGATAGAGGTATCAACCATCGTAATCGAACCATTTTAGATTTTTGCCGCCCAAAAACTTGTGGGCTATAGCACAGTTAATTTTCAATAAAATTGAATTTTCTAAGAAATGTTTAGAAATAATCGAGCAATCAAAACAAAAATTGTCACAGGAATTACAGGTCCCGAAACCTATTGATAGAGGTATCAACCATCGTAATCGAACCATTTTAGATTTTTGCCGCCCAAAAACTTGTGGGCTATAGCACAGTTAATTTTCAATAAAATTGAATTTTCTAAGAAATGTTTAGAAATAATCGAGCAATCAAAACAAAAATTGTCACAGGAATTACAGGTCCCGAAACCTATTGATAGAGGTATCAACCATCGTAATCGAACCATTTTAGATTTTTGCCGCCCAAAAACTTGTGGGCTATAGCACAGTTAATTTTCAATAAAATTGAATTTTCTAAGAAATGTTTAGAAATAATCGAGCAATCAAAACAAAAATTGTCACAGGAATTACAGGTCCCGAAACCTATTGATAGAGGTATCAACCATCGTAATCGAACCATTTTAGATTTTTGCCGCCCAAAAACTTGTGGGCTATAGCACAGTTAATTTTCAATAAAATTGAATTTTCTCAGAAATGTTTAGAAATAATCGAGCAATCAAAACAAAAATTGTCACAGGAATTACAGGTCCCGAAACCTATTGATAGAGGTATCAACCATCGTAATCGAACCATTTTAGATTTTTGCCGCCCAAAAACTTGTGGGCTATAGCACAGTTAATTTTCAATAAAATTGAATTTTCTAAGAAATGTTTAGAAATAATCGAGCAATCAAAACAAAAATTGTCACAGGAATTACAGGTCCCGAAACCTATTGGTAGAGGTATCAACCATCGTAATCGAACCATTTTAGATTTTTGCCGCCCAAAAACTTGTGGGCTATAGCACAGTTAATTTTCAATAAAATTGAATTTTCTAAGAAATGTTTAGAAATAATCGAGCAATCAAAACAAAAATTGTCACAGGAATTACAGGTCCCGAAACCTATTGATAGAGGTATCAACCATCGTAATCGGACCATTTTAGATTTTTGCCGCCCAAAAACTTGTGGGCTTTACACAGTTAATTTTCAATAAAATTGAATTTTCTAAGAAATGTTTAGAAATAATCGAGCAATCAAAACAAAAATTGTCACAGGAATTACAGGTCCCGAAACCTATTGATAGAGGTATCAACCATCGTAATCGAACCATTTTAGATTTTTGCCGCCCAAAAACTTGTGGGCTATAACACAATTAATTTTAATAAAATTGAATTTTCTAAGAAATATTTAGGAATAGTCGAGAAATCAAAATGAAAATTGACACAGCAATTACAGGTCCCGAAACCTATTGATAGAGGTATCAACCATCGTAATCGGACCATTTTAGATTTTTGCCGCCCAAAAACTTGTGGGCTATAGCACAGTTAATTTTCAATAAAATTGAATTTTCTAAGAAATGTTTAGAAATAATCGAGCAATCAAAACAAAAATTGTCACAGGAATTACAGGTCCCGAAACCTATTGATAGAGGTATCAACCATCGTAATCGGACCATTTTAGATTTTTGCCGCCCAAAAACTTGTGGGCTATAGCACAGTTAATTTTCAATAAAATTGAATTTTCTCAGAAATGTTTAGAAATAATCGAGCAATCAAAACAAAAATTGTCACAGGAATTACAGGTCCCGAAACCTATTGATAGAGGTATCAACCATCGTAATCGGACCATTTTAGATTTTTGCCGCCCAAAAACTTGTGGGCTTTACACAGTTAATTTTCAATAAAATTGAATTTTCTAAGAAATGTTTAGAAATAATCGAGCAATCAAAACAAAAATTGTCACAGGAATTACAGGTCCCGAAACCTATTGATAGAGGTATCAACCATCGTAATCGAACCATTTTAGATTTTTGCCGCCCAAAAACTTGTGGGCTATAGCACAATTAATTTTCAATAAAATTGAATTTTCTAAGAAATATTTAGGAATAGTCGAGAAATCAAAATGAAAATTGACACAGCAATTACAGGTCCCGAAACCTATTGATAGAGGTATCAACCATCGTAATCGGACCATTTTAGATTTTTGCCGCCCAAAAACTTGTGGGCTATAGCACAGTTAATTTTCAATAAAATTGAATTTTCTCAGAAATGTTTAGAAATAATCGAGCAATCAAAACAAAAATTGTCACAGGAATTACAGGTCCCGAAACCTATTGGTAGAGGTATCAACCATCGTAATCGAACCATTTTAGATTTTTGCCGCCCAAAAACTTGTGGGCTATAGCACAGTTAATTTTCAATAAAATTGAATTTTCTAAGAAATGTTTAGAAATAATCGAGCAATCAAAACAAAAATTGTCACAGGAATTACAGGTCCCGAAACCTATTGATAGAGGTATCAACCATCGTAATCGGACCATTTTAGATTTTTGCCGCCCAAAAACTTGTGGGCTTTACACAGTTAATTTTCAATAAAATTGAATTTTCTAAGAAATGTTTAGAAATAATCGAGCAATCAAAACAAAAATTGTCACAGGAATTACAGGTCCCGAAACCTATTGATAGAGGTATCAACCATCGTAATCGAACCATTTTAGATTTTTGCCGCCCAAAAACTTGTGGGCTATAACACAATTAATTTTAATAAAATTGAATTTTCTAAGAAATATTTAGGAATAGTCGAGAAATCAAAATGAAAATTGACACAGCAATTACAGGTCCCGAAACCTATTGATAGAGGTATCAACCATCGTAATCGGACCATTTTAGATTTTTGCCGCCCAAAAACTTGTGGGCTATAGCACAGTTAATTTTCAATAAAATTGAATTTTCTAAGAAATGTTTAGAAATAATCGAGCAATCAAAACAAAAATTGTCACAGGAATTACAGGTCCCGAAACCTATTGATAGAGGTATCAACCATCGTAATCGAACCATTTTAGATTTTTGCCGCCCAAAAACTTGTGGGCTATAGCACAGTTAATTTTCAATAAAATTGAATTTTCTAAGAAATGTTTAGAAATAATCGAGCAATCAAAACAAAAATTGTCACAGGAATTACAGGTCCCGAAACCTATTGATAGAGGTATCAACCATCGTAATCGAACCATTTTAGATTTTTGCCGCCCAAAAACTTGTGGGCTATAACACAATTAATTTTAATAAAATTGAATTTTCTAAGAAATATTTAGGAATAGTCGAGAAATCAAAATGAAAATTGACACAGCAATTACAGGTCCCGAAACCTATTGATAGAGGTATCAACCATCGTAATCGTACCATTTTAGATTTTTGCCGCCCAAAAACTTGTGGGCTATAGCACAGTTAATTTTCAATAAAATTGAATTTTCTAAGAAATGTTTAGAAATAATCGAGCAATCAAAACAAAAATTGTCACAGGAATTACAGGTCCCGAAACCTATTGATAGAGGTATCAACCATCGTAATCGAACCATTTTAGATTTTTGCCGCCCAAAAACTTGTGGGCTATAGCACAGTTAATTTTCAATAAAATTGAATTTTCTCAGAAATGTTTAGAAATAATCGAGCAATCAAAACAAAAATTGTCACAGGAATTACAGGTCCCGAAACCTATTGATAGAGGTATCAACCATCGTAATCGAACCATTTTAGATTTTTGCCGCCCAAAAACTTGTGGGCTATAGCACAGTTAATTTTCAATAAAATTGAATTTTCTAAGAAATGTTTAGAAATAATCGAGCAATCAAAACAAAAATTGTCACAGGAATTACAGGTCCCGAAACCTATTGGTAGAGGTATCAACCATCGTAATCGAACCATTTTAGATTTTTGCCGCCCAAAAACTTGTGGGCTATAGCACAGTTAATTTTCAATAAAATTGAATTTTCTAAGAAATGTTTAGAAATAATCGAGCAATCAAAACAAAAATTGTCACAGGAATTACAGGTCCCGAAACCTATTGATAGAGGTATCAACCATCGTAATCGGACCATTTTAGATTTTTGCCGCCCAAAAACTTGTGGGCTTTACACAGTTAATTTTCAATAAAATTGAATTTTCTAAGAAATGTTTAGAAATAATCGAGCAATCAAAACAAAAATTGTCACAGGAATTACAGGTCCCGAAACCTATTGATAGAGGTATCAACCATCGTAATCGGACCATTTTAGATTTTTGCCGCCCAAAAACTTGTGGGCTATAGCACAGTTAATTTTCAATAAAATTGAATTTTCTAAGAAATGTTAAGAAATAATCGAGCAATCAAAACAAAAATTGTCACAGGAATTACAGGTCCCGAAACCTATTGGTAGAGGTATCAACCATCGTAATCGAACCATTTTAGATTTTTGCCGCCCAAAAACTTGTGGGCTATAGCACAATTAATTTTCAATAAAATTGAATTTTCTAAGAAATATTTAGGAATAGTCGAGAAATCAAAATGAAAATTGACACAGCAATTACAGGTCCCGAAACCTATTGATAGAGGTATCAACCATCGTAATCGGACCATTTTAGATTTTTGCCGCCCAAAAACTTGTGGGCTATAGCACAGTTAATTTTCAATAAAATTGAATTTTCTAAGAAATGTTTAGAAATAATCGAGCAATCAAAACAAAAATTGTCACAGGAATTACAGGTCCCGAAACCTATTGATAGAGGTATCAACCATCGTAATCGGACCATTTTAGATTTTTGCCGCCCAAAAACTTGTGGGCTATAGCACAGTTAATTTTCAATAAAATTGAATTTTCTAAGAAATGTTAAGAAATAATCGAGCAATCAAAACAAAAATTGTCACAGGAATTACAGGTCCCGAAACCTATTGGTAGAGGTATCAACCATCGTAATCGAACCATTTTAGATTTTTGCCGCCCAAAAACTTGTGGGCTTTACACAGTTAATTTTCAATAAAATTGAATTTTCTAAGAAATGTTTAGAAATAATCGAGCAATCAAAACAAAAATTGTCACAGGAATTACAGGTCCCGAAACCTATTGATAGAGGTATCAACCATCGTAATCGAACCATTTTAGATTTTTGCCGCCCAAAAACTTGTGGGCTATAGCACAGTTAATTTTCAATAAAATTGAATTTTCTAAGAAATGTTTAGAAATAATCGAGCAATCAAAACAAAAATTGTCACAGGAATTACAGGTCCCGAAACCTATTGATAGAGGTATCAACCATCGTAATCGAACCATTTTAGATTTTTGCCGCCCAAAAACTTGTGGGCTATAGCACAGTTAATTTTCAATAAAATTGAATTTTCTAAGAAATGTTTAGAAATAATCGAGCAATCAAAACAAAAATTGTCACAGGAATTACAGGTCCCGAAACCTATTGATAGAGGTATCAACCATCGTAATCGAACCATTTTAGATTTTTGCCGCCCAAAAACTTGTGGGCTATAGCACAGTTAATTTTCAATAAAATTGAATTTTCTCAGAAATGTTTAGAAATAATCGAGCAATCAAAACAAAAATTGTCACAGGAATTACAGGTCCCGAAACCTATTGATAGAGGTATCAACCATCGTAATCGAACCATTTTAGATTTTTGCCGCCCAAAAACTTGTGGGCTATAGCACAGTTAATTTTCAATAAAATTGAATTTTCTAAGAAATGTTTAGAAATAATCGAGCAATCAAAACAAAAATTGTCACAGGAATTACAGGTCCCGAAACCTATTGGTAGAGGTATCAACCATCGTAATCGAACCATTTTAGATTTTTGCCGCCCAAAAACTTGTGGGCTATAGCACAGTTAATTTTCAATAAAATTGAATTTTCTAAGAAATGTTTAGAAATAATCGAGCAATCAAAACAAAAATTGTCACAGGAATTACAGGTCCCGAAACCTATTGATAGAGGTATCAACCATCGTAATCGGACCATTTTAGATTTTTGCCGCCCAAAAACTTGTGGGCTTTACACAGTTAATTTTCAATAAAATTGAATTTTCTAAGAAATGTTTAGAAATAATCGAGCAATCAAAACAAAAATTGTCACAGGAATTACAGGTCCCGAAACCTATTGATAGAGGTATCAACCATCGTAATCGAACCATTTTAGATTTTTGCCGCCCAAAAACTTGTGGGCTATAACACAATTAATTTTAATAAAATTGAATTTTCTAAGAAATATTTAGGAATAGTCGAGAAATCAAAATGAAAATTGACACAGCAATTACAGGTCCCGAAACCTATTGATAGAGGTATCAACCATCGTAATCGGACCATTTTAGATTTTTGCCGCCCAAAAACTTGTGGGCTATAGCACAGTTAATTTTCAATAAAATTGAATTTTCTAAGAAATGTTTAGAAATAATCGAGCAATCAAAACAAAAATTGTCACAGGAATTACAGGTCCCGAAACCTATTGATAGAGGTATCAACCATCGTAATCGGACCATTTTAGATTTTTGCCGCCCAAAAACTTGTGGGCTATAGCACAGTTAATTTTCAATAAAATTGAATTTTCTCAGAAATGTTTAGAAATAATCGAGCAATCAAAACAAAAATTGTCACAGGAATTACAGGTCCCGAAACCTATTGATAGAGGTATCAACCATCGTAATCGGACCATTTTAGATTTTTGCCGCCCAAAAACTTGTGGGCTTTACACAGTTAATTTTCAATAAAATTGAATTTTCTAAGAAATGTTTAGAAATAATCGAGCAATCAAAACAAAAATTGTCACAGGAATTACAGGTCCCGAAACCTATTGATAGAGGTATCAACCATCGTAATCGAACCATTTTAGATTTTTGCCGCCCAAAAACTTGTGGGCTATAGCACAATTAATTTTCAATAAAATTGAATTTTCTAAGAAATATTTAGGAATAGTCGAGAAATCAAAATGAAAATTGACACAGCAATTACAGGTCCCGAAACCTATTGATAGAGGTATCAACCATCGTAATCGGACCATTTTAGATTTTTGCCGCCCAAAAACTTGTGGGCTATAGCACAGTTAATTTTCAATAAAATTGAATTTTCTAAGAAATGTTTAGAAATAATCGAGCAATCAAAACAAAAATTGTCACAGGAATTACAGGTCCCGAAACCTATTGATAGAGGTATCAACCATCGTAATCGGACCATTTTAGATTTTTGCCGCCCAAAAACTTGTGGGCTATAGCACAGTTAATTTTCAATAAAATTGAATTTTCTCAGAAATGTTTAGAAATAATCGAGCAATCAAAACAAAAATTGTCACAGGAATTACAGGTCCCGAAACCTATTGGTAGAGGTATCAACCATCGTAATCGAACCATTTTAGATTTTTGCCGCCCAAAAACTTGTGGGCTATAGCACAGTTAATTTTCAATAAAATTGAATTTTCTAAGAAATGTTTAGAAATAATCGAGCAATCAAAACAAAAATTGTCACAGGAATTACAGGTCCCGAAACCTATTGATAGAGGTATCAACCATCGTAATCGGACCATTTTAGATTTTTGCCGCCCAAAAACTTGTGGGCTTTACACAGTTAATTTTCAATAAAATTGAATTTTCTAAGAAATGTTTAGAAATAATCGAGCAATCAAAACAAAAATTGTCACAGGAATTACAGGTCCCGAAACCTATTGATAGAGGTATCAACCATCGTAATCGAACCATTTTAGATTTTTGCCGCCCAAAAACTTGTGGGCTATAACACAATTAATTTTAATAAAATTGAATTTTCTAAGAAATATTTAGGAATAGTCGAGAAATCAAAATGAAAATTGACACAGCAATTACAGGTCCCGAAACCTATTGATAGAGGTATCAACCATCGTAATCGGACCATTTTAGATTTTTGCCGCCCAAAAACTTGTGGGCTATAGCACAGTTAATTTTCAATAAAATTGAATTTTCTAAGAAATGTTTAGAAATAATCGAGCAATCAAAACAAAAATTGTCACAGGAATTACAGGTCCCGAAACCTATTGATAGAGGTATCAACCATCGTAATCGGACCATTTTAGATTTTTGCCGCCCAAAAACTTGTGGGCTATAGCACAGTTAATTTTCAATAAAATTGAATTTTCTCAGAAATGTTTAGAAATAATCGAGCAATCAAAACAAAAATTGTCACAGGAATTACAGGTCCCGAAACCTATTGATAGAGGTATCAACCATCGTAATCGGACCATTTTAGATTTTTGCCGCCCAAAAACTTGTGGGCTTTACACAGTTAATTTTCAATAAAATTGAATTTTCTAAGAAATGTTTAGAAATAATCGAGCAATCAAAACAAAAATTGTCACAGGAATTACAGGTCCCGAAACCTATTGATAGAGGTATCAACCATCGTAATCGAACCATTTTAGATTTTTGCCGCCCAAAAACTTGTGGGCTATAGCACAATTAATTTTCAATAAAATTGAATTTTCTAAGAAATATTTAGGAATAGTCGAGAAATCAAAATGAAAATTGACACAGCAATTACAGGTCCCGAAACCTATTGATAGAGGTATCAACCATCGTAATCGGACCATTTTAGATTTTTGCCGCCCAAAAACTTGTGGGCTATAGCACAGTTAATTTTCAATAAAATTGAATTTTCTAAGAAATGTTTAGAAATAATCGAGCAATCAAAACAAAAATTGTCACAGGAATTACAGGTCCCGAAACCTATTGATAGAGGTATCAACCATCGTAATCGAACCATTTTAGATTTTTGCCGCCCAAAAACTTGTGGGCTATAGCACAGTTAATTTTCAATAAAATTGAATTTTCTAAGAAATGTTTAGAAATAATCGAGCAATCAAAACAAAAATTGTCACAGGAATTACAGGTCCCGAAACCTATTGATAGAGGTATCAACCATCGTAATCGAACCATTTTAGATTTTTGCCGCCCAAAAACTTGTGGGCTATAGCACAGTTAATTTTCAATAAAATTGAATTTTCTAAGAAATGTTTAGAAATAATCGAGCAATCAAAACAAAAATTGTCACAGGAATTACAGGTCCCGAAACCTATTGGTAGAGGTATCAACCATCGTAATCGAACCATTTTAGATTTTTGCCGCCCAAAAACTTGTGGGCTATAGCACAGTTAATTTTCAATAAAATTGAATTTTCTAAGAAATGTTTAGAAATAATCGAGCAATCAAAACAAAAATTGTCACAGGAATTACAGGTCCCGAAACCTATTGATAGAGGTATCAACCATCGTAATCGGACCATTTTAGATTTTTGCCGCCCAAAAACTTGTGGGCTTTACACAGTTAATTTTCAATAAAATTGAATTTTCTAAGAAATGTTTAGAAATAATCGAGCAATCAAAACAAAAATTGTCACAGGAATTACAGGTCCCGAAACCTATTGATAGAGGTATCAACCATCGTAATCGAACCATTTTAGATTTTTGCCGCCCAAAAACTTGTGGGCTATAGCACAATTAATTTTCAATAAAATTGAATTTTCTAAGAAATATTTAGGAATAGTCGAGAAATCAAAATGAAAATTGACACAGCAATTACAGGTCCCGAAACCT
The DNA here is from genome assembly GCA_958295665.1 of Tipula vernalis. Lineage (NCBI taxonomy): Eukaryota > Metazoa > Arthropoda > Insecta > Diptera > Tipulidae > Tipula > Tipula vernalis. The sequence goes on along the minus strand of OY282558.1, from coordinate 40,208,769 downwards.
ATTGATAGAGGTATCAACCATCGTAATCGGACCATTTTAGATTTTTGCCGCCCAAAAACTTGTGGGCTATAGCACAGTTAATTTTCAATAAAATTGAATTTTCTAAGAAATGTTTAGAAATAATCGAGCAATCAAAACAAAAATTGTCACAGGAATTACAGGTCCCGAAACCTATTGATAGAGGTATCAACCATCGTAATCGAACCATTTTAGATTTTTGCCGCCCAAAAACTTGTGGGCTATAGCACAGTTAATTTTCAATAAAATTGAATTTTCTAAGAAATGTTTAGAAATAATCGAGCAATCAAAACAAAAATTGTCACAGGAATTACAGGTCCCGAAACCTATTGATAGAGGTATCAACCATCGTAATCGAACCATTTTAGATTTTTGCCGCCCAAAAACTTGTGGGCTATAGCACAGTTAATTTTCAATAAAATTGAATTTTCTAAGAAATGTTTAGAAATAATCGAGCAATCAAAACAAAAATTGTCACAGGAATTACAGGTCCCGAAACCTATTGGTAGAGGTATCAACCATCGTAATCGAACCATTTTAGATTTTTGCCGCCCAAAAACTTGTGGGCTTTACACAGTTAATTTTCAATAAAATTGAATTTTCTAAGAAATGTTTAGAAATAATCGAGCAATCAAAACAAAAATTGTCACAGGAATTACAGGTCCCGAAACCTATTGATAGAGGTATCAACCATCGTAATCGAACCATTTTAGATTTTTGCCGCCCAAAAACTTGTGGGCTATAGCACAGTTAATTTTCAATAAAATTGAATTTTCTAAGAAATGTTTAGAAATAATCGAGCAATCAAAACAAAAATTGTCACAGGAATTACAGGTCCCGAAACCTATTGATAGAGGTATCAACCATCGTAATCGAACCATTTTAGATTTTTGCCGCCCAAAAACTTGTGGGCTATAGCACAGTTAATTTTCAATAAAATTGAATTTTCTAAGAAATGTTTAGAAATAATCGAGCAATCAAAACAAAAATTGTCACAGGAATTACAGGTCCCGAAACCTATTGATAGAGGTATCAACCATCGTAATCGAACCATTTTAGATTTTTGCCGCCCAAAAACTTGTGGGCTATAGCACAGTTAATTTTCAATAAAATTGAATTTTCTCAGAAATGTTTAGAAATAATCGAGCAATCAAAACAAAAATTGTCACAGGAATTACAGGTCCCGAAACCTATTGATAGAGGTATCAACCATCGTAATCGAACCATTTTATATTTTTGCCGCCCAAAAACTTGTGGGCTATAGCACAGTTAATTTTCAATAAAATTGAATTTTCTAAGAAATGTTTAGAAATAATCGAGCAATCAAAACAAAAATTGTCACAGGAATTACAGGTCCCGAAACCTATTGGTAGAGGTATCAACCATCGTAATCGAACCATTTTAGATTTTTGCCGCCCAAAAACTTGTGGGCTATAGCACAGTTAATTTTCAATAAAATTGAATTTTCTAAGAAATGTTTAGAAATAATCGAGCAATCAAAACAAAAATTGTCACAGGAATTACAGGTCCCGAAACCTATTGATAGAGGTATCAACCATCGTAATCGGACCATTTTAGATTTTTGCCGCCCAAAAACTTGTGGGCTTTACACAGTTAATTTTCAATAAAATTGAATTTTCTAAGAAATGTTTAGAAATAATCGAGCAATCAAAACAAAAATTGTCACAGGAATTACAGGTCCCGAAACCTATTGATAGAGGTATCAACCATCGTAATCGAACCATTTTAGATTTTTGCCGCCCAAAAACTTGTGGGCTATAACACAATTAATTTTAATAAAATTGAATTTTCTAAGAAATATTTAGGAATAGTCGAGAAATCAAAATGAAAATTGACACAGCAATTACAGGTCCCGAAACCTATTGATAGAGGTATCAACCATCGTAATCGGACCATTTTAGATTTTTGCCGCCCAAAAACTTGTGGGCTATAGCACAGTTAATTTTCAATAAAATTGAATTTTCTAAGAAATGTTTAGAAATAATCGAGCAATCAAAACAAAAATTGTCACAGGAATTACAGGTCCCGAAACCTATTGATAGAGGTATCAACCATCGTAATCGGACCATTTTAGATTTTTGCCGCCCAAAAACTTGTGGGCTATAGCACAGTTAATTTTCAATAAAATTGAATTTTCTCAGAAATGTTTAGAAATAATCGAGCAATCAAAACAAAAATTGTCACAGGAATTACAGGTCCCGAAACCTATTGATAGAGGTATCAACCATCGTAATCGGACCATTTTAGATTTTTGCCGCCCAAAAACTTGTGGGCTTTACACAGTTAATTTTCAATAAAATTGAATTTTCTAAGAAATGTTTAGAAATAATCGAGCAATCAAAACAAAAATTGTCACAGGAATTACAGGTCCCGAAACCTATTGATAGAGGTATCAACCATCGTAATCGAACCATTTTAGATTTTTGCCGCCCAAAAACTTGTGGGCTATAGCACAATTAATTTTCAATAAAATTGAATTTTCTAAGAAATATTTAGGAATAGTCGAGAAATCAAAATGAAAATTGACACAGCAATTACAGGTCCCGAAACCTATTGATAGAGGTATCAACCATCGTAATCGGACCATTTTAGATTTTTGCCGCCCAAAAACTTGTGGGCTATAGCACAGTTAATTTTCAATAAAATTGAATTTTCTAAGAAATGTTTAGAAATAATCGAGCAATCAAAACAAAAATTGTCACAGGAATTACAGGTCCCGAAACCTATTGATAGAGGTATCAACCATCGTAATCGAACCATTTTAGATTTTTGCCGCCCAAAAACTTGTGGGCTATAGCACAGTTAATTTTCAATAAAATTGAATTTTCTAAGAAATGTTTAGAAATAATCGAGCAATCAAAACAAAAATTGTCACAGGAATTACAGGTCCCGAAACCTATTGATAGAGGTATCAACCATCGTAATCGAACCATTTTAGATTTTTGCCGCCCAAAAACTTGTGGGCTATAGCACAGTTAATTTTCAATAAAATTGAATTTTCTAAGAAATGTTTAGAAATAATCGAGCAATCAAAACAAAAATTGTCACAGGAATTACAGGTCCCGAAACCTATTGATAGAGGTATCAACCATCGTAATCGGACCATTTTAGATTTTTGCCGCCCAAAAACTTGTGGGCTATAGCACAGTTAATTTTCAATAAAATTGAATTTTCTAAGAAATGTTAAGAAATAATCGAGCAATCAAAACAAAAATTGTCACAGGAATTACAGGTCCCGAAACCTATTGGTAGAGGTATCAACCATCGTAATCGGACCATTTTAGATTTTTGCCGCCCAAAAACTTGTGGGCTATAGCACAGTTAATTTTCAATAAAATTGAATTTTCTAAGAAATGTTTAGAAATAATCGAGCAATCAAAACAAAAATTGTCACAGGAATTACAGGTCCCGAAACCTATTGGTAGAGGTATCAACCATCGTAATCGGACCATTTTAGATTTTTGCCGCCCAAAAACTTGTGGGCTATAGCACAGTTAATTTTCAATAAAATTGAATTTTCTAAGAAATGTTTAGAAATAATCGAGCAATCAAAACAAAAATTGTTACAGGAATTACAGGTCCCGAAACCTATTGATAGAGGTATCAACCATCGTAATCGAACCATTTTAGATTTTTGCCGCCCAAAAACTTGTGGGCTATAGCACAGTTAATTTTCAATAAAATTGAATTTTCTCAGAAATGTTTAGAAATAATCGAGCAATCAAAACAAAAATTGTCACAGGAATTACAGGTCCCGAAACCTATTGGTAGAGGTATCAACCATCGTAATCGAACCATTTTAGATTTTTGCCGCCCAAAAACTTGTGGGCTATAGCACAGTTAATTTTCAATAAAATTGAATTTTCTAAGAAATGTTTAGAAATAATCGAGCAATCAAAACAAAAATTGTCACAGGAATTACAGGTCCCGAAACCTATTGATAGAGGTATCAACCATCGTAATCGGACCATTTTAGATTTTTGCCGCCCAAAAACTTGTGGGCTATAGCACAGTTAATTTTCAATAAAATTGAATTTTCTAAGAAATGTTTAGAAATAATCGAGCAATCAAAACAAAAATTGTCACAGGAATTACAGGTCCCGAAACCTATTGATAGAGGTATCAACCATCGTAATCGAACCATTTTAGATTTTTGCCGCCCAAAAACTTGTGGGCTATAGCACAGTTAAGTTTCAATAAAATTGAATTTTCTAAGAAATGTTTAGAAATAGTCGAGAAATCAAAATGAAAATTGACACAGGAATTACAGGTCCCGAAACCTATTGATAGAGGTATCAACCATCGTAATCGAACCATTTTAGATTTTTGCCGCCCAAAAACTTGTGGGCTATAACACAATTAATTTTCAATAAAATTGAATTTTCTAAGAAATATTTAGGAATAGTCGAGAAATCAAAATGAAAATTGACACAGCAATTACAGGTCCCGAAACCTATTGATAGAGGTATCAACCATCGTAATCGGACCATTTTAGATTTTTGCCGCCCAAAAACTTGTGGGCTATATCACAGTTAATTTTCAATAAAATTGAATTTTCTAAGAAATGTTTAGAAATAATCGAGCAATCAAAACAAAAATTGTCACAGGAATTACAGGTCCCGAAACCGATTGATAGAGGTATCAACCATCGTAATCGAACCATTTTAGATTTTTGCCGCCCAAAAACTTGTGGGCTATAGCACAGTTAATTTTCAATAAAATTGAATTTTCTAAGAAATGTTTAGAAATTGTCGAGCAATCAAAATGAATATTGACACAGCAATTACAGGTCCCGAAACCTATTGATAGAGGTATCAACCATCGTAATCGAACCATTTTAGATTTTTGCCGCCCAAAAACTTGTGGGCTATAGCACAGTTAATTTTCAATAAAATTGAATTTTCTAAGAAATGTTTAGAAATAATCGAGCAATCAAAACAAAAATTGTCACAGGAATTACAGGTCCCGAAACCTATTGATAGAGGTATCAACCATCGTAATCGGACCATTTTAGATTTTTGCCGCCCAAAAACTTGTGGGCTATAGCACAGTTAATTTTCAATAAAATTGAATTTTCTAAGAAATGTTTAGAAATAATCGAGCAATCAAAACAAAAATTGTCACAGGAATTACAGGTCCCGAAACCTATTGATAGAGGTATCAACCATCGTAATCGAACCATTTTAGATTTTTGCCGCCCAAAAACTTGTGGGCTATAGCACAGTTAATTTTCAATAAAATTGAATTTTCTAAGAAATGTTTAGAAATAATCGAGCAATCAAAACAAAAATTGTCACAGGAATTACAGGTCCCGAAACCTATTGATAGAGGTATCAACCATCGTAATCGAACCATTTTAGATTTTTGCCGCCCAAAAACTTGTGGGCTATAGCACAGTTAATTTTCAATAAAATTGAATTTTCTAAGAAATGTTTAGAAATAATCGAGCAATCAAAACAAAAATTGTCACAGGAATTACAGGTCCCGAAACCTATTGATAGAGGTATCAACCATCGTAATCGAACCATTTTAGATTTTTGCCGCCCAAAAACTTGTGGGCTATAGCACAGTTAATTTTCAATAAAATTGAATTTTCTAAGAAATGTTTAGACATAATCGAGCAATCAAAACAAAAATTGTCACAGGAATTACAGGTCCCGAAACCTATTGATAGAGGTATCAACCATCGTAATCGGACCATTTTAGATTTTTGCCGCCCAAAAACTTGTGGGCTATAGCACAGTTAATTTTCAATAAAATTGAATTTTCTAAGAAATGTTTAGAAATAATCGAGCAATCAAAACAAAAATTGTTACAGGAATTACAGGTCCCGAAACCTATTGATAGAGGTATCAACCATCGTAATCGAACCATTTTAGATTTTTGCCGCCCAAAAACTTGTGGGCTATAGCACAATTAATTTTCAATAAAATTGAATTTTCTAAGAAATATTTAGGAATAGTCGAGAAATCAAAATGAAAATTGACACAGCAATTACAGGTCCCGAAACCTATTGATAGAGGTATCAACCATCGTAATCGGACCATTTTAGATTTTTGCCGCCCAAAAACTTGTGGGCTATAGCACAGTTAATTTTCAATAAAATTGAATTTTCTAAGAAATGTTTAGAAATAATCGAGCAATCAAAACAAAAATTGTCACAGGAATTACAGGTCCCGAAACCTATTGATAGAGGTATCAACCATCGTAATCGAACCATTTTAGATTTTTGCCGCCCAAAAACTTGTGGGCTATAGCACAGTTAATTTTCAATAAAATTGAATTTTCTAAGAAATGTTTAGAAATAGTCGAGCAATCAAAATGAAAATTGACACAGCAATTACAGGTCCCGAAACCTATTGATAGAGGTATCAACCATCGTAATCGAACCATTTTAGATTTTTGCCGCCCAAAAACTTGTGGGCTATAGCACAGTTAATTTTCAATAAAATTGAATTTTCTAAGAAATGTTTAGAAATAATCGAGCAATCAAAACAAAAATTGTCACAGGAATTACAGGTCCCGAAACCTATTGATAGAGGTATCAACCATCGTAATCGGACCATTTTAGATTTTTGCCGCCCAAAAACTTGTGGGCTATAGCACAGTTAATTTTCAATAAAATTGAATTTTCTAAGAAATGTTTAGAAATAATCGAGCAATCAAAACAAAAATTGTCACAGGAATTACAGGTCCCGAAACCTATTGATAGAGGTATCAACCATCGTAATCGAACCATTTTAGATTTTTGCCGCCCAAAAACTTGTGGGCTATAGCACAGTTAATTTTCAATAAAATTGAATTTTCTAAGAAATGTTTAGAAATAATCGAGCAATCAAAACAAAAATTGTCACAGGAATTACAGGTCCCGAAACCTATTGATAGAGGTATCAACCATCGTAATCGGACCATTTTAGATTTTTGCCGCCCAAAAACTTGTGGGCTATAGCACAGTTAATTTTCAATAAAATTGAATTTTCTAAGAAATGTTTAGAAATAGTCGAGCAATCAAAATGAAAATTGACACAGCAATTACAGGTCCCGAAACCTATTGATAGAGGTATCAACCATCGTAATCGGACCATTTTAGATTTTTGCCGCCCAAAAACTTGTGGGCTTTAGCACAGTTAATTTTCAATAAAATTGAATTTTCTAAGAAATGTTTAGAAATAATCGAGCAATCAAAACAAAAATTGTCACAGGAATTACAGGTCCCGAAACCTATTGATAGAGGTATCAACCATCGTAATCGAACCATTTTAGATTTTTGCCGCCCAAAAACTTGTGGGCTATAGCACAGTTAATTTTCAATAAAATTGAATTTTCTAAGAAATGTTTAGAAATAATCGAGCAATCAAAACAAAAATTGTCACAGGAATTACAGGTCCCGAAACCTATTGATAGAGGTATCAACCATTGTAATCGGACCATTTTAGATTTTTGCCGCCCAAAAACTTGTGGGCTATAGCACAGTTAATTTTCAATAAAATTGAATTTTCTAAGAAATGTTTAGAAATAATCGAGCAATCAAAACAAAAATTGTTACAGGAATTACAGGTCCCGAAACCTATTGATAGAGGTATCAACCATCGTAATCGAACCATTTTAGATTTTTGCCGCCCAAAAACTTGTGGGCTATAGCACAGTTAATTTTCAATAAAATTGAATTTTCTCAGAAATGTTTAGAAATAATCGAGCAATCAAAACAAAAATTGTCACAGGAATTACAGGTCCCGAAACCTATTGGTAGAGGTATCAACCATCGTAATCGGACCATTTTAGATTTTTGCCGCCCAAAAACTTGTGGGCTATAGCACAGTTAATTTTCAATAAAATTGAATTTTCTCAGAAATGTTTAGAAATAATCGAGCAATCAAAACAAAAATTGTCACAGGAATTACAGGTCCCGAAACCTATTGGTAGAGGTATCAACCATCGTAATCGGACCATTTTAGATTTTTGCCGCCCAAAAACTTGTGGGCTATAGCACAGTTAATTTTCAATAAAATTGAATTTTCTAAGAAATGTTTAGAAATAATCGAGCAATCAAAACAAAAATTGTCACAGCAATTACAGGTCCCGAAACCTATTGATAGAGGTATCAACCATCGTAATCGGACCATTTTAGATTTTTGCCGCCCAAAAACTTGTGGGCTATAGCACAGTTAATTTTCAATAAAATTGAATTTTCTAAGAAATGTTTAGAAATAATCGAGCAATCAAAACAAAAATTGTCACAGGAATTACAGGTCCCGAAACCTATTGATAGAGGTATCAACCATCGTAATCGGACCATTTTAGATTTTTGCCGCCCAAAAACTTGTGGGCTATAGCACAGTTAATTTTCAATAAAATTGAATTTTCTAAGAAATGTTTAGAAATAATCGAGCAATCAAAACAAAAATTGTCACAGGAATTACAGGTCCCGAAACCTATTGATAGAGGTATCAACCATCGTAATCGAACCATTTTAGATTTTTGCCGCCCAAAAACTTGTGGGCTATAGCACAGTTAATTTTCAATAAAATTGAATTTTCTAAGAAATGTTTAGAAATAGTCGAGCAATCAAAATGAAAATTGACACAGCAATTACAGGTCCCGAAACCTATTGATAGAGGTATCAACCATCGTAATCGGACCATTTTAGATTTTTGCCGCCCAAAAACTTGTGGGCTATAGCACAGTTAATTTTCAATAAAATTGAATTTTCTAAGAAATGTTTAGAAATAATCGAGCAATCAAAACAAAAATTGTCACAGGAATTACAGGTCCCGAAACCTATTGATAGAGGTATCAACCATCGTAATCGAACCATTTTAGATTTTTGCCGCCCAAAAACTTGTGGGCTATAGCACAGTTAATTTTCAATAAAATTGAATTTTCTAAGAAATGTTTAGAAATAATCGAGCAATCAAAACAAAAATTGTCACAGGAATTACAGGTCCCGAAACCTATTGGTAGAGGTATCAACCATCGTAATCGGACCATTTTAGATTTTTGCCGCCCAAAAACTTGTGGGCTATAGCACAGTTAATTTTCAATAAAATTGAATTTTCTAAGAAATGTTTAGAAATAATCGAGCAATCAAAACAAAAATTGTCACAGGAATTACAGGTCCCGAAACCTATTGATAGAGGTATCAACCATCGTAATCGGACCATTTTAGATTTTTGCCGCCCAAAAACTTGTGGGCTATAGCACAGTTAATTTTCAATAAAATTGAATTTTCTAAGAAATGTTTAGAAATAATCGAGCAATCAAAACAAAAATTGTCACAGGAATTACAGGTCCCGAAACCTATTGATAGAGGTATCAACCATCGTAATCGAACCATTTTAGATTTTTGCCGCCCAAAAACTTGTGGGCTATAGCACAGTTAATTTTCAATAAAATTGAATTTTCTAAGAAATGTTTAGAAATAATCGAGAAATCAAAATGAAAATTGACACAGCAATTACAGGTCCCGAAACCTATTGATAGAGGTATCAACCATCGTAATCGGACCATTTTAGATTTTTGCCGCCCAAAAACTTGTGGGCTATAGCACAGTTAATTTTCAATAAAATTGAATTTTCTAAGAAATGTTTAGAAATAGTCGAGCAATCAAAATGAAAATTGACACAGCAATTACAGGTCCCGAAACCTATTGATAGAGGTATCAACCATCGTACTCGGACCATTTTAGATTTTTGCCGCCCAAAAACTTGTGGGCTATAGCACAGTTAATTTTCAATAAAATTGAATTTTCTAAGAAATGTTTAGAAATAATCGAGCAATCAAAACAAAAATTGTCACAGGAATTACAGGTCCCGAAACCTATTGATAGAGGTATCAACCATCGTAATCGGACCATTTTAGATTTTTGCCGCCCAAAAACTTGTGGGCTATAGCACAGTTAATTTTCAATAAAATTGAATTTTCTAAGAAATGTTTAGAAATAGTCGAGCAATGAAAATGAAAATTGACACAGCAATTACAGGTCCCGAAACCTATTGATAGAGGTATCAACCATCGTAATCGGACCATTTTAGATTTTTGCCGCCCAAAAACTTGTGGGCTTTAGCACAGTTAATTTTCAATAAAATTGAATTTTCTAAGAAATGTTTAGAAATAATCGAGCAATCAAAACAAAAATTGTCACAGCAATTACAGGTCCCGAAACCTATTGATAGAGGTATCAACCATCGTAATCGAACCATTTTAGATTTTTGCCGCCCAAAAACTTGTGGGCTATAGCATAGTTAATTTTCAATAAAATTGAATTTTCTAAGAAATGTTTAGAAATAATCGAGCAATCAAAACAAAAATTGTCACAGGAATTACAGGTCCCGAAACCTATTGATAGAGGTATCAACCATCGTAATCGAACCATTTTAGATTTTTGCCGCCCAAAAACTTGTGGGCTATAGCACAGTTAATTTTCAATAAAATTGAATTTTCTAAGAAATGTTTAGAAATAGTCGAGCAATCAAAATGAAAATTGACACAGCAATTACAGGTCCCGAAACCTATTGATAGAGGTATCAACCATCGTAATCGGACCATTTTAGATTTTTGCCGCCCAAAAACTTGTGGGCTTTAGCACAGTTAATTTTCAATAAAATTGAATTTTCTAAGAAATGTTTAGAAATAATCGAGCAATCAAAACAAAAATTGTCACAGGAATTACAGGTCCCGAAACCTATTGATAGAGGTATCAACCATCGTAATCGAACCATTTTAGATTTTTGCCGCCCAAAAACTTGTGGGCTATAGCACAGTTAATTTTCAATAAAATTGAATTTTCTAAGAAATGTTTAGAAATAGTCGAGCAATGAAAATGAAAATTGACACAGCAATTACAGGTCCCGAAACCTATTGATAGAGGTATCAACCATCGTAATCGGACCATTTTAGATTTTTGCCGCCCAAAAACTTGTGGGCTTTAGCACAGTTAATTTTCAATAAAATTGAATTTTCTAAGATATGTTTAGAAATAATCGAGCAATCAAAACAAAAATTGTCACAGCAATTACAGGTCCCGAAACCTATTGATAGAGGTATCAACCATCGTAATCGGACCATTTTAGATTTTTGCCGCCCAAAAACTTGTGGGCTATAGCACAGTTAATTTTCAATAAAATTGAATTTTCTAAGAAATGTTTAGAAATAATCGAGCAATCAAAACAAAAATTGTCACAGGAATTACAGGTCCCGAAACCTATTGATAGAGGTATCAACCATCGTAATCGAACCATTTTAGATTTTTGCCGCCCAAAAACTTGTGGGCTATAGCACAGTTAATTTTCAATAAAATTGAATTTTCTAAGAAATGTTTAAAAATAGTCGAGCAATCAAAATGAAAATTGACACAGCAATTACAGGTCCCGAAACCTATTGATAGAGGTATCAACCATCGTAATCGGACCATTTTAGATTTTTGCCGCCCAAAAACTTGTGGGCTTTAGCACAGTTAATTTTCAATAAAATTGAATTTTCTAAGAAATGTTTAGAAATAATCGAGCAATCAAAACAAAAATTGTCACAGGAATTACAGGTCCCGAAACCTATTGATAGAGGTATCAACCATCGTAATCGAACCATTTTAGATTTTTGCCGCCCAAAAACTTGTGGGCTATAGCACAGTTAATTTTCAATAAAATTGAATTTTCTAAGAAATGTTTAGAAATAATCGAGCAATCAAAACAAAAATTGTCACAGGAATTACAGGTCCCGAAACCTATTGATAGAGGTATCAACCATCGTAATCGGACCATTTTAGATTTTTGCCGCCCAAAAACTTGTGGGCTATAGCACAGTTAATTTTCAATAAAATTGAATTTTCTAAGAAATGTTTAGAAATAATCGAGCAATCAAAACAAAAATTGTTACAGGAATTACAGGTCCCGAAACCTATTGATAGAGGTATCAACCATCGTAATCGAACCATTTTAGATTTTTGCCGCCCAAAAACTTGTGGGCTATAGCACAGTTAATTTTCAATAAAATTGAATTTTCTCAGAAATGTTTAGAAATAATCGAGCAATCAAAACAAAAATTGTCACAGGAATTACAGGTCCCGAAACCTATTGGTAGAGGTATCAACCATCGTAATCGGACCATTTTAGATTTTTGCCGCCCAAAAACTTGTGGGCTATAGCACAGTTAATTTTCAATAAAATTGAATTTTCTAAGAAATGTTTAGAAATAATCGAGCAATCAAAACAAAAATTGTTACAGGAATTACAGGTCCCGAAACCTATTGATAGAGGTATCAACCATCGTAATCGAACCATTTTAGATTTTTGCCGCCCAAAAACTTGTGGGCTATAGCACAGTTAATTTTCAATAAAATTGAATTTTCTCAGAAATGTTTAGAAATAATCGAGCAATCAAAACAAAAATTGTCACAGGAATTACAGGTCCCGAAACCTATTGGTAGAGGTATCAACCATCGTAATCGAACCATTTTAGATTTTTGCCGCCCAAAAACTTGTGGGCTATAGCACAGTTAATTTTCAATAAAATTGAATTTTCTAAGAAATGTTTAGAAATAGTCGAGCAATCAAAATGAAAATTGACACAGCAATTACAGGTCCCGAAACCTATTGATAGAGGTATCAACCATCGTAATCGGACCATTTTAGATTTTTGCCGCCCAAAAACTTGTGGGCTATAGCACAGTTAATTTTCAATAAAATTGAATTTTTTAAGAAATGTTTAGAAATAATCGAGCAATCAAAACAAAAATTGTCACAGGAATTACAGGTCCCGAAACCTATTGATAGAGGTATCAACCATCGTAATCGGACCATTTTAGATTTTTGCCGCCCAAAAACTTGTGGGCTATAGCACAATTAATTTTCAATAAAATTGAATTTTCTAAGAAATATTTAGGAATAGTCGAGAAATCAAAATGAAAATTGACACAGCAATTACAGGTCCCGAAACCTATTGATAGAGGTATCAACCATCGTAATCGGACCATTTTAGATTTTTGCCGCCCAAAAACTTGTGGGCTTTAGCACAGTTAATTTTCAATAAAATTGAATTTTCTAAAAAATGTTTAGAAATAATCGAGCAATCAAAACAAAAATTGTTACAGGAATTACAGGTCCCGAAACCTATTGATAGAGGTATCAACCATCGTAATCGGACCATTTTAGATTTTTGCCGCCCAAAAACTTGTGGGCTATAGCACAGTTAATTTTCAATAAAATTGAATTTTCTAAGAAATGTTTAGAAATAATCGAGCAATCAAAACAAAAATTGTCACAGGAATTACAGGTCCCGAAACCTATTGATAGAGGTATCAACCATCGTAATCGGACCATTTTAGATTTTTGCCGCCCAAAAACTTGTGGGCTATAGCACAGTTAATTTTCAATAAAATTGAATTTTCTAAGAAATATTTAGGAATAGTCGAGAAATCAAAATGAAAATTGACACAGCAATTACAGGTCCCGAAACCTATTGATAGAGGTATCAACCATCGTAATCGAACCATTTTAGATTTTTGCCGCCCAAAAACTTGTGGGCTTTAGCACAGTTAATTTTCAATAAAATTGAATTTTCTAAAAAATGTTTAGAAATAATCGAGCAATCAAAACAAAAATTGTTACAGGAATTACAGGTCCCGAAACCTATTGATAGAGGTATCAACCATCGTAATCGAACCATTTTAGATTTTTGCCGCCCAAAACCTTGTGGGCTATAGCACAGTTAATTTTCAATAAAATTGAATTTTCTAAGAAATGTTTAGAAATAATCGAGCAATCAAAACAAAAATTGACACAGCAATTACAGGTCCCGAAACCTATTGATAGAGGTATCAACCATCGTAATCGGACCATTTTAGATTTTTGCCGCCCAAAAACTTGTGGGCTATAGCACAGTTAATTTTCAATAAAATTGAATTTTCTAAGAAATGTTTAGAAATAATCGAGCAATCAAAACAAAAATTGTCACAGGAATTACAGGTCCCGAAACCTATTGATAGAGGTATCAACCATCGTAATCGAACCATTTTAGATTTTTGCCGCCCAAAAACTTGTGGGCTATAGCACAGTTAACTTTCAATAAAATTGAATTTTCTAAGAAATGTTTAGAAATAATCGAGCAATCAAAACGAAAATTGTCACAGGAATTACAGGTCCCGAAACCTATTGATAGAGGTATCAACCATCGTAATCGAACCATTTTAGATTTTTGCCGCCCAAAAACTTGTGGGCTATAGCACAGTTAATTTTCAATAAAATTGAATTTTCTAAGAAATGTTTAGAAATAATCGAGCAATCAAAACAAAAATTGTCACAGGAATTACAGGTCCCGAAACCTATTGATAGAGGTATCAACCATCGTAATCGAATCATTTTAGATTTTTGCCGCCCAAAAACTTGTGGGCTATAGCACAGTTAATTTTCAATAAAATTGAATTTTCTAAGAAATGTTTAGAAATAGTCGAGCAATCAAAACAAAAATTGTCACAGGAATTACAGGTCCCGAAACCTATTGATAGAGGTATCAACCATCATAATCGGACCATTTTAGATTTTTGCCGCCCAAAAACTTGTGGGCTATAGCACAGTTAATTTTCAATAAAATTGAATTTTCTAAGAAATGTTTAGAAATAATCGAGCAATCAAAACAAAAATTGTCACAGGAATTACAGGTCCCGAAACCTATTGATAGAGGTATCAACCATCGTAATCGAACCATTTTAGATTTTTGCCGCCCAAAAACTTGTGGGCTATAGCACAGTTAATTTTCAATAAAATTGAATTTTCTAAGAAATGTTTAGAAATAATCGAGAAATCAAAATGAAAATTGACACAGCAATTATAGGTCCCGAAACCTATTGATAGAGGTATCAACCATCGTAATCGAACCATTTTAGATTTTTGCCGCCCAAAAACTTGTGGGCTATAGCACAGTTAATTTTCAATAAAATTGAATTTTCTAAGAAATGTTTAGAAATAATCGAGCAATCAAAACAAAAATTGTCACAGGAATTACAGGTCCCGAAACCTATTGATAGAGGTATCAACCATCATAATCGGACCATTTTAGATTTTTGCCGCCCAAAAACTTGTGGGCTATAGCACAGTTAATTTTCAATAAAATTGAATTTTCTAAGAAATGTTTAGAAATAATCGAGCAATCAAAACAAAAATTGTCACAGGAATTACAGGTCCCGAAACCTATTGATAGAGGTATCAACCATCGTAATCGAACCATTTTAGATTTTTGCCGCCCAAAAACTTGTGGGCTATAGCACAGTTAATTTTCAATAAAATTGAATTTTCTAAGAAATGTTTAGAAATAATCGAGCAATCAAAATGAAAATTGTCACAGGAATTACAGGTCCCGAAACCTATTGATAGAGGTATCAACCATCGTAATCGGACCATTTTAGATTTTTGCCGCCCAAAAACTTGTGGGCTATAGCACAGTTAATTTTCAATAAAATTGAATTTTCTAAGAAATGTTTAGAAATAATCGAGCAATCAAAACAAAAATTGTCACAGGAATTACAGGTCCCGAAACCTATTGATAGAGGTATCAACCATCGTAATCGAACCATTTTAGATTTTTGCCGCCCAAAAACTTGTGGGCTATAGCACAGTTAATTTTCAATAAAATTGAATTTTCTAAGAAATGTTTAGAAATAATCGAGCAATCAAAACAAAAATTGTCACAGGAATTACAGGTCCCGAAACCTATTGATAGAGGTATCAACCATCATAATCGGACCATTTTAGATTTTTGCCGCCCAAAAACTTGTGGGCTATAGCACAGTTAATTTTCAATAAAATTGAATTTTCTAAGAAATGTTTAGAAATAATCGAGCAATCAAAACAAAAATTGTCACAGGAATTACAGGTCCCGAAACCTATTGATAGAGGTATCAACCATCATAATCGGACCATTTTAGATTTTTGCCGCCCAAAAACTTGTGGGCTATAGCACAGTTAATTTTCAATAAAATTGAATTTTCTAAGAAATGTTTAGAAATAATCGAGCAATCAAAACAAAAATTGTCACAGGAATTACAGGTCCCGAAACCTATTGATAGAGGTATCAACCATCGTAATCGAACCATTTTAGATTTTTGCCGCCCAAAAACTTGTGGGCTATAGCACAGTTAATTTTCAATAAAATTGAATTTTCTAAGAAATGTTTAGAAATAATCGAGCAATCAAAACAAAAATTGTCACAGGAATTACAGGTCCCGAAACCTATTGATAGAGGTATCAACCATCATAATCGGACCATTTTAGATTTTTGCCGCCCAAAAACTTGTGGGCTATAGCACAGTTAATTTTCAATAAAATTGAATTTTCTAAGAAATGTTTAGAAATAATCGAGCAATTAAAACAAAAATTGTCACAGGAATTACAGGTCCCGAAACCTATTGATAGAGGTATCAACCATCGTAATCGAACCATTTTAGATTTTTGCCGCCCAAAAACTTGTGGGCTATAGCACAGTTAATTTTCAATAAAATTGAATTTTCTAAGAAATGTTTAGAAATAGTCGAGAAATCAAAATGAAAATTGACACAGCAATTACAGGTCCCGAAACCTATTGATAGAGGTATCAACCATCGTAATCGGACCATTTTAGATTTTTGCCGCCCAAAAACTTGTGGGCTATAGCACAGTTAATTTTCAATAAAATTGAATTTTCTAAGAAATGTTTAGAAATAATCGAGCAATCAAAACAAAAATTGTCACAGGAATTACAGGTCCCGAAACCTATTGATAGAGGTATCAACCATCGTAATCGGACCATTTTAGATTTTTGCCGCCCAAAAACTTGTGGGCTATAGCACAGTTAATTTTCAATAAAATTGAATTTTCTAAGAAATGTTTAGAAATAATCGAGCAATCAAAACAAAAATTGTCACAGGAATTACAGGTCCCGAAACCTATTGATAGAGGTATCAACCATCATAATCGGACCATTTTAGATTTTTGCCGCCCAAAAACTTGTGGGCTATAGCACAGTTAATTTTCAATAAAATTGAATTTTCTAAGAAATGTTTAGAAATAATCGAGCAATCAAAACAAAAATTGTCACAGGAATTACAGGTCCCGAAACCTATTGATAGAGGTATCAACCATCGTAATCGAACCATTTTAGATTTTTGCCGCCCAAAAACTTGTGGGCTATAGCACAGTTAATTTTCAATAAAATTGAATTTTCTAAGAAATGTTTAGAAATAATCGAGAAATCAAAATGAAAATTGACACAGCAATTACAGGTCCCGAAACCTATTGATAGAGGTATCAACCATCGTAATCGAACCATTTTAGATTTTTGCCGCCCAAAAACTTGTGGGCTATATTCAATAAAATTGAATTTTCTAAGAAATGTTTAGAAATAATCGAGCAATCAAAACAAAAATTGTCACAGGAATTACAGGTCCCGAAACCTATTGATAGAGGTATCAACCATCATAATCGGACCATTTTAGATTTTTGCCGCCCAAAAACTTGTGGGCTATAGCACAGTTAATTTTCAATAAAATTGAATTTTCTAAGAAATGTTTAGAAATAATCGAGCAATCAAAACAAAAATTGTCACAGGAATTACAGGTCCCGAAACCTATTGATAGAGGTATCAACCATCATAATCGGACCATTTTAGATTTTTGCCGCCCAAAAACTTGTGGGCTATAGCACAGTTAATTTTCAATAAAATTGAATTTTCTAAGAAATGTTTAGAAATAGTCGAGCAATCAAAATGAAAATTGACACAGCAATTACAGGTCCCGAAACCTATTGATAGAGGTATCAACCATCGTAATCGGACCATTTTAGATTTTTGCCGCCCAAAAACTTGTGGGCTATAGCACAGTTAATTTTCAATAAAATTGAATTTTCTAAGAAATGTTTAGAAATAATCGAGCAATCAAAACAAAAATTGTCACAGGAATTACAGGTCCCGAAACCTATTGATAGAGGTATCAACCATCATAATCGGACCATTTTAGATTTTTGCCGCCCAAAAACTTGTGGGCTATAGCACAGTTAATTTTCAATAAAATTGAATTTTCTAAGAAATGTTTAGAAATAGTCGAGAAATCAAAATGAAAATTGACACAGCAATTACAGGTCCCGAAACCTATTGATAGAGGTATCAACCATCGTAATCGGACCATTTTAGATTTTTGCCGCCCAAAAACTTGTGGGCTATAGCACAGTTAATTTTCAATAAAATTGAATTTTCTAAGAAATGTTTAGAAATAATCGAGCAATCAAAACAAAAATTGTCACAGGAATTACAGGTCCCGAAACCTATTGATAGAGGTATCAACCATCGTAATCGAACCATTTTAGATTTTTGCCGCCCAAAAACTTGTGGGCTTAAGTTAATTTTCAATAAAATTGAATTTTCTAAGAAATGTTTAGAAATAATCGAGCAATCAAAACAAAAATTGTCACAGGAATTACAGGTCCCGAAACCTATTGATAGAGGTATCAACCATCATAATCGGACCATTTTAGATTTTTGCCGCCCAAAAACTTGTGGGCTATAGCACAGTTAATTTTCAATAAAATTGAATTTTCTAAGAAATGTTTAGAAATAGTCGAGAAATCAAAATAAAAATTGACACAGCAATTACAAGTCTCGAAACCTATTGATAGAGGTATCAACCATCGTAATCGGACCATTTTAGATTTTTGCCGCCCGAAAACTTGTGGGCTATAGCACAGTTGATTTTCAATAAAATTGAATTTTCTAAAAAATGTTTAGAAATAATCGAGCAATCAAAACAAAAATTGTCACAGGAATTACAGGTCCCGAAACCTATTGATAGAGGTATCAACCATCGTAATCGAACCATTTTAGATTTTTGCCGCCCAAAAACTTGTGGGCTATAGCACAGTTAATTTTCAATAAAATTGAATTTTCTAAGAAATGTTTAGAAATAGTCGAGAAATCAAAATGAAAATTGACACAGCAATTACAGGTCCCGAAACCTATTGATAGAGGTATCAACCATCGTAATCGGACCATTTTAGATTTTTGCCGCCCAAAAACTTGTGGGCTATAGCACAGTTAATTTTCAATAAAATTGAATTTTCTAAGAAATGTTTAGAAATAATCGAGCAATCAAAACAAAAATTGTCACAGGAATTACAGGTCCCGAAACCTATTGATAGAGGTATCAACCATCGTAATCGAACCATTTTAGATTTTTGCCGCCCAAAAACTTGTGGGCTATAGCACAGTTAATTTTCAATAAAATTGAATTTTCTAAGAAATGTTTAGAAATAATCGAGCAATCAAAACAAAAATTGTCACAGGAATTACAGGTCCCGAAACCTATTGATAGAGGTATCAACCATCGTAATCGAACCATTTTAGATTTTTGCCGCCCAAAAACTTGTGGGCTATAGCACAGTTAATTTTCAATAAAATTGAATTTTCTAAGAAATGTTTAGAAATAGTCGAGAAATCAAAATTAAAATTGACACAGCAATTACAGGTCCCGAAACCTATTGATAGAGGTATCAACCATCGTAATCGGACCATTTTAGATTTTTGCCGCCCAAAAACTTGTGGGCTATAGCACAGTTAATTTTCAATAAAATTGAATTTTCTAAGAAATGTTTAGAAATAATCGAGCAATCAAAACAAAAATTGTCACAGGAATTACAGGTCCCGAAACCTATTGATAGAGGTATCAACCATCATAATCGGACCATTTTAGATTTTTGCCGCCCAAAAACTTGTGGGCTATAGCACAGTTAATTTTCAATAAAATTGAATTTTCTAAGAAATGTTTAGAAATAGTCGAGCAATCAAAATGAAAATTGACACAGCAATTACAGGTCCCGAAACCTATTGATAGAGGTATCAACCATCGTAATCGGACCATTTTAGATTTTTGCCGCCCAAAAACTTGTGGGCTATAGCACAGTTAATTTTCAATAAAATTGAATTTTCTAAGAAATGTTTAGAAATAATCGAGCAATCAAAACAAAAATTGTCACAGGAATTACAGGTCCCGAAACCTATTGATAGAGGTATCAACCATCATAATCGGACCATTTTAGATTTTTGCCGCCCAAAAACTTGTGGGCTATAGCACAGTTAATTTTCAATAAAATTGAATTTTCTAAGAAATGTTTAGAAATAGTCGAGAAATCAAAATGAAAATTGACACAGCAATTACAGGTCCCGAAACCTATTGATAGAGGTATCAACCATCGTAATCGGACCATTTTAGATTTTTGCCGCCCAAAAACTTGTGGGCTATAGCACAGTTAATTTTCAATAAAATTGAATTTTCTAAGAAATGTTTAGAAATAATCGAGCAATCAAAACAAAAATTGTCACAGGAATTACAGGTCCCGAAACCTATTGATAGAGGTATCAACCATCGTAATCGAACCATTTTAGATTTTTGCCGCCCAAAAACTTGTGGGCTATAGCACAGTTAATTTTCAATAAAATTGAATTTTCTAAGAAATGTTTAGAAATAATCGAGCAATCAAAACAAAAATTGTCACAGGAATTACAGGTCCCGAAACCTATTGATAGAGGTATCAACCATCATAATCGGACCATTTTAGATTTTTGCCGCCCAAAAACTTGTGGGCTATAGCACAGTTAATTTTCAATAAAATTGAATTTTCTAAGAAATGTTTAGAAATAATCGAGCAATCAAAACAAAAATTGTCACAGGAATTACAGGTCCCGAAACCTATTGATAGAGGTATCAACCGTCATAATCGGACCATTTTAGATTTTTGCCGCCCAAAAACTTGTGGGCTATAGCACAGTTAATTTTCAATAAAATTGAATTTTCTAAGAAATGTTTAGAAATAGTCGAGAAATCAAAATGAAAATTGACACAGCAATTACAGGTCCCGAAACCTATTGATAGAGGTATCAACCATCGTAATCGGACCATTTTAGATTTTTGCCGCCCAAAAACTTGTGGGCTATAGCACAGTTAATTTTCAATAAAATTGAATTTTCTAAGAAATGTTTAGAAATAATCGAGCAATCAAAACAAAAATTGTCACAGGAATTACAGGTCCCGAAACCTATTGATAGAGGTATCAACCATCATAATCGGACCATTTTAGATTTTTGCCGCCCAAAAACTTGTGGGCTATAGCACAGTTAATTTTCAATAAAATTGAATTTTCTAAGAAATGTTTAGAAATAATCGAGCAATCAAAACAAAAATTGTCACAGGAATTACAGGTCCCGAAACCTATTGATAGAGGTATCAACCATCGTAATCGAACCATTTTAGATTTTTGCCGCCCAAAAACTTGTGGGCTATAGCACAGTTAATTTTCAATAAAATTGAATTTTCTAAGAAATGTTTAGAAATAGTCGAGAAATCAAAATGAAAATTGACACAGCAATTACAGGTCCCGAAACCTATTGATAGAGGTATCAACCATCGTAATCGGACCATTTTAGATTTTTGCCGCCCAAAAACTTGTGGGCTATAGCACAGTTAATTTTCAATAAAATTGAATTTTCTAAGAAATGTTTAGAAATAATCGAGCAATCAAAACAAAAATTGTCACAGGAATTACAGGTCCCGAAACCTATTGATAGAGGTATCAACCATCGTAATCGAACCATTTTAGATTTTTGCCGCCCAAAAACTTGTGGGCTATAGCACAGTTAATTTTCAATAAAATTGAATTTTCTAAGAAATGTTTAGAAATAATCGAGCAATCAAAACAAAAATTGTCACAGGAATTACAGGTCCCGAAACCTATTGATAGAGGTATCAACCATCGTAATCGAACCATTTTAGATTTTTGCCGCCCAAAAACTTGTGGGCTATAGCACAGTTAATTTTCAATAAAATTGAATTTTCTAAGAAATGTTTAGAAATAATCGAGCAATCAAAACAAAAATTGTCACAGGAATTACAGGTCCCGAAACCTATTGATAGAGGTATCAACCATCGTAATCGAACCATTTTAGATTTTTGCCGCCCAAAAACTTGTGGGCTATAGCACAGTTAATTTTCAATAAAATTGAATTTTCTAAGAAATGTTTAGAAATAATCGAGCAATCAAAACAAAAATTGTCACAGGAATTACAGGTCCCGAAACCTATTGATAGAGGTATCAACCATCGTAATCGAACCATTTTAGATTTTTGCCGCCCAAAAACTTGTGGGCTATAGCACAGTTAATTTTCAATAAAATTGAATTTTCTAAGAAATGTTTAGAAATAATCGAGCAATCAAAACAAAAATTGTCACAGGAATTACAGGTCCCGAAACCTATTGATAGAGGTATCAACCATCGTAATCGAACCATTTTAGATTTTTGCCGCCCAAAAACTTGTGGGCTATAGCACAGTTAATTTTCAATAAAATTGAATTTTTTAAGAAATGTTTAGAAATAGTCGAGAAATCAAAATGAAAATTGACACAGCAATTACAGGTCCCGAAACCTATTGATAGAGGTATCAACCATCGTAATCGGACCATTTTAGATTTTTGCCGCCCAAAAACTTGTGGGCTATAGCACAGTTAATTTTCAATAAAATTGAATTTTCTAAGAAATGTTTAGAAATAATCGAGCAATCAAAACAAAAATTGTCACAGGAATTACAGGTCCCGAAACCTATTGATAGAGGTATCAACCATCGTAATCGAACCATTTTAGATTTTTGCCGCCCAAAAACTTGTGGGCTATAGCACAGTTAATTTTCAATAAAATTGAATTTTCTAAGAAATGTTTAGAAATAGTCGAGAAATCAAAATGAAAATTGACACAGCAATTACAGGTCCCGAAACCTATTGATAGAGGTATCAACCATCGTAATCGGACCATTTTAGATTTTTGCCGCCCAAAAACTTGTGGGCTATAGCACAGTTAATTTTCAATAAAATTGAATTTTCTAAGAAATGTTTAGAAATAATCGAGCAATCAAAACAAAAATTGTCACAGGAATTACAGGTCCCGAAACCTATTGATAGAGGTATCAACCATCGTAATCGAACCATTTTAGATTTTTGCCGCCCAAAAACTTGTGGGCTATAGCACAGTTAATTTTCAATAAAATTGAATTTTCTAAGAAATGTTTAGAAATAATCGAGCAATCAAAACAAAAATTGTCACAGGAATTACAGGTCCCGAAACCTATTGATAGAGGTATCAACCATCATAATCGGACCATTTTAGATTTTTGCCGCCCAAAAACTTGTGGGCTATAGCACAGTTAATTTTCAATAAAATTGAATTTTCTAAGAAATGTTTAGAAATAATCGAGCAATCAAAACAAAAATTGTCACAGGAATTACAGGTCCCGAAACCTATTGATAGAGGTATCAACCATCGTAATCGAACCATTTTAGATTTTTGCCGCCCAAAAACTTGTGGGCTATAGCACAGTTAATTTTCAATAAAATTGAATTTTCTAAGAAATGTTTAGAAATAGTCGAGAAATCAAAATGAAAATTGACACAGCAATTACAGGTCCCGAAACCTATTGATAGAGGTATCAACCATCGTAATCGGACCATTTTAGATTTTTGCCGCCCAAAAACTTGTGGGCTATAGCACAGTTAATTTTCAATAAAATTGAATTTTCTAAGAAATGTTTAGAAATAATCGAGCAATCAAAACAAATATTGTCACAGGAATTACAGGTCCCGAAACCTATTGATAGAGGTATCAACCATCATAATCGGACCATTTTAGATTTTTGCCGCCCAAAAACTTGTGGGCTATAGCACAGTTAATTTTCAATAAAATTGAATTTTCTAAGAAATGTTTAGAAATAATCGAGCAATCAAAACAAAAATTGTCACAGGAATTACAGGTCCCGAAACCTATTGATAGAGGTATCAACCATCGTAATCGAACCATTTTAGATTTTTGCCGCCCAAAAACTTGTGGGCTATAGCACAGTTAATTTTCAATAAAATTGAATTTTCTAAGAAATGTTTAGAAATAATCGAGCAATCAAAACAAAAATTGTCACAGGAATTACAGGTCCCGAAACCTATTGATAGAGGTATCAACCATCGTAATCGAACCATTTTAGATTTTTGCCGCCCAAAAACTTGTGGGCTATAGCACAGTTAATTTTCAATAAAATTGAATTTTCTAAGAAATGTTTAGAAATAGTCGAGAAATCAAAATGAAAATTGACACAGCAATTACAGGTCCCGAAACCTATTGATAGAGGTATCAACCATCGTAATCGGACCATTTTAGATTTTTGCCGCCCAAAAACTTGTGGGCTATAGCACAGTTAATTTTCAATAAAATTGAATTTTCTAAGAAATGTTTAGAAATAATCGAGCAATCAAAACAAAAATTGTCACAGGAATTACAGGTCCCGAAACCTATTGATAGAGGTATCAACCATCGTAATCGAACCATTTTAGATTTTTGCCGCCCAAAAACTTGTGGGCTATAGCACAGTTAATTTTCAATAAAATTGAATTTTCTAAGAAATGTTTAGAAATAATCGAGCAATCAAAACAAAAATTGTCACAGGAATTACAGGTCCCGAAACCTATTGATAGAGGTATCAACCATCATAATCGGACCATTTTAGATTTTTGCCGCCCAAAAACTTGTGGGCTATAGCACAGTTAATTTTCAATAAAATTGAATTTTCTAAGAAATGTTTAGAAATAATCGAGCAATCAAAACAAAAATTGTCACAGGAATTACAGGTCCCGAAACCTATTGATAGAGGTATCAACCATCGTAATCGAACCATTTTAGATTTTTGCCGCCCAAAAACTTGTGGGCTATAGCACAGTTAATTTTCAATAAAATTGAATTTTCTAAGAAATGTTTAGAAATAGTCGAGAAATCAAAATGAAAATTGACACAGCAATTACAGGTCCCGAAACCTATTGATAGAGGTATCAACCATCGTAATCGGACCATTTTAGATTTTTGCCGCCCAAAAACTTGTGGGCTATAGCACAGTTAATTTTCAATAAAATTGAATTTTCTAAGAAATGTTTAGAAATAATCGAGCAATCAAAACAAATATTGTCACAGGAATTACAGGTCCCGAAACCTATTGATAGAGGTATCAACCATCATAATCGGACCATTTTAGATTTTTGCCGCCCAAAAACTTGTGGGCTATAGCACAGTTAATTTTCAATAAAATTGAATTTTCTAAGAAATGTTTAGAAATAATCGAGCAATCAAAACAAAAATTGTCACAGGAATTACAGGTCCCGAAACCTATTGATAGAGGTATCAACCATCGTAATCGAACCATTTTAGATTTTTGCCGCCCAAAAACTTGTGGGCTATAGCACAGTTAATTTTCAATAAAATTGAATTTTCTAAGAAATGTTTAGAAATAATCGAGCAATCAAAACAAAAATTGTCACAGGAATTACAGGTCCCGAAACCTATTGATAGAGGTATCAACCATCGTAATCGAACCATTTTAGATTTTTGCCGCCCAAAAACTTGTGGGCTATAGCACAGTTAATTTTCAATAAAATTGAATTTTCTAAGAAATGTTTAGAAATAGTCGAGAAATCAAAATGAAAATTGACACAGCAATTACAGGTCCCGAAACCTATTGATAGAGGTATCAACCATCGTAATCGGACCATTTTAGATTTTTGCCGCCCAAAAACTTGTGGGCTATAGCACAGTTAATTTTCAATAAAATTGAATTTTCTAAGAAATGTTTAGAAATAATCGAGCAATCAAAACAAAAATTGTCACAGGAATTACAGGTCCCGAAACCTATTGATAGAGGTATCAACCATCGTAATCGAACCATTTTAGATTTTTGCCGCCCAAAAACTTGTGGGCTATAGCACAGTTAATTTTCAATAAAATTGAATTTTCTAAGAAATGTTTAGAAATAGTCGAGAAATCAAAATGAAAATTGACACAGCAATTACAGGTCCCGAAACCTATTGATAGAGGTATCAACCATCGTAATCGGACCATTTTAGATTTTTGCCGCCCAAAAACTTGTGGGCTATAGCACAGTTAATTTTCAATAAAATTGAATTTTCTAAGAAATGTTTAGAAATAATCGAGCAATCAAAACAAAAATTGTCACAGGAATTACAGGTCCCGAAACCTATTGATAGAGGTATCAACCATCGTAATCGAACCATTTTAGATTTTTGCCGCCCAAAAACTTGTGGGCTATAGCACAGTTAATTTTCAATAAAATTGAATTTTCTAAGAAATGTTTAGAAATAATCGAGCAATCAAAACAAAAATTGTCACAGGAATTACAGGTCCCGAAACCTATTGATAGAGGTATCAACCATCGTAATCGAACCATTTTAGATTTTTGCCGCCCAAAAACTTGTGGGCTATAGCACAGTTAATTTTCAATAAAATTGAATTTTCTAAGAAATGTTTAGAAATAGTCGAGAAATCAAAATGAAAATTGACACAGCAATTACAGGTCCCGAAACCTATTGATAGAGGTATCAACCATCGTAATCGGACCATTTTAGATTTTTGCCGCCCAAAAACTTGTGGGCTATAGCACAGTTAATTTTCAATAAAATTGAATTTTCTAAGAAATGTTTAGAAATAATCGAGCAATCAAAACAAAAATTGTCACAGGAATTACAGGTCCCGAAACCTATTGATAGAGGTATCAACCATCGTAATCGAACCATTTTAGATTTTTGCCGCCCAAAAACTTGTGGGCTATAGCACAGTTAATTTTCAATAAAATTGAATTTTCTAAGAAATGTTTAGAAATAGTCGAGAAATCAAAATGAAAATTGACACAGCAATTACAGGTCCCGAAACCTATTGATAGAGGTATCAACCATCGTAATCGGACCATTTTAGATTTTTGCCGCCCAAAAACTTGTGGGCTATAGCACAGTTAATTTTCAATAAAATTGAATTTTCTAAGAAATGTTTAGAAATAATCGAGCAATCAAAACAAAAATTGTCACAGGAATTACAGGTCCCGAAACCTATTGATAGAGGTATCAACCATCGTAATCGAACCATTTTAGATTTTTGCCGCCCAAAAACTTGTGGGCTATAGCACAGTTAATTTTCAATAAAATTGAATTTTCTAAGAAATGTTTAGAAATAATCGAGCAATCAAAACAAAAATTGTCACAGGAATTACAGGTCCCGAAACCTATTGATAGAGGTATCAACCATCGTAATCGAACCATTTTAGATTTTTGCCGCCCAAAAACTTGTGGGCTATAGCACAGTTAATTTTCAATAAAATTGAATTTTCTAAGAAATGTTTAGAAATAGTCGAGAAATCAAAATGAAAATTGACACAGCAATTACAGGTCCCGAAACCTATTGATAGAGGTATCAACCATCGTAATCGGACCATTTTAGATTTTTGCCGCCCAAAAACTTGTGGGCTATAGCACAGTTAATTTTCAATAAAATTGAATTTTCTAAGAAATGTTTAGAAATAATCGAGCAATCAAAACAAAAATTGTCACAGGAATTACAGGTCCCGAAACCTATTGATAGAGGTATCAACCATCGTAATCGAACCATTTTAGATTTTTGCCGCCCAAAAACTTGTGGGCTATAGCACAGTTAATTTTCAATAAAATTGAATTTTCTAAGAAATGTTTAGAAATAATCGAGCAATCAAAACAAAAATTGTCACAGGAATTACAGGTCCCGAAACCTATTGATAGAGGTATCAACCATCGTAATCGGACCATTTTAGATTTTTGCCGCCCAAAAACTTGTGGGCTATAGCACAGTTAATTTTCAATAAAATTGAATTTTCTAAGAAATGTTTAGAAATAATCGAGCAATCAAAACAAAAATTGTCACAGGAATTACAGGTCCCGAAACCTATTGATAGAGGTATCAACCATCGTAATCGAACCATTTTAGATTTTTGCCGCCCAAAAACTTGTGGGCTATAGCACAGTTAATTTTCAATAAAATTGAATTTTCTAAGAAATGTTTAGAAATAATCGAGCAATCAAAACAAAAATTGTCACAGGAATTACAGGTCCCGAAACCTATTGATAGAGGTATCAACCATCGTAATCGAACCATTTTAGATTTTTGCCGCCCAAAAACTTGTGGGCTATAGCACAGTTAATTTTCAATAAAATTGAATTTTCTAAGAAATGTTTAGAAATAGTCGAGAAATCAAAATGAAAATTGACACAGCAATTACAGGTCCCGAAACCTATTGATAGAGGTATCAACCATCGTAATCGGACCATTTTAGATTTTTGCCGCCCAAAAACTTGTGGGCTATAGCACAGTTAATTTTCAATAAAATTGAATTTTCTAAGAAATGTTTAGAAATAATCGAGCAATCAAAACAAAAATTGTCACAGGAATTACAGGTCCCGAAACCTATTGATAGAGGTATCAACCATCGTAATCGAACCATTTTAGATTTTTGCCGCCCAAAAACTTGTGGGCTATAGCACAGTTAATTTTCAATAAAATTGAATTTTCTAAGAAATGTTTAGAAATAGTCGAGAAATCAAAATGAAAATTGACACAGCAATTACAGGTCCCGAAACCTATTGATAGAGGTATCAACCATCGTAATAAGACCATTTTAGATTTTTGCCGCCCAAAAACTTGTGGGCTATAGCACAGTTAATTTTCAATAAAATTGAATTTTCTAAGAAATGTTTAGAAATAATCGAGCAATCAAAACAAAAATTGTCACAGGAATTACAGGTCCCGAAACCTATTGATAGAGGTATCAACCATCGTAATCGAACCATTTTAGATTTTTGCCGCCCAAAAACTTGTGGGCTATAGCACAGTTAATTTTCAATAAAATTGAATTTTCTAAGAAATGTTTAGAAATAGTCGAGAAATCAAAATGAAAATTGACACAGCAATTACAGGTCCCGAAACCTATTGATAGAGGTATCAACCATCGTAATCGGACCATTTTAGATTTTTGCCGCCCAAAAACTTGTGGGCTATAGCACAGTTAATTTTCAATAAAATTGAATTTTCTAAGAAATGTTTAGAAATAATCGAGCAATCAAAACAAAAATTGTCACAGGAATTACAGGTCCCGAAACCTATTGATAGAGGTATCAACCATCGTAATCGAACCATTTTAGATTTTTGCCGCCCAAAAACTTGTGGGCTATAGCACAGTTAATTTTCAATAAAATTGAATTTTCTAAGAAATGTTTAGAAATAATCGAGCAATCAAAACAAAAATTGTCACAGGAATTACAGGTCCCGAAACCTATTGATAGAGGTATCAACCATCATAATCGGACCATTTTAGATTTTTGCCGCCCAAAAACTTGTGGGCTATAGCACAGTTAATTTTCAATAAAATTGAATTTTCTAAGAAATGTTTAGAAATAATCGAGCAATCAAAACAAAAATTGTCACAGGAATTACAGGTCCCGAAACCTATTGATAGAGGTATCAACCATCGTAATCGAACCATTTTAGATTTTTGCCGCCCAAAAACTTGTGGGCTATAGCACAGTTAATTTTCAATAAAATTGAATTTTCTAAGAAATGTTTAGAAATAGTCGAGAAATCAAAATGAAAATTGACACAGCAATTACAGGTCCCGAAACCTATTGATAGAGGTATCAACCATCGTAATCGGACCATTTTAGATTTTTGCCGCCCAAAAACTTGTGGGCTATAGCACAGTTAATTTTCAATAAAATTGAATTTTCTAAGAAATGTTTAGAAATAATCGAGCAATCAAAACAAATATTGTCACAGGAATTACAGGTCCCGAAACCTATTGATAGAGGTATCAACCATCATAATCGGACCATTTTAGATTTTTGCCGCCCAAAAACTTGTGGGCTATAGCACAGTTAATTTTCAATAAAATTGAATTTTCTAAGAAATGTTTAGAAATAATCGAGCAATCAAAACAAAAATTGTCACAGGAATTACAGGTCCCGAAACCTATTGATAGAGGTATCAACCATCGTAATCGAACCATTTTAGATTTTTGCCGCCCAAAAACTTGTGGGCTATAGCACAGTTAATTTTCAATAAAATTGAATTTTCTAAGAAATGTTTAGAAATAATCGAGCAATCAAAACAAAAATTGTCACAGGAATTACAGGTCCCGAAACCTATTGATAGAGGTATCAACCATCGTAATCGAACCATTTTAGATTTTTGCCGCCCAAAAACTTGTGGGCTATAGCACAGTTAATTTTCAATAAAATTGAATTTTCTAAGAAATGTTTAGAAATAGTCGAGAAATCAAAATGAAAATTGACACAGCAATTACAGGTCCCGAAACCTATTGATAGAGGTATCAACCATCGTAATCGGACCATTTTAGATTTTTGCCGCCCAAAAACTTGTGGGCTATAGCACAGTTAATTTTCAATAAAATTGAATTTTCTAAGAAATGTTTAGAAATAATCGAGCAATCAAAACAAAAATTGTCACAGGAATTACAGGTCCCGAAACCTATTGATAGAGGTATCAACCATCGTAATCGAACCATTTTAGATTTTTGCCGCCCAAAAACTTGTGGGCTATAGCACAGTTAATTTTCAATAAAATTGAATTTTCTAAGAAATGTTTAGAAATAGTCGAGAAATCAAAATGAAAATTGACACAGCAATTACAGGTCCCGAAACCTATTGATAGAGGTATCAACCATCGTAATCGGACCATTTTAGATTTTTGCCGCCCAAAAACTTGTGGGCTATAGCACAGTTAATTTTCAATAAAATTGAATTTTCTAAGAAATGTTTAGAAATAATCGAGCAATCAAAACAAAAATTGTCACAGGAATTACAGGTCCCGAAACCTATTGATAGAGGTATCAACCATCGTAATCGAACCATTTTAGATTTTTGCCGCCCAAAAACTTGTGGGCTATAGCACAGTTAATTTTCAATAAAATTGAATTTTCTAAGAAATGTTTAGAAATAATCGAGCAATCAAAACAAAAATTGTCACAGGAATTACAGGTCCCGAAACCTATTGATAGAGGTATCAACCATCGTAATCGAACCATTTTAGATTTTTGCCGCCCAAAAACTTGTGGGCTATAGCACAGTTAATTTTCAATAAAATTGAATTTTCTAAGAAATGTTTAGAAATAATCGAGCAATCAAAACAAAAATTGTCACAGGAATTACAGGTCCCGAAACCTATTGATAGAGGTATCAACCATCGTAATCGAACCATTTTAGATTTTTGCCGCCCAAAAACTTGTGGGCTATAGCACAGTTAATTTTCAATAAAATTGAATTTTCTAAGAAATGTTTAGAAATAATCGAGCAATCAAAACAAAAATTGTCACAGGAATTACAGGTCCCGAAACCTATTGATAGAGGTATCAACCATCGTAATCGAACCATTTTAGATTTTTGCCGCCCAAAAACTTGTGGGCTATAGCACAGTTAATTTTCAATAAAATTGAATTTTCTAAGAAATGTTTAGAAATAGTCGAGAAATCAAAATGAAAATTGACACAGCAATTACAGGTCCCGAAACCTATTGATAGAGGTATCAACCATCGTAATCGGACCATTTTAGATTTTTGCCGCCCAAAAACTTGTGGGCTATAGCACAGTTAATTTTCAATAAAATTGAATTTTCTAAGAAATGTTTAGAAATAATCGAGCAATCAAAACAAAAATTGTCACAGGAATTACAGGTCCCGAAACCTATTGATAGAGGTATCAACCATCGTAATCGAACCATTTTAGATTTTTGCCGCCCAAAAACTTGTGGGCTATAGCACAGTTAATTTTCAATAAAATTGAATTTTCTAAGAAATGTTTAGAAATAGTCGAGAAATCAAAATGAAAATTGACACAGCAATTACAGGTCCCGAAACCTATTGATAGAGGTATCAACCATCGTAATCGGACCATTTTAGATTTTTGCCGCCCAAAAACTTGTGGGCTATAGCACAGTTAATTTTCAATAAAATTGAATTTTCTAAGAAATGTTTAGAAATAATCGAGCAATCAAAACAAATATTGTCACAGGAATTACAGGTCCCGAAACCTATTGATAGAGGTATCAACCATCATAATCGGACCATTTTAGATTTTTGCCGCCCAAAAACTTGTGGGCTATAGCACAGTTAATTTTCAATAAAATTGAATTTTCTAAGAAATGTTTAGAAATAATCGAGCAATCAAAACAAAAATTGTCACAGGAATTACAGGTCCCGAAACCTATTGATAGAGGTATCAACCATCGTAATCGAACCATTTTAGATTTTTGCCGCCCAAAAACTTGTGGGCTATAGCACAGTTAATTTTCAATAAAATTGAATTTTCTAAGAAATGTTTAGAAATAATCGAGCAATCAAAACAAAAATTGTCACAGGAATTACAGGTCCCGAAACCTATTGATAGAGGTATCAACCATCGTAATCGAACCATTTTAGATTTTTGCCGCCCAAAAACTTGTGGGCTATAGCACAGTTAATTTTCAATAAAATTGAATTTTCTAAGAAATGTTTAGAAATAGTCGAGAAATCAAAATGAAAATTGACACAGCAATTACAGGTCCCGAAACCTATTGATAGAGGTATCAACCATCGTAATCGGACCATTTTAGATTTTTGCCGCCCAAAAACTTGTGGGCTATAGCACAGTTAATTTTCAATAAAATTGAATTTTCTAAGAAATGTTTAGAAATAATCGAGCAATCAAAACAAAAATTGTCACAGGAATTACAGGTCCCGAAACCTATTGATAGAGGTATCAACCATCGTAATCGAACCATTTTAGATTTTTGCCGCCCAAAAACTTGTGGGCTATAGCGCAGTTAATTTTCAATAAAATTGAATTTTCTAAGAAATGTTTAGAAATAGTCGAGAAATCAAAATGAAAATTGACACAGCAATTACAGGTCCCGAAACCTATTGATAGAGGTATCAACCATCGTAATCGGACCATTTTAGATTTTTGCCGCCCAAAAACTTGTGGGCTATAGCACAGTTAATTTTCAATAAAATTGAATTTTCTAAGAAATGTTTAGAAATAATCGAGCAATCAAAACAAAAATTGTCACAGGAATTACAGGTCCCGAAACCTATTGATAGAGGTATCAACCATCGTAATCGAACCATTTTAGATTTTTGCCGCCCAAAAACTTGTGGGCTATAGCACAGTTAATTTTCAATAAAATTGAATTTTATAAGAAATGTTTAGAAATAATCGAACAATCAAAACAAAAATTGTCACAGGAATTACAGGTCCCGAAACCTATTGATAGAGGTATCAACCATCGTAATCGAACCATTTTAGATTTTTGCCGCCCAAAAACTTGTGGGCTATAGCACAGTTAATTTTCAATAAAATTGAATTTTCTAAGAAATGTTTAGAAATAGTCGAGAAATCAAAATGAAAATTGACACAGCAATTACAGGTCCCGAAACCTATTGATAGAGGTATCAACCATCGTAATCGGACCATTTTAGATTTTTGCCGCCCAAAAACTTGTGGGCTATAGCACAGTTAATTTTCAATAAAATTGAATTTTCTAAGAAATGTTTAGAAATAATCGAGCAATCAAAACAAAAATTGTCACAGGAATTACAGGTCCCGAAACCTATTGATAGAGGTATCAACCATCGTAATCGAACCATTTTAGATTTTTGCCGCCCAAAAACTTGTGGGCTATAGCACAGTTAATTTTCAATAAAATTGAATTTTCTAAGAAATGTTTAGAAATAATCGAGCAATCAAAACAAAAATTGTCACAGGAATTACAGGTCCCGAAACCTATTGATAGAGGTATCAACCATCGTAATCGAACCATTTTAGATTTTTGCCGCCCAAAAACTTGTGGGCTATAGCACAGTTAATTTTCAATAAAATTGAATTTTCTAAGAAATGTTTAGAAATAATCGAGCAATCAAAACAAAAATTGTCACAGGAATTACAGGTCCCGAAACCTATTGATAGAGGTATCAACCATCGTAATCGAACCATTTTAGATTTTTGCCGCCCAAAAACTTGTGGGCTATAGCACAGTTAATTTTCAATAAAATTGAATTTTCTAAGAAATGTTTAGAAATAGTCGAGAAATCAAAATGAAAATTGACACAGCAATTACAGGTCCCGAAACCTATTGATAGAGGTATCAACCATCGTAATCGGACCATTTTAGATTTTTGCCGCCCAAAAACTTGTGGGCTATAGCACAGTTAATTTTCAATAAAATTGAATTTTCTAAGAAATGTTTAGAAATAATCGAGCAATCAAAACAAAAATTGTCACAGGAATTACAGGTCCCGAAACCTATTGATAGAGGTATCAACCATCGTAATCGAACCATTTTAGATTTTTGCCGCCCAAAAACTTGTGGGCTATAGCGCAGTTAATTTTCAATAAAATTGAATTTTCTAAGAAATGTTTAGAAATAGTCGAGAAATCAAAATGAAAATTGACACAGCAATTACAGGTCCCGAAACCTATTGATAGAGGTATCAACCATCGTAATCGGACCATTTTAGATTTTTGCCGCCCAAAAACTTGTGGGCTATAGCACAGTTAATTTTCAATAAAATTGAATTTTCTAAGAAATGTTTAGAAATAATCGAGCAATCAAAACAAAAATTGTCACAGGAATTACAGGTCCCGAAACCTATTGATAGAGGTATCAACCATCGTAATCGAACCATTTTAGATTTTTGCCGCCCAAAAACTTGTGGGCTATAGCACAGTTAATTTTCAATAAAATTGAATTTTATAAGAAATGTTTAGAAATAATCGAACAATCAAAACAAAAATTGTCACAGGAATTACAGGTCCCGAAACCTATTGATAGAGGTATCAACCATCGTAATCGAACCATTTTAGATTTTTGCCGCCCAAAAACTTGTGGGCTATAGCACAGTTAATTTTCAATAAAATTGAATTTTCTAAGAAATGTTTAGAAATAGTCGAGAAATCAAAATGAAAATTGACACAGCAATTACAGGTCCCGAAACCTATTGATAGAGGTATCAACCATCGTAATCGAACCATTTTAGATTTTTGCCGCCCAAAAACTTGTGGGCTATAGCACAGTTAATTTTCAATAAAATTGAATTTTCTAAGAAATGTTTAGAAATAATCGAGCAATCAAAACAAATATTGTCACAGGAATTACAGGTCCCGAAACCTATTGATAGAGGTATCAACCATCATAATCGGACCATTTTAGATTTTTGCCGCCCAAAAACTTGTGGGCTATAGCACAGTTAATTTTCAATAAAATTGAATTTTCTAAGAAATGTTTAGAAATAATCGAGCAATCAAAACAAAAATTGTCACAGGAATTACAGGTCCCGAAACCTATTGATAGAGGTATCAACCATCGTAATCGAACCATTTTAGATTTTTGCCGCCCAAAAACTTATGGGCTATAGCACAGTTAATTTTCAATAAAATTGAATTTTCTAAGAAATGTTTAGAAATAATCGAGCAATCAAAACAAAAATTGTCACAGGAATTACAGGTCCCGAAACCTATTGATAGAGGTATCAACCATCGTAATCGAACCATTTTAGATTTTTGCCGCCCAAAAACTTGTGGGCTATAGCACAGTTAATTTTCAATAAAATTGAATTTTCTAAGAAATGTTTAGAAATAGTCGAGAAATCAAAATGAAAATTGACACAGCAATTACAGGTCCCGAAACCTATTGATAGAGGTATCAACCATCGTAATCGGACCATTTTAGATTTTTGCCGCCCAAAAACTTGTGGGCTATAGCACAGTTAATTTTCAATAAAATTGAATTTTCTAAGAAATGTTTAGAAATAATCGAGCAATCAAAACAAAAATTGTCACAGGAATTACAGGTCCCGAAACCTATTGATAGAGGTATCAACCATCGTAATCGAACCATTTTAGATTTTTGCCGCCCAAAAACTTGTGGGCTATAGCGCAGTTAATTTTCAATAAAATTGAATTTTCTAAGAAATGTTTAGAAATAGTCGAGAAATCAAAATGAAAATTGACACAGCAATTACAGGTCCCGAAACCTATTGATAGAGGTATCAACCATCGTAATCGGACCATTTTAGATTTTTGCCGCCCAAAAACTTGTGGGCTATAGCACAGTTAATTTTCAATAAAATTGAATTTTCTAAGAAATGTTTAGAAATAATCGAGCAATCAAAACAAAAATTGTCACAGGAATTACAGGTCCCGAAACCTATTGATAGAGGTATCAACCATCGTAATCGAACCATTTTAGATTTTTGCCGCCCAAAAACTTGTGGGCTATAGCACAGTTAATTTTCAATAAAATTGAATTTTATAAGAAATGTTTAGAAATAATCGAACAATCAAAACAAAAATTGTCACAGGAATTACAGGTCCCGAAACCTATTGATAGAGGTATCAACCATCGTAATCGAACCATTTTAGATTTTTGCCGCCCAAAAACTTGTGGGCTATAGCACAGTTAATTTTCAATAAAATTGAATTTTCTAAGAAATGTTTAGAAATAGTCGAGAAATCAAAATGAAAATTGACACAGCAATTACAGGTCCCGAAACCTATTGATAGAGGTATCAACCATCGTAATCGGACCATTTTAGATTTTTGCCGCCCAAAAACTTGTGGGCTATAGCACAGTTAATTTTCAATAAAATTGAATTTTCTAAGAAATGTTTAGAAATAATCGAGCAATCAAAACAAAAATTGTCACAGGAATTACAGGTCCCGAAACCTATTGATAGAGGTATCAACCATCGTAATCGAACCATTTTAGATTTTTGCCGCCCAAAAACTTGTGGGCTATAGCACAGTTAATTTTCAATAAAATTGAATTTTCTAAGAAATGTTTAGAAATAGTCGAGAAATCAAAATGAAAATTGACACAGCAATTACAGGTCCCGAAACCTATTGATAGAGGTATCAACCATCGTAATCGGACCATTTTAGATTTTTGCCGCCCAAAAACTTGTGGGCTATAGCACAGTTAATTTTCAATAAAATTGAATTTTCTAAGAAATGTTTAGAAATAATCGAGCAATCAAAACAAAAATTGTCACAGGAATTACAGGTCCCGAAACCTATTGATAGAGGTATCAACCATCGTAATCGAACCATTTTAGATTTTTGCCGCCCAAAAACTTGTGGGCTATAGCACAGTTAATTTTCAATAAAATTGAATTTTCTAAGAAATGTTTAGAAATAATCGAGCAATCAAAACAAAAATTGTCACAGGAATTACAGGTCCCGAAACCTATTGATAGAGGTATCAACCATCGTAATCGGACCATTTTAGATTTTTGCCGCCCAAAAACTTGTGGGCTATAGCACAGTTAATTTTCAATAAAATTGAATTTTCTAAGAAATGTTTAGAAATAATCGAGCAATCAAAACAAAAATTGTCACAGGAATTACAGGTCCCGAAACCTATTGATAGAGGTATCAACCATCGTAATCGAACCATTTTAGATTTTTGCCGCCCAAAAACTTGTGGG
Source organism: Tipula vernalis (assembly GCA_958295665.1). Classification (NCBI taxonomy): domain Eukaryota; kingdom Metazoa; phylum Arthropoda; class Insecta; order Diptera; family Tipulidae; genus Tipula; species Tipula vernalis. The sequence goes on along the minus strand of OY282558.1, from coordinate 40,171,356 downwards.
CTATAGCACAGTTAATTTTCAATAAAATTGAATTTTCTAAGAAATGTTTAGAAATAATCGAGCAATCAAAACAAAAATTGTCACAGGAATTACAGGTCCCGAAACCTATTGATAGAGGTATCAACCATCGTAATCGAACCATTTTAGATTTTTGCCGCCCAAAAACTTGTGGGCTATAGCACAGTTAATTTTCAATAAAATTGAATTTTCTAAGAAATGTTTAGAAATAGTCGAGAAATCAAAATGAAAATTGACACAGCAATTACAGGTCCCGAAACCTATTGATAGAGGTATCAACCATCGTAATCGGACCATTTTAGATTTTTGCCGCCCAAAAACTTGTGGGCTATAGCACAGTTAATTTTCAATAAAATTGAATTTTCTAAGAAATGTTTAGAAATAATCGAGCAATCAAAACAAAAATTGTCACAGGAATTACAGGTCCCGAAACCTATTGATAGAGGTATCAACCATCGTAATCGAACCATTTTAGATTTTTGCCGCCCAAAAACTTGTGGGCTATAGCACAGTTAATTTTCAATAAAATTGAATTTTCTAAGAAATGTTTAGAAATAGTCGAGAAATCAAAATGAAAATTGACACAGCAATTACAGGTCCCGAAACCTATTGATAGAGGTATCAACCATCGTAATAAGACCATTTTAGATTTTTGCCGCCCAAAAACTTGTGGGCTATAGCACAGTTAATTTTCAATAAAATTGAATTTTCTAAGAAATGTTTAGAAATAATCGAGCAATCAAAACAAAAATTGTCACAGGAATTACAGGTCCCGAAACCTATTGATAGAGGTATCAACCATCGTAATCGAACCATTTTAGATTTTTGCCGCCCAAAAACTTGTGGGCTATAGCACAGTTAATTTTCAATAAAATTGAATTTTCTAAGAAATGTTTAGAAATAGTCGAGAAATCAAAATGAAAATTGACACAGCAATTACAGGTCCCGAAACCTATTGATAGAGGTATCAACCATCGTAATCGGACCATTTTAGATTTTTGCCGCCCAAAAACTTGTGGGCTATAGCACAGTTAATTTTCAATAAAATTGAATTTTCTAAGAAATGTTTAGAAATAATCGAGCAATCAAAACAAAAATTGTCACAGGAATTACAGGTCCCGAAACCTATTGATAGAGGTATCAACCATCGTAATCGAACCATTTTAGATTTTTGCCGCCCAAAAACTTGTGGGCTATAGCACAGTTAATTTTCAATAAAATTGAATTTTCTAAGAAATGTTTAGAAATAATCGAGCAATCAAAACAAAAATTGTCACAGGAATTACAGGTCCCGAAACCTATTGATAGAGGTATCAACCATCATAATCGGACCATTTTAGATTTTTGCCGCCCAAAAACTTGTGGGCTATAGCACAGTTAATTTTCAATAAAATTGAATTTTCTAAGAAATGTTTAGAAATAATCGAGCAATCAAAACAAAAATTGTCACAGGAATTACAGGTCCCGAAACCTATTGATAGAGGTATCAACCATCGTAATCGAACCATTTTAGATTTTTGCCGCCCAAAAACTTGTGGGCTATAGCACAGTTAATTTTCAATAAAATTGAATTTTCTAAGAAATGTTTAGAAATAGTCGAGAAATCAAAATGAAAATTGACACAGCAATTACAGGTCCCGAAACCTATTGATAGAGGTATCAACCATCGTAATCGGACCATTTTAGATTTTTGCCGCCCAAAAACTTGTGGGCTATAGCACAGTTAATTTTCAATAAAATTGAATTTTCTAAGAAATGTTTAGAAATAATCGAGCAATCAAAACAAATATTGTCACAGGAATTACAGGTCCCGAAACCTATTGATAGAGGTATCAACCATCATAATCGGACCATTTTAGATTTTTGCCGCCCAAAAACTTGTGGGCTATAGCACAGTTAATTTTCAATAAAATTGAATTTTCTAAGAAATGTTTAGAAATAATCGAGCAATCAAAACAAAAATTGTCACAGGAATTACAGGTCCCGAAACCTATTGATAGAGGTATCAACCATCGTAATCGAACCATTTTAGATTTTTGCCGCCCAAAAACTTGTGGGCTATAGCACAGTTAATTTTCAATAAAATTGAATTTTCTAAGAAATGTTTAGAAATAATCGAGCAATCAAAACAAAAATTGTCACAGGAATTACAGGTCCCGAAACCTATTGATAGAGGTATCAACCATCGTAATCGAACCATTTTAGATTTTTGCCGCCCAAAAACTTGTGGGCTATAGCACAGTTAATTTTCAATAAAATTGAATTTTCTAAGAAATGTTTAGAAATAGTCGAGAAATCAAAATGAAAATTGACACAGCAATTACAGGTCCCGAAACCTATTGATAGAGGTATCAACCATCGTAATCGGACCATTTTAGATTTTTGCCGCCCAAAAACTTGTGGGCTATAGCACAGTTAATTTTCAATAAAATTGAATTTTCTAAGAAATGTTTAGAAATAATCGAGCAATCAAAACAAAAATTGTCACAGGAATTACAGGTCCCGAAACCTATTGATAGAGGTATCAACCATCGTAATCGAACCATTTTAGATTTTTGCCGCCCAAAAACTTGTGGGCTATAGCACAGTTAATTTTCAATAAAATTGAATTTTCTAAGAAATGTTTAGAAATAGTCGAGAAATCAAAATGAAAATTGACACAGCAATTACAGGTCCCGAAACCTATTGATAGAGGTATCAACCATCGTAATCGGACCATTTTAGATTTTTGCCGCCCAAAAACTTGTGGGCTATAGCACAGTTAATTTTCAATAAAATTGAATTTTCTAAGAAATGTTTAGAAATAATCGAGCAATCAAAACAAAAATTGTCACAGGAATTACAGGTCCCGAAACCTATTGATAGAGGTATCAACCATCGTAATCGAACCATTTTAGATTTTTGCCGCCCAAAAACTTGTGGGCTATAGCACAGTTAATTTTCAATAAAATTGAATTTTCTAAGAAATGTTTAGAAATAATCGAGCAATCAAAACAAAAATTGTCACAGGAATTACAGGTCCCGAAACCTATTGATAGAGGTATCAACCATCGTAATCGAACCATTTTAGATTTTTGCCGCCCAAAAACTTGTGGGCTATAGCACAGTTAATTTTCAATAAAATTGAATTTTCTAAGAAATGTTTAGAAATAGTCGAGAAATCAAAATGAAAATTGACACAGCAATTACAGGTCCCGAAACCTATTGATAGAGGTATCAACCATCGTAATCGGACCATTTTAGATTTTTGCCGCCCAAAAACTTGTGGGCTATAGCACAGTTAATTTTCAATAAAATTGAATTTTCTAAGAAATGTTTAGAAATAATCGAGCAATCAAAACAAAAATTGTCACAGGAATTACAGGTCCCGAAACCTATTGATAGAGGTATCAACCATCGTAATCGAACCATTTTAGATTTTTGCCGCCCAAAAACTTGTGGGCTATAGCACAGTTAATTTTCAATAAAATTGAATTTTCTAAGAAATGTTTAGAAATAGTCGAGAAATCAAAATGAAAATTGACACAGCAATTACAGGTCCCGAAACCTATTGATAGAGGTATCAACCATCGTAATCGGACCATTTTAGATTTTTGCCGCCCAAAAACTTGTGGGCTATAGCACAGTTAATTTTCAATAAAATTGAATTTTCTAAGAAATGTTTAGAAATAATCGAGCAATCAAAACAAAAATTGTCACAGGAATTACAGGTCCCGAAACCTATTGATAGAGGTATCAACCATCGTAATCGAACCATTTTAGATTTTTGCCGCCCAAAAACTTGTGGGCTATAGCACAGTTAATTTTCAATAAAATTGAATTTTCTAAGAAATGTTTAGAAATAATCGAGCAATCAAAACAAAAATTGTCACAGGAATTACAGGTCCCGAAACCTATTGATAGAGGTATCAACCATCGTAATCGAACCATTTTAGATTTTTGCCGCCCAAAAACTTGTGGGCTATAGCACAGTTAATTTTCAATAAAATTGAATTTTCTAAGAAATGTTTAGAAATAGTCGAGAAATCAAAATGAAAATTGACACAGCAATTACAGGTCCCGAAACCTATTGATAGAGGTATCAACCATCGTAATCGGACCATTTTAGATTTTTGCCGCCCAAAAACTTGTGGGCTATAGCACAGTTAATTTTCAATAAAATTGAATTTTCTAAGAAATGTTTAGAAATAATCGAGCAATCAAAACAAAAATTGTCACAGGAATTACAGGTCCCGAAACCTATTGATAGAGGTATCAACCATCGTAATCGAACCATTTTAGATTTTTGCCGCCCAAAAACTTGTGGGCTATAGCACAGTTAATTTTCAATAAAATTGAATTTTCTAAGAAATGTTTAGAAATAATCGAGCAATCAAAACAAAAATTGTCACAGGAATTACAGGTCCCGAAACCTATTGATAGAGGTATCAACCATCGTAATCGGACCATTTTAGATTTTTGCCGCCCAAAAACTTGTGGGCTATAGCACAGTTAATTTTCAATAAAATTGAATTTTCTAAGAAATGTTTAGAAATAATCGAGCAATCAAAACAAAAATTGTCACAGGAATTACAGGTCCCGAAACCTATTGATAGAGGTATCAACCATCGTAATCGAACCATTTTAGATTTTTGCCGCCCAAAAACTTGTGGGCTATAGCACAGTTAATTTTCAATAAAATTGAATTTTCTAAGAAATGTTTAGAAATAATCGAGCAATCAAAACAAAAATTGTCACAGGAATTACAGGTCCCGAAACCTATTGATAGAGGTATCAACCATCGTAATCGAACCATTTTAGATTTTTGCCGCCCAAAAACTTGTGGGCTATAGCACAGTTAATTTTCAATAAAATTGAATTTTCTAAGAAATGTTTAGAAATAGTCGAGAAATCAAAATGAAAATTGACACAGCAATTACAGGTCCCGAAACCTATTGATAGAGGTATCAACCATCGTAATCGGACCATTTTAGATTTTTGCCGCCCAAAAACTTGTGGGCTATAGCACAGTTAATTTTCAATAAAATTGAATTTTCTAAGAAATGTTTAGAAATAATCGAGCAATCAAAACAAAAATTGTCACAGGAATTACAGGTCCCGAAACCTATTGATAGAGGTATCAACCATCGTAATCGAACCATTTTAGATTTTTGCCGCCCAAAAACTTGTGGGCTATAGCACAGTTAATTTTCAATAAAATTGAATTTTCTAAGAAATGTTTAGAAATAGTCGAGAAATCAAAATGAAAATTGACACAGCAATTACAGGTCCCGAAACCTATTGATAGAGGTATCAACCATCGTAATCGGACCATTTTAGATTTTTGCCGCCCAAAAACTTGTGGGCTATAGCACAGTTAATTTTCAATAAAATTGAATTTTCTAAGAAATGTTTAGAAATAATCGAGCAATCAAAACAAAAATTGTCACAGGAATTACAGGTCCCGAAACCTATTGATAGAGGTATCAACCATCGTAATCGAACCATTTTAGATTTTTGCCGCCCAAAAACTTGTGGGCTATAGCACAGTTAATTTTCAATAAAATTGAATTTTCTAAGAAATGTTTAGAAATAGTCGAGAAATCAAAATGAAAATTGACACAGCAATTACAGGTCCCGAAACCTATTGATAGAGGTATCAACCATCGTAATCGGACCATTTTAGATTTTTGCCGCCCAAAAACTTGTGGGCTATAGCACAGTTAATTTTCAATAAAATTGAATTTTCTAAGAAATGTTTAGAAATAATCGAGCAATCAAAACAAAAATTGTCACAGGAATTACAGGTCCCGAAACCTATTGATAGAGGTATCAACCATCGTAATCGAACCATTTTAGATTTTTGCCGCCCAAAAACTTGTGGGCTATAGCACAGTTAATTTTCAATAAAATTGAATTTTCTAAGAAATGTTTAGAAATAGTCGAGAAATCAAAATGAAAATTGACACAGCAATTACAGGTCCCGAAACCTATTGATAGAGGTATCAACCATCGTAATCGGACCATTTTAGATTTTTGCCGCCCAAAAACTTGTGGGCTATAGCACAGTTAATTTTCAATAAAATTGAATTTTCTAAGAAATGTTTAGAAATAATCGAGCAATCAAAACAAAAATTGTCACAGGAATTACAGGTCCCGAAACATATTGATAGAGGTATCAACCATCATAATCGGACCATTTTAGATTTTTGCCGCCCAAAAACTTGTGGGCTATAGCACAGTTAATTTTCAATAAAATTGAATTTTCTAAGAAATGTTTAGAAATAATCGAGCAATCAAAACAAAAATTGTCACAGGAATTACAGGTCCCGAAACCTATTGATAGAGGTATCAACCATCATAATCGGACCATTTTAGATTTTTGCCGCCCAAAAACTTGTGGGCTATAGCACAGTTAATTTTCAATAAAATTGAATTTTCTAAGAAATGTTTAGAAATAATCGAGCAATCAAAACAAAAATTGTCACAGGAATTACAGGTCCCGAAACCTATTGATAGAGGTATCAACCATCATAATCGGACCATTTTAGATTTTTGCCGCCCAAAAACTTGTGGGCTATAGCACAGTTAATTTTCAATAAAATTGAATTTTCTAAGAAATGTTTAGAAATAATCGAGCAATCAAAACAAAAATTGTCACAGGAATTACAGGTCCCGAAACCTATTGATAGAGGTATCAACCATCATAATCGGACCATTTTAGATTTTTGCCGCCCAAAAACTTGTGGGCTATAGCACAGTTAATTTTCAATAAAATTGAATTTTCTAAGAAATGTTTAGAAATAATCGAGCAATCAAAACAAAAATTGTCACAGGAATTACAGGTCCCGAAACCTATTGATAGAGGTATCAACCATCATAATCGAACCATTTTAGATTTTTGCCGCCCAAAAACTTGTGGGCTATAGCACAGTTAATTTTCAATAAAATTGAATTTTCTAAGAAATGTTTAGAAATAATCGAGCAATCAAAACAAAAATTGTCACAGGAATTACAGGTCCCGAAACCTATTGATAGAGGTATCAACCATCGTAATCGAACCATTTTAGATTTTTGCCGCCCAAAAACTTGTGGGCTATAGCACAGTTAATTTTCAATAAAATTGAATTTTCTAAGAAATGTTTAGAAATAATCGAGCAATCAAAACAAAAATTGTCACAGCAATTACAGGTCCCGAAACCTATTGATAGAGGTATCAACCATCGTAATCGGACCATTTTAGATTTTTGCCGCCCAAAAACTTGTGGGCTATAGCACAGTTAATTTTCAATAAAATTGAATTTTCTAAGAAATGTTTAGAAATAGTCGAGAAATCAAAATGAAAATTGACACAGCAATTACAGGTCCCGAAACCTATTGATAGAGGTATCAACCATCGTAATCGGACCATTTTAGATTTTTGCCGCCCAAAAACTTGTGGGCTATAGCACAGTTAATTTTCAATAAAATTGAATTTTCTAAGAAATGTTTAGAAATAATCGAGCAATCAAAACAAAAATTGTCACAGGAATTACAGGTCCCGAAACCTATTGATAGAGGTATCAACCATCATAATCGGACCATTTTAGATTTTTGCCGCCCAAAAACTTGTGGGCTATAGCACAGTTAATTTTCAATAAAATTGAATTTTCTAAGAAATGTTTAGAAATAATCGAGCAATCAAAACAAAAATTGTCACAGCAATTACAGGTCCCGAAACCTATTGATAGAGGTATCAACCATCATAATCGGACCATTTTAGATTTTTGCCGCCCAAAAACTTGTGGGCTATAGCACAGTTAATTTTCAATAAAATTGAATTTTCTAAGAAATGTTTAGAAATAATCGAGCAATCAAAACAAAAATTGTCACAGGAATTACAGGTCCCGAAACCTATTGATAGAGGTATCAACCATCGTAATCGAACCATTTTAGATTTTTGCCGCCCAAAAACTTGTGGGCTATAGCACAGTTAATTTTCAATAAAATTGAATTTTCTAAGAAATGTTTAGAAATAATCGAGCAATCAAAACAAAAATTGTCACAGGAATTACAGGTCCCGAAACCTATTGATAGAGGTATCAACCATCATAATCGGACCATTTTAGATTTTTGCCGCCCAAAAACTTGTGGGCTATAGCACAGTTAATTTTCAATAAAATTGAATTTTCTAAGAAATGTTTAGAAATAATCGAGCAATCAAAACAAAAATTGTCACAGGAATTACAGGTCCCGAAACCTATTGATAGAGGTATCAACCATCGTAATCGAACCATTTTAGATTTTTGCCGCCCAAAAACTTGTGGGCTATAGCACAGTTAATTTTCAATAAAATTGAATTTTCTAAGAAATGTTTAGAAATAATCGAGCAATCAAAACAAAAATTGTCACAGGAATTACAGGTCCCGAAACCTATTGATAGAGGTATCAACCATCGTAATCGAACCATTTTAGATTTTTGCCGCCCAAAAACTTGTGGGCTATAGCACAGTTAATTTTCAATAAAATTGAATTTTCTAAGAAATGTTTAGAAATAGTCGAGAAATCAAAATGAAAATTGACACAGCAATTACAGGTCCCGAAACCTATTGATAGAGGTATCAACCATCGTAATCGGACCATTTTAGATTTTTGCCGCCCAAAAACTTGTGGGCTATAGCACAGTTAATTTTCAATAAAATTGAATTTTCTAAGAAATGTTTAGAAATAATCGAGCAATCAAAACAAAAATTGTCACAGGAATTACAGGTCCCGAAACCTATTGATAGAGGTATCAACCATCGTAATCGAACCATTTTAGATTTTTGCCGCCCAAAAACTTGTGGGCTATAGCACAGTTAATTTTCAATAAAATTGAATTTTCTAAGAAATGTTTAGAAATAGTCGAGAAATCAAAATGAAAATTGACACAGCAATTACAGGTCCCGAAACCTATTGATAGAGGTATCAACCATCGTAATCGGACCATTTTAGATTTTTGCCGCCCAAAAACTTGTGGGCTATAGCACAGTTAATTTTCAATAAAATTGAATTTTCTAAGAAATGTTTAGAAATAATCGAGCAATCAAAACAAAAATTGTCACAGGAATTACAGGTCCCGAAACCTATTGATAGAGGTATCAACCATCGTAATCGAACCATTTTAGATTTTTGCCGCCCAAAAACTTGTGGGCTATAGCACAGTTAATTTTCAATAAAATTGAATTTTCTAAGAAATGTTTAGAAATAGTCGAGAAATCAAAATGAAAATTGACACAGCAATTACAGGTCCCGAAACCTATTGATAGAGGTATCAACCATCGTAATCGGACCATTTTAGATTTTTGCCGCCCAAAAACTTGTGGGCTATAGCACAGTTAATTTTCAATAAAATTGAATTTTCTAAGAAATGTTTAGAAATAATCGAGCAATCAAAACAAAAATTGTCACAGGAATTACAGGTCCCGAAACCTATTGATAGAGGTATCAACCATCGTAATCGAACCATTTTAGATTTTTGCCGCCCAAAAACTTGTGGGCTATAGCACAGTTAATTTTCAATAAAATTGAATTTTCTAAGAAATGTTTAGAAATAGTCGAGAAATCAAAATGAAAATTGACACAGCAATTACAGGTCCCGAAACCTATTGATAGAGGTATCAACCATCGTAATCGGACCATTTTAGATTTTTGCCGCCCAAAAACTTGTGGGCTATAGCACAGTTAATTTACAATAAAATTGAATTTTCTAAGAAATGTTTAGAAATAATCGAGCAATCAAAACAAAAATTGTCACAGGAATTACAGGTCCCGAAACCTATTGATAGAGGTATCAACCATCGTAATCGAACCATTTTAGATTTTTGCCGCCCAAAAACTTGTGGGCTATAGCACAGTTAATTTTCAATAAAATTGAATTTTCTAAGAAATGTTTAGAAATAATCGAGCAATCAAAACAAAAATTGTCACAGGAATTACAGGTCCCGAAACCTATTGATAGAGGTATCAACCATCGAAATCGAACCATTTTAGATTTTTGCCGCCCAAAAACTTGTGGGCTATAGCACAGTTAATTTTCAATAAAATTGAATTTTCTAAGAAATGTTTAGAAATAATCGAGCAATCAAAACAAAAATTGTCACAGGAATTACAGGTCCCGAAACCTATTGATAGAGGTATCAACCATCGTAATCGAACCATTTTAGATTTTTGCCGCCCAAAAACTTGTGGGCTATAGCACAGTTAATTTTCAATAAAATTGAATTTTCTAAGAAATGTTTAGAAATAATCGAGCAATCAAAACAAAAATTGTCACAGGAATTACAGGTCCCGAAACCTATTGATAGAGGTATCAACCATCGTAATCGAACCATTTTAGATTTTTGCCGCCCAAAAACTTGTGGGCTATAGCACAGTTAATTTTCAATAAAATTGAATTTTCTAAGAAATGTTTAGAAATAGTCGAGAAATCAAAATGAAAATTGACACAGCAATTACAGGTCCCGAAACCTATTGATAGAGGTATCAACCATCGTAATCGGACCATTTTAGATTTTTGCCGCCCAAAAACTTGTGGGCTATAGCACAGTTAATTTTCAATAAAATTGAATTTTCTAAGAAATGTTTAGAAATAGTCGAGCAATCAAAATGAAAATTGACACAGCAATTACAGGTCCCGAAACCTATTGATAGAGGTATCAACCATCGTAATCGGACCATTTTAGATTTTTGCCGCCCAAAAACTTGTGGGCTATAGCACAGTTAATTTTCAATAAAATTGAATTTTCTAAGAAATGTTTAGAAATAGTCGAGCAATCAAAATGATAATTGGCACAGCAATTACAGGTCCCGAAACCTATTGATAGAGGTATCAACCATCGTAATCGGACCATTTTAGATTTTTGCCGCCCAAAAACTTGTGGGCTATAGCACAGTTAATTTTCAATAAAATTGAATTTTCTAAGAAATGTTTAGAAATAATCGAGCAATCAAAACAAAAATTGTCACAGGAATTACAGGTCCCGAAACCTATTGATAGAGGTATCAACCATCGTAATCGGACCATTTTAGATTTTTGCCGCCCAAAAACTTGTGGGCTATAGCACAGTTAATTTTCAATAAAATTGAATTTTCTAAGAAATGTTTAGAAATAGTCGAGCAATCAAAATGAAAATTGACACAGCAATTACAGGTCCCGAAACCTATTGATAGAGGTATCAACCATCGTAATCGGACCATTTTAGATTTTTGCCGCCCAAAAACTTGTGGGCTATAGCACAGTTAATTTTCAATAAAATTGAATTTTCTAAGAAATGTTTAGAAATAATCGAGCAATCAAAACAAAAATTGTCACAGGAATTACAGGTCCCGAAACCTATTGATAGAGGTATCAACCATCGTAATCGAATCATTTTAGATTTTTGCCGCCCAAAAACTTGTGGGCTATAGCACAGTTAATTTTCAATAAAATTGAATTTTCTAAGAAATGTTTAGAAATAATCGAGCAATCAAAACAAAAATTGTCACAGGAATTACAGGTCCCGAAACCTATTGATAGAGGTATCAACCATCGTAATCGAACCATTTTAGATTTTTGCCGCCCAAAAACTTGTGGGCTATAGCACAGTTAATTTTCAATAAAATTGAATTTTCTAAGAAATGTTTAGAAATAATCGAGCAATCAAAACAAAAATTGTCACAGGAATTACAGGTCCCGAAACCTATTGATAGAGGTATCAACCATCGTAATCGAATCAATTTAGATTTTTGCCGCCCAAAAACTTGTGGGCTATAGCACAGTTAATTTTCAATAAAATTGAATTTTCTAAGAAATGTTTAGAAATAATCGAGCAATCAAAACAAAAATTGTCACAGGAATTACAGGTCCCGAAACCTATTGATAGAGGTATCAACCATCATAATCGGACCATTTTAGATTTTTGCCGCCCAAAAACTTGTGGGCTATAGCACAGTTAATTTTCAATAAAATTGAATTTTCTAAGAAATGTTTAGAAATAATCGAGCAATCAAAACAAAAATTGTCACAGGAATTACAGGTCCCGAAACCTATTGATAGAGGTATCAACCATCGTAATCGGACCATTTTAGATTTTTGCCGCCCAAAAACTTGTGGGCTATAGCACAGTTAATTTTCAATAAAATTGAATTTTCTAAGAAATGTTTAGAAATAGTCGAGAAATCAAAATGAAAATTGACACAGCAATTACAGGTCCCGAAACCTATTGATAGAGGTATCAACCATCGTAATCGGACCATTTTAGATTTTTGCCGCCCAAAAACTTGTGGGCTATAGCACAGTTAATTTTCAATAAAATTGAATTTTCTAAGAAATGTTTAGAAATAGTCGAGCAATCAAAATGAAAATTGACACAGTAATTACAGGTCCCGAAACCTATTGATAGAGGTATCAACCATCGTAATCGGACCATTTTAGATTTTTGCCGCCCAAAAACTTGTGGGCTATAGCACAGTTAATTTTCAATAAAATTGAATTTTCTAAGAAATGTTTAGAAATAATCGAGCAATCAAAACAAAAATTGTCACAGGAATTACAGGTCCCGAAACCTATTGATAGAGGTATCAACCATCGTAATCGAACCATTTTAGATTTTTGCCGCCCAAAAACTTGTGGGCTATAGCACAGTTAATTTTCAATAAAATTGAATTTTCTAAGAAATGTTTAGAAATAATCGAGCAATCAAAACAAAAATTGTCACAGGAATTACAGGTCCCGAAACCTATTGATAGAGGTATCAACCATCGTAATCGAATCATTTTAGATTTTTGCCGCCCAAAAACTTGTGGGCTATAGCACAGTTAATTTTCAATAAAATTGAATTTTCTAAGAAATGTTTAGAAATAATCGAGCAATCAAAACAAAAATTGTCACAGGAATTACAGGTCCCGAAACCTATTGATAGAGGTATCAACCATCGTAATCGAACCATTTTAGATTTTTGCCGCCCAAAAACTTGTGGGCTATAGCACAGTTAATTTTCAATAAAATTGAATTTTCTAAGAAATGTTTAGAAATAATCGAGCAATCAAAACAAAAATTGTCACAGGAATTACAGGTCCCGAAACCTATTGATAGAGGTATCAACCATCGTAATCGAACCATTTTAGATTTTTGCCGCCCAAAAACTTGTGGGCTATAGCACAGTTAATTTTCAATAAAATTGAATTTTCTAAAAAATGTTTAGAAATAATCGAGCAATCAAAACAAAAATTGTCACAGGAATTACAGGTCCCGAAACCTATTGATAGAGGTATCAACCATCGTAATCGGACCATTTTAGATTTTTGCCGCCCAAAAACTTGTGGGCTATAGCACAGTTAATTTTCAATAAAATTGAATTTTCTAAGAAATGTTTAGAAATAATCGAGCAATCAAAACAAAAATTGTCACAGGAATTACAGGTCCCGAAACCTATTGATAGAGGTATCAACCATCGTAATCGAACCATTTTAGATTTTTGCCGCCCAAAAACTTGTGGGCTATAGCACAGTTAATTTTCAATAAAATTGAATTTTCTAAGAAATGTTTAGAAATAATCGAGCAATCAAAACAAAAATTGTCACAGGAATTACAGGTCCCGAAACCTATTGATAGAGGTATCAACCATCGTAATCGAACCATTTTAGATTTTTGCCGCCCAAAAACTTGTGGGCTATAGCACAGTTAATTTTCAATAAAATTGAATTTTCTAAGAAATGTTTAGAAATAATCGAGCAATCAAAACAAAAATTGTCACAGGAATTACAGGTCCCGAAACCTATTGATAGAGGTATCAACCATCGTAATCGAACCATTTTAGATTTTTGCCGCCCAAAAACTTGTGGGCTATAGCACAGTTAATTTTCAATAAAATTGAATTTTCTAAAAAATGTTTAGAAATAATCGAGCAATCAAAACAAAAATTGTCACAGGAATTACAGGTCCCGAAACCTATTGATAGAGGTATCAACCATCGTAATCGGACCATTTTAGATTTTTGCCGCCCAAAAACTTGTGGGCTATAGCACAGTTAATTTTCAATAAAATTGAATTTTCTAAGAAATGTTTAGAAATAATCGAGCAATCAAAACAAAAATTGTCACAGGAATTACAGGTCCCGAAACCTATTGATAGAGGTATCAACCATCGTAATCGAACCATTTTAGATTTTTGCCGCCCAAAAACTTGTGGGCTATAGCACAGTTAATTTTCAATAAAATTGAATTTTCTAAAAAATGTTTAGAAATAATCGAGCAATCAAAACAAAAATTGTCACAGGAATTACAGGTCCCGAAACCTATTGATAGAGGTATCAACCATCGTAATCGGACCATTTTAGATTTTTGCCGCCCAAAAACTTGTGGGCTATAGCACAGTTAATTTTCAATAAAATTGAATTTTCTAAGAAATGTTTAGAAATAATCGAGCAATCAAAACAAAAATTGTCACAGGAATTACAGGTCCCGAAACCTATTGATAGAGGTATCAACCATCGTAATCGAACCATTTTAGATTTTTGCCGCCCAAAAACTTGTGGGCTATAGCACAGTTAATTTTCAATAAAATTGAATTTTCTAAGAAATGTTTAGAAATAATCGAGCAATCAAAACAAAAATTGTCACAGGAATTACAGGTCCCGAAACCTATTGATAGAGGTATCAACCATCGTAATCGAACCATTTTAGATTTTTGCCGCCCAAAAACTTGTGGGCTATAGCACAGTTAATTTTCAATAAAATTGAATTTTCTAAGAAATGTTTAGAAATAATCGAGCAATCAAAACAAAAATTGTCACAGGAATTACAGGTCCCGAAACCTATTGATAGAGGTATCAACCATCGTAATCGAACCATTTTAGATTTTTGCCGCCCAAAAACTTGTGGGCTATAGCACAGTTAATTTTCAATAAAATTGAATTTTCTAAAAAATGTTTAGAAATAATCGAGCAATCAAAACAAAAATTGTCACAGGAATTACAGGTCCCGAAACCTATTGATAGAGGTATCAACCATCGTAATCGGACCATTTTAGATTTTTGCCGCCCAAAAACTTGTGGGCTATAGCACAGTTAATTTTCAATAAAATTGAATTTTCTAAGAAATGTTTAGAAATAATCGAGCAATCAAAACAAAAATTGTCACAGGAATTACAGGTCCCGAAACCTATTGATAGAGGTATCAACCATCGTAATCGAACCATTTTAGATTTTTGCCGCCCAAAAACTTGTGGGCTATAGCACAGTTAATTTTCAATAAAATTGAATTTTCTAAGAAATGTTTAGAAATAATCGAGCAATCAAAACAAAAATTGTCACAGGAATTACAGGTCCCGAAACCTATTGATAGAGGTATCAACCATCGTAATCGAACCATTTTAGATTTTTGCCGCCCAAAAACTTGTGGGCTATAGCACAGTTAATTTTCAATAAAATTGAATTTTCTAAAAAATGTTTAGAAATAATCGAGCAATCAAAACAAAAATTGTCACAGGAATTACAGGTCCCGAAACCTATTGATAGAGGTATCAACCATCGTAATCGGACCATTTTAGATTTTTGCCGCCCAAAAACTTGTGGGCTATAGCACAGTTAATTTTCAATAAAATTGAATTTTCTAAGAAATGTTTAGAAATAATCGAGCAATCAAAACAAAAATTGTCACAGGAATTACAGGTCCCGAAACCTATTGATAGAGGTATCAACCATCGTAATCGAACCATTTTAGATTTTTGCCGCCCAAAAACTTGTGGGCTATAGCACAGTTAATTTTCAATAAAATTGAATTTTCTAAGAAATGTTTAGAAATAGTCGAGCAATCAAAATGAAAATTGACACGGCAATTACAGGTCCCGAAACCTATTGATAGAGGTATCAACCATCGTAATCGGACCATTTTAGATTTTTGCCGCCCAAAAACTTGTGGGCTATAGCACAGTTAATTTTCAATAAAATTGAATTTTCTAAGAAATGTTTAGAAATAGTCGAGCAATCAAAATGAAAATTGACACAGCAATTACAGGTCCCGAAAACTATTGATAGAGGTATCAACCATCGTAATCGGACCATTTTAGATTTTTGCCGCCCAAAAACTTGTGGGCTATAGCACAGTTAATTTTCAATAAAATTGAATTTTCTAAGAAATGTTTAGAAATAGTCGAGCAATCAAAATGAAAATTGACACAGCAATTACAGGTCCCGAAACCTATTGATAGAGGTATCAACCATCGTAATCGGACCATTTTAGATTTTTGCCGCCCAAAAACTTGTGGGCTATAGCACAGTTAATTTTCAATAAAATTGAATTTTCTAAGAAATGTTTAGAAATAATCGAGCAATCAAAACAAAAATTGTCACAGGAATTACAGGTCCCGAAACCTATTGATAGAGGTATCAACCATCGTAATCGAACCATTTTAGATTTTTGCCGCCCAAAAACTTTTGGGCTATAGCACAGTTAATTTTCAATAAAATTGAATTTTCTAAGAAATGTTTAGAAATAATCGAGCAATCAAAACAAAAATTGTCACAGGAATTACAGGTCCCGAAACCTATTGATAGAGGTATCAACCATCGTAATCGAATCATTTTAGATTTTTGCCGCCCAAAAACTTGTGGGCTATAGCACAGTTAATTTTCAATAAAATTGAATTTTCTAAGAAATGTTTAGAAATAATCGAGCAATCAAAACAAAAATTGTCACAGGAATTACAGGTCCCGAAACCTATTGATAGAGGTATCAACCATCGTAATCGAATCATTTTAGATTTTTGCCGCCCAAAAACTTGTGGGCTATAGCACAGTTAATTTTCAATAAAATTGAATTTTCTAAGAAATGTTTAGAAATAATCGAGCAATCAAAACAAAAATTGTCACAGGAATTACAGGTCCCGAAACCTATTGATAGAGGTATCAACCATCGTAATCGAACCATTTTAGATTTTTGCCGCCCAAAAACTTGTGGGCTATAGCACAGTTAATTTTCAATAAAATTGAATTTTCTAAGAAATGTTTAGAAATAATCGAGCAATCAAAACAAAAATTGTCACAGGAATTACAGGTCCCGAAACCTATTGATAGAGGTATCAACCATCGTAATCGAACCATTTTAGATTTTTGCCGCCCAAAAACTTGTGGGCTATAGCACAGTTAATTTTCAATAAAATTGAATTTTCTAAGAAATGTTTAGAAATAATCGAGCAATCAAAACAAAAATTGTCACAGGAATTACAGGTCCCGAAACCTATTGATAGAGGTATCAACCATCGTAATCGAACCATTTTAGATTTTTGCCGCCCAAAAACTTGTGGGCTATAGCACAGTTAATTTTCAATAAAATTGAATTTTCTAAAAAATGTTTAGAAATAATCGAGCAATCAAAACAAAAATTGTCACAGGAATTACAGGTCCCGAAACCTATTGATAGAGGTATCAACCATCGTAATCGGACCATTTTAGATTTTTGCCGCCCAAAAACTTGTGGGCTATAGCACAGTTAATTTTCAATAAAATTGAATTTTCTAAGAAATGTTTAGAAATAATCGAGCAATCAAAACAAAAATTGTCACAGGAATTACAGGTCCCGAAACCTATTGATAGAGGTATCAACCATCGTAATCGAACCATTTTAGATTTTTGCCGCCCAAAAACTTGTGGGCTATAGCACAGTTAATTTTCAATAAAATTGAATTTTCTAAAAAATGTTTAGAAATAATCGAGCAATCAAAACAAAAATTGTCACAGGAATTACAGGTCCCGAAACCTATTGATAGAGGTATCAACCATCGTAATCGGACCATTTTAGATTTTTGCCGCCCAAAAACTTGTGGGCTATAGCACAGTTAATTTTCAATAAAATTGAATTTTCTAAGAAATGTTTAGAAATAATCGAGCAATCAAAACAAAAATTGTCACAGGAATTACAGGTCCCGAAACCTATTGATAGAGGTATCAACCATCGTAATCGAACCATTTTAGATTTTTGCCGCCCAAAAACTTGTGGGCTATAGCACAGTTAATTTTCAATAAAATTGAATTTTCTAAGAAATGTTTAGAAATAATCGAGCAATCAAAACAAAAATTGTCACAGGAATTACAGGTCCCGAAACCTATTGATAGAGGTATCAACCATCGTAATCGAACCATTTTAGATTTTTGCCGCCCAAAAACTTGTGGGCTATAGCACAGTTAATTTTCAATAAAATTGAATTTTCTAAAAAATGTTTAGAAATAATCGAGCAATCAAAACAAAAATTGTCACAGGAATTACAGGTCCCGAAACCTATTGATAGAGGTATCAACCATCGTAATCGGACCATTTTAGATTTTTGCCGCCCAAAAACTTGTGGGCTATAGCACAGTTAATTTTCAATAAAATTGAATTTTCTAAGAAATGTTTAGAAATAATCGAGCAATCAAAACAAAAATTGTCACAGGAATTACAGGTCCCGAAACCTATTGATAGAGGTATCAACCATCGTAATCGAACCATTTTAGATTTTTGCCGCCCAAAAACTTGTGGGCTATAGCACAGTTAATTTTCAATAAAATTGAATTTTCTAAGAAATGTTTAGAAATAGTCGAGCAATCAAAATGAAAATTGACACAGCAATTACAGGTCCCGAAACCTATTGATAGAGGTATCAACCATCGTAATCGGACCATTTTAGATTTTTGCCGCCCAAAAACTTGTGGGCTATAGCACAGTTAATTTTCAATAAAATTGAATTTTCTAAGAAATGTTTAGAAATAGTCGAGCAATCAAAATGAAAATTGACACAGCAATTACAGGTCCCGAAAACTATTGATAGAGGTATCAACCATCGTAATCGGACCATTTTAGATTTTTGCCGCCCAAAAACTTGTGGGCTATAGCACAGTTAATTTTCAATAAAATTGAATTTTCTAAGAAATGTTTAGAAATAGTCGAGCAATCAAAATGAAAATTGACACAGCAATTACAGGTCCCGAAACCTATTGATAGAGGTATCAACCATCGTAATCGGACCATTTTAGATTTTTGCCGCCCAAAAACTTGTGGGCTATAGCACAGTTAATTTTCAATAAAATTGAATTTTCTAAGAAATGTTTAGAAATAATCGAGCAATCAAAACAAAAATTGTCACAGGAATTACAGGTCCCGAAACCTATTGATAGAGGTATCAACCATCGTAATCGAACCATTTTAGATTTTTGCCGCCCAAAAACTTTTGGGCTATAGCACAGTTAATTTTCAATAAAATTGAATTTTCTAAGAAATGTTTAGAAATAATCGAGCAATCAAAACAAAAATTGTCACAGGAATTACAGGTCCCGAAACCTATTGATAGAGGTATCAACCATCGTAATCGAATCATTTTAGATTTTTGCCGCCCAAAAACTTGTGGGCTATAGCACAGTTAATTTTCAATAAAATTGAATTTTCTAAGAAATGTTTAGAAATAATCGAGCAATCAAAACAAAAATTGTCACAGGAATTACAGGTCCCGAAACCTATTGATAGAGGTATCAACCATCGTAATCGAATCATTTTAGATTTTTGCCGCCCAAAAACTTGTGGGCTATAGCACAGTTAATTTTCAATAAAATTGAATTTTCTAAGAAATGTTTAGAAATAATCGAGCAATCAAAACAAAAATTGTCACAGGAATTACAGGTCCCGAAACCTATTGATAGAGGTATCAACCATCGTAATCGAACCATTTTAGATTTTTGCCGCCCAAAAACTTGTGGGCTATAGCACAGTTAATTTTCAATAAAATTGAATTTTCTAAGAAATGTTTAGAAATAATCGAGCAATCAAAACAAAAATTGTCACAGGAATTACAGGTCCCGAAACCTATTGATAGAGGTATCAACCATCGTAATCGAACCATTTTAGATTTTTGCCGCCCAAAAACTTGTGGGCTATAGCACAGTTAATTTTCAATAAAATTGAATTTTCTAAGAAATGTTTAGAAATAATCGAGCAATCAAAACAAAAATTGTCACAGGAATTACAGGTCCCGAAACCTATTGATAGAGGTATCAACCATCGTAATCGAACCATTTTAGATTTTTGCCGCCCAAAAACTTGTGGGCTATAGCACAGTTAATTTTCAATAAAATTGAATTTTCTAAAAAATGTTTAGAAATAATCGAGCAATCAAAACAAAAATTGTCACAGGAATTACAGGTCCCGAAACCTATTGATAGAGGTATCAACCATCGTAATCGGACCATTTTAGATTTTTGCCGCCCAAAAACTTGTGGGCTATAGCACAGTTAATTTTCAATAAAATTGAATTTTCTAAGAAATGTTTAGAAATAATCGAGCAATCAAAACAAAAATTGTCACAGGAATTACAGGTCCCGAAACCTATTGATAGAGGTATCAACCATCGTAATCGAACCATTTTAGATTTTTGCCGCCCAAAAACTTGTGGGCTATAGCACAGTTAATTTTCAATAAAATTGAATTTTCTAAAAAATGTTTAGAAATAATCGAGCAATCAAAACAAAAATTGTCACAGGAATTACAGGTCCCGAAACCTATTGATAGAGGTATCAACCATCGTAATCGGACCATTTTAGATTTTTGCCGCCCAAAAACTTGTGGGCTATAGCACAGTTAATTTTCAATAAAATTGAATTTTCTAAGAAATGTTTAGAAATAATCGAGCAATCAAAACAAAAATTGTCACAGGAATTACAGGTCCCGAAACCTATTGATAGAGGTATCAACCATCGTAATCGAACCATTTTAGATTTTTGCCGCCCAAAAACTTGTGGGCTATAGCACAGTTAATTTTCAATAAAATTGAATTTTCTAAGAAATGTTTAGAAATAATCGAGCAATCAAAACAAAAATTGTCACAGGAATTACAGGTCCCGAAACCTATTGATAGAGGTATCAACCATCGTAATCGAACCATTTTAGATTTTTGCCGCCCAAAAACTTGTGGGCTATAGCACAGTTAATTTTCAATAAAATTGAATTTTCTAAGAAATGTTTAGAAATAATCGAGCAATCAAAACAAAAATTGTCACAGGAATTACAGGTCCCGAAACCTATTGATAGAGGTATCAACCATCGTAATCGAACCATTTTAGATTTTTGCCGCCCAAAAACTTGTGGGCTATAGCACAGTTAATTTTCAATAAAATTGAATTTTCTAAAAAATGTTTAGAAATAATCGAGCAATCAAAACAAAAATTGTCACAGGAATTACAGGTCCCGAAACCTATTGATAGAGGTATCAACCATCGTAATCGGACCATTTTAGATTTTTGCCGCCCAAAAACTTGTGGGCTATAGCACAGTTAATTTTCAATAAAATTGAATTTTCTAAGAAATGTTTAGAAATAATCGAGCAATCAAAACAAAAATTGTCACAGGAATTACAGGTCCCGAAACCTATTGATAGAGGTATCAACCATCGTAATCGAACCATTTTAGATTTTTGCCGCCCAAAAACTTGTGGGCTATAGCACAGTTAATTTTCAATAAAATTGAATTTTCTAAGAAATGTTTAGAAATAATCGAGCAATCAAAACAAAAATTGTCACAGGAATTACAGGTCCCGAAACCTATTGATAGAGGTATCAACCATCGTAATCGAACCATTTTAGATTTTTGCCGCCCAAAAACTTGTGGGCTATAGCACAGTTAATTTTCAATAAAATTGAATTTTCTAAAAAATGTTTAGAAATAATCGAGCAATCAAAACAAAAATTGTCACAGGAATTACAGGTCCCGAAACCTATTGATAGAGGTATCAACCATCGTAATCGGACCATTTTAGATTTTTGCCGCCCAAAAACTTGTGGGCTATAGCACAGTTAATTTTCAATAAAATTGAATTTTCTAAGAAATGTTTAGAAATAATCGAGCAATCAAAACAAAAATTGTCACAGGAATTACAGGTCCCGAAACCTATTGATAGAGGTATCAACCATCGTAATCGAACCATTTTAGATTTTTGCCGCCCAAAAACTTGTGGGCTATAGCACAGTTAATTTTCAATAAAATTGAATTTTCTAAGAAATGTTTAGAAATAGTCGAGCAATCAAAATGAAAATTGACACGGCAATTACAGGTCCCGAAACCTATTGATAGAGGTATCAACCATCGTAATCGGACCATTTTAGATTTTTGCCGCCCAAAAACTTGTGGGCTATAGCACAGTTAATTTTCAATAAAATTGAATTTTCTAAGAAATGTTTAGAAATAGTCGAGCAATCAAAATGAAAATTGACACAGCAATTACAGGTCCCGAAAACTATTGATAGAGGTATCAACCATCGTAATCGGACCATTTTAGATTTTTGCCGCCCAAAAACTTGTGGGCTATAGCACAGTTAATTTTCAATAAAATTGAATTTTCTAAGAAATGTTTAGAAATAGTCGAGCAATCAAAATGAAAATTGACACAGCAATTACAGGTCCCGAAACCTATTGATAGAGGTATCAACCATCGTAATCGGACCATTTTAGATTTTTGCCGCCCAAAAACTTGTGGGCTATAGCACAGTTAATTTTCAATAAAATTGAATTTTCTAAGAAATGTTTAGAAATAATCGAGCAATCAAAACAAAAATTGTCACAGGAATTACAGGTCCCGAAACCTATTGATAGAGGTATCAACCATCGTAATCGAACCATTTTAGATTTTTGCCGCCCAAAAACTTTTGGGCTATAGCACAGTTAATTTTCAATAAAATTGAATTTTCTAAGAAATGTTTAGAAATAATCGAGCAATCAAAACAAAAATTGTCACAGGAATTACAGGTCCCGAAACCTATTGATAGAGGTATCAACCATCGTAATCGAATCATTTTAGATTTTTGCCGCCCAAAAACTTGTGGGCTATAGCACAGTTAATTTTCAATAAAATTGAATTTTCTAAGAAATGTTTAGAAATAATCGAGCAATCAAAACAAAAATTGTCACAGGAATTACAGGTCCCGAAACCTATTGATAGAGGTATCAACCATCGTAATCGAATCATTTTAGATTTTTGCCGCCCAAAAACTTGTGGGCTATAGCACAGTTAATTTTCAATAAAATTGAATTTTCTAAGAAATGTTTAGAAATAATCGAGCAATCAAAACAAAAATTGTCACAGGAATTACAGGTCCCGAAACCTATTGATAGAGGTATCAACCATCGTAATCGAACCATTTTAGATTTTTGCCGCCCAAAAACTTGTGGGCTATAGCACAGTTAATTTTCAATAAAATTGAATTTTCTAAGAAATGTTTAGAAATAATCGAGCAATCAAAACAAAAATTGTCACAGGAATTACAGGTCCCGAAACCTATTGATAGAGGTATCAACCATCGTAATCGAACCATTTTAGATTTTTGCCGCCCAAAAACTTGTGGGCTATAGCACAGTTAATTTTCAATAAAATTGAATTTTCTAAGAAATGTTTAGAAATAATCGAGCAATCAAAACAAAAATTGTCACAGGAATTACAGGTCCCGAAACCTATTGATAGAGGTATCAACCATCGTAATCGGACCATTTTAGATTTTTGCCGCCCAAAAACTTGTGGGCTATAGCACAGTTAATTTTCAATAAAATTGAATTTTCTAAGAAATGTTTAGAAATAGTCGAGCAATCAAAATGAAAATTGACACAGCAATTACAGGTCCCGAAACCTATTGATAGAGGTATCAACCATCGTAATCGGACCATTTTAGATTTTTGCCGCCCAAAAACTTGTGGGCTATAGCACAGTTAATTTTCAATAAAATTGAATTTTCTAAGAAATGTTTAGAAATAATCGAGCAATCAAAACAAAAATTCTCACAGGAATTACAGGTCCCGAAACCTATTGATAGAGGTATCAACCATCGTAATCGAACCATTTTAGATTTTTGCCGCCCAAAAACTTGTGGGCTATAGCACAGTTAATTTTCAATAAAATTGAATTTTCTAAGAAATGTTTAGAAATAATCGAGCAATCAAAACAAAAATTGTCACAGGAATTACAGGTCCCGAAACCTATTGATAGAGGTATCAACCATCGTAATCGGACCATTTTAGATTTTTGCCGCCCAAAAACTTGTGGGCTATAGCACAGTTAATTTTCAATAAAATTGAATTTTCTAAGAAATGTTTAGAAATAGTCGAGCAATCAAAATGAAAATTGACACAGCAATTACAGGTCCCGAAACCTATTGATAGAGGTATCAACCATCGTAATCGGACCATTTTAGATTTTTGCCGCCCAAAAAGTTGTGGGCTATAGCACAGTTAATTTTCAATAAAATTGAATTTTCTAAGAAATGTTTAGAAATAGTCGAGCAATCAAAATGAAAATTGACACAGCAATTACAGGTCCCGAAACCTATTGATAGAGGTATCAACCATCGTAATCGGACCATTTTAGATTTTTGCCGCCCAAAAACTTGTGGGCTATAGCACAGTTAATTTTCAATAAAATTGAATTTTCTAAGAAATGTTTAGAAATAGTCGAGCAATCAAAATGATAATTGGCACAGCAATTACAGGTCCCGAAACCTATTGATAGAGGTATCAACCATCGTAATCGGACCATTTTAGATTTTTGCCGCCCAAAAACTTGTGGGCTATAGCACAGTTAATTTTCAATAAAATTGAATTTTCTAAGAAATGTTTAGAAATAGTCGAGCAATCAAAATGAAAATTGACACAGCAATTACAGGTCCCGAAACCTATTGATAGAGGTATCAACCATCGTAATCGGACCATTTTAGATTTTTGCCGCCCAAAAACTTGTGGGCTATAGTACAGTTAATTTTCAATAAAATTGAATTTTCTAAGAAATGTTTAGAAATAATCGAGCAATCAAAACAAAAATTGTCACAGGAATTACAGGTCCCGAAACCTATTGATAGAGGTATCAACCATCGTAATCGAACCATTTTAGATTTTTGCCGCCCAAAAACTTGTGGGCTATAGCACAGTTAATTTTCAATAAAATTGAATTTTCTAAGAAATGTTTAGAAATAATCGAGCAATCAAAACAAAAATTGTCACAGGAATTACAGGTCCCGAAACCTATTGATAGAGGTATCAACCATCGTAATCGGACCATTTTAGATTTTTGCCGCCCAAAAACTTGTGGGCTATAGCACAGTTAATTTTCAATAAAATTGAATTTTCTAAGAAATGTTTAGAAATAGTCGAGCAATCAAAATGAAAATTGACACAGCAATTACAGGTCCCGAAACCTATTGATAGAGGTATCAACCATCGTAATCGGACCATTTTAGATTTTTGCCGCCCAAAAACTTGTGGGCTATAGCACAGTTAATTTTCAATAAAATTGAATTTTCTAAGAAATGTTTAGAAATAATCGAGCAATCAAAACAAAAATTGTCACAGGAATTACAGGTCCCGAAACCTATTGATAGAGGTATCAACCATCGTAATCGGACCATTTTAAATTTTTGCCGCCCAAAAACTTGTGGGCTTTAGCACAGTTAATTTTCAATAAAATTGAATTTTCTAAGAAATGTTTAGAAATAATCGAGCAATCAAAACAAAAATTGTCACAGGAATTACAGGTCCCGAAACCTATTGATAGAGGTATCAACCATCGTAACCGAACCATTTTAGATTTTTGCCGCCCAAAAACTTGTGGGCTATAGCACAGTTAATTTTCAATAAAATTGAATTTTCTAAGAAATGTTTAGAAATAATCGAGCAATCAAAACAAAAATTGTCACAGGAATTACAGGTCCCGAAACCTATTGATAGAGGTATCAACCATCGTAATCGAACCATTTTAGATTTTTGCCGCCCAAAAACTTGTGGGCTATAGCACAGTTAATTTTCAATAAAATTGAATTTTCTAAGAAATGTTTAGAAATAATCGAGCAATCAAAACAAAAATTGTCACAGGAATTACAGGTCCCGAAACCTATTGATAGAGGTATCAACCATCGTAACCGAACCATTTTAGATTTTTGCCGCCCAAAAACTTGTGGGCTATAGCACAGTTAATTTTCAATAAAATTGAATTTTCTAAGAAATGTTTAGAAATAATCGAGCAATCAAAACAAAAATTGTCACAGGAATTACAGGTCCCGAAACCTATTGATAGAGGTATCAACCATCGTAATCGAACCATTTTAGATTTTTGCCGCCCAAAAACTTGTGGGCTATAGCACAGTTAATTTTCAATAAAATTGAATTTTCTAAGAAATGTTTAGAAATAATCGAGCAATCAAAATGAAAATTGTCACAGCAATTACAGGTCCCGAAACCTATTGATAGAGGTATCAACCATCGTAATCGGACCATTTTAGATTTTTGCCGCCCAAAAACTTGTGGGCTATAGCACAATTAATTTTCAATAAAATTGAATTTTCTAAGAAATGTTTAGAAATAGTCGAGCAATCAAAATGAAAATTGACACAGCAATTACAGGTCCCGAAACCTATTGATAGAGGTATCAACCATCGTAATCGGACCATTTTAGATTTTTGCCGCCCAAAAACTTGTGGGCTATAGCACAGTTAATTTTCAATAAAATTGAATTTTCTAAGAAATGTTTAGAAATAGTCGAGCAATCAAAAATATAATTGGCACAGCAATTACAGGTCCCGAAACCTATTGATAGAGGTATCAACCATCGTAATCGGACCATTTTAGATTTTTGCCGCCCAAAAACTTGTGGGCTATAGCACAGTTAATTTTCAATAAAATTGAATTTTCTAAGAAATGTTTAGAAATAGTTGAGAAATCAAAATGAAAATTGACACAGCAATTACAGGTCCCGAAACCTATTGATAGAGGTATCAACCATCGTAATCGGACCATTTTAGATTTTTGCCGCCCAAAAACTTGTGGGCTATAGCACAGTTAATTTTCAATAAAATTGAATTTTCTAAGAAATGTTTAGAAATAATCGAGCAATCAAAACAAAAATTGTCACAGGAATTACAGGTCCCGAAACCTATTGATAGAGGTATCAACCATCGTAATCGGACCATTTTAGATTCTTGCCGCCCAAAAACTTGTGGGCTATAGCACAGTTAATTTTCAATAAAATTGAATTTTCTAAGAAATGTTTAGAAATAATCGAGCAATCAAAACAAAAATTGTCACAGGAATTACAGGTCCCGAAACCTATTGATAGAGGTATCAACCATCGTAATCGAATCATTTTAGATTTTTGCCGCCCAAAAACTTGTGGGCTATAGCACAGTTAATTTTCAATAAAATTGAATTTTCTAAGAAATGTTTAGAAATAGTCGAGCAATCAAAATGAAAATTGACACAGCAATTACAGGTCCCGAAACCTATTGATAGAGGTATCAACCATCGTAATCGGACCATTTTAGATTTTTGCCGCCCAAAAATTTGTGGGCTATAGCACAGTTAATTTTCAATAAAATTGAATTTTCTAAGAAATGTTTAGAAATAGTTGAGAAATCAAAATGAAAATTGACACAGCAATTACAGGTCCCGAAACCTATTGATAGAGGTATCAACCATCGTAATCGGACCATTTTAGATTTTTGCCGCCCAAAAACTTGTGGGCTATAGCACAGTTAATTTTCAATAAAATTGAATTTTCTAAGAAATGTTTAGAAATAATCGAGCAATCAAAACAAAAATTGTCACAGGAATTACAGGTCCCGAAACCTATTGATAGAGGTATCAACCATCGTAATCGAATCATTTTAGATTTTTGCCGCCCAAAAACTTGTGGGCTATAGCACAGTTAATTTTCAATAAAATTGAATTTTCTAAGAAATGTTTAGAAATAGTCGAGCAATCAAAATGAAAATTGACACAGCAATTACAGGTCCCGAAACCTATTGATAGAGGTATCAACCATCGTAATCGGACCATTTTAGATTTTTGCCGCCCAAAAATTTGTGGGCTATAGCACAGTTAATTTTCAATAAAATTGAATTTTCTAAGAAATGTTTAGAAATAGTCGAGCAATCAAAATGAAAATTGACACAGCAATTACAGGTCCCGAAACCTATTGATAGAGGTATCAACCATCGTAATCGGACCATTTTAGATTTTTGCCGCCCAAAAACTTGTGGGCTATAGCACAGTTAATTTTCAATAAAATTGAATTTTCTAAGAAATGTTTAGAAATAGTTGAGAAATCAAAATGAAAATTGACACAGCAATTACAGGTCCCGAAACCTATTGATAGAGGTATCAACCATCGTAATCGGACCATTTTAGATTTTTGCCGCCCAAAAACTTGTGGGCTATAGCACAGTTAATTTTCAATAAAATTGAATTTTCTAAGAAATGTTTAGAAATAATCGAGCAATCAAAACAAAAATTGTCACAGGAATTACAGGTCCCGAAACCTATTGATAGAGGTATCAACCATCGTAATCGAATCATTTTAGATTTTTGCCGCCCAAAAACTTGTGGGCTATAGCACAGTTAATTTTCAATAAAATTGAATTTTCTAAGAAATGTTTAGAAATAGTCGAGCAATCAAAATGAAAATTGACACAGCAATTACAGGTCCCGAAACCTATTGATAGAGGTATCAACCATCGTAATCGGACCATTTTAGATTTTTGCCGCCCAAAAATTTGTGGGCTATAGCACAGTTAATTTTCAATAAAATTGAATTTTCTAAGAAATGTTTAGAAATAGTCGAGCAATCAAAATGAAAATTGACATAGCAATTACAGGTCCCGAAACCTATTGATAGAGGTATTAACCATCGTAATCGGACCATTTTAGATTTTTGCCGCCCAAAAACTTGTGGGCTATAGCACAGTTAATTTTCAATAAAATTGAATTTTCTAAGAAATGTTTAGAAATAGTCGAGCAATCAAAATGAAAATTGTCACAGCAATTACAGGTCCCGAAACCTATTGATAGAGGTATCAACCATCGTAATCGGACCATTTTAGATTTTTGCCGCCCAAAAACTTGTGAGCTATAGCACAGTTAATTTTCAATAAAATTGAATTTTCTAAGAAATGTTTAGAAATAGTCGAGAAATCAAAATGAAAATTGACACAGCAATTACAGGTCCCGAAACCTATTGATAGAGGTATCAACCATCGTAATCGGACCATTTTAGATTTTTGCCGCCCAAAAACTTGTGGGCTATAGCACAGTTAATTTTCAATAAAATTGAATTTTCTAAGAAATGTTTAGAAATAGTCGAGCAATCAAAATGAAAATTGACATAGCAATTACAGGTCCCGAAACCTATTGATAGAGGTATTAACCATCGTAATCGGACCATTTTAGATTTTTGCCGCCCAAAAACTTGTGGGCTATAGCACAGTTAATTTTCAATAAAATTGAATTTTCTAAGAAATGTTTAGAAATAGTCGAGCAATCAAAATGAAAATTGACACAGCAATTACAGGTCCCGAAACCTATTGATAGAGGTATCAACCATCGTAATCGGACCATTTTAGATTTTTGCCGCCCAAAAACTTGTGGGCTATAGCACAGTTAATTTTCAATAAAATTGAATTTTCTAAGAAATGTTTAGAAATAGTCGAGCAATCAAAATGAAAATTGACACAGCAATTACAGGTCCCGAAACCTATTGATAGAGGTATCAACCATCGTAATCGGACCATTTTAGATTTTTGCCGCCCAAAAACTTGTGGGCTATAGCACAGTTAATTTTCAATAAAATTGAATTTTCTAAGAAATGTTTAGAAATAGTTGAGAAATCAAAATGAAAATTGACACAGCAATTACAGGTCCCGAAACCTATTGATAGAGGTATCAACCATCGTAATCGGACCATTTTAGATTTTTGCCGCCCACAAACTTGTGGGCTATAGCACAGTTAATTTTCAATAAAATTGAATTTTCTAAGAAATGTTTAGAAATAGTCGAGCAATCAAAATGAAAATTGACACAGCAATTACAGGTCCCGAAACCTATTGATAGAGGTATCAACCATCGTAATCGGACCATTTTAGATTTTTGCCGCCCAAAAATTTGTGGGCTATAGCACAGTTAATTTTCAATAAAATTGAATTTTCTAAGAAATGTTTAGAAATAGTCGAGCAATCAAAATGAAAATTGACACAGCAATTACAGGTCCCGAAACCTATTGATAGAGGTATCAACCATCGTAATCGGACCATTTTAGATTTTTGCCGCCCAAAAACTTGTGGGCTATAGCACAGTTAATTTTCAATAAAATTGAATTTTCTAAGAAATGTTTAGAAATAGTTGAGAAATCAAAATGAAAATTGACACAGCAATTACAGGTCCCGAAACCTATTGATAGAGGTATCAACCATCGTAATCGGACCATTTTAGATTTTTGCCGCTTAAAAACTTGTGGGCTATAGCACAGTTAATTTTCAATAAAATTGAATTTTCTAAGAAATGTTTAGAAATAATCGAGCAATCAAAACAAAAATTGTCACAGGAATTACAGGTCCCGAAACCTATTGATAGAGGTATCAACCATCGTAATCGAATCATTTTAGATTTTTGCCGCCCAAAAACTTGTGGGCTATAGCACAGTTAATTTTCAATAAAATTGAATTTTCTAAGAAATGTTTAGAAATAGTCGAGCAATCAAAATGAAAATTGACACAGCAATTACAGGTCCCGAAACCTATTGATAGAGGTATCAACCATCGTAATCGGACCATTTTAGATTTTTGCCGCCCAAAAATTTGTGGGCTATAGCACAGTTAATTTTCAATAAAATTGAATTTTCTAAGAAATGTTTAGAAATAGTCGAGCAATCAAAATGAAAATTGACACAGCAATTACAGGTCCCGAAACCTATTGATAGAGGTATCAACCATCGTAATCGGACCATTTTAGATTTTTGCCGCCCAAAAACTTGTGGGCTATAGCACAGTTAATTTTCAATAAAATTGAATTTTCTAAGAAATGTTTAGAAATAGTTGAGAAATCAAAATGAAAATTGACACAGCAATTACAGGTCCCGAAACCTATTGATAGAGGTATCAACCATCGTAATCGGACCATTTTAGATTTTTGCCGCCCAAAAACTTGTGGGCTATAGCACAGTTAATTTTCAATAAAATTGAATTTTCTAAGAAATGTTTAGAAATAATCGAGCAATCAAAACAAAAATTGTCACAGGAATTACAGGTCCCGAAACCTATTGATAGAGGTATCAACCATCGTAATCGAATCATTTTAGATTTTTGCCGCCCAAAAACTTGTGGGCTATAGCACAGTTAATTTTCAATAAAATTGAATTTTCTAAGAAATGTTTAGAAATAGTCGAGCAATCAAAATGAAAATTGACACAGCAATTACAGGTCCCGAAACCTATTGATAGAGGTATCAACCATCGTAATCGGATCATTTTAGATTTTTGCCGCCCAAAAATTTGTGGGCTATAGCACAGTTAATTTTCAATAAAATTGAATTTTCTAAGAAATGTTTAGAAATAGTCGAGCAATCAAAATGAAAATTGACACAGCAATTACAGGTCCCGAAACCTATTGATAGAGGTATCAACCATCGTAATCGGACCATTTTAGATTTTTGCCGCCCAAAAACTTGTGGGCTATAGCACAGTTAATTTTCAATAAAATTGAATTTTCTAAGAAATGTTTAGAAATAGTTGAGAAATCAAAATGAAAATTGACACAGCAATTACAGGTCCCGAAACCTATTGATAGAGGTATCAACCATCGTAATCGGACCATTTTAGATTTTTGCCGCCCAAAAACTTGTGAGCTATAGCACAGTTAATTTTCAATAAAATTGAATTTTCTAAGAAATGTTTAGAAATAGTCGAGAAATCAAAATGAAAATTGACACAGCAATTACAGGTCCCGAAACCTATTGATAGAGGTATCAACCATCGTAATCGGACCATTTTAGATTTTTGCCGCCCAAAAACTTGTGGGCTATAGCACAGTTAATTTTCAATAAAATTGAATTTTCTAAGAAATGTTTAGAAATAGTCGAGCAATCAAAATGAAAATTGACATAGCAATTACAGGTCCCGAAACCTATTGATAGAGGTATCAACCATCGTAATCGGACCATTTTAGATTTTTGCCGCCCAAAAACTTGTGGGCTATAGCACAGTTAATTTTCAATAAAATTGAATTTTCTAAGAAATGTTTAGAAATAGTCGAGCAATCAAAATGAAAATTGACACAGCAATTACAGGTCCCGAAACCTATTGATAGAGGTATCAACCATCGTAATAGGACCATTTTAGATTTTTGCCGCCCAAAAATTTGTGGGCTATAGCACAGTTAATTTTCAATAAAATTGAATTTTCTAAGAAATGTTTAGAAATAGTCGAGCAATCAAAATGAAAATTGACACAGCAATTACAGGTCCCGAAACCTATTGATAGAGGTATCAACCATCGTAATCGGACCATTTTAGATTTTTGCCGCCCAAAAATTTGTGGGCTATAGCACAGTTAATTTTCAATAAAATTGAATTTTCTAAGAAATGTTTAGAAATAGTCGAGAAATCAAAATGAAAATTGACACAGCAATTACAGGTCCCGAAACCTATTGATAGAGGTATCAACCATCGTAATCGGACCATTTTAGATTTTTGCCGCCCAAAAACTTGTGGGCTATAGCACAGTTAATTTTCAATAAAATTGAATTTTCTAAGAAATGTTTAGAAATAGTCGAGCAATCAAAATGAAAATTGACATAGCAATTACAGGTCCCGAAACCTATTGATAGAGGTATCAACCATCGTAATCGGACCATTTTAGATTTTTGCCGCCCAAAAACTTGTGGGCTATAGCACAGTTAATTTTCAATAAAATTGAATTTTCTAAGAAATGTTTAGAAATAGTCGAGCAATCAAAATGAAAATTGACACAGCAATTACAGGTCCCGAAACCTATTGATAGAGGTATCAACCATCGTAATCGGACCATTTTAGATTTTTGCCGCCCAAAAACTTGTGGGCTATAGCACAGTTAATTTTCAATAAAATTGAATTTTCTAAGAAATGTTTAGAAATAGTCGAGCAATCAAAATGAAAATTGACACAGCAATTACAGGTCCCGAAACCTATTGATAGAGGTATCAACCATCGTATTCGGACCATTTTAGATTTTTGCCGCCCAAAAACTTGTGGGCTATAGCACAGTTAATTTTCAATAAAATTGAATTTTCTAAGAAATGTTTAGAAATAGTTGAGAAATCAAAATGAAAATTGACACAGCAATTACAGGTCCCGAAACCTATTGATAGAGGTATCAACCATCGTAATCGGACCATTTTAGATTTTTGCCGCCCAAAAACTTGTGGGCTATAGCACAGTTAATTTTCAATAAAATTGAATTTTCTAAGAAATGTTTAGAAATAATCGAGCAATCAAAACAAAAATTGTCACAGGAATTACAGGTCCCGAAACCTATTGATAGAGGTATCAACCATCGTAATCGAATCATTTTAGATTTTTGCCGCCCAAAAACTTGTGGGCTATAGCACAGTTAATTTTCAATAAAATTGAATTTTCTAAGAAATGTTTAGAAATAGTCGAGCAATCAAAATGAAAATTGACACAGCAATTACAGGTCCCGAAACCTATTGATAGAGGTATCAACCATCGTAATCGGACCATTTTAGATTTTTGCCGCCCAAAAATTTGTGGGCTATAGCACAGTTAATTTTCAATAAAATTGAGTTTTCTAAGAAATGTTTAGAAATAGTCGAGCAATCAAAATGAAAATTGACACAGCAATTACAGGTCCCGAAACCTATTGATAGAGATATCAACCATCGTAATCGGGACCATTTTAGATTTTTGCCGCCCAAAAACTTGTGGGGTTAATTTTCAATAAAATTGAATTTTCTAAGAAATGTTTAGAAATAGTTGAGAATCAAAATGAAAATTGACACAGCAATTACAGGTCCCGAAACCTATTGATAGAGGTATCAACCATCGTAATCGGACCATTTTAGATTTTTGCCGCCCAAAAACTTGTGGGCTATAGCACAGTTAATTTTCAATAAAATTGAATTTTCTAAGAAATGTTTAGAAATAATCGAGCAATCAAAACAAAAATTGTCACAGGAATTACAGGTCCCGAAACCTATTGATAGAGGTATCAACCATCGTAATCGAATCATTTTTAGATTTTTGCCGCCCAAAAACTTGTGGGCTATAGCACAGTTAATTTTTCAAGTAAAATTGAATTTTCTAAGAAATGTTTAGAAATAGTCGAGCAATCAAAATGAAAAATTGACACAGCAATTACAGGTCCCGAAACTATTGATAGAGGTATCAACCATCGTAATCGGACCATTTTAGATTTTTGCCGCCCAAAAACTTGTGGGCTATAGCACAGTTAATTTTCAATAAAATTGAATTTTCTAAGAAATGTTTAGAAATAGTTGAGAAATCAAAATGAAAATTGACACAGGCAATTACAGGTTCCCGAAACCTATTGATAGAGGTATCAACCATTCGTAATCGGACCATTTTAGATTTTTGCCGCCCAAAAACTTGTGGGCTATAGCACAGTTAATTTTCAATAAAATTGAATTTTCTAAGAAATGTTTAGAAATAATCGAGCAATCAAAACAAAAATTGTCACAGGAATTACAGGTCCCGAAACCTATTGATAGAGGGTATCAACCATCGTAATCGAATCATTTTAGATTTTTGCCGCCTAAAAACTTGTGGGCTATAGCACAGTTTAATTTTCAATAAATTGAATTTTCTAAGAAATGTTTAGAAATAGTTGAGAAATCAAAACAAAAATTGTCACAGGAATTACAGGTCCCGAAACCTATTGATAGAGGTA
Organism: Tipula vernalis; assembly: GCA_958295665.1. NCBI lineage: Eukaryota > Metazoa > Arthropoda > Insecta > Diptera > Tipulidae > Tipula > Tipula vernalis. The sequence continues at coordinate 40,136,639 of OY282558.1, read as the reverse complement.
TCAACCATCGTAATCGGACCATTTTAGATTTTTGCCGCCCAAAAATTTGTGGGCTATAGCACAGTTAATTTTCAATAAAATTGAATTTTCTAAGAAATGTTTAGAAATAGTCGAGCAATCAAAATGAAAATTGACACAGCAATTACAGGTCCCGAAACCTATTGATAGAGGTATCAACCATCGTAATCGGACCATTTTAGATTTTTGCCGCCCAAAAATTTGTGGGCTATAGCACAGTTAATTTTCAATAAAATTGAATTTTCTAAGAAATGTTTAGAAATAGTCGAGCAATCAAAATGAAAATTGACACAGCAATTACAGGTCCCGAAACCTATTGATAGAGGTATCAACCATCGTAATCGGACCATTTTAGATTTTTGCCGCCCAAAAACTTGTGGGCTATAGCACAGTTAATTTTCAATAAAATTGAATTTCTAAGAAATGTTTAGAAATAGTTGAGAAATCAAAATGAAAATTGACACAGCAATTACAGGTCCCGAAACCTATTGATAGAGGTATCAACCATCGTAATCGGACCATTTTAGATTTTTGCCGCCCAAAAACTTGTGGGCTATAGCACAGTTAATTTTCAATAAAATTGAATTTTCTAAGAAATGTTTAGAAATAATCGAGCAATCAAAACAAAAATTGTCACAGGAATTACAGGTCCCCGAAACCTATTGATAGAGGTATCAACCATCGTAACCGAACCAGTTTAGATTTTTGCCGCCCAAAAACTTGTGGGCTATAGCACAGTTAATTTTCAATAAAATTGAATTTTCTAAGAAATGTTTAGAAATAATCGAGCAATCAAAACAAAAATTGTCACAGGAATTACAGGTCCCGAAACCTATGATAGAGGTATCAACCATCGTAATCGAACCATTTTAGATTTTTGCCGCCCAAAAAACTTGTGGGCTATAGCACAGTTAATTTTCAATAAAATTGAATTTTCTAAGAAATGTTTAGAAATAATCGAGCAATCAAAACAAAAATTGTCACAGGAATTACAGGTCCCGAAACCTATTGATAGAGGTATCAACCATCGTAATCGGACCATTTTAGATTTTTGCCGCCCAAAAACTTGTGGGCTATAGCACAGGTTAATTTTCATAAAATTGAATTTTCTAAGAAATGTTTAGAAATAGTCGAGCAATCAAAATGAAAATTGACACAGCAATTACAGGTCCCGAAACCTATTGATAGAGGTATCAACCATCGTAATCGAACCATTTTAGATTTTTGCCGCCCAAAAACTTGTGGGCTATAGCACAGTTAATTTTCAATAAAATTGAATTTTCTAAGAAATGTTTAGAAATAATCGAGCAATCAAAACAAAAATTGTCACAGGAATTACAGGTCCCGAAACCTATTGATAGAGGTATCAACCATCGTAATCGAACCATTTTAGATTTTTGCCGCCCAAAAACTTGTGGGCTATAGCACAGTTAATTTTCAATAAAATTGAATTTTCTAAGAAATGTTTAGAAATAGTCGAGAAATCAAAACAAAAATTGACACAGCAATTACAGGTCCCGAAACCTATTGATAGAGGTATCAACCATCGTAATCGGACCATTTTAGATTTTTGCCGCCCAAAAATTTGTGGGCTATAGCACAGTTAATTTTCAATAAAATTGAATTTTCTAAGAAATGTTTAGAAATAGTTGAGAAATCAAAATGAAAATTGACACAGCAATTACAGGTCCCGAAACCTATTGATAGAGGTATCAACCATCGTAATCGGACCATTTTAGATTTTTGCCGCCCAAAAATTTGTGGGCTATAGCACAGTTAATTTTCAATAAAATTGAATTTTCTAAGAAATGTTTAGAAATAGTCGAGCAATCAAAATGAAAATTGACACAGCAATTACAGGTCCCGAAACCTATTGATAGAGGTATCAACCATCGTAATCGGACCATTTTAGATTTTTGCCGCCCAAAAACTTGTGGGCTATAGCACAGTTAATTTTCAATAAAATTGAATTTTCTAAGAAATGTTTAGAAATAGTTGAGAAATCAAAATGAAAATTGACACAGCAATTACAGGTCCCGAAACCTATTGATAGAGGTATCAACCATCGTAATCGGACCATTTTAGATTTTTGCCGCCCAAAAACTTGTGGGCTATAGCACAGTTAATTTTCAATAAAATTGAATTTTCTAAGAAATGTTTAGAAATAATCGAGCAATCAAAACAAAAATTGTCACAGGAATTACAGGTCCCGAAACCTATTGATAGAGGTATCAACCATCGTAATCGAATCATTTTAGATTTTTGCCGCCCAAAAACTTGTGGGCTATAGCACAGTTAATTTTCAATAAAATTGAATTTTCTAAGAAATGTTTAGAAATAGTCGAGCAATCAAAATGAAAATTGACACAGCAATTACAGGTCCCGAAACCTATTGATAGAGGTATCAACCATCGTAATCGGACCATTTTAGATTTTTGCCGCCCAAAAACTTGTGGGCTATAGCACAGTTAATTTTCAATAAAATTGAATTTTCTAAGAAATGTTTAGAAATAGTTGAGAAATCAAAATGAAAATTGACACAGCAATTACAGGTCCCGAAACCTATTGATAGAGGTATCAACCATCGTAATCGGACCATTTTAGATTTTTGCCGCCCAAAAACTTGTGGGCTATAGCACAGTTAATTTTCAATAAAATTGAATTTTCTAAGAAATGTTTAGAAATAATCGAGCAATCAAAACAAAAATTGTCACAGGAATTACAGGTCCCGAAACCTATTGATAGAGGTATCAACCATCGTAATCGAATCATTTTAGATTTTTGCCGCCCAAAAACTTGTGGGCTATAGCACAGTTAATTTTCAATAAAATTGAATTTTCTAAGAAATGTTTAGAAATAGTCGAGCAATCAAAATGAAAATTGACACAGCAATTACAGGTCCCGAAACCTATTGATAGAGGTATCAACCATCGTAATCGGACCATTTTAGATTTTTGCCGCCCAAAAACTTGTGGGCTATAGCACAGTTAATTTTCAATAAAATTGAATTTTCTAAGAAATGTTTAGAAATAGTTGAGAAATCAAAATGAAAATTGACACAGCAATTACAGGTCCCGAAACCTATTGATAGAGGTATCAACCATCGTAATCGAATCATTTTAGATTTTTGCCGCCCAAAAACTTGTGGGCTATAGCACAGTTAATTTTCAATAAAATTGAATTTTCTAAGAAATGTTTAGAAATAGTCGAGCAATCAAAATGAAAATTGATACAGCAATTACAGGTCCCGAAACCTATTGATAGAGGTATCAACCATCGTAATCGGACCATTTTAGATTTTTGCCGCCCAAAAATTTGTGGGCTATAGCACAGTTAATTTTCAATAAAATTGAATTTTCTAAGAAATGTTTAGAAATAGTCGAGCAATCAAAATGAAAATTGACACAGCAATTACAGGTCCCGAAACCTATTGATAGAGGTATCAACCATCGTAATCGGACCATTTTAGATTTTTGCCGCCCAAAAACTTGTGGGCTATAGCACAGTTAATTTTCAATAAAATTGAATTTTCTAAGAAATGTTTAGAAATAGTTGAGAAATCAAAATGAAAATTGACACAGCAATTACAGGTCCCGAAACCTATTGATAGAGGTATCAACCATCGTAATCGAATCATTTTAGATTTTTGCCGCCCAAAAACTTGTGGGCTATAGCACAGTTAATTTTCAATAAAATTGAATTTTCTAAGAAATGTTTAGAAATAGTCGAGCAATCAAAATGAAAATTGACACAGCAATTACAGGTCCCGAAACCTATTGATAGAGGTATCAACCATCGTAATCGGACCATTTTAGATTTTTGCCGCCCAAAAACTTGTGGGCTATAGCACAGTTAATTTTCAATAAAATTGAATTTTCTAAGAAATGTTTAGAAATAATCGAGCAATCAAAACAAAAATTGTCACAGGAATTACAGGTCCCGAAACCTATTCATAGAGGTATCAACCATCGTAATCGAATCATTTTAGATTTTTGCCGCCCAAAAACTTGTGGGCTATAGCACAGTTAATTTTCAATAAAATTGAATTTTCTAAGAAATGTTTAGAAATAGTCGAGCAATCAAAATGAAAATTGACACAGCAATTACAGGTCCCGAAACCTATTGATAGAGGTATCAACCATCGTAATCGGACCATTTTAGATTTTTGCCGCCCAAAAATTTGTGGGCTATAGCACAGTTAATTTTCAATAAAATTGAATTTTCTAAGAAATGTTTAGAAATAGTCGAGCAATCAAAATGAAAATTGACACAGCAATTACAGGTCCCGAAACCTATTGATAGAGGTATCAACCATCGTAATCGGACCATTTTAGATTTTTGCCGCCCAAAAACTTGTGGGCTATAGCACAGTTAATTTTCAATAAAATTGAATTTTCTAAGAAATGTTTAGAAATAGTTGAGAAATCAAAATGAAAATTGACACAGCAATTACAGGTCCCGAAACCTATTGATAGAGGTATCAACCATCGTAATCGGACCATTTTAGATTTTTGCCGCCCAAAAACTTGTGGGCTATAGCACAGTTAATTTTCAATAAAATTGAATTTTCTAAGAAATGTTTAGAAATAATCGAGCAATCAAAACAAAAATTGTCACAGGAATTACAGGTCCCGAAACCTATTGATAGAGGTATCAACCATCGTAATCGAATCATTTTAGATTTTTGCCGCCCAAAAACTTGTGGGCTATAGCACAGTTAATTTTCAATAAAATTGAATTTTCTAAGAAATGTTTAGAAATAGTCGAGCAATCAAAATGAAAATTGACACAGCAATTACAGGTCCCGAAACCTATTGATAGAGGTATCAACCATCGTAATCGGACCATTTTAGATTTTTGCCGCCCAAAAATTTGTGGGCTATAGCACAGTTAATTTTCAATAAAATTGAGTTTTCTAAGAAATGTTTAGAAATAGTCGAGCAATCAAAATGAAAATTGACACAGCAATTACAGGTCCCGAAACCTATTGATAGAGGTATCAACCATCGTAATCGGACCATTTTAGATTTTTGCCGCCCAAAAACTTGTGGGTTAATTTTCAATAAAATTGAATTTTCTAAGAAATGTTTAGAAATAGTCGAGCAATCAAAATGAAAATTGACACAGCAATTACAGGTCCCGAAACCTATTGATAGAGGTATCAACCATCGTAATCGGACCATTTTAGATTTTTGCCGCCCAAAAACTTGTGGGCTATAGCACAGTTAATTTTCAATAAAATTGAATTTTCTAAGAAATGTTTAGAAATAGTTGAGAAATCAAAATGAAAATTGTCACAGCAATTACAGGTCCCGAAACCTATTGATAGAGGTATCAACCATCGTAATCGGACCATTTTAGATTTTTGCCGCCCAAAAACTTGTGGGCTATAGCACAGTTAATTTTCAATAAAATTGAATTTTCTAAGAAATGTTTAGAAATAATCGAGCAATCAAAACAAAAATTGTCACAGGAATTACAGGTCCCGAAACCTATTCATAGAGGTATCAACCATCGTAATCGAATCATTTTAGATTTTTGCCGCCCAAAAACTTGTGGGCTATAGCACAGTTAATTTTCAATAAAATTGAATTTTCTAAGAAATGTTTAGAAATAATCGAGCAATCAAAATGAAAATTGACACAGCAATTACAGGTCCCGAAACCTATTGATAGAGGTATCAACCATCGTAATCGGACCATTTTAGATTTTTGCCGCCCAAAAATTTGTGGGCCACAGTTAATTTTCAATAAAATTGAATTTTCTAAGAAATGTTTAGAAATAGTCGAGCAATCAAAATGAAAATTGACACAGCAATTACAGGTCCCGAAACCTATTGATAGAGGTATCAACCATCGTAATCGGACCATTTTAGATTTTTGCCGCCCAAAAACTTGTGGGCTATAGCACAGTTAATTTTCAATAAAATTGAATTTTCTAAGAAATGTTTAGAAATAGTTGAGAAATCAAAATGAAAATTGACACAGCAATTACAGGTCCCGAAACCTATTGATAGAGGTATCAACCATCGTAATCGGACCATTTTAGATTTTTGCCGCCCAAAAACTTGTGGGCTATAGCACAGTTAATTTTCAATAAAATTGAATTTTCTAAGAAATGTTTAGAAATAATCGAGCAATCAAAATGAAAATTGTCACAGGAATTACAGGTCCCGAAACCTATTGATAGAGGTATCAACCATCGTAACCGAATCATTTTAGATTTTTGCCGCCCAAAAACTTGTGGGCTATAGCACAGTTAATTTTCAATAAAATTGAATTTTCTAAGAAATGTTTAGAAATAATCGAGCAATCAAAACAAAAATTGTCACAGGAATTACAGGTCCCGAAACCTATTGATAGAGGTATCAACCATCGTAATCGGACCATTTTAGATTTTTGCCGCCCAAAAACTTGTGGGCTATAGCACAGTTAATTTTCAATAAAATTGAATTTTCTAAGAAATGTTTAGAAATAGTCGAGCAATCAAAATGAAAATTGACATAGCAATTACAGGTCCCGAAACCTATTGATAGAGGTATCAACCATCGTAATCGGACCATTTTAGATTTTTGCCGCCCAAAAACTTGTGGGCTATAGCACAGTTAATTTTCAATAAAATTGAATTTTCTAAGAAATGTTTAGAAATAGTCGAGCAATCAAAATGATAATTGGCACAGCAATTACAGGTCCCGAAACCTATTGATAGAGGTATCAACCATCGTAATCGGACCATTTTAGATTTTTGCCGCCCAAAAACTTGTGGGCTATAGCACAGTTAATTTTCAATAAAATTGAATTTTCTAAGAAATGTTTAGAAATAGTCGAGCAATCAAAATGAAAATTGACACAGCAATTACAGGTCCCGAAACCTATTGATAGAGGTATCAACCATCGTAATCGGACCATTTTAGATTTTTGCCGCCCAAAAACTTGTGGGCTATAGCACAGTTAATTTTCAATAAAATTGAATTTTCTAAGAAATGTTTAGAAATAGTCGAGCAATCAAAATGAAAATTGACACAGCAATTACAGGTCCCGAAACCTATTGATAGAGGTATCAACCATCGTAATCGGACCATTTTAGATTTTTGCCGCCCAAAAACTTGTGGGCTATAGCACAGTTAATTTTCAATAAAATTGAATTTTCTAAGAAATGTTTAGAAATAGTCGAGAAATCAAAATGAAAATTGACACAGGAATTACAGGTCCCGAAACCTATTGATAGAGGTATCAACCATCGTAATCGGACCATTTTAGATTTTTGCCGCCCAAAAACTTGTGGGCTATAGCACAGTTAATTTTCAATAAAATTGAAATTTCTAAGAAATGTTTAGAAATAGTCGAGAAATCAAAATGAAAATTGACACAGGAATTACAGGTCCCGAAACCTATTGATAGAGGTATCAACCATCGTAATCGGACCATTTTAGATTTTTGCCGCCCAAAAACTTGTGGGCTATAGCACAGTTAATTTTCAATAAAATTGAATTTTCTAAGAAATGTTTAGAAATAGTCGAGAAATCAAAATGAAAATTGACACAGGAATTACAGGTCCCGAAACCTATTGATAGAGGTATCAACCATCGTAATCGGACCATTTTAGATTTTTGCCGCCCAAAAACTTGTGGGCTATAGCACAGTTAATTTTCAATTAAATTGAATTTTCTAAGAAATGTTTAGAAATAGTCGAGCAATCAAAATGAAAATTGACATAGCAATTACAGGTCCCGAAACCTATTGATAGAGGTATCAACCATCGTAATCGGACCATTTTAGATTTTTGCCGCCCAAAAACTTGTGGGCTATAGCACAGTTAATTTTCAATAAAATTGAATTTTCTAAGAAATGTTTAGAAATAATCGAGCAATCAAAACAAAAATTGTCACAGGAATTACAGGTCCCGAAACCTATTGATAGAGGTATCAACCATCGTAATCGGACCATTTTAGATTTTTGCCGCCCAAAAACTTGTGGGCTATAGCACAGTTAATTTTCAATAAAATTGAATTTTCTAAGAAATGTTTAGAAATAGTCGAGCAATCAAAATGAAAATTG